>OX122890.1:46232711-46932711 GCA_944738655.2 Andrena hattorfiana | reverse complement strand
GTTGCAGTTGGTAGCTGAAATTGGTAGTTGCTGTTGGTAGTTGCAGTTGGTAGTTGCAGTTGGTAGTTGCAGTTGGTAGCTGAAATTGGTAGTTGCAGTTGGTAGTTGCAGTTGGTAGTTGCAGTTTGTAGTTGCAGTTGGTAGCTGAAATTGGTAGTTACAGTTGGTAGTTGCAGTCGGTAGTTGCAGTGGGTAGTTGCAGTTGGTAGTTGCAGTTGGTAGTTGCAGTTGGTAGTTGCAGTTGGTAGTTGCAGTTGGTAGTTGCAGTTGGTAGTTGCAGTTGGTAGCTGTAGTTGGTAGTTGTAGTTGGTAGTTGTAGTTGGTAGTTGTAGTTGGTAGTTGTAGTTGTAGTTGTTGTTGTAGTTGTAGTTGTAGTTGTAGTTGTAGTTGTAGTTGTAGTTGTAGTTTGTAGTTGTAGTTGGTAGTTGTAGTTGGTTTGTTGTAGTTGGTAGTTGTAGTTGGTAGTTGTAGTTGGTAGTTGTAGTTGGTAGTTGTAGTTGGTAGTTGTATTTGGTAGTTGCAGTTGGTAGTTGCAGTTGGTAGTTGCAGTTGGTAGTTGTAATTGTAGTTGTTGTTGTAGTTGTAGTTGTAGTTGTAGTTGTAGTTGTAGTTGTAGTTGTAGTTGGTAGTTGTAGTTGGTAGTTGTAGTTGGTAGTTGTAGTTGGTAGCTGTAGTTGGTAGTTGTAGTTGGTAGTTGTACTTGGTAGGTGTAGTTGGTAGTTGTAGTTGGTAGTTGCAGTTGGTAGTTGTAGTTGGTAGTTGTAGTTGGTAGTTGTAGTTGGTAGTTGTAGTTGGTAGTTGTAGCTGGTAGTTGTAGTTGGTAGTTGTAGTTGTAGTTGTAGTTCGTAGTTGTAGTTGGTAGTTGTAGTTGGTAGTTGTAGTTGGTAGTTGTAGTTGGTAGTTGTAGTTGTAGTTGGTAGTTGTAGTTGGTAGTTCCATTTGTAGTTGTAGTTGTAGTTGTAGTTGAAGTTGTAGTTGTTGTTGTAGTTGTAGTTGTAGTTGTAGTTGTAGTTGTAGTTGTAGTTGTAGTTGTAGTTGTAGTTGTAGTTGTAGTTGTAGTTGTAGTTGTAGTTGTAGTTGTAGTTGTAGTTGTAGTTGTAGTTGTAGTTGTTTTTGTTGTTGTTGTTGTAGTTGTTGTTGTTGTAGTTGTTGTTGTTGTAGTTGTTGTTGTTATTGTACTTGCTGTTGTGTCGTTGTCGTTGTTGTTGTCGTTGTTGTCCTTGTTGTCGTTGCAGTCGTTGTTGTCGTTGTTGTCGTTGTTGCCGTTGTTGTCGTTGCTGTCGTTGCTATCGTTGCTGTCGTTGCTGTCGTTGCTGTCGTTGCTGCCGTTGTTGCCGTTGTTGCCGTTGTTGCAGTTTTTGTCGTTGTTGTCGTTGTTGTCGTTGTTGTGGTTGTTGTCGTTGTTGTCGTTGTTTTCGTTGTTTTCGTTGTTGTCGTTGTTGTCGTTGTTGTCGTTGTTGTCGTTGTTGTCGTTGTTGTCGTTGTTGTCGTTGTTGTCGTTGTTATCGTTGTTGTCGTTGTTATCGTTGTTGTCGTTGTTGTCGTTGTTGTCGTTGTTGTCGTTGTTGTCGTTGTCGTTATTGTAGTTGTTGTCGTTGTTGTCGTCGTTGTCGTCGTTGTCGTCGTTGTCGTCGTTGTCGTCGTTGACGTCGTTGTCGTCGTTGTCGTCGTTGTTGTTGTTGTTGTTGTTGTTGTTGTTGTAGTTGTAGTTGTTGTTGTAGTTGTTGTTGTTGTAGTTGTAGTTGTAGTTGTAGTTGTAGTTGTTGTAGTTGTTGTTGTAGTTGTAGTTGTTGTTGTAGTTGTAGTTGTAGTTGTAGTTGTAGTTGTAGTTGTAGTTGTAGTTGTAGTTGTAGTTGTAGTTGTAGTTGTTGTTGTAGTTGTTGTTGTAGTTGTTGTTGTAGTTGTTGTTGTAGTTGTAGTTGTAGTTGCAGTTGTAGTTGTAGTTGTATTTGTAGTTGTATTTGTAGTTGTAGTTGTAATTGTAGTTGTAGTTGTAGTTGTAGTTGTAGTTGTAGTTGTATTTGTTGTTGTAGTTGTAGTTGTAGTAGTAGTTGTAGTTGTAGTTGTAGTTGGTAGTTGTAGTTGGTAGTTGTAGTTGGTAGTTGTAGCTGGTAGTTGTAGTTGGTAGGTGCAGTTGGTAGTTGCAGTTGGTAGTTGCAGTTGGTAGTTGCAGTTGGTAGTTGCAGTTGGTAGTTGCAGTTGGTAGCTGAAATTGGTAGTTGCTGTTGGTAGTTGCAGTTGGTAGTTGCAGTTGGTAGTTGCAGTTGGTAGCTGAAATTGGTAGTTCCAGTTGGTAGTTGCAGTTGGTAGTTGCAGTTGGTAGTTGCAGTTGGTAGCTGAAATTGGTAGTTACAGTTGGTAGTTGCAGTCGGTAGTTGCAGTGGGTAGTTGCAGTTTGTAGTTGCAGTTGGTAGTTGCAGTTGGTAGTTGCAGTTGGTAGTTGCAGTTGGTAGTTGCAGTTGGTAGTTGCAGTTGGTAGTTGCAGTTGGTAGTTGCAGTTGGTAGTTGCAGTTGGTAGCTGAAGTTGGTAGTTGCAGTTGGTAGTTGCAGTTGGTAGTTGTAGTTGGTAGTTGTAGTTGGTAGTTGTAGTTGTAGTTGTAGTTGTAGTTGTAGTTGTAGTTGTAGTTGTAGTTGTAGTTGTTGTTGTAGTTGTTGTTGTAGTTGTAGTTGTAGTTGTAGTTGTAGTTGTAGTTGTAGTTGTATTTGTAATTGTAGTTGTAGTTGTAGGTGTAGTTGTAGTTGTAGTTGTAGTTGTTGTTGTAGTTGTAGTTGTTGTTGTAGTTGTTGTTGTAGTTGTAGTTGTAGTTGTAGTTGTAGTTGTAGTTGTAGTTGTAGTTGTAGTTGTTGTTGTAGTTGTTGTTGTAGTTGTTGTTGTAGTTGCAGTTGGTAGTTGCAGTTGGTAGCTGAAATTGGTAGTTGCTGTTGGTAGTTGCAGTTGGTAGTTGCAGTTGGTAGTTGCAGTTGGTAGCTGAAATTGGTAGTTGCAGTTGGTAGTTGCAGTTGGTAGTTGCAGTTGGTAGTTGCAGTTGGTAGCTGAAATTGGTAGTTACAGTTGGTAGTTGCAGTCGGTAGTTGCAGTGGGTAGTTGCAGTTGGTAGTTGCAGTTGGTAGTTGCAGTTGGTAGTTGCAGTTGGTAGTTGCAGTTGGTAGTTGCAGTTGGTAGTTGCAGTTGGTAGCTGAAGTTGGTAGTTGCAGTTGGTATTTGCAGTTGGTAGTTGCAGTTGGTAGCTGAAATTGGTAGTTACAGTTGGTAGTTGCAGTCGGTAGTTGCAGTGGGTAGTTGCAGTTGGTAGTTGCAGTTGGTAGTTGCAGTTGGTAGTTGCAGTTGGTAGTTGCAGTTGGTAGTTGCAGTTGGTAGCTGTAGTTCGTAGTTGTAGTTGGTAGTTGTAGTTGGTAGTTGTAGTTGGTAGTTGTAGTTGGTATTTGTAGTTGGTAGTTGTAGTTGGTAGTTGTAGTTGGTAGTTGTAGTTGGTAGTTGTAGCTGGTAGTTGTAGTTGGTAGTTGTAGTTGGTAGTTGTAGCTGGCAGTTGTAGCTGGCAGTTGTAGCTGGCTGTTGTAGCTGGCAGTTGTAGCTGGAAGTTGTAGCTGGCAGTTGTAGCTGGTAGTTGTAGTTGGTAGTTGTTGTTGGTAGTTGTAGTTGGTAGTTGTAGTTGGTAGATGTATTTGGTAGTTGTAGTTGGTCGTTGCAGTTGGTAGTTGCAGTTGGTAGCTGTAGTTCGTTGTTGTAGTTGGTAGGTGTAGTTGGTAGTTGTAGTTGGTAGTTGTAGTTGGTAGTTGTAGTTGGTAGTTGTAGTTGGTAGTTGTAGTTGGTAGTTGTAGTTGGTAGCTGTAGTTGGTAGTTGCAGTTGGTAGTTGCAGTTGGTAGTTGCAGTTGGTAGTTGCAGTTGGTAGTTGCAGTTGGTAGTTGCAGTTGGTAGTTGCAGTTAGCAGTTGCTGTTGGTAGTTGCAGTTGGTAGTTGCAGTTGGTAGTTGCAGTTGGTAGTTGCAGTTGGTAGTTGCAGCTGGTAGTTGCAGTTGGTAGTTGCAGTTGGTAGTTGTAGTTGGTAGTTGTAGTTGGTAGTTGTACTTGGTTTGTTGTAGTTGGTAGTTGAAGTTGGTAGTTGTAGATGGTAGTTGTAGTTGGTAGTTGTAGTTGGTAGTTGTAGTTGGTAGTTGTAGCTGGCTGTTGTAGCTGGCAGTTGTAGCTGGCAGTTGTAGCTTGCAGTTGTAGCTGGCAGTTGTAGCTGGCAGTTGTAGCTGGCAGTTGTAGCTGGCAGTTGTAGCTGGCAGTTGTAGCTGGCTGTTGTAGTTGGTAGTTGTAGTTGGTAGTTGTAGTTGGTAGTTGTAGCTGGTAGTTGTAGTTGGTAGTTGTAGTTGGTAGTTGCAGTTGGTAGTTGTAGTTGGTAGTTGTAGTTGGTAGTTGTAGTTGGTAGTTGTAGTTGGTAGTTGTAGTTGGTAGTTGTACTTGGTAGTTGTAGTTGGTAGTTGTAGTTGGTAGTTGTAGTTGGTAGTTGTAGTTGGTAGTTGTAGTTGGTAGTTGTAGTTGGTAGTTGTAGTTGGTAGTTGTAGTTGGTAGTTGTAGTTGGTAGTTGTAGTTGGTAGTTGTAGTTGTAGTTGGTAGTTGTAGTTGGTAGTTGCAGTTGGTAGTTGCAGTTGGTAGTTGCAGTTGGTAGTTGCAGTTGGTAGTTGCAGTTGGTAGTTGTAGTTGGTAGTTGTAGATGGTAGTTGTAGTTGGTAGTTGTAGTTGGTAGTTGTAGCTGGCAGTTGTAGCTGGCAGTTGTAGCTGGCTGTTGTAGCTGGCAGTTGTAGCTGGCAGTTGTAGCTGGCAGTTGTAGCTGGTAGTTGTAGTTGGTAGTTGTAGTTGGTAGTTGTAGTTGTAGTTGTTGTAGTTGTAGTTGTAGATGTAGTTGTAGTTGTAGTTGGTAGTTGTAGTTGGTAGTTGTAGTTGGTAGTTGTAGTTGGTAGTTGTAGTTGGTAGTTGTAGTTGGTAGTTGTAGTTGGTAGTTGTAGTTGGTAGTTGTAGCTGGTAGTTGTAGCTGGTAGTTGTAGTTGGTAGTTGCAGTTGGTAGTTGTAGTTGGTAGTTGTAGTTGGTAGTTGTAGTTGGTAGTTGTAGTTGGTAGTTGTAGTTGGTAGTTGTAGTTGGTAGTTGTAGTTGGTAGTTGTAGTTGGTAGTTGCAGTTGGTAGCTGTAGTTGGTAGTTGTAGTTGGTAGTTGTTGTTGGTAGTTGTAGTTGGTAGTTGTAGTTGGTAGTTGTAGTTGTAGTTGTTGTTGTAGTTGTAGTTGTAGTTGTAGTTGTAGTTGTAGTTGTAGTTGTAGTTGTAGTTGTAGTTGTTTTTGTTGTTGTTGTTGTAGTTGTTGTTGTTGTAGTTGTTGTTGTTGTAGTTGTTGTTGTTATTGTACTTGCTGTTGTGTCGTTGTCGTTGTTGTTGTCGTTGTTGTCCTTGTTGTCGTTGCAGTCGTTGTTGTCGTTGTTGTCGTTGTTGCCGTTGTTGTCGTTGCTGTCGTTGCTATCGTTGCTGTCGTTGCTGTCGTTGCTGTCGTTGCTGCCGTTGTTGCCGTTGTTGCCGTTGTTGCAGTTTTTGTCGTTGTTGTCGTTGTTGTCGTTGTTGTGGTTGTTGTCGTTGTTGTCGTTGTTTTCGTTGTTTTCGTTGTTGTCGTTGTTGTCGTTGTTGTCGTTGTTGTCGTTGTTGTCGTTGTTGTCGTTGTTGTCGTTGTTGTCGTTGTTATCGTTGTTGTCGTTGTTATCGTTGTTGTCGTTGTTGTCGTTGTTGTCGTTGTTGTCGTTGTTGTCGTTGTCGTTATTGTAGTTGTTGTCGTTGTTGTCGTCGTTGTCGTCGTTGTCGTCGTTGTCGTCGTTGTCGTCGTTGACGTCGTTGTCGTCGTTGTCGTCGTTGTTGTTGTTGTTGTTGTTGTTGTTGTTGTAGTTGTAGTTGTTGTTGTAGTTGTTGTTGTTGTAGTTGTAGTTGTAGTTGTAGTTGTAGTTGTTGTAGTTGTTGTTGTAGTTGTAGTTGTTGTTGTAGTTGTAGTTGTAGTTGTAGTTGTAGTTGTAGTTGTAGTTGTAGTTGTAGTTGTAGTTGTAGTTGTAGTTGTTGTTGTAGTTGTTGTTGTAGTTGTTGTTGTAGTTGTTGTTGTAGTTGTAGTTGTAGTTGCAGTTGTAGTTGTAGTTGTATTTGTAGTTGTATTTGTAGTTGTAGTTGTAATTGTAGTTGTAGTTGTAGTTGTAGTTGTAGTTGTAGTTGTATTTGTTGTTGTAGTTGTAGTTGTAGTAGTAGTTGTAGTTGTAGTTGTAGTTGGTAGTTGTAGTTGGTAGTTGTAGTTGGTAGTTGTAGCTGGTAGTTGTAGTTGGTAGGTGCAGTTGGTAGTTGCAGTTGGTAGTTGCAGTTGGTAGTTGCAGTTGGTAGTTGCAGTTGGTAGTTGCAGTTGGTAGTTGCAGTTGGTAGCTGAAATTGGTAGTTGCTGTTGGTAGTTGCAGTTGGTAGTTGCAGTTGGTAGTTGCAGTTGGTAGCTGAAATTGGTAGTTGCAGTTGGTAGTTGCAGTTGGTAGTTGCAGTTGGTAGTTGCAGTTGGTAGCTGAAATTGGTAGTTACAGTTGGTAGTTGCAGTCGGTAGTTGCAGTGGGTAGTTGCAGTTGGTAGTTGCAGTTGGTAGTTGCAGTTGGTAGTTGCAGTTGGTAGTTGCAGTTGGTAGTTGCAGTTGGTAGTTGCAGTTGGTAGTTGCAGTTGGTAGTTGCAGTTGGTAGTTGCAGTTGGTAGCTGAAGTTGGTAGTTGCAGTTGGTAGTTGCAGTTGGTAGTTGTAGTTGGTAGTTGTAGTTGGTAGTTGTAGTTGTAGTTGTAGTTGTAGTTGTAGTTGTAGTTGTAGTTGTAGTTGTTGTTGTAGTTGTTGTTGTAGTTGTAGTTGTAGTTGTAGTTGTAGTTGTAGTTGTAGTTGTATTTGTAATTGTAGTTGTAGTTGTAGGTGTAGTTGTAGTTGTAGTTGTAGTTGTTGTTGTAGTTGTAGTTGTTGTTGTAGTTGTTGTTGTAGTTGTAGTTGTGGTTGTAGTTGTAGTTGTAGTTGTAGTTGTAGTTGTAGTTGTTGTTGTAGTTGTTGTTGTAGTTGTTGTTGTAGTTGCAGTTGGTAGTTGCAGTTGGTAGCTGAAATTGGTAGTTGCTGTTGGTAGTTGCAGTTGGTAGTTGCAGTTGGTAGTTGCAGTTGGTAGCTGAAATTGGTAGTTGCAGTTGGTAGTTGCAGTTGGTAGTTGCAGTTGGTAGTTGCAGTTGGTAGCTGAAATTGGTAGTTACAGTTGGTAGTTGCAGTCGGTAGTTGCAGTGGGTAGTTGCAGTTGGTAGTTGCAGTTGGTAGTTGCAGTTGGTAGTTGCAGTTGGTAGTTGCAGTTGGTAGTTGCAGTTGGTAGTTGCAGTTGGTAGCTGAAGTTGGTAGTTGCAGTTGGTATTTGCAGTTGGTAGTTGCAGTTGGTAGCTGAAATTGGTAGTTACAGTTGGTAGTTGCAGTCGGTAGATGCAGTGGGTAGTTGCAGTTGGTAGTTGCAGTTGGTAGTTGCAGTTGGTAGTTGCAGTTGGTAGTTGCAGTTGGTAGTTGCAGTTGGTAGCTGTAGTTCGTAGTTGTAGTTGGTAGTTGTAGTTGGTAGTTGTAGTTGGTAGTTGTAGTTGGTATTTGTAGTTGGTAGTTGTAGTTGGTAGTTGTAGTTGGTAGTTGTAGTTGGTAGTTGTAGCGGGTAGTTGTAGTTGGTAGTTGTAGTTGGTAGTTGTAGCTGGCAGTTGTAGCTGGCAGTTGTAGCTGGCTGTTGTAGCTGGCAGTTGTAGCTGGAAGTTGTAGCTGGCAGTTGTAGCTGGTAGTTGTAGTTGGTAGTTGTTGTTGGTAGTTGTAGTTGGTAGTTGTAGTTGGTAGATGTATTTGGTAGTTGTAGTTGGTCGTTGCAGTTGGTAGTTGCAGTTGGTAGCTGTAGTTCGTTGTTGTAGTTGGTAGTTGTAGTTGGTAGTTGTAGTTGGTAGTTGTAGTTGGTAGTTGTAGTTGGTAGTTGTAGTTGGTAGTTGTAGTTGGTAGTTGTAGTTGGTAGCTGTAGTTGGTAGTTGCAGTTGGTAGTTGCAGTTGGTAGTTGCAGTTGGTAGTTGCAGTTGGTAGTTGCAGTTGGTAGTTGCAGTTGGTAGTTGCAGTTAGCAGTTGCTGTTGGTAGTTGCAGTTGGTAGTTGCAGTTGGTAGTTGCAGTTGGTAGTTGCAGTTGGTAGTTGCAGCTGGTAGTTGCAGTTGGTAGTTGCAGTTGGTAGTTGTAGTTGGTAGTTGTAGTTGGTAGTTGTACTTGGTTTGTTGTAGTTGGTAGTTGAAGTTGGTAGTTGTAGATGGTAGTTGTAGTTGGTAGTTGTAGTTGGTAGTTGTAGTTGGTAGTTGTAGCTGGCTGTTGTAGCTGGCAGTTGTAGCTGGCAGTTGTAGCTTGCAGTTGTAGCTGGCAGTTGTAGCTGGCAGTTGTAGCTGGCAGTTGTAGCTGGCAGTTGTAGCTGGCAGTTGTAGCTGGCTGTTGTAGTTGGTAGTTGTAGTTGGTAGTTGTAGTTGGTAGTTGTAGCTGGTAGTTGTAGTTGGTAGTTGTAGTTGGTAGTTGCAGTTGGTAGTTGTAGTTGGTAGTTGTAGTTGGTAGTTGTAGTTGGTAGTTGTAGTTGGTAGTTGTAGTTGGTAGTTGTACTTGGTAGTTGTAGTTGGTAGTTGTAGTTGGTAGTTGTAGTTGGTAGTTGTAGTTGGTAGTTGTAGTTGGTAGTTGTAGTTGGTAGTTGTAGTTGGTAGTTGTAGTTGGTAGTTGTAGTTGGTAGTTGTAGTTGGTAGTTGTAGTTGGTAGTTGTAGTTGTAGTTGGTAGTTGTAGTTGGTAGTTGCAGTTGGTAGTTGCAGTTGGTAGTTGCAGTTGGTAGTTGCAGTTGGTAGTTGCAGTTGGTAGTTGTAGTTGGTAGTTGTAGATGGTAGTTGTAGTTGGTAGTTGTAGTTGGTAGTTGTAGCTGGCAGTTGTAGCTGGCAGTTGTAGCTGGCTGTTGTAGCTGGCAGTTGTAGCTGGCAGTTGTAGCTGGCAGTTGTAGCTGGCAGTTGTAGCTCGTAGTTGTAGTTGGTAGTTGTAGTTGGTAGTTGTAGTTGCTGGTTGTAGTTTGTAGTTGTAGTTGGTAGTTGTAGTTGGTAGTTGTAGTTGGTAGATGTATTTGGTAGTTGTAGTTGGTCGTTGGAGTTGGTAGTTGCAGTTGGTAGTCGCAGTTGGTAGTTGCAGTTGGTAGTTGCAGGTGGTAGTTGCAGTTGGTAGTTGTAGTTGGTAGTTGTAGTTGGTAGTTGTAGTTGGTAGTTGTAGTTGGTAGTTGTAGTTGGTAGTTGTAGCTGGTAGTTGTAGTTGGTAGTTGTAGTTGGTAGTTGTAGTTGTAGTTGTAGTTGTAGTTGTTGTTGTAGTTGTAGTTGTAGTTGTAGTTGTAGTTGTAGTTGTAGTTGTAGTTGTAGTTGTAGTTGTAGTTGTAGTTGTAGTTGTAGTTGTAGTTGTAGTTGTAGTTGTAGTTGTAGTTGTAGTTGTAGTTGTAGTTGTAGTTGTAGTTGTAGTTGTAGTTGTTGTTGTTGCTGTTGTTGTTGTTGTAGTTGTTATTGTTGTAGTTGTTGTTGTGGTTGTAGTTGTTGGTGTGTCGTTGTCGTTGTCGTTGTCGTTGTTGTTGTCGTTGTTGTCGTTGTTGTCGTTGTTGTCGTTGCTGTCGTTGTTGTCGTTGTTGTCGTTGCTGTCGTTGCTGTCGTTGCTTTCGTTGCTGTCGTTGCTGTCGTTGCTGTCGTTGTTGTCGTTGTTGCCGTTGTTGCCGTGGTTGTCGTTGTTGTCGTTGTTGTCGTTGTTGTCGTTGTTGTCGTTGTTGTCGTTGTTGTCGTTGTTGTCGTTGTTGTTATTGTAGTTGTTCTCGTTGTTGTCGTCGTTGTCGTCGTTGTCGTCGTTGTTCTCGTTGTTGTTGTTGTTGTCGTTGTTGTCGTTGTTGTTGTTGTTGCTGTTGTTGTTGTAGTTGTAGTTGTTGTTGTAGTTGTTGTTGTTGTTGTAGTTGTAGTTGTAGTTGTAGTTGTAGTTGTAGTTGTAGTTGTTGTTGTTGTTGTAGTTGTAGTTGTAGTAGTAGTTGTAGTTGTAGGTGTAGTTGTAGTTGTAGTTGTAGTTGTAGTTGTTGTTGTAGTTGTTGTTGTAGTTGCAGTTGTAGTTGTAGTTGTAGTTGTAGTTGTAGTCGTATTTGTAGTTGTAGTTGTAGATGTAGTTGTAGTTGGTAGTTGTAGTTGGTAGTTGTAGTTGGTAGTTGGTAGTTGTAGTTGTAGTTGTAGTTGGTAGTTGTAGTTGGTAGTTGTAGTTGGTAGTTGTAGTTGGTAGTTGTAGTTGGTAGTTGTAGTTGGAAGTTGTAGTTGGTAGTTGTAGTTGTAGTTGTAGTTGTAGTTGATAGTTGTAGTTGGTAGTTGTAGTTGGTAGTCGTAGTTGATAGTTGTAGTTGGTAGTTGTAGTTGGTAGTTGTAGTTCGTAGTTGTAGTTGGTAGTTGTTGTTGGTAGTTGTAGTTGGTAGTTGTAGTTGGTTGTTGTAGTTGGTAGTTGTAGTTGGTAGTTGTAGTTGGTAGTTGTAGTTGGTAGTTGTAGTTTGTAGTTGTAGTTGGTAGTTGTAGATGGTAGTTGTAGTTGGTAGTTGTAGTTGGTAGTTGTAGTTGGTAGTTGTAGTTGGTAGTTGTAGTTGTTAGTTGTAGTTGGTAGTTGTAGTTGGTAGTTGTAGTTGGTAGTTGTAGTTGGTAGTTGTAGTTGTAGCTGTAGTTGATAGTTGTAGTTGGTAGTTGTAGTTGGTAGTTGTAGTTGGTAGTTGTAGTTGGTAGTTGTAGTTGGTAGTTGTAGTTGGTAGTTGTAGTTGTAGTTGTAGTTGGTAGTTGTAGTTGGTAGTTGTAGTTGGTAGTTGGAGTTGGTAGTTGCAGTTGGTAGTTGCAGTTAGTAGTTGCAGTTGGTAGTTGTAGTTGGTAGTTGGTAGTTGTAGTTGGTAGTTGTAGTTGGTAGTTGTAGTTGGTAGTTGTAGTTTGTAGTTGTAGTTGGTAGTTGTAGTTGGTAGTTGTAGTTGGTAGTTGTAGTTGGTAGTTGTAGTTGGTAGTTGTAGTTGGTAGTTGTAGTTGGTTTGTTGTAGTTGGTAGTTGTAGTTGGTAGTTGGTAGTTGTAGTTGTAGTTGTAGTTGGTAGTTGTAGTTGGTAGTTGTAGTTGGTAGTTGTAGTTGGTAGTTGTAGTTGGTAGTTGTAGTTGGTAGTTGTAGGTGGTAGTTGTAGTTGTAGTTGTAGTTGTAGTTGATAGTTGTAGTTGGTAGTTGTAGTTGGTAGTCGTAGTTGGTAGTTGTAGTTGGTAGTTGTAGTTGGTAGTTGTAGTTGGTAGTTGTAGTTGGTAGTTGTAGTTTGTAGTTGTAGTTGGTAGTTGTAGTTGGTAGTTGTAGTTGGTAGTTGTAGTTGGTAGTTGTAGTTGGTAGTTGTAGTTGGTAGTTGTAGTTGGTTTGTTGTAGTTGGTAGTTGTAGTTGGTAGTTGGTAGTTGTTGTTGTAGTTGTAGTTGGTAGTTGTAGTTGGTAGTTGTAGTTGTAGTTGTAGTTGTAGTTGATAGTTGTAGTTGGTAGTTGTAGTTGGCAGTCGTAGTTGGTAGTTGTAGTTGGTAGTTGTAGTTCGTAGTTGTAGTTGGTAGTTGTTGTTGGTAGTTGTAGTTGGTAGTTGTAGTTGGTAGTTGTAGTTGGTAGTTGTAGTTGGTAGTTGTAGTTGGTAGTTGTAGTTGGTAGTTGTAGTTGGTAGTTGTAGTTTGTAGTTGTAGTTGGTAGTTGTAGATGGTAGTTGTAGTTGGTAGTTGTAGTTGGTAGTTGTAGTTGGTAGTTGTAGTTGGTAGTTGTAGTTGGTTTGTTGTAGTTGGTAGTTGTAGTTGGTAGTTGGTAGTTGTAGTTGTAGTTGTAGTTGGTAGTTGTAGTTGGTAGTTGTAGTTGGTAGTTGTAGTTGGTAGTTGTAGTTGGTAGTTGTAGTTGGTAGTTGTAGTTGTAGTTGTAGTTGTAGTTGTTGTTGTAGTTGTAGTTGTAGTTGTAGTTGTAGTTGTAGTTGTAGTTGTAGTTGTAGTTGTAGTTGTAGTTGTAGTTGTAGTTGTAGTTGTAGTTGTAGTTGTAGTTGTAGTTTGTAGTTGTAGTTGGTAGTTGTAGTTGGTTTGTTGTAGTTGGTAGTTGTAGTTGGTAGTTGTAGTTGGTAGTTGTAGTTGGTAGTTGTAGTTGGTAGTTGTAGTTGGTAGTTGTAGTTGGTTTGTTGTAGTTGGTAGTTGCAGTTGGTAGTTGCAGTTGGTAGTTGCAGTTGGTAGTTGTAGTTGGTAGTTGTAGTTGGTAGTTGTAGATGGTAGTTGTAGTTGGTAGTTGCAGTTGGTAGTTGTAGTTGGTAGTTGTAGTTGGTAGTTGTAGTTGGTAGTTGTAGTTGGTAGTTGTAGTTCGTAGTTGTAGTTGGTAGTTGAAGTTGGTAGTTGTAGCTGGCTGTTGTAGCTGGCAGTTGTAGCTGGCAGTTGTAGCTGGCAGTTGTAGCTTGCAGTTGTAGCTGGCAGTTGTAGCTGGCAGTTGTAACTGGCATTTGTAGCTGGCAGTTGTAGCTGGCAGTTGTAGCTCGTAGTTGTAGTTGGTAGTTGTAGTTGGTAGTTGTAGTTGCTGGTTGTAGTTTGTAGTTGTAGTTGGTAGTTGTAGTTGGTAGTTGTAGTTGGTAGATGTATTTGGTAGTTGTAGTTGGTCGTTGGAGTTGGTAGTTGCAGTTGGTAGTCGCAGTTGGTAGTTGCAGTTGGTAGTTGCAGGTGGTAGTTGCAGTTGGTAGTTGTAGTTGGTAGTTGTAGTTGGTAGTTGTAGTTGGTAGTTGTAGTTGGTAGTTGTAGTTGGTAGTTGTAGTTGGTAGTTGTAGCTGGTAGTTGTAGTTGGTAGTTGTAGTTGGTAGTTGTAGTTGTAGTTGTAGTTGTAGTTGTTGTTGTAGTTGTAGTTGTAGTTGTAGTTGTAGTTGTAGTTGTAGTTGTAGTTGTAGTTGTAGTTGTAGTTGTAGTTGTAGTTGTAGTTGTAGTTGTAGTTGTAGTTGTAGTTGTAGTTGTAGTTGTAGTTGTAGTTGTAGTTGTAGTTGTTGTTGTTGCTGTTGTTGTTGTAGTAGTTGTTATTGTTGTAGTTGTTGTTGTGGTTGTAGTTGTTGGTGTGTCGTTGTCGTTGTCGTTGTCGTTGTTGTTGTCGTTGTTGTCGTTGTTGTCGTTGTTGTCGTTGCTGTCGTTGTTGTCGTTGTTGTCGTTGCTGTCGTTGCTGTCGTTGCTTTCGTTGCTGTCGTTGCTGTCGTTGTTGTCGTTGTTGTCGTTGTTGCCGTTGTTGCCGTGGTTGTCGTTGTTGTCGTTGTTGTCGTTGTTGTCGTTGTTGTCGTTGTTGTCGTTGTTGTCGTTGTTGTCGTTGTTGTTATTGTAGTTGTTCTCGTTGTTGTCGTCGTTGTCGTCGTTGTCGTCGTTGTCGTCGTTGTTCTCGTTGTTGTTGTTGTTGTCGTTGTTGTCGTTGTTGTTGTTGTTGCTGTTGTTGTTGTAGTTGTAGTTGTTGTTGTAGTTGTTGTTGTTGTTGTAGTTGTAGTTGTAGTTGTAGTTGTAGTTGTAGTTGTAGTTGTAGTTGTAGTTGTTGTTGTTGTTGTAGTTGTAGTTGTAGTAGTAGTTGTAGTTGTAGGTGTAGTTGTAGTTGTAGTTGTAGTTGTAGTTGTTGTTGTAGTTGTTGTTGTAGTTGCAGTTGTAGTTGTAGTTGTAGTTGTAGTTGTAGTTGTAGTCGTAGTTGTAGTTGTAGTTGTAGATGTAGTTGTAGTTGGTAGTTGTAGTTGGTAGTTGTAGTTGGTAGTTGGTAGTTGTAGTTGTAGTTGTAGTTGGTAGTTGTAGTTGGTAGTTGTAGTTGGTAGTTGTAGTTGGTAGTTGTAGTTGGTAGTTGTAGTTGGTAGTTGTAGTTGGTAGTTGTAGTTGTAGTTGTAGTTGTAGTTGATAGTTGTAGTTGGTAGTTGTAGTTGGTAGTCGTAGTTGATAGTTGTAGTTGGTAGTTGTAGTTGGTAGTTGTAGTTCGTAGTTGTAGTTGGTAGTTGTTGTTGGTAGTTGTAGTTGGTAGTTGTAGTTGGTTGTTGTAGTTGGTAGTTGTAGTTGGTAGTTGTAGTTGGTAGTTGTAGTTGGTAGTTGTAGTTTGTAGTTGTAGTTGGTAGCTGTAGATGGTCGTTGTAGTTGGTAGTTGTAGTTGGTAGTTGTAGTTGGTAGTTGTAGTTGGTAGTTGTAGTTGTTAGTTGTAGTTGGTAGTTGTAGTTGGTAGTTGTAGTTGGTAGTTGTAGTTGGTAGTTGTAGTTGGTAGTTGTAGTTGTAGCTGTAGTTGATAGTTGTAGTTGGTAGTTGTAGTTGGTAGTTGTAGTTGGTAGTTGTAGTTGGTAGTTGTAGTTGGTAGTTGTAGTTGGTAGTTGTAGTTGTAGTTGTAGTTGGTAGTTGTAGTTGGTAGTTGTAGTTGGTAGTTGGAGTTGGTATTTGCAGTTGGTAGTTGCAGTTAGTAGTTGCAGTTGGTAGTTGTAGTTGGTAGTTGGTAGTTGTAGTTGGTAGTTGTAGTTGGTAGTTGTAGTTGGTAGTTGTAGTTTGTAGTTGTAGTTGGTAGTTGTAGTTGGTAGTTGTAGTTGGTAGTTGTAGTTGGTAGATGTATTTGGTAGTTGTAGTTGGTAGTTGTAGTTGGTAGTTGTAGTTGGTAGTTGTAGTTGGTAGTTGTAGTTGGTAGTTGTAGTTGGTAGTTGTAGTTGGTAGTTGTAGTTGGTAGTTGTAGTTGGTAGTTGTAGTTGGTAGTTGTAGTCGGTAGTTGTAGTTGTAGTTGGTAGTTGTAGTCGGTAGTTGTAGTTGTAGTTGTAGTTGTAGTTGTTGTTGTAGTTGTAGTTGTAGTTGTAGTTGTAGTTGTTGTTGTTGCTGTTGTTGTTGTTGTAGTTGTTATTGTTGTAGTTGTTGTTGTGGTTGTAGTTGTTGGTGTGTCGTTGTCGTTGTCGTTGTCGTTGTTGTTGTCGCTGTTGTCGTTGTTGTCGTTGTTGTCGTTGCTGTCGTTGTTGTCGTTGTTGTCGTTGCTGTCGTTGCTGTCGTTGCTTTCGTTGCTGTCGTTGCTGTCGTTGTTGTCGTTGTTGTCGTTGTTGCCGTTGTTGCCGTGGTTGTCGTTGTTGTCGTTGTTGCCGTTGTTGCCGTGGTTGTCGTTGTTGTCGTTGTTGTCGTTGTTGTCGTTGTTGTCGTTGTTGTCGTTGTTGTCGTTGTTGTCGTTGTTGTTATTGTAGTTGTTCTCGTTGTTCTCGTTGTTGTTGTTGTTGTCGTTGTTGTCGTTGTTGTTGTTGTTGCTGTTGTTGTTGTAGTTGTAGTTGTTGTTGTAGTTGTTGTTGTTGTTGTAGTTGTAGTTGTAGTTGTAGTTGTAGTTGTAGTTGTTGTTGTTGTTGTAGTTGTAGTTGTAGTAGTAGTTGTAGTTGTAGTTGTTGTCGTTGTTGTCGTTGTTGTCGTTGTTGTCGTTGTTGTCGTTGTTGTTATTGTAGTTGTTCTCGTTGTTGTCGTCGTTGTCGTCGTTGTCGTCGTTGTCGTCGTTGTTCTCGTTGTTGTTGTTGTTGTCGTTGTTGTCGTTGTTGTTGTTGTTGCTGTTGTTGTTGTAGTTGTAGTTGTTGTTGTAGTTGTTGTTGTTGTTGTAGTTGTAGTTGTAGTTGTAGTTGTAGTTGTAGTTGTAGTTGTAGTTGTAGTTGTTGTTGTTGTTGTAGTTGTAGTTGTAGTAGTAGTTGTAGTTGTAGGTGTAGTTGTAGTTGTAGTTGTAGTTGTAGTTGTTGTTGTAGTTGTTGTTGTAGTTGTAGTTGTAGTTGGTAGTTGTAGTTGGTAGTTGTAGTTGGTAGTTGGAGTTGGTATTTGCAGTTGGTAGTTGCAGTTAGTAGTTGCAGTTGGTAGTTGTAGTTGGTAGTTGTAGTTGGTAGTTGGTAGTTGTAGTTGTAGTTGTAGTTGGTAGTTGTAGTTGGTAGTTGTAGTTGGTAGTTGTAGTTGGTAGTTGTAGTTGGTAGTTGTAGTTGGTAGTTGTAGTTGGTAGTTGTAGTTGTAGTTGTAGTTGTAGTTGATAGTTGTAGTTGGTAGTTGCAGTTGGTAGTTGCAGTTGGTAGTTGCAGTTGGTAGTTGCAGTTAGCAGTTGCTGTTGGTAGTTGCAGTTGGTAGTTGCAGTTGGTAGTTGCAGTTGGTAGTTGCAGTTGGTAGTTGCAGCTGGTAGTTGCAGTTGGTAGTTGCAGTTGGTAGTTGTAGTTGGTAGTTGTAGTTGGTAGTTGTACTTGGTTTGTTGTAGTTGGTAGTTGAAGTTGGTAGTTGTAGATGGTAGTTGTAGTTGGTAGTTGTAGTTGGTAGTTGTAGTTGGTAGTTGTAGCTGGCTGTTGTAGCTGGCAGTTGTAGCTGGCAGTTGTAGCTTGCAGTTGTAGCTGGCAGTTGTAGCTGGCAGTTGTAGCTGGCAGTTGTAGCTGGCAGTTGTAGCTGGCAGTTGTAGCTGGCTGTTGTAGTTGGTAGTTGTAGTTGGTAGTTGTAGTTGGTAGTTGTAGCTGGTAGTTGTAGTTGGTAGTTGTAGTTGGTAGTTGCAGTTGGTAGTTGTAGTTGGTAGTTGTAGTTGGTAGTTGTAGTTGGTAGTTGTAGTTGGTAGTTGTAGTTGGTAGTTGTACTTGGTAGTTGTAGTTGGTAGTTGTAGTTGGTAGTTGTAGTTGGTAGTTGTAGTTGGTAGTTGTAGTTGGTAGTTGTAGTTGGTAGTTGTAGTTGGTAGTTGTAGTTGGTAGTTGTAGTTGGTAGTTGTAGTTGGTAGTTGTAGTTGTAGTTGGTAGTTGTAGTTGGTAGTTGCAGTTGGTAGTTGCAGTTGGTAGTTGCAGTTGGTAGTTGCAGTTGGTAGTTGCAGTTGGTAGTTGTAGTTGGTAGTTGTAGATGGTAGTTGTAGTTGGTAGTTGTAGTTGGTAGTTGTAGCTGGCAGTTGTAGCTGGCAGTTGTAGCTGGCTGTTGTAGCTGGCAGTTGTAGCTGGCAGTTGTAGCTGGCAGTTGTAGCTGGTAGTTGTAGTTGGTAGTTGTAGTTGGTAGTTGTAGTTGTAGTTGTTGTAGTTGTAGTTGTAGTTGTAGATGTAGTTGTAGTTGTAGTTGGTAGTTGTAGTTGGTAGTTGTAGTTGGTAGTTGTAGTTGGTAGTTGTAGTTGGTAGTTGTAGTTGGTAGTTGTAGTTGGTAGTTGTAGTTGGTAGTTGTAGCTGGTAGTTGTAGCTGGTAGTTGTAGTTGCTAGTTGCAGTTGGTAGTTGTAGTTGGTAGTTGTAGTTGGTAGTTGTAGTTGGTAGTTGTAGTTGGTAGTTGTAGTTGGTAGTTGTAGTTGGTAGTTGTAGTTGGTAGTTGTAGTTGGTAGTTGCAGTTGGTAGCTGTAGTTGGTAGTTGTAGTTGGTAGTTGTTGTTGGTAGTTGTAGTTGGTAGTTGTAGTTGGTAGTTGTAGTTGTAGTTGTTGTTGTAGTTGTAGTTGTAGTTGTAGTTGTAGTTGTAGTTGTAGTTGTAGTTGTAGTTGTAGTTTGTAGTTGTAGTTGGTAGTTGTAGTTGTTGTAGTTGTAGTTGTAGATGTAGTTGTAGTTGTAGTTGTTGTAGTTGTAGTTGTAGATGTAGTTGTAGTTGTAGTTGGTAGTTGTAGTTGGTAGTTGTAGTTGGTAGTTGTAGTTGGTAGTTGTAGTTGGTAGTTGTAGTTGGTAGTTGTAGTTGGTAGTTGTAGTTGGTAGTTGTAGTTGGTAGTTGTAGTTGGTAGTTGTAGCTGGCAGTTGTAGCTGGCAGTTGTAGCTGGCTGTTGTAGCTGGCAGTTGTAGCTGGCAGTTGTAGCTGGCAGTTGTAGCTGGCTGTTCTAGTTGGTAGTTGTAGTTGGTAGTTGTAGTTGGTAGTTGTAGCTGGTAGTTGTAGTTGGTAGTTGTAGTTGGTAGTTGCAGTTGGTAGTTGTAGTTGGTAGTTGTAGTTGGTAGTTGTAGTTGGTAGTTGTAGTTGGTAGTTGTAGTTGGTAGTTGTACTTGGTAGTTGTAGTTGGTAGTTGTAGTTGGTAGTTGTAGTTGGTAGTTGTAGTTGGTAGTTGTAGTTGGTAGTTGTAGCTGGTAGTTGTAGTTGGTAGTTGTAGTTGGTAGTTGCAGTTGGTAGTTGTAGTTGGTAGTTGTAGTTGGTAGTTGTAGTTGGTAGTTGTAGTTGGTAGTTGTAGTTGGTAGTTGTACTTGGTAGTTGTAGTTGGTAGTTGTAGTTGGTAGTTGTAGTTGGTAGTTGTAGTTGGTAGTTGTAGTTGGTAGTTGTAGTTGGTAGTTGTAGTTGGTAGTTGTAGTTGGTAGTTGTAGTTGGTAGTTGTAGTTGGTAGTTGTAGTTGTAGTTGGTAGTTGTAGTTGGTAGTTGCAGTTGGTAGTTGCAGTTGGTAGTTGCAGTTGGTAGTTGCAGTTGGTAGTTGCAGTTGGTAGTTGTAGTTGGTAGTTGTAGATGGTAGTTGTAGTTGGTAGTTGTAGTTGGTAGTTGTAGCTGGCAGTTGTAGCTGGCAGTTGTAGCTGGCTGTTGTAGCTGGCAGTTGTAGCTGGCAGTTGTAGCTGGCAGTTGTAGCTGGTAGTTGTAGTTGGTAGTTGTAGTTGGTAGTTGTAGTTGTAGTTGTTGTAGTTGTAGTTGTAGATGTAGTTGTAGTTGTAGTTGGTAGTTGTAGTTGGTAGTTGTAGTTGGTAGTTGTAGTTGGTAGTTGTAGTTGGTAGTTGTAGTTGGTAGTTGTAGTTGGTAGTTGTAGTTGGTAGTTGTAGCTGGTAGTTGTAGCTGGTAGTTGTAGTTGGTAGTTGCAGTTGGTAGTTGTAGTTGGTAGTTGTAGTTGGTAGTTGTAGTTGGTAGTTGTAGTTGGTAGTTGTAGTTGGTAGTTGTAGTTGGTAGTTGTAGTTGGTAGTTGTAGTTGGTAGTTGCAGTTGGTAGCTGTAGTTGGTAGTTGTAGTTGGTAGTTGTTGTTGGTAGTTGTAGTTGGTAGTTGTAGTTGGTAGTTGTAGTTGTAGTTGTTGTTGTAGTTGTAGTTGTAGTTGTAGTTGTAGTTGTAGTTGTAGTTGTAGTTGTAGTTTGTAGTTGTAGTTGGTAGTTGTAGTTGGTTTGTTGTAGTTGGTAGTTGTAGTTGGTAGTTGTAGTTGGTAGTTGTAGTTGGTAGTTGTAGTTGGTAGTTGTAGTTGGTAGTTGTAGTTGGTTTGTTGTAGTTGGTAGTTGCAGTTGGTAGTTGCAGTTGGTAGTTGCAGTTGGTAGTTGTAGTTGGTAGTTGTAGTTGGTAGTTGTAGATGGTAGTTGTAGTTGGTAGTTGCAGTTGGTAGTTGTAGTTGGTAGTTGTAGTTGGTAGTTGTAGTTGGTAGTTGTAGTTTGTAGTTGCAGTTGGTAGTTGTAGTTGGTAGTTGCAGTTGGTAGTTGCAGTTGGTAGTTGCAGTTGGTAGTTGCAGTTGGTACTTGCAGTTGGTAGTTGTAGTTGGTAGTTGTAGTTGGTAGTTGTAGTTGGTAGTTGTAGTTGGTAGTTGTAGTTGGTAGTTGAAGTTGGTAGTTGTAGCTGGCTGTTGTAGCTGGCAGTTGTAGCTGGCAGTTGTAGCTGGCAGTTGTAGCTTGCAGTTGTAGCTGGCAGTTGTAGCTGGCAGTTGTAACTGGCATTTGTAGCTGGCAGTTGTAGCTGGCAGTTGTAGCTGGCTGTTGTAGCTGGCAGTTGTAGCTGGCAGTTGTAGCTGGCAGTTGTAGCTGGCAGTTGTAGCTCGTAGTTGTAGTTGGTAGTTGTAGTTGGTAGTTGTAGTTGGTAGATGTATTTGGTAGTTGTAGTTGGTAGTTGTAGTTGGTAGTTGTAGTTGGTAGTTGTAGTTGGTAGTTGTAGTTGGTAGTTGTAGTTGGTAGTTGTAGCTGGCAGTTGTAGCTTGCAGTTGTAGCTGGCAGTTGTAGCTGGCAGTTGTAGCTGGCAGTTGTAGCTGGCAGTTGTAGCTGGCAGTTGTAGCTGGCTGTTGTAGTTGGTAGTTGTAGTTGGTAGTTGTAGTTGGTAGTTGTAGCTGGTAATTGTAGTTGGTAGTTGTAGTTGGTAGTTGCAGTTGGTAGTTGTAGTTGGTAGTTGTAGTTGGTAGTTGTAGTTGGTAGTTGTAGTTGGTAGTTGTAGTTGGTAGTTGTACTTGGTAGTTGTAGTTGGTAGTTGTAGTTGGTAGTTGTAGTTGGTAGTTGTAGTTGGTAGTTGTAGTTGGTAGTTGTAGTTGGTAGTTGTAGTTGGTAGTTGTAGTTGGTAGTTGTAGTTGGTAGTTGTAGTTGGTAGTTGTAGTTGTAGTTGGTAGTTGTAGTTGGTAGTTGTAGTTGGTAGTTGTAGTTGGTAGTTGTAGTTGGTAGTTGTAGTTGGTAGTTGTAGTTGGTAGTTGTAGTTGGTAGTTGTATTTGGTAGTTGCAGTTGGTAGTTGCAGTTGGTAGTTGCAGTTGGTAGTTGTAATTGTAGTTGTTGTTGTAGTTGTAGTTGTAGTTGTAGTTGTAGTTGTAGTTGTAGTTGTAGTTGGTAGTTGTAGTTGGTAGTTGTAGTTGGTAGTTGTAGTTGGTAGCTGTAGTTGGTAGTTGTAGTTGGTAGTTGTACTTGGTAGGTGTAGTTGGTAGTTGTAGTTGGTAGTTGCAGTTGGTAGTTGTAGTTGGTAGTTGTAGTTGGTAGTTGTAGTTGGTAGTTGTAGTTGGTAGTTGTAGCTGGTAGTTGTAGTTGGTAGTTGTAGTTGTAGTTGTAGTTCGTAGTTGTAGTTGGTAGTTGTAGTTGGTAGTTGTAGTTGGTAGTTGTAGTTGGTAGTTGTAGTTGTAGTTGGTAGTTGTAGTTGGTAGTTCCATTTGTAGTTGTAGTTGTAGTTGTAGTTGAAGTTGTAGTTGTTGTTGTAGTTGTAGTTGTAGTTGTAGTTGTAGTTGTAGTTGTAGTTGTAGTTGTAGTTGTAGTTGTAGTTGTAGTTGTAGTTGTAGTTGTAGTTGTAGTTGTAGTTGTAGTTGTAGTTGTAGTTGTAGTTGTTTTTGTTGTTGTTGTTGTAGTTGTTGTTGTTGTAGTTGTTGTTGTTGTAGTTGTTGTTGTTATTGTACTTGCTGTTGTGTCGTTGTCGTTGTTGTTGTCGTTGTTGTCCTTGTTGTCGTTGCAGTCGTTGTTGTCGTTGTTGTCGTTGTTGCCGTTGTTGTCGTTGCTGTCGTTGCTATCGTTGCTGTCGTTGCTGTCGTTGCTGTCGTTGCTGCCGTTGTTGCCGTTGTTGCCGTTGTTGCAGTTTTTGTCGTTGTTGTCGTTGTTGTCGTTGTTGTGGTTGTTGTCGTTGTTGTCGTTGTTTTCGTTGTTTTCGTTGTTGTCGTTGTTGTCGTTGTTGTCGTTGTTGTCGTTGTTGTCGTTGTTGTCGTTGTTGTCGTTGTTGTCGTTGTTATCGTTGTTGTCGTTGTTATCGTTGTTGTCGTTGTTGTCGTTGTTGTCGTTGTTGTCGTTGTTGTCGTTGTCGTTATTGTAGTTGTTGTCGTTGTTGTCGTCGTTGTCGTCGTTGTCGTCGTTGTCGTCGTTGTCGTCGTTGACGTCGTTGTCGTCGTTGTCGTCGTTGTTGTTGTTGTTGTTGTTGTTGTTGTTGTAGTTGTAGTTGTTGTTGTTGTAGTTGTAGTTGTAGTTGTAGTTGTAGTTGTTGTAGTTGTTGTTGTAGTTGTAGTTGTTGTTGTAGTTGTAGTTGTAGTTGTAGTTGTAGTTGTAGTTGTAGTTGTAGTTGTAGTTGTAGTTGTAGTTGTAGTTGTTGTTGTAGTTGTTGTTGTAGTTGTTGTTGTAGTTGTTGTTGTAGTTGTAGTTGTAGTTGCAGTTGTAGTTGTAGTTGTATTTGTAGTTGTATTTGTAGTTGTAGTTGTAATTGTAGTTGTAGTTGTAGTTGTAGTTGTAGTTGTAGTTGTATTTGTTGTTGTAGTTGTAGTTGTAGTAGTAGTTGTAGTTGTAGTTGTAGTTGGTAGTTGTAGTTGGTAGTTGTAGTTGGTAGTTGTAGCTGGTAGTTGTAGTTGGTAGGTGCAGTTGGTAGTTGCAGTTGGTAGTTGCAGTTGGTAGTTGCAGTTGGTAGTTGCAGTTGGTAGTTGCAGTTGGTAGTTGCAGTTGGTAGCTGAAATTGGTAGTTGCTGTTGGTAGTTGCAGTTGGTAGTTGCAGTTGGTAGTTGCAGTTGGTAGCTGAAATTGGTAGTTGCAGTTGGTAGTTGCAGTTGGTAGTTGCAGTTGGTAGTTGCAGTTGGTAGCTGAAATTGGTAGTTACAGTTGGTAGTTGCAGTCGGTAGTTGCAGTGGGTAGTTGCAGTTGGTAGTTGCAGTTGGTAGTTGCAGTTGGTAGTTGCAGTTGGTAGTTGCAGTTGGTAGTTGCAGTTGGTAGTTGCAGTTGGTAGTTGCAGTTGGTAGTTGCAGTTGGTAGTTGCAGTTGGTAGTTGCAGTTGGTAGCTGAAGTTGGTAGTTGCAGTTGGTAGTTGCAGTTGGTAGTTGTAGTTGGTAGTTGTAGTTGGTAGTTGTAGTTGTAGTTGTAGTTGTAGTTGTAGTTGTAGTTGTAGTTGTAGTTGTTGTTGTAGTTGTTGTTGTAGTTGTAGTTGTAGTTGTAGTTGTAGTTGTAGTTGTAGTTGTATTTGTAATTGTAGTTGTAGTTGTAGGTGTAGTTGTAGTTGTAGTTGTAGTTGTTGTTGTAGTTGTAGTTGTTGTTGTAGTTGTTGTTGTAGTTGTAGTTGTAGTTGTAGTTGTAGTTGTAGTTGTAGTTGTAGTTGTAGTTGTTGTTGTAGTTGTTGTTGTAGTTGTTGTTGTAGTTGCAGTTGGTAGTTGCAGTTGGTAGCTGAAATTGGTAGTTGCTGTTGGTAGTTGCAGTTGGTAGTTGCAGTTGGTAGTTGCAGTTGGTAGCTGAAATTGGTAGTTGCAGTTGGTAGTTGCAGTTGGTAGTTGCAGTTGGTAGTTGCAGTTGGTAGCTGAAATTGGTAGTTACAGTTGGTAGTTGCAGTCGGTAGTTGCAGTGGGTAGTTGCAGTTGGTAGTTGCAGTTGGTAGTTGCAGTTGGTAGTTGCAGTTGGTAGTTGCAGTTGGTAGTTGCAGTTGGTAGTTGCAGTTGGTAGCTGAAGTTGGTAGTTGCAGTTGGTATTTGCAGTTGGTAGTTGCAGTTGGTAGCTGAAATTGGTAGTTACAGTTGGTAGTTGCAGTCGGTAGTTGCAGTGGGTAGTTGCAGTTGGTAGTTGCAGTTGGTAGTTGCAGTTGGTAGTTGCAGTTGGTAGTTGCAGTTGGTAGTTGCAGTTGGTAGCTGTAGTTCGTAGTTGTAGTTGGTAGTTGTAGTTGGTAGTTGTAGTTGGTAGTTGTAGTTGGTATTTGTAGTTGGTAGTTGTAGTTGGTAGTTGTAGTTGGTAGTTGTAGTTGGTAGTTGTAGCTGGTAGTTGTAGTTGGTAGTTGTAGTTGGTAGTTGTAGCTGGCAGTTGTAGCTGGCAGTTGTAGCTGGCTGTTGTAGCTGGCAGTTGTAGCTGGAAGTTGTAGCTGGCAGTTGTAGCTGGTAGTTGTAGTTGGTAGTTGTTGTTGGTAGTTGTAGTTGGTAGTTGTAGTTGGTAGATGTATTTGGTAGTTGTAGTTGGTCGTTGCAGTTGGTAGTTGCAGTTGGTAGCTGTAGTTCGTTGTTGTAGTTGGTAGTTGTAGTTGGTAGTTGTAGTTGGTAGTTGTAGTTGGTAGTTGTAGTTGGTAGTTGTAGTTGGTAGTTGTAGTTGGTAGTTGTAGTTGGTAGCTGTAGTTGGTAGTTGCAGTTGGTAGTTGCAGTTGGTAGTTGCAGTTGGTAGTTGCAGTTGGTAGTTGCAGTTGGTAGTTGCAGTTGGTAGTTGCAGTTAGCAGTTGCTGTTGGTAGTTGCAGTTGGTAGTTGCAGTTGGTAGTTGCAGTTGGTAGTTGCAGTTGGTAGTTGCAGCTGGTAGTTGCAGTTGGTAGTTGCAGTTGGTAGTTGTAGTTGGTAGTTGTAGTTGGTAGTTGTACTTGGTTTGTTGTAGTTGGTAGTTGAAGTTGGTAGTTGTAGATGGTAGTTGTAGTTGGTAGTTGTAGTTGGTAGTTGTAGTTGGTAGTTGTAGCTGGCTGTTGTAGCTGGCAGTTGTAGCTGGCAGTTGTAGCTTGCAGTTGTAGCTGGCAGTTGTAGCTGGCAGTTGTAGCTGGCAGTTGTAGCTGGCAGTTGTAGCTGGCAGTTGTAGCTGGCTGTTGTAGTTGGTAGTTGTAGTTGGTAGTTGTAGTTGGTAGTTGTAGCTGGTAGTTGTAGTTGGTAGTTGTAGTTGGTAGTTGCAGTTGGTAGTTGTAGTTGGTAGTTGTAGTTGGTAGTTGTAGTTGGTAGTTGTAGTTGGTAGTTGTAGTTGGTAGTTGTACTTGGTAGTTGTAGTTGGTAGTTGTAGTTGGTAGTTGTAGTTGGTAGTTGTAGTTGGTAGTTGTAGTTGGTAGTTGTAGTTGGTAGTTGTAGTTGGTAGTTGTAGTTGGTAGTTGTAGTTGGTAGTTGTAGTTGGTAGTTGTAGTTGTAGTTGGTAGTTGTAGTTGGTAGTTGCAGTTGGTAGTTGCAGTTGGTAGTTGCAGTTGGTAGTTGCAGTTGGTAGTTGCAGTTGGTAGTTGTAGTTGGTAGTTGTAGATGGTAGTTGTAGTTGGTAGTTGTAGTTGGTAGTTGTAGCTGGCAGTTGTAGCTGGCAGTTGTAGCTGGCTGTTGTAGCTGGCAGTTGTAGCTGGCAGTTGTAGCTGGCAGTTGTAGCTGGTAGTTGTAGTTGGTAGTTGTAGTTGGTAGTTGTAGTTGTAGTTGTTGTAGTTGTAGTTGTAGATGTAGTTGTAGTTGTAGTTGGTAGTTGTAGTTGGTAGTTGTAGTTGGTAGTTGTAGTTGGTAGTTGTAGTTGGTAGTTGTAGTTGGTAGTTGTAGTTGGTAGTTGTAGTTGGTAGTTGTAGCTGGTAGTTGTAGCTGGTAGTTGTAGTTGGTAGTTGCAGTTGGTAGTTGTAGTTGGTAGTTGTAGTTGGTAGTTGTAGTTGGTAGTTGTAGTTGGTAGTTGTAGTTGGTAGTTGTAGTTGGTAGTTGTAGTTGGTAGTTGTAGTTGGTAGTTGCAGTTGGTAGCTGTAGTTGGTAGTTGTAGTTGGTAGTTGTTGTTGGTAGTTGTAGTTGGTAGTTGTAGTTGGTAGTTGTAGTTGTAGTTGTTGTTGTAGTTGTAGTTGTAGTTGTAGTTGTAGTTGTAGTTGTAGTTGTAGTTGTAGTTTGTAGTTGTAGTTGGTAGTTGTAGTTGGTTTGTTGTAGTTGGTAGTTGTAGTTGGTAGTTGTAGTTGGTAGTTGTAGTTGGTAGTTGTAGTTGGTAGTTGTAGTTGGTAGTTGTAGTTGGTTTGTTGTAGTTGGTAGTTGCAGTTGGTAGTTGCAGTTGGTAGTTGCAGTTGGTAGTTGTAGTTGGTAGTTGTAGTTGGTAGTTGTAGATGGTAGTTGTAGTTGGTAGTTGCAGTTGGTAGTTGTAGTTGGTAGTTGTAGTTGGTAGTTGTAGTTGGTAGTTGTAGTTTGTAGTTGCAGTTGGTAGTTGTAGTTGGTAGTTGCAGTTGGTAGTTGCAGTTGGTAGTTGCAGTTGGTAGTTGCAGTTGGTACTTGCAGTTGGTAGTTGTAGTTGGTAGTTGTAGTTGGTAGTTGTAGTTGGTAGTTGTAGTTGGTAGTTGTAGTTGGTAGTTGAAGTTGGTAGTTGTAGCTGGCTGTTGTAGCTGGCAGTTGTAGCTGGCAGTTGTAGCTGGCAGTTGTAGCTTGCAGTTGTAGCTGGCAGTTGTAGCTGGCAGTTGTAACTGGCATTTGTAGCTGGCAGTTGTAGCTGGCAGTTGTAGCTGGCTGTTGTAGCTGGCAGTTGTAGCTGGCAGTTGTAGCTGGCAGTTGTAGCTGGCAGTTGTAGCTCGTAGTTGTAGTTGGTAGTTGTAGTTGGTAGTTGTAGTTGCTGGTTGTAGTTTGTAGTTGTAGTTGGTAGTTGTAGTTGGTAGTTGTAGTTGGTAGATGTATTTGGTAGTTGTAGTTGGTCGTTGGAGTTGGTAGTTGCAGTTGGTAGTCGCAGTTGGTAGTTGCAGTTGGTAGTTGCAGGTGGTAGTTGCAGTTGGTAGTTGTAGTTGGTAGTTGTAGTTGGTAGTTGTAGTTGGTAGTTGTAGTTGGTAGTTGTAGTTGGTAGTTGTAGCTGGTAGTTGTAGTTGGTAGTTGTAGTTGGTAGTTGTAGTTGTAGTTGTAGTTGTAGTTGTTGTTGTAGTTGTAGTTGTAGTTGTAGTTGTAGTTGTAGTTGTAGTTGTAGTTGTAGTTGTAGTTGTAGTTGTAGTTGTAGTTGTAGTTGTAGTTGTAGTTGTAGTTGTAGTTGTAGTTGTAGTTGTAGTTGTAGTTGTAGTTGTAGTTGTAGTTGTAGTTGTTGTTGTTGCTGTTGTTGTTGTTGTAGTTGTTATTGTTGTAGTTGTTGTTGTGGTTGTAGTTGTTGGTGTGTCGTTGTCGTTGTCGTTGTCGTTGTTGTTGTCGTTGTTGTCGTTGTTGTCGTTGTTGTCGTTGCTGTCGTTGTTGTCGTTGTTGTCGTTGCTGTCGTTGCTGTCGTTGCTTTCGTTGCTGTCGTTGCTGTCGTTGCTGTCGTTGTTGTCGTTGTTGCCGTTGTTGCCGTGGTTGTCGTTGTTGTCGTTGTTGTCGTTGTTGTCGTTGTTGTCGTTGTTGTCGTTGTTGTCGTTGTTGTCGTTGTTGTCGTTGTTGTTATTGTAGTTGTTCTCGTTGTTGTCGTCGTTGTCGTCGTTGTCGTCGTTGTTCTCGTTGTTGTTGTTGTTGTCGTTGTTGTCGTTGTTGTTGTTGTTGCTGTTGTTGTTGTAGTTGTAGTTGTTGTTGTAGTTGTTGTTGTTGTTGTAGTTGTAGTTGTAGTTGTAGTTGTAGTTGTAGTTGTAGTTGTTGTTGTTGTTGTAGTTGTAGTTGTAGTAGTAGTTGTAGTTGTAGGTGTAGTTGTAGTTGTAGTTGTAGTTGTAGTTGTTGTTGTAGTTGTTGTTGTAGTTGCAGTTGTAGTTGTAGTTGTAGTTGTAGTTGTAGTCGTATTTGTAGTTGTAGTTGTAGATGTAGTTGTAGTTGGTAGTTGTAGTTGGTAGTTGTAGTTGGTAGTTGGTAGTTGTAGTTGTAGTTGTAGTTGGTAGTTGTAGTTGGTAGTTGTAGTTGGTAGTTGTAGTTGGTAGTTGTAGTTGGTAGTTGTAGTTGGAAGTTGTAGTTGGTAGTTGTAGTTGTAGTTGTAGTTGTAGTTGATAGTTGTAGTTGGTAGTTGTAGTTGGTAGTCGTAGTTGATAGTTGTAGTTGGTAGTTGTAGTTGGTAGTTGTAGTTCGTAGTTGTAGTTGGTAGTTGTTGTTGGTAGTTGTAGTTGGTAGTTGTAGTTGGTTGTTGTAGTTGGTAGTTGTAGTTGGTAGTTGTAGTTGGTAGTTGTAGTTGGTAGTTGTAGTTTGTAGTTGTAGTTGGTAGTTGTAGATGGTAGTTGTAGTTGGTAGTTGTAGTTGGTAGTTGTAGTTGGTAGTTGTAGTTGGTAGTTGTAGTTGTTAGTTGTAGTTGGTAGTTGTAGTTGGTAGTTGTAGTTGGTAGTTGTAGTTGGTAGTTGTAGTTGTAGCTGTAGTTGATAGTTGTAGTTGGTAGTTGTAGTTGGTAGTTGTAGTTGGTAGTTGTAGTTGGTAGTTGTAGTTGGTAGTTGTAGTTGGTAGTTGTAGTTGTAGTTGTAGTTGGTAGTTGTAGTTGGTAGTTGTAGTTGGTAGTTGTAGTTGGTAGTTGGAGTTGGTAGTTGCAGTTGGTAGTTGCAGTTAGTAGTTGCAGTTGGTAGTTGTAGTTGGTAGTTGGTAGTTGTAGTTGGTAGTTGTAGTTGGTAGTTGTAGTTTGTAGTTGTAGTTGGTAGTTGTAGTTGGTAGTTGTAGTTGGTAGTTGTAGTTGGTAGTTGTAGTTGGTAGTTGTAGTTGGTAGTTGTAGTTGGTTTGTTGTAGTTGGTAGTTGTAGTTGGTAGTTGGTAGTTGTAGTTGTAGTTGTAGTTGTTAGTTGTAGTTGGTAGTTGTAGTTGGTAGTTGTAGTTGGTAGTTGTAGTTGGTAGTTGTAGTTGGTAGTTGTAGGTGGTAGTTGTAGTTGTAGTTGTAGTTGTAGTTGATAGTTGTAGTTGGTAGTTGTAGTTGGTAGTCGTAGTTGGTAGTTGTAGTTGGTAGTTGTAGTTGGTAGTTGTAGTTGGTAGTTGTAGTTGGTAGTTGTAGTTTGTAGTTGTAGTTGGTAGTTGTAGTTGGTAGTTGTAGTTGGTAGTTGTAGTTGGTAGTTGTAGTTGGTAGTTGTAGTTGGTAGTTGTAGTTGGTTTGTTGTAGTTGGTAGTTGTAGTTGGTAGTTGGTAGTTGTTGTTGTAGTTGTAGTTGGTAGTTGTAGTTGGTAGTTGTAGTTGTAGTTGTAGTTGTAGTTGATAGTTGTAGTTGGTAG
This sequence comes from Andrena hattorfiana, assembly GCA_944738655.2. Lineage (NCBI taxonomy): Eukaryota > Metazoa > Arthropoda > Insecta > Hymenoptera > Andrenidae > Andrena > Andrena hattorfiana. The sequence goes on along the minus strand of OX122890.1, from coordinate 46,904,335 downwards.
TTGTAGTTGGCAGTCGTAGTTGGTAGTTGTAGTTGGTAGTTGTAGTTCGTAGTTGTAGTTGGTAGTTGTTGTTGGTAGTTGTAGTTGGTAGTTGTAGTTGGTAGTTGTAGTTGGTAGTTGTAGTTGGTAGTTGTAGTTGGTAGTTGTAGTTGGTAGTTGTAGTTTGTAGTTGTAGTTGGTAGTTGTAGATGGTAGTTGTAGTTGGTAGTTGTAGTTGGTAGTTGTAGTTGGTAGTTGTAGTTGGTAGTTGTAGTTGGTTTGTTGTAGTTGGTAGTTGTAGTTGGTAGTTGGTAGTTGTAGTTGTAGTTGTAGTTGGTAGTTGTAGTTGGTAGTTGTAGTTGGTAGTTGTAGTTGGTAGTTGTAGTTGGTAGTTGTAGTTGGTAGTTGTAGTTGTAGTTGTAGTTGTAGTTGTTGTTGTAGTTGTAGTTGTAGTTGTAGTTGTAGTTGTAGTTGTAGTTGTAGTTGTAGTTGTAGTTGTAGTTGTAGTTGTAGTTGTAGTTGTAGTTGTAGTTGTAGTTTGTAGTTGTAGTTGGTAGTTGTAGTTGGTTTGTTGTAGTTGGTAGTTGTAGTTGGTAGTTGTAGTTGGTAGTTGTAGTTGGTAGTTGTAGTTGGTAGTTGTAGTTGGTAGTTGTAGTTGGTTTGTTGTAGTTGGTAGTTGCAGTTGGTAGTTGCAGTTGGTAGTTGCAGTTGGTAGTTGTAGTTGGTAGTTGTAGTTGGTAGTTGTAGATGGTAGTTGTAGTTGGTAGTTGCAGTTGGTAGTTGTAGTTGGTAGTTGTAGTTGGTAGTTGTAGTTGGTAGTTGTAGTTGGTAGTTGTAGTTCGTAGTTGTAGTTGGTAGTTGAAGTTGGTAGTTGTAGCTGGCTGTTGTAGCTGGCAGTTGTAGCTGGCAGTTGTAGCTGGCAGTTGTAGCTTGCAGTTGTAGCTGGCAGTTGTAGCTGGCAGTTGTAACTGGCATTTGTAGCTGGCAGTTGTAGCTGGCAGTTGTAGCTCGTAGTTGTAGTTGGTAGTTGTAGTTGGTAGTTGTAGTTGCTGGTTGTAGTTTGTAGTTGTAGTTGGTAGTTGTAGTTGGTAGTTGTAGTTGGTAGATGTATTTGGTAGTTGTAGTTGGTCGTTGGAGTTGGTAGTTGCAGTTGGTAGTCGCAGTTGGTAGTTGCAGTTGGTAGTTGCAGGTGGTAGTTGCAGTTGGTAGTTGTAGTTGGTAGTTGTAGTTGGTAGTTGTAGTTGGTAGTTGTAGTTGGTAGTTGTAGTTGGTAGTTGTAGTTGGTAGTTGTAGCTGGTAGTTGTAGTTGGTAGTTGTAGTTGGTAGTTGTAGTTGTAGTTGTAGTTGTAGTTGTTGTTGTAGTTGTAGTTGTAGTTGTAGTTGTAGTTGTAGTTGTAGTTGTAGTTGTAGTTGTAGTTGTAGTTGTAGTTGTAGTTGTAGTTGTAGTTGTAGTTGTAGTTGTAGTTGTAGTTGTAGTTGTAGTTGTAGTTGTAGTTGTAGTTGTTGTTGTTGCTGTTGTTGTTGTAGTAGTTGTTATTGTTGTAGTTGTTGTTGTGGTTGTAGTTGTTGGTGTGTCGTTGTCGTTGTCGTTGTCGTTGTTGTTGTCGTTGTTGTCGTTGTTGTCGTTGTTGTCGTTGCTGTCGTTGTTGTCGTTGTTGTCGTTGCTGTCGTTGCTGTCGTTGCTTTCGTTGCTGTCGTTGCTGTCGTTGTTGTCGTTGTTGTCGTTGTTGCCGTTGTTGCCGTGGTTGTCGTTGTTGTCGTTGTTGTCGTTGTTGTCGTTGTTGTCGTTGTTGTCGTTGTTGTCGTTGTTGTCGTTGTTGTTATTGTAGTTGTTCTCGTTGTTGTCGTCGTTGTCGTCGTTGTCGTCGTTGTCGTCGTTGTTCTCGTTGTTGTTGTTGTTGTCGTTGTTGTCGTTGTTGTTGTTGTTGCTGTTGTTGTTGTAGTTGTAGTTGTTGTTGTAGTTGTTGTTGTTGTTGTAGTTGTAGTTGTAGTTGTAGTTGTAGTTGTAGTTGTAGTTGTAGTTGTAGTTGTAGTTGTTGTTGTTGTTGTAGTTGTAGTTGTAGTAGTAGTTGTAGTTGTAGGTGTAGTTGTAGTTGTAGTTGTAGTTGTAGTTGTTGTTGTAGTTGTTGTTGTAGTTGCAGTTGTAGTTGTAGTTGTAGTTGTAGTTGTAGTTGTAGTTGTAGTCGTAGTTGTAGTTGTAGTTGTAGATGTAGTTGTAGTTGGTAGTTGTAGTTGGTAGTTGTAGTTGGTAGTTGGTAGTTGTAGTTGTAGTTGTAGTTGGTAGTTGTAGTTGGTAGTTGTAGTTGGTAGTTGTAGTTGGTAGTTGTAGTTGGTAGTTGTAGTTGGTAGTTGTAGTTGGTAGTTGTAGTTGTAGTTGTAGTTGTAGTTGATAGTTGTAGTTGGTAGTTGTAGTTGGTAGTCGTAGTTGATAGTTGTAGTTGGTAGTTGTAGTTGGTAGTTGTAGTTCGTAGTTGTAGTTGGTAGTTGTTGTTGGTAGTTGTAGTTGGTAGTTGTAGTTGGTTGTTGTAGTTGGTAGTTGTAGTTGGTAGTTGTAGTTGGTAGTTGTAGTTGGTAGTTGTAGTTTGTAGTTGTAGTTGGTAGCTGTAGATGGTCGTTGTAGTTGGTAGTTGTAGTTGGTAGTTGTAGTTGGTAGTTGTAGTTGGTAGTTGTAGTTGTTAGTTGTAGTTGGTAGTTGTAGTTGGTAGTTGTAGTTGGTAGTTGTAGTTGGTAGTTGTAGTTGGTAGTTGTAGTTGTAGCTGTAGTTGATAGTTGTAGTTGGTAGTTGTAGTTGGTAGTTGTAGTTGGTAGTTGTAGTTGGTAGTTGTAGTTGGTAGTTGTAGTTGGTAGTTGTAGTTGGTAGTTGTAGTTGGTAGTTGTAGTTGGTAGTTGTAGTTGGTAGTTGGAGTTGGTATTTGCAGTTGGTAGTTGCAGTTAGTAGTTGCAGTTGGTAGTTGTAGTTGGTAGTTGGTAGTTGTAGTTGGTAGTTGTAGTTGGTAGTTGTAGTTGGTAGTTGTAGTTTGTAGTTGTAGTTGGTAGTTGTAGTTGGTAGTTGTAGTTGGTAGTTGTAGTTGGTAGATGTATTTGGTAGTTGTAGTTGGTAGTTGTAGTTGGTAGTTGTAGTTGGTAGTTGTAGTTGGTAGTTGTAGTTGGTAGTTGTAGTTGGTAGTTGTAGTTGGTAGTTGTAGTTGGTAGTTGTAGTTGGTAGTTGTAGTTGGTAGTTGTAGTCGGTAGTTGTAGTTGTAGTTGGTAGTTGTAGTCGGTAGTTGTAGTTGTAGTTGTAGTTGTAGTTGTTGTTGTAGTTGTAGTTGTAGTTGTAGTTGTAGTTGTTGTTGTTGCTGTTGTTGTTGTTGTAGTTGTTATTGTTGTAGTTGTTGTTGTGGTTGTAGTTGTTGGTGTGTCGTTGTCGTTGTCGTTGTCGTTGTTGTTGTCGCTGTTGTCGTTGTTGTCGTTGTTGTCGTTGCTGTCGTTGTTGTCGTTGTTGTCGTTGCTGTCGTTGCTGTCGTTGCTTTCGTTGCTGTCGTTGCTGTCGTTGTTGTCGTTGTTGTCGTTGTTGCCGTTGTTGCCGTGGTTGTCGTTGTTGTCGTTGTTGCCGTTGTTGCCGTGGTTGTCGTTGTTGTCGTTGTTGTCGTTGTTGTCGTTGTTGTCGTTGTTGTCGTTGTTGTCGTTGTTGTCGTTGTTGTTATTGTAGTTGTTCTCGTTGTTCTCGTTGTTGTTGTTGTTGTCGTTGTTGTCGTTGTTGTTGTTGTTGCTGTTGTTGTTGTAGTTGTAGTTGTTGTTGTAGTTGTTGTTGTTGTTGTAGTTGTAGTTGTAGTTGTAGTTGTAGTTGTAGTTGTTGTTGTTGTTGTAGTTGTAGTTGTAGTAGTAGTTGTAGTTGTAGTTGTTGTCGTTGTTGTCGTTGTTGTCGTTGTTGTCGTTGTTGTCGTTGTTGTTATTGTAGTTGTTCTCGTTGTTGTCGTCGTTGTCGTCGTTGTCGTCGTTGTCGTCGTTGTTCTCGTTGTTGTTGTTGTTGTCGTTGTTGTCGTTGTTGTTGTTGTTGCTGTTGTTGTTGTAGTTGTAGTTGTTGTTGTAGTTGTTGTTGTTGTTGTAGTTGTAGTTGTAGTTGTAGTTGTAGTTGTAGTTGTAGTTGTAGTTGTAGTTGTTGTTGTTGTTGTAGTTGTAGTTGTAGTAGTAGTTGTAGTTGTAGGTGTAGTTGTAGTTGTAGTTGTAGTTGTAGTTGTTGTTGTAGTTGTTGTTGTAGTTGTAGTTGTAGTTGGTAGTTGTAGTTGGTAGTTGTAGTTGGTAGTTGGAGTTGGTATTTGCAGTTGGTAGTTGCAGTTAGTAGTTGCAGTTGGTAGTTGTAGTTGGTAGTTGTAGTTGGTAGTTGGTAGTTGTAGTTGTAGTTGTAGTTGGTAGTTGTAGTTGGTAGTTGTAGTTGGTAGTTGTAGTTGGTAGTTGTAGTTGGTAGTTGTAGTTGGTAGTTGTAGTTGGTAGTTGTAGTTGTAGTTGTAGTTGTAGTTGATAGTTGTAGTTGGTAGTTGCAGTTGGTAGTTGCAGTTGGTAGTTGCAGTTGGTAGTTGCAGTTAGCAGTTGCTGTTGGTAGTTGCAGTTGGTAGTTGCAGTTGGTAGTTGCAGTTGGTAGTTGCAGTTGGTAGTTGCAGCTGGTAGTTGCAGTTGGTAGTTGCAGTTGGTAGTTGTAGTTGGTAGTTGTAGTTGGTAGTTGTACTTGGTTTGTTGTAGTTGGTAGTTGAAGTTGGTAGTTGTAGATGGTAGTTGTAGTTGGTAGTTGTAGTTGGTAGTTGTAGTTGGTAGTTGTAGCTGGCTGTTGTAGCTGGCAGTTGTAGCTGGCAGTTGTAGCTTGCAGTTGTAGCTGGCAGTTGTAGCTGGCAGTTGTAGCTGGCAGTTGTAGCTGGCAGTTGTAGCTGGCAGTTGTAGCTGGCTGTTGTAGTTGGTAGTTGTAGTTGGTAGTTGTAGTTGGTAGTTGTAGCTGGTAGTTGTAGTTGGTAGTTGTAGTTGGTAGTTGCAGTTGGTAGTTGTAGTTGGTAGTTGTAGTTGGTAGTTGTAGTTGGTAGTTGTAGTTGGTAGTTGTAGTTGGTAGTTGTACTTGGTAGTTGTAGTTGGTAGTTGTAGTTGGTAGTTGTAGTTGGTAGTTGTAGTTGGTAGTTGTAGTTGGTAGTTGTAGTTGGTAGTTGTAGTTGGTAGTTGTAGTTGGTAGTTGTAGTTGGTAGTTGTAGTTGGTAGTTGTAGTTGTAGTTGGTAGTTGTAGTTGGTAGTTGCAGTTGGTAGTTGCAGTTGGTAGTTGCAGTTGGTAGTTGCAGTTGGTAGTTGCAGTTGGTAGTTGTAGTTGGTAGTTGTAGATGGTAGTTGTAGTTGGTAGTTGTAGTTGGTAGTTGTAGCTGGCAGTTGTAGCTGGCAGTTGTAGCTGGCTGTTGTAGCTGGCAGTTGTAGCTGGCAGTTGTAGCTGGCAGTTGTAGCTGGTAGTTGTAGTTGCTAGTTGCAGTTGGTAGTTGTAGTTGGTAGTTGTAGTTGGTAGTTGTAGTTGGTAGTTGTAGTTGGTAGTTGTAGTTGGTAGTTGTAGTTGGTAGTTGTAGTTGGTAGTTGTAGTTGGTAGTTGCAGTTGGTAGCTGTAGTTGGTAGTTGTAGTTGGTAGTTGTTGTTGGTAGTTGTAGTTGGTAGTTGTAGTTGGTAGTTGTAGTTGTAGTTGTTGTTGTAGTTGTAGTTGTAGTTGTAGTTGTAGTTGTAGTTGTAGTTGTAGTTGTAGTTGTAGTTTGTAGTTGTAGTTGGTAGTTGTAGTTGGTTTGTTGTAGTTGGTAGTTGCAGTTGGTAGTTGCAGTTGGTAGTTGCAGTTGGTAGTTGCAGTTGGTACTTGCAGTTGGTAGTTGTAGTTGGTAGTTGTAGTTGTTGTTGTTGTTGTAGTTGTAGTTGTAGTTGTAGTTGTAGTTGTAGTTGTTGTTGTTGTTGTAGTTGTAGTTGTAGTAGTAGTTGTAGTTGTAGTTGTTGTCGTTGTTGTCGTTGTTGTCGTTGTTGTCGTTGTTGTCGTTGTTGTTATTGTAGTTGTTCTCGTTGTTGTCGTCGTTGTCGTCGTTGTCGTCGTTGTCGTCGTTGTTCTCGTTGTTGTTGTTGTTGTCGTTGTTGTCGTTGTTGTTGTTGTTGCTGTTGTTGTTGTAGTTGTAGTTGTTGTTGTAGTTGTTGTTGTTGTTGTAGTTGTAGTTGTAGTTGTAGTTGTAGTTGTAGTTGTAGTTGTAGTTGTAGTTGTTGTTGTTGTTGTAGTTGTAGTTGTAGTAGTAGTTGTAGTTGTAGATGTAGTTGTAGTTGTAGTTGGTAGTTGTAGTTGGTAGTTGTAGTTGGTAGTTGTAGTTGGTAGTTGTAGTTGGTAGTTGTAGTTGGTAGTTGTAGTTGGTAGTTGTAGTTGGTAGTTGTAGCTGGTAGTTGTAGCTGGTAGTTGTAGTTGCTAGTTGCAGTTGGTAGTTGTAGTTGGTAGTTGTAGTTGGTAGTTGTAGTTGGTAGTTGTAGTTGGTAGTTGTAGTTGGTAGTTGTAGTTGGTAGTTGTAGTTGGTAGTTGTAGTTGGTAGTTGCAGTTGGTAGCTGTAGTTGGTAGTTGTAGTTGGTAGTTGTTGTTGGTAGTTGTAGTTGGTAGTTGTAGTTGGTAGTTGTAGTTGTAGTTGTTGTTGTAGTTGTAGTTGTAGTTGTAGTTGTAGTTGTAGTTGTAGTTGTAGTTGTAGTTTGTAGTTGTAGTTGGTAGTTGTAGTTGTTGTAGTTGTAGTTGTAGATGTAGTTGTAGTTGTAGTTGTTGTAGTTGTAGTTGTAGATGTAGTTGTAGTTGTAGTTGGTAGTTGTAGTTGGTAGTTGTAGTTGGTAGTTGTAGTTGGTAGTTGTAGTTGGTAGTTGTAGTTGGTAGTTGTAGTTGGTAGTTGTAGTTGGTAGTTGTAGCTGGTAGTTGTAGCTGGTAGTTGTAGTTGCTAGTTGCAGTTGGTAGTTGTAGTTGGTAGTTGTAGTTGGTAGTTGTAGTTGGTAGTTGTAGTTGGTAGTTGTAGTTGGTAGTTGTAGTTGGTAGTTGTAGTTGGTAGTTGTAGTTGGTAGTTGCAGTTGGTAGCTGTAGTTGGTAGTTGTAGTTGGTAGTTGTTGTTGGTAGTTGTAGTTGGTAGTTGTAGTTGGTAGTTGTAGTTGTAGTTGTTGTTGTAGTTGTAGTTGTAGTTGTAGTTGTAGTTGTAGTTGTAGTTGTAGTTGTAGTTGTAGTTTGTAGTTGTAGTTGGTAGTTGTAGTTGGTTTGTTGTAGTTGGTAGTTGCAGTTGGTAGTTGCAGTTGGTAGTTGCAGTTGGTAGTTGCAGTTGGTACTTGCAGTTGGTAGTTGTAGTTGGTAGTTGTAGTTGGTAGTTGTAGTTGGTAGTTGTAGTTGGTTTGTTGTAGTTGGTAGTTGTAGTTGGTAGTTGGTAGTTGTTGTTGTAGTTGTAGTTGGTAGTTGTAGTTGGTAGTTGTAGTTGTAGTTGTAGTTGTAGTTGATAGTTGTAGTTGGTAGTTGTAGTTGGCAGTCGTAGTTGGTAGTTGTAGTTGGTAGTTGTAGTTGGTAGTTGTAGTTCGTAGTTGTAGTTGGTAGTTGTTGTTGGTAGTTGTAGTTGGTAGTTGTAGTTGGTAGTTGTAGTTGGTAGTTGTAGTTGGTAGTTGTAGTTGGTAGTTGTAGTTGGTAGTTGTAGTTTGTAGTTGTAGTTGGTAGTTGTAGATGGTAGTTGTAGTTGGTAGTTGTAGTTGGTAGTTGTAGTTGGTAGTTGTAGTTGGTAGTTGTAGTTGGTAGTTGTAGTTGGTAGTTGTAGTTGTAGCTGTAGTTGATAGTTGATAGTTGTAGTTGGTAGTTGTAGTTGGTAGTTGTAGTTGGTAGTTGTAGTTGGTAGTTGTAGTTGGTAGTTGTAGTTGGTAGTTGTAGTTTGTAGTTGCAGTTCCTAGTTGTAGTTGGTAGTTGCAGTTGGTAGTTGCAGTTGGTAGTTGCAGTTGGTAGTTGCAGTTGGTACTTGCAGTTGGTAGTTGTAGTTGGTAGTTGTAGTTGGTAGTTGTAGTTGGTAGTTGTAGTTGGTAGTTGTAGTTGGTAGTTGAAGTTGGTAGTTGTAGCTGGCTGTTGTAGCTGGCAGTTGTAGCTGGCAGTTGTAGCTGGCAGTTGTAGCTTGCAGTTGTAGCTGGCAGTTGTAGCTGGCAGTTGTAACTGGCATTTGTAGCTGGCAGTTGTAGCTGGCAGTTGTAGCTGGCAGTTGTAGCTGGCAGTTGTAGCTGGCTGTTGTAGTTGGTAGTTGTAGTTGGTAGTTGTAGTTGGTAGTTGTAGCTGGTAATTGTAGTTGGTAGTTGTAGTTGGTAGTTGCAGTTGGTAGTTGTAGTTGGTAGTTGTAGTTGGTAGTTGTAGTTGGTAGTTGTAGTTGGTAGTTGTAGTTGGTAGTTGTACTTGGTAGTTGTAGTTGGTAGTTGTAGTTGGTAGTTGTAGTTGGTAGTTGTAGTTGGTAGTTGTAGTTGGTAGTTGTAGTTGGTAGTTGTAGTTGGTAGTTGTAGTTGGTAGTTGTAGTTGGTAGTTGTAGTTGGTAGTTGTAGTTGTAGTTGGTAGTTGTAGTTGGTAGTTGTAGTTGGTAGTTGTAGTTGGTAGTTGTAGTTGGTAGTTGTAGTTGGTAGTTGTAGTTGGTAGTTGTATTTGGTAGTTGCAGTTGGTAGTTGCAGTTGGTAGTTGCAGTTGGTAGTTGTAATTGTAGTTGTTGTTGTAGTTGTAGTTGTAGTTGTAGTTGTAGTTGTAGTTGTAGTTGTAGTTGGTAGTTGTAGTTGGTAGTTGTAGTTGGTAGTTGTAGTTGGTAGCTGTAGTTGGTAGTTGTAGTTGGTAGTTGTACTTGGTAGGTGTAGTTGGTAGTTGTAGTTGGTAGTTGCAGTTGGTAGTTGTAGTTGGTAGTTGTAGTTGGTAGTTGTAGTTGGTAGTTGTAGTTGGTAGTTGTAGCTGGTAGTTGTAGTTGGTAGTTGTAGTTGTAGTTGTAGTTCGTAGTTGTAGTTGGTAGTTGTAGTTGGTAGTTGTAGTTGGTAGTTGTAGTTGGTAGTTGTAGTTGTAGTTGGTAGTTGTAGTTGGTAGTTCCATTTGTAGTTGTAGTTGTAGTTGTAGTTGAAGTTGTAGTTGTTGTTGTAGTTGTAGTTGTAGTTGTAGTTGTAGTTGTAGTTGTAGTTGTAGTTGTAGTTGTAGTTGTAGTTGTAGTTGTAGTTGTAGTTGTAGTTGTAGTTGTAGTTGTAGTTGTAGTTGTAGTTGTAGTTGTTTTTGTTGTTGTTGTTGTAGTTGTTGTTGTTGTAGTTGTTGTTGTTGTAGTTGTTGTTGTTATTGTACTTGCTGTTGTGTCGTTGTCGTTGTTGTTGTCGTTGTTGTCCTTGTTGTCGTTGCAGTCGTTGTTGTCGTTGTTGTCGTTGTTGCCGTTGTTGTCGTTGCTGTCGTTGCTATCGTTGCTGTCGTTGCTGTCGTTGCTGTCGTTGCTGCCGTTGTTGCCGTTGTTGCCGTTGTTGCAGTTTTTGTCGTTGTTGTCGTTGTTGTCGTTGTTGTGGTTGTTGTCGTTGTTGTCGTTGTTTTCGTTGTTTTCGTTGTTGTCGTTGTTGTCGTTGTTGTCGTTGTTGTCGTTGTTGTCGTTGTTGTCGTTGTTGTCGTTGTTGTCGTTGTTATCGTTGTTGTCGTTGTTATCGTTGTTGTCGTTGTTGTCGTTGTTGTCGTTGTTGTCGTTGTTGTCGTTGTCGTTATTGTAGTTGTTGTCGTTGTTGTCGTCGTTGTCGTCGTTGTCGTCGTTGTCGTCGTTGTCGTCGTTGACGTCGTTGTCGTCGTTGTCGTCGTTGTTGTTGTTGTTGTTGTTGTTGTTGTTGTAGTTGTAGTTGTTGTTGTAGTTGTTGTTGTTGTAGTTGTAGTTGTAGTTGTAGTTGTAGTTGTTGTAGTTGTTGTTGTAGTTGTAGTTGTTGTTGTAGTTGTAGTTGTAGTTGTAGTTGTAGTTGTAGTTGTAGTTGTAGTTGTAGTTGTAGTTGTAGTTGTAGTTGTTGTTGTAGTTGTTGTTGTAGTTGTTGTTGTAGTTGTTGTTGTAGTTGTAGTTGTAGTTGCAGTTGTAGTTGTAGTTGTATTTGTAGTTGTATTTGTAGTTGTAGTTGTAATTGTAGTTGTAGTTGTAGTTGTAGTTGTAGTTGTAGTTGTATTTGTTGTTGTAGTTGTAGTTGTAGTAGTAGTTGTAGTTGTAGTTGTAGTTGGTAGTTGTAGTTGGTAGTTGTAGTTGGTAGTTGTAGCTGGTAGTTGTAGTTGGTAGGTGCAGTTGGTAGTTGCAGTTGGTAGTTGCAGTTGGTAGTTGCAGTTGGTAGTTGCAGTTGGTAGTTGCAGTTGGTAGTTGCAGTTGGTAGCTGAAATTGGTAGTTGCTGTTGGTAGTTGCAGTTGGTAGTTGCAGTTGGTAGTTGCAGTTGGTAGCTGAAATTGGTAGTTGCAGTTGGTAGTTGCAGTTGGTAGTTGCAGTTGGTAGTTGCAGTTGGTAGCTGAAATTGGTAGTTACAGTTGGTAGTTGCAGTCGGTAGTTGCAGTGGGTAGTTGCAGTTGGTAGTTGCAGTTGGTAGTTGCAGTTGGTAGTTGCAGTTGGTAGTTGCAGTTGGTAGTTGCAGTTGGTAGTTGCAGTTGGTAGTTGCAGTTGGTAGTTGCAGTTGGTAGTTGCAGTTGGTAGCTGAAGTTGGTAGTTGCAGTTGGTAGTTGCAGTTGGTAGTTGTAGTTGGTAGTTGTAGTTGGTAGTTGTAGTTGTAGTTGTAGTTGTAGTTGTAGTTGTAGTTGTAGTTGTAGTTGTTGTTGTAGTTGTTGTTGTAGTTGTAGTTGTAGTTGTAGTTGTAGTTGTAGTTGTAGTTGTATTTGTAATTGTAGTTGTAGTTGTAGGTGTAGTTGTAGTTGTAGTTGTAGTTGTTGTTGTAGTTGTAGTTGTTGTTGTAGTTGTTGTTGTAGTTGTAGTTGTAGTTGTAGTTGTAGTTGTAGTTGTAGTTGTAGTTGTAGTTGTTGTTGTAGTTGTTGTTGTAGTTGTTGTTGTAGTTGCAGTTGGTAGTTGCAGTTGGTAGCTGAAATTGGTAGTTGCTGTTGGTAGTTGCAGTTGGTAGTTGCAGTTGGTAGTTGCAGTTGGTAGCTGAAATTGGTAGTTGCAGTTGGTAGTTGCAGTTGGTAGTTGCAGTTGGTAGTTGCAGTTGGTAGCTGAAATTGGTAGTTACAGTTGGTAGTTGCAGTCGGTAGTTGCAGTGGGTAGTTGCAGTTGGTAGTTGCAGTTGGTAGTTGCAGTTGGTAGTTGCAGTTGGTAGTTGCAGTTGGTAGTTGCAGTTGGTAGTTGCAGTTGGTAGCTGAAGTTGGTAGTTGCAGTTGGTATTTGCAGTTGGTAGTTGCAGTTGGTAGCTGAAATTGGTAGTTACAGTTGGTAGTTGCAGTCGGTAGTTGCAGTGGGTAGTTGCAGTTGGTAGTTGCAGTTGGTAGTTGCAGTTGGTAGTTGCAGTTGGTAGTTGCAGTTGGTAGTTGCAGTTGGTAGCTGTAGTTCGTAGTTGTAGTTGGTAGTTGTAGTTGGTAGTTGTAGTTGGTAGTTGTAGTTGGTATTTGTAGTTGGTAGTTGTAGTTGGTAGTTGTAGTTGGTAGTTGTAGTTGGTAGTTGTAGCTGGTAGTTGTAGTTGGTAGTTGTAGTTGGTAGTTGTAGCTGGCAGTTGTAGCTGGCAGTTGTAGCTGGCTGTTGTAGCTGGCAGTTGTAGCTGGAAGTTGTAGCTGGCAGTTGTAGCTGGTAGTTGTAGTTGGTAGTTGTTGTTGGTAGTTGTAGTTGGTAGTTGTAGTTGGTAGATGTATTTGGTAGTTGTAGTTGGTCGTTGCAGTTGGTAGTTGCAGTTGGTAGCTGTAGTTCGTTGTTGTAGTTGGTAGTTGTAGTTGGTAGTTGTAGTTGGTAGTTGTAGTTGGTAGTTGTAGTTGGTAGTTGTAGTTGGTAGTTGTAGTTGGTAGTTGTAGTTGGTAGCTGTAGTTGGTAGTTGCAGTTGGTAGTTGCAGTTGGTAGTTGCAGTTGGTAGTTGCAGTTGGTAGTTGCAGTTGGTAGTTGCAGTTGGTAGTTGCAGTTAGCAGTTGCTGTTGGTAGTTGCAGTTGGTAGTTGCAGTTGGTAGTTGCAGTTGGTAGTTGCAGTTGGTAGTTGCAGCTGGTAGTTGCAGTTGGTAGTTGCAGTTGGTAGTTGTAGTTGGTAGTTGTAGTTGGTAGTTGTACTTGGTTTGTTGTAGTTGGTAGTTGAAGTTGGTAGTTGTAGATGGTAGTTGTAGTTGGTAGTTGTAGTTGGTAGTTGTAGTTGGTAGTTGTAGCTGGCTGTTGTAGCTGGCAGTTGTAGCTGGCAGTTGTAGCTTGCAGTTGTAGCTGGCAGTTGTAGCTGGCAGTTGTAGCTGGCAGTTGTAGCTGGCAGTTGTAGCTGGCAGTTGTAGCTGGCTGTTGTAGTTGGTAGTTGTAGTTGGTAGTTGTAGTTGGTAGTTGTAGCTGGTAGTTGTAGTTGGTAGTTGTAGTTGGTAGTTGCAGTTGGTAGTTGTAGTTGGTAGTTGTAGTTGGTAGTTGTAGTTGGTAGTTGTAGTTGGTAGTTGTAGTTGGTAGTTGTACTTGGTAGTTGTAGTTGGTAGTTGTAGTTGGTAGTTGTAGTTGGTAGTTGTAGTTGGTAGTTGTAGTTGGTAGTTGTAGTTGGTAGTTGTAGTTGGTAGTTGTAGTTGGTAGTTGTAGTTGGTAGTTGTAGTTGGTAGTTGTAGTTGTAGTTGGTAGTTGTAGTTGGTAGTTGCAGTTGGTAGTTGCAGTTGGTAGTTGCAGTTGGTAGTTGCAGTTGGTAGTTGCAGTTGGTAGTTGTAGTTGGTAGTTGTAGATGGTAGTTGTAGTTGGTAGTTGTAGTTGGAAGTTGTAGCTGGCAGTTGTAGCTGGCAGTTGTAGCTGGCTGTTGTAGCTGGCAGTTGTAGCTGGCAGTTGTAGCTGGCAGTTGTAGCTGGTAGTTGTAGTTGGTAGTTGTAGTTGGTAGTTGTAGTTGTAGTTGTTGTAGTTGTAGTTGTAGATGTAGTTGTAGTTGTAGTTGGTAGTTGTAGTTGGTAGTTGTAGTTGGTAGTTGTAGTTGGTAGTTGTAGTTGGTAGTTGTAGTTGGTAGTTGTAGTTGGTAGTTGTAGTTGGTAGTTGTAGCTGGTAGTTGTAGCTGGTAGTTGTAGTTGGTAGTTGCAGTTGGTAGTTGTAGTTGGTAGTTGTAGTTGGTAGTTGTAGTTGGTAGTTGTAGTTGGTAGTTGTAGTTGGTAGTTGTAGTTGGTAGTTGTAGTTGGTAGTTGTAGTTGGTAGTTGCAGTTGGTAGCTGTAGTTGGTAGTTGTAGTTGGTAGTTGTTGTTGGTAGTTGTAGTTGGTAGTTGTAGTTGGTAGTTGTAGTTGTAGTTGTTGTTGTAGTTGTAGTTGTAGTTGTAGTTGTAGTTGTAGTTGTAGTTGTAGTTGTAGTTTGTAGTTGTAGTTGGTAGTTGTAGTTGGTTTGTTGTAGTTGGTAGTTGTAGTTGGTAGTTGTAGTTGGTAGTTGTAGTTGGTAGTTGTAGTTGGTAGTTGTAGTTGGTAGTTGTAGTTGGTTTGTTGTAGTTGGTAGTTGCAGTTGGTAGTTGCAGTTGGTAGTTGCAGTTGGTAGTTGTAGTTGGTAGTTGTAGTTGGTAGTTGTAGATGGTAGTTGTAGTTGGTAGTTGCAGTTGGTAGTTGTAGTTGGTAGTTGTAGTTGGTAGTTGTAGTTGGTAGTTGTAGTTTGTAGTTGCAGTTGGTAGTTGTAGTTGGTAGTTGCAGTTGGTAGTTGCAGTTGGTAGTTGCAGTTGGTAGTTGCAGTTGGTACTTGCAGTTGGTAGTTGTAGTTGGTAGTTGTAGTTGGTAGTTGTAGTTGGTAGTTGTAGTTGGTAGTTGTAGTTGGTAGTTGAAGTTGGTAGTTGTAGCTGGCTGTTGTAGCTGGCAGTTGTAGCTGGCAGTTGTAGCTGGCAGTTGTAGCTTGCAGTTGTAGCTGGCAGTTGTAGCTGGCAGTTGTAACTGGCATTTGTAGCTGGCAGTTGTAGCTGGCAGTTGTAGCTGGCTGTTGTAGCTGGCAGTTGTAGCTGGCAGTTGTAGCTGGCAGTTGTAGCTGGCAGTTGTAGCTCGTAGTTGTAGTTGGTAGTTGTAGTTGGTAGTTGTAGTTGCTGGTTGTAGTTTGTAGTTGTAGTTGGTAGTTGTAGTTGGTAGTTGTAGTTGGTAGATGTATTTGGTAGTTGTAGTTGGTCGTTGGAGTTGGTAGTTGCAGTTGGTAGTCGCAGTTGGTAGTTGCAGTTGGTAGTTGCAGGTGGTAGTTGCAGTTGGTAGTTGTAGTTGGTAGTTGTAGTTGGTAGTTGTAGTTGGTAGTTGTAGTTGGTAGTTGTAGTTGGTAGTTGTAGCTGGTAGTTGTAGTTGGTAGTTGTAGTTGGTAGTTGTAGTTGTAGTTGTAGTTGTAGTTGTTGTTGTAGTTGTAGTTGTAGTTGTAGTTGTAGTTGTAGTTGTAGTTGTAGTTGTAGTTGTAGTTGTAGTTGTAGTTGTAGTTGTAGTTGTAGTTGTAGTTGTAGTTGTAGTTGTAGTTGTAGTTGTAGTTGTAGTTGTAGTTGTAGTTGTAGTTGTAGTTGTTGTTGTTGCTGTTGTTGTTGTTGTAGTTGTTATTGTTGTAGTTGTTGTTGTGGTTGTAGTTGTTGGTGTGTCGTTGTCGTTGTCGTTGTCGTTGTTGTTGTCGTTGTTGTCGTTGTTGTCGTTGTTGTCGTTGCTGTCGTTGTTGTCGTTGTTGCCGTTGCTGTCGTTGCTGTCGTTGCTTTCGTTGCTGTCGTTGCTGTCGTTGCTGTCGTTGTTGTCGTTGTTGCCGTTGTTGCCGTGGTTGTCGTTGTTGTCGTTGTTGTCGTTGTTGTCGTTGTTGTCGTTGTTGTCGTTGTTGTCGTTGTTGTCGTTGTTGTTATTGTAGTTGTTCTCGTTGTTGTCGTCGTTGTCGTCGTTGTCGTCGTTGTTCTCGTTGTTGTTGTTGTTGTCGTTGTTGTCGTTGTTGTTGTTGTTGCTGTTGTTGTTGTAGTTGTAGTTGTTGTTGTAGTTGTTGTTGTTGTTGTAGTTGTAGTTGTAGTTGTAGTTGTAGTTGTAGTTGTAGTTGTTGTTGTTGTTGTAGTTGTAGTTGTAGTAGTAGTTGTAGTTGTAGGTGTAGTTGTAGTTGTAGTTGTAGTTGTAGTTGTTGTTGTAGTTGTTGTTGTAGTTGCAGTTGTAGTTGTAGTTGTAGTTGTAGTTGTAGTCGTATTTGTAGTTGTAGTTGTAGATGTAGTTGTAGTTGGTAGTTGTAGTTGGTAGTTGGTAGTTGTAGTTGTAGTTGTAGTTGGTAGTTGTAGTTGGTAGTTGTAGTTGGTAGTTGTAGTTGGTAGTTGTAGTTGGTAGTTGTAGTTGGAAGTTGTAGTTGGTAGTTGTAGTTGTAGTTGTAGTTGTAGTTGATAGTTGTAGTTGGTAGTTGTAGTTGGTAGTCGTAGTTGATAGTTGTAGTTGGTAGTTGTAGTTGGTAGTTGTAGTTCGTAGTTGTAGTTGGTAGTTGTTGTTGGTAGTTGTAGTTGGTAGTTGTAGTTGGTTGTTGTAGTTGGTAGTTGTAGTTGGTAGTTGTAGTTGGTAGTTGTAGTTGGTAGTTGTAGTTTGTAGTTGTAGTTGGTAGTTGTAGATGGTAGTTGTAGTTGGTAGTTGTAGTTGGTAGTTGTAGTTGGTAGTTGTAGTTGGTAGTTGTAGTTGTTAGTTGTAGTTGGTAGTTGTAGTTGGTAGTTGTAGTTGGTAGTTGTAGTTGGTAGTTGTAGTTGTAGCTGTAGTTGATAGTTGTAGTTGGTAGTTGTAGTTGGTAGTTGTAGTTGGTAGTTGTAGTTGGTAGTTGTAGTTGGTAGTTGTAGTTGGTAGTTGTAGTTGTAGTTGTAGTTGGTAGTTGTAGTTGGTAGTTGTAGTTGGTAGTTGGAGTTGGTAGTTGCAGTTGGTAGTTGCAGTTAGTAGTTGCAGTTGGTAGTTGTAGTTGGTAGTTGGTAGTTGTAGTTGGTAGTTGTAGTTGGTAGTTGTAGTTGGTAGTTGTAGTTTGTAGTTGTAGTTGGTAGTTGTAGTTGGTAGTTGTAGTTGGTAGTTGTAGTTGGTAGTTGTAGTTGGTAGTTGTAGTTGGTAGTTGTAGTTGGTTTGTTGTAGTTGGTAGTTGTAGTTGGTAGTTGGTAGTTGTAGTTGTAGTTGTAGTTGGTAGTTGTAGTTGGTAGTTGTAGTTGGTAGTTGTAGTTGGTAGTTGTAGTTGGTAGTTGTAGTTGGTAGTTGTAGGTGGTAGTTGTAGTTGTAGTTGTAGTTGTAGTTGGTAGTTGTAGTTGGTAGTTGTAGTTGGTAGTCGTAGTTGGTAGTTGTAGTTGGTAGTTGTAGTTGGTAGTTGTAGTTGGTAGTTGTAGTTGGTAGTTGTAGTTTGTAGTTGTAGTTGGTAGTTGTAGTTGGTAGTTGTAGTTGGTAGTTGTAGTTGGTAGTTGTAGTTGGTAGTTGTAGTTGGTAGTTGTAGTTGGTTTGTTGTAGTTGGTAGTTGTAGTTGGTAGTTGGTAGTTGTTGTTGTAGTTGTAGTTGGTAGTTGTAGTTGGTAGTTGTAGTTGTAGTTGTAGTTGTAGTTGATAGTTGTAGTTGGTAGTTGTAGTTGGCAGTCGTAGTTGGTAGTTGTAGTTGGTAGTTGTAGTTCGTAGTTGTAGTTGGTAGTTGTTGTTGGTAGTTGTAGTTGGTAGTTGTAGTTGGTAGTTGTAGTTGGTAGTTGTAGTTGGTAGTTGTAGTTGGTAGTTGTAGTTGGTAGTTGTAGTTTGTAGTTGTAGTTGGTAGTTGTAGATGGTAGTTGTAGTTGGTAGTTGTAGTTGGTAGTTGTAGTTGGTAGTTGTAGTTGGTAGTTGTAGTTGGTTTGTTGTAGTTGGTAGTTGTAGTTGGTAGTTGGTAGTTGTAGTTGTAGTTGTAGTTGGTAGTTGTAGTTGGTAGTTGTAGTTGGTAGTTGTAGTTGGTAGTTGTAGTTGGTAGTTGTAGTTGGTAGTTGTAGTTGTAGTTGTAGTTGTAGTTGTTGTTGTAGTTGTAGTTGTAGTTGTAGTTGTAGTTGTAGTTGTAGTTGTAGTTGTAGTTGTAGTTGTAGTTGTAGTTGTAGTTGTAGTTGTAGTTGTAGTTGTAGTTTGTAGTTGTAGTTGGTAGTTGTAGTTGGTTTGTTGTAGTTGGTAGTTGTAGTTGGTAGTTGTAGTTGGTAGTTGTAGTTGGTAGTTGTAGTTGGTAGTTGTAGTTGGTAGTTGTAGTTGGTAGTTGTAGTTGGTTTGTTGTAGTTGGTAGTTGCAGTTGGTAGTTGCAGTTGGTAGTTGCAGTTGGTAGTTGTAGTTGGTAGTTGTAGTTGGTAGTTGTAGATGGTAGTTGTAGTTGGTAGTTGCAGTTGGTAGTTGTAGTTGGTAGTTGTAGTTGGTAGTTGTAGTTGGTAGTTGTAGTTGGTAGTTGTAGTTCGTAGTTGTAGTTGGTAGTTGAAGTTGGTAGTTGTAGCTGGCTGTTGTAGCTGGCAGTTGTAGCTGGCAGTTGTAGCTGGCAGTTGTAGCTTGCAGTTGTAGCTGGCAGCTGTAGCTGGCAGTTGTAACTGGCATTTGTAGCTGGCAGTTGTAGCTGGCAGTTGTAGCTCGTAGTTGTAGTTGGTAGTTGTAGTTGGTAGTTGTAGTTGCTGGTTGTAGTTTGTAGTTGTAGTTGGTAGTTGCAGTTGGTAGTTGTAGTTGCTAGATGTATTTGGTAGTTGTAGTTGGTCGTTGGAGTTGGTAGTTGCAGTTGGTAGTCGCAGTTGGTAGTTGCAGTTGGTAGTTGCAGGTGGTAGTTGCAGTTGGTAGTTGTAGTTGGTAGTTGTAGTTGGTAGTTGTAGTTGGTAGTTGTAGTTGGTAGTTGTAGTTGGTAGTTGTAGTTGGTAGTTGTAGCTGGTAGTTGTAGTTGGTAGTTGTAGTTGGTAGTTGTAGTTGTAGTTGTAGTTGTAGTTGTTGTTGTAGTTGTAGTTGTAGTTGTAGTTGTAGTTGTAGTTGTAGTTGTAGTTGTAGTTGTAGTTGTAGTTGTAGTTGTAGTTGTAGTTGTAGTTGTAGTTGTAGTTGTAGTTGTAGTTGTAGTTGTAGTTGGTAGTTGTAGTTGGTAGTTGTAGTTGGTAGTTGTAGATGGTAGTTGTAGTTGGTAGTTGCAGTTGGTAGTTGTAGTTGGTAGTTGTAGTTGGTAGTTGTAGTTGGTAGTTGGTAGTTGTAGTTGTAGTTGTAGTTGGTAGTTGTAGTTGGTAGTTGTAGTTGGTAGTTGTAGTTGGTAGTTGTAGTTGGTAGTTGTAGTTGGTAGTTGTAGTTGTAGTTGTAGTTGTAGTTGTTGTTGTAGTTGTAGTTGGTAGTTGTAGTTGGTAGTTGTAGTTGCTGGTTGTAGTTTGTAGTTGTAGTTGGTAGTTGTAGTTGGTAGTTGTAGTTGGTAGATGTATTTGGTAGTTGTAGTTGGTCGTTGGAGTTGGTAGTTGCAGTTGGTAGTCGCAGTTGGTAGTTGCAGTTGGTAGTTGCAGGTGGTAGTTGCAGTTGGTAGTTGTAGTTGGTAGTTGTAGTTGTAGTTGTAGTTGTAGTTGTAGTTGTAGTTGTAGTTGTAGTTGTAGTTGTAGTTGTAGTTGTAGTTGTAGTTGTAGTTGTAGTTGTAGTTGTAGTTGTAGTTGTAGTTGTAGTTGTAGTTGTAGTTGTAGTTGTAGTTGTAGTTGTAGTTTGTAGTTGTAGTTGGTAGTTGTAGTTGGTTTGTTGTAGTTGGTAGTTGTAGTTGGTAGTTGTAGTTGGTAGTTGCAGTTGGTAGTTGCAGTTGGTAGTTGCAGTTGGTAGTTGTAGTTGGTAGTTGTAGTTGGTAGTTGTAGATGGTAGTTGTAGTTGGTAGTTGCAGTTGGTAGTTGTAGTTGGTAGTTGTAGTTGGTAGTTGTAGTTGGTAGTTGTAGTTGGTAGTTGTAGTTTGTAGTTGTAGTTGGTAGTTGTAGATGGTAGTTGTAGTTGGTAGTTGTAGTTGGTAGTTGTAGTTGGTAGTTGTAGTTGGTAGTTGTAGTTGGTTTGTTGTAGTTGGTAGTTGTAGTTGGTAGTTGGTAGTTGTAGTTGTAGTTGTAGTTGGTAGTTGTAGTTGGCAGTTGTAGCTCGTAGTTGTAGTTGGTAGTTGTAGTTGGTAGTTGTAGTTGCTGGTTGTAGTTTGTAGTTGTAGTTGGTAGTTGTAGTTGGTAGTTGTAGTTGGTAGTTGTAGTTGGTAGTTGTAGTTGGTAGTTGTAGTTGGTAGTTGTAGTTGGTAGTTGTAGTTGGTAGTTGTAGTTGGTTTGTTGTAGTTGGTAGTTGCAGTTGGTAGTTGCAGTTGGTAGTTGCAGTTGGTAGTTGCAGTTGGTAGTTGCAGTTGGTAGTTGCAGTTGGTAGCTGTAGTTCGTAGTTGTAGTTGGTAGTTGTAGTTGGTAGTTGTAGTTGGTAGTTGTAGTTGGTATTTGTAGTTGGTAGTTGTAGTTGGTAGTTGTAGTTGGTAGTTGTAGTTGGTAGTTGTAGCTGGTAGTTGTAGTTGGTAGTTGTAGTTGGTAGTTGTAGCTGGCAGTTGTAGCTGGCAGTTGTAGCTGGCTGTTGTAGCTGGCAGTTGTAGCTGGAAGTTGTAGCTGGCAGTTGTAGCTGGTAGTTGTAGTTGGTAGTTGTTGTTGGTAGTTGTAGTTGGTAGTTGTAGTTGGTAGATGTATTTGGTAGTTGTAGTTGGTCGTTGCAGTTGGTAGTTGCAGTTGGTAGCTGTAGTTCGTTGTTGTAGTTGGTAGTTGTAGTTGGTAGTTGTAGTTGGTAGTTGTAGTTGGTAGTTGTAGTTGGTAGTTGTAGTTGGTAGTTGTAGTTGGTAGTTGTAGTTGGTAGCTGTAGTTGGTAGTTGCAGTTGGTAGTTGCAGTTGGTAGTTGCAGTTGGTAGTTGCAGTTGGTAGTTGCAGTTGGTAGTTGCAGTTGGTAGTTGCAGTTAGCAGTTGCTGTTGGTAGTTGCAGTTGGTAGTTGCAGTTGGTAGTTGCAGTTGGTAGTTGCAGTTGGTAGTTGCAGCTGGTAGTTGCAGTTGGTAGTTGCAGTTGGTAGTTGTAGTTGGTAGTTGTAGTTGGTAGTTGTACTTGGTTTGTTGTAGTTGGTAGTTGAAGTTGGTAGTTGTAGATGGTAGTTGTAGTTGGTAGTTGTAGTTGGTAGTTGTAGTTGGTAGTTGTAGCTGGCTGTTGTAGCTGGCAGTTGTAGCTGGCAGTTGTAGCTTGCAGTTGTAGCTGGCAGTTGTAGCTGGCAGTTGTAGCTGGCAGTTGTAGCTGGCAGTTGTAGCTGGCAGTTGTAGCTGGCTGTTGTAGTTGGTAGTTGTAGTTGGTAGTTGTAGTTGGTAGTTGTAGCTGGTAGTTGTAGTTGGTAGTTGTAGTTGGTAGTTGCAGTTGGTAGTTGTAGTTGGTAGTTGTAGTTGGTAGTTGTAGTTGGTAGTTGTAGTTGGTAGTTGTAGTTGGTAGTTGTACTTGGTAGTTGTAGTTGGTAGTTGTAGTTGGTAGTTGTAGTTGGTAGTTGTAGTTGGTAGTTGTAGTTGGTAGTTGTAGTTGGTAGTTGTAGTTGGTAGTTGTAGTTGGTAGTTGTAGTTGGTAGTTGTAGTTGGTAGTTGTAGTTGTAGTTGGTAGTTGTAGTTGGTAGTTGCAGTTGGTAGTTGCAGTTGGTAGTTGCAGTTGGTAGTTGCAGTTGGTAGTTGCAGTTGGTAGTTGTAGTTGGTAGTTGTAGATGGTAGTTGTAGTTGGTAGTTGTAGTTGGTAGTTGTAGCTGGCAGTTGTAGCTGGCAGTTGTAGCTGGCTGTTGTAGCTGGCAGTTGTAGCTGGCAGTTGTAGCTGGCAGTTGTAGCTGGTAGTTGTAGTTGGTAGTTGTAGTTGGTAGTTGTAGTTGTAGTTGTTGTAGTTGTAGTTGTAGATGTAGTTGTAGTTGTAGTTGGTAGTTGTAGTTGGTAGTTGTAGTTGGTAGTTGTAGTTGGTAGTTGTAGTTGGTAGTTGTAGTTGGTAGTTGTAGTTGGTAGTTGTAGTTGGTAGTTGTAGCTGGTAGTTGTAGCTGGTAGTTGTAGTTGGTAGTTGCAGTTGGTAGTTGTAGTTGGTAGTTGTAGTTGGTAGTTGTAGTTGGTAGTTGTAGTTGGTAGTTGTAGTTGGTAGTTGTAGTTGGTAGTTGTAGTTGGTAGTTGTAGTTGGTAGTTGCAGTTGGTAGCTGTAGTTGGTAGTTGTAGTTGGTAGTTGTTGTTGGTAGTTGTAGTTGGTAGTTGTAGTTGGTAGTTGTAGTTGTAGTTGTTGTTGTAGTTGTAGTTGTAGTTGTAGTTGTAGTTGTAGTTGTAGTTGTAGTTGTAGTTTGTAGTTGTAGTTGGTAGTTGTAGTTGGTTTGTTGTAGTTGGTAGTTGTAGTTGGTAGTTGTAGTTGGTAGTTGTAGTTGGTAGTTGTAGTTGGTAGTTGTAGTTGGTAGTTGTAGTTGGTTTGTTGTAGTTGGTAGTTGCAGTTGGTAGTTGCAGTTGGTAGTTGCAGTTGGTAGTTGTAGTTGGTAGTTGTAGTTGGTAGTTGTAGATGGTAGTTGTAGTTGGTAGTTGCAGTTGGTAGTTGTAGTTGGTAGTTGTAGTTGGTAGTTGTAGTTGGTAGTTGTAGTTTGTAGTTGCAGTTGGTAGTTGTAGTTGGTAGTTGCAGTTGGTAGTTGCAGTTGGTAGTTGCAGTTGGTAGTTGCAGTTGGTACTTGCAGTTGGTAGTTGTAGTTGGTAGTTGTAGTTGGTAGTTGTAGTTGGTAGTTGTAGTTGGTAGTTGTAGTTGGTAGTTGAAGTTGGTAGTTGTAGCTGGCTGTTGTAGCTGGCAGTTGTAGCTGGCAGTTGTAGCTGGCAGTTGTAGCTTGCAGTTGTAGCTGGCAGTTGTAGCTGGCAGTTGTAACTGGCATTTGTAGCTGGCAGTTGTAGCTGGCAGTTGTAGCTGGCAGTTGTAGCTGGCTGTTGTAGCTGGCAGTTGTAGCTGGCAGTTGTAGCTGGCAGTTGTAGCTGGCAGTTGTAGCTCGTAGTTGTAGTTGGTAGTTGTAGTTGGTAGTTGTAGTTGCTGGTTGTAGTTTGTAGTTGTAGTTGGTAGTTGTAGTTGGTAGTTGTAGTTGGTAGATGTATTTGGTAGTTGTAGTTGGTCGTTGGAGTTGGTAGTTGCAGTTGGTAGTCGCAGTTGGTAGTTGCAGTTGGTAGTTGCAGGTGGTAGTTGCAGTTGGTAGTTGTAGTTGGTAGTTGTAGTTGGTAGTTGTAGTTGGTAGTTGTAGTTGGTAGTTGTAGTTGGTAGTTGTAGCTGGTAGTTGTAGTTGGTAGTTGTAGTTGGTAGTTGTAGTTGTAGTTGTAGTTGTAGTTGTTGTTGTAGTTGTAGTTGTAGTTGTAGTTGTAGTTGTAGTTGTAGTTGTAGTTGTAGTTGTAGTTGTAGTTGTAGTTGTAGTTGTAGTTGTAGTTGTAGTTGTAGTTGTAGTTGTAGTTGTAGTTGTAGTTGTAGTTGTAGTTGTAGTTGTAGTTGTAGTTGTTGTTGTTGCTGTTGTTGTTGTTGTAGTTGTTATTGTTGTAGTTGTTGTTGTGGTTGTAGTTGTTGGTGTGTCGTTGTCGTTGTCGTTGTCGTTGTTGTTGTCGTTGTTGTCGTTGTTGTCGTTGTTGTCGTTGCTGTCGTTGTTGTCGTTGTTGTCGTTGCTGTCGTTGCTGTCGTTGCTTTCGTTGCTGTCGTTGCTGTCGTTGCTGTCGTTGTTGTCGTTGTTGCCGTTGTTGCCGTGGTTGTCGTTGTTGTCGTTGTTGTCGTTGTTGTCGTTGTTGTCGTTGTTGTCGTTGTTGTCGTTGTTGTCGTTGTTGTTATTGTAGTTGTTCTCGTTGTTGTCGTCGTTGTCGTCGTTGTCGTCGTTGTTCTCGTTGTTGTTGTTGTTGTCGTTGTTGTCGTTGTTGTTGTTGTTGCTGTTGTTGTTGTAGTTGTAGTTGTTGTTGTAGTTGTTGTTGTTGTTGTAGTTGTAGTTGTAGTTGTAGTTGTAGTTGTAGTTGTAGTTGTAGTTGTTGTTGTTGTTGTAGTTGTAGTTGTAGTAGTAGTTGTAGTTGTAGGTGTAGTTGTAGTTGTAGTTGTAGTTGTAGTTGTTGTTGTAGTTGTTGTTGTAGTTGCAGTTGTAGTTGTAGTTGTAGTTGTAGTTGTAGTCGTATTTGTAGTTGTAGTTGTAGATGTAGTTGTAGTTGGTAGTTGTAGTTGGTAGTTGTAGTTGGTAGTTGGTAGTTGTAGTTGTAGTTGTAGTTGGTAGTTGTAGTTGGTAGTTGTAGTTGGTAGTTGTAGTTGGTAGTTGTAGTTGGTAGTTGTAGTTGGAAGTTGTAGTTGGTAGTTGTAGTTGTAGTTGTAGTTGTAGTTGATAGTTGTAGTTGGTAGTTGTAGTTGGTAGTCGTAGTTGATAGTTGTAGTTGGTAGTTGTAGTTGGTAGTTGTAGTTCGTAGTTGTAGTTGGTAGTTGTTGTTGGTAGTTGTAGTTGGTAGTTGTAGTTGGTTGTTGTAGTTGGTAGTTGTAGTTGGTAGTTGTAGTTGGTAGTTGTAGTTGGTAGTTGTAGTTTGTAGTTGTAGTTGGTAGTTGTAGATGGTAGTTGTAGTTGGTAGTTGTAGTTGGTAGTTGTAGTTGGTAGTTGTAGTTGGTAGTTGTAGTTGTTAGTTGTAGTTGGTAGTTGTAGTTGGTAGTTGTAGTTGGTAGTTGTAGTTGGTAGTTGTAGTTGTAGCTGTAGTTGATAGTTGTAGTTGGTAGTTGTAGTTGGTAGTTGTAGTTGGTAGTTGTAGTTGGTAGTTGTAGTTGGTAGTTGTAGTTGGTAGTTGTAGTTGTAGTTGTAGTTGGTAGTTGTAGTTGGTAGTTGTAGTTGGTAGTTGGAGTTGGTAGTTGCAGTTGGTAGTTGCAGTTAGTAGTTGCAGTTGGTAGTTGTAGTTGGTAGTTGGTAGTTGTAGTTGGTAGTTGTAGTTGGTAGTTGTAGTTGGTAGTTGTAGTTTGTAGTTGTAGTTGGTAGTTGTAGTTGGTAGTTGTAGTTGGTAGTTGTAGTTGGTAGTTGTAGTTGGTAGTTGTAGTTGGTAGTTGTAGTTGGTTTGTTGTAGTTGGTAGTTGTAGTTGGTAGTTGGTAGTTGTAGTTGTAGTTGTAGTTGGTAGTTGTAGTTGGTAGTTGTAGTTGGTAGTTGTAGTTGGTAGTTGTAGTTGGTAGTTGTAGTTGGTAGTTGTAGGTGGTAGTTGTAGTTGTAGTTGTAGTTGTAGTTGATAGTTGTAGTTGGTAGTTGTAGTTGGTAGTCGTAGTTGGTAGTTGTAGTTGGTAGTTGTAGTTGGTAGTTGTAGTTGGTAGTTGTAGTTGGTAGTTGTAGTTTGTAGTTGTAGTTGGTAGTTGTAGTTGGTAGTTGTAGTTGGTAGTTGTAGTTGGTAGTTGTAGTTGGTAGTTGTAGTTGGTAGTTGTAGTTGGTTTGTTGTAGTTGGTAGTTGTAGTTGGTAGTTGGTAGTTGTTGTTGTAGTTGTAGTTGGTAGTTGTAGTTGGTAGTTGTAGTTGTAGTTGTAGTTGTAGTTGATAGTTGTAGTTGGTAGTTGTAGTTGGCAGTCGTAGTTGGTAGTTGTAGTTGGTAGTTGTAGTTCGTAGTTGTAGTTGGTAGTTGTTGTTGGTAGTTGTAGTTGGTAGTTGTAGTTGGTAGTTGTAGTTGGTAGTTGTAGTTGGTAGTTGTAGTTGGTAGTTGTAGTTGGTAGTTGTAGTTTGTAGTTGTAGTTGGTAGTTGTAGATGGTAGTTGTAGTTGGTAGTTGTAGTTGGTAGTTGTAGTTGGTAGTTGTAGTTGGTAGTTGTAGTTGGTTTGTTGTAGTTGGTAGTTGTAGTTGGTAGTTGGTAGTTGTAGTTGTAGTTGTAGTTGGTAGTTGTAGTTGGTAGTTGTAGTTGGTAGTTGTAGTTGGTAGTTGTAGTTGGTAGTTGTAGTTGGTAGTTGTAGTTGTAGTTGTAGTTGTAGTTGTTGTTGTAGTTGTAGTTGTAGTTGTAGTTGTAGTTGTAGTTGTAGTTGTAGTTGTAGTTGTAGTTGTAGTTGTAGTTGTAGTTGTAGTTGTAGTTGTAGTTGTAGTTTGTAGTTGTAGTTGGTAGTTGTAGTTGGTTTGTTGTAGTTGGTAGTTGTAGTTGGTAGTTGTAGTTGGTAGTTGTAGTTGGTAGTTGTAGTTGGTAGTTGTAGTTGGTAGTTGTAGTTGGTTTGTTGTAGTTGGTAGTTGCAGTTGGTAGTTGCAGTTGGTAGTTGCAGTTGGTAGTTGTAGTTGGTAGTTGTAGTTGGTAGTTGTAGATGGTAGTTGTAGTTGGTAGTTGCAGTTGGTAGTTGTAGTTGGTAGTTGTAGTTGGTAGTTGTAGTTGGTAGTTGTAGTTGGTAGTTGTAGTTCGTAGTTGTAGTTGGTAGTTGAAGTTGGTAGTTGTAGCTGGCTGTTGTAGCTGGCAGTTGTAGCTGGCAGTTGTAGCTGGCAGTTGTAGCTTGCAGTTGTAGCTGGCAGTTGTAGCTGGCAGTTGTAACTGGCATTTGTAGCTGGCAGTTGTAGCTGGCAGTTGTAGCTCGTAGTTGTAGTTGGTAGTTGTAGTTGGTAGTTGTAGTTGCTGGTTGTAGTTTGTAGTTGTAGTTGGTAGTTGTAGTTGGTAGTTGTAGTTGGTAGATGTATTTGGTAGTTGTAGTTGGTCGTTGGAGTTGGTAGTTGCAGTTGGTAATCGCAGTTGGTAGTTGCAGTTGGTAGTTGCAGGTGGTAGTTGCAGTTGGTAGTTGTAGTTGGTAGTTGTAGTTGGTAGTTGTAGTTGGTAGTTGTAGTTGGTAGTTGTAGTTGGTAGTTGTACTTGGTAGTTGTAGCTGGTAGTTGTAGTTGGTAGTTGTAGTTGGTAGTTGTAGTTGTAGTTGTAGTTGTAGTTGTTGTTGTAGTTGTAGTTGTAGTTGTAGTTGTAGTTGTAGTTGTAGTTGTAGTTGTAGTTGTAGTTGTAGTTGTAGTTGTAGTTGTAGTTGTAGTTGTAGTTGTAGTTGTAGTTGTAGTTGTAGTTGTAGTTGTAGTTGTAGTTGTAGTTGTTGTTGTTGCTGTTGTTGTTGTAGTAGTTGTTATTGTTGTAGTTGTTGTTGTGGTTGTAGTTGTTGGTGTGTCGTTGTCGTTGTCGTTGTCGTTGTTGTTGTCGTTGTTGTCGTTGTTGTCGTTGTTGTCGTTGCTGTCGTTGTTGTCGTTGTTGTCGTTGCTGTCGTTGCTGTCGTTGCTTTCGTTGCTGTCGTTGCTGTCGTTGTTGTCGTTGTTGTCGTTGTTGCCGTTGTTGCCGTGGTTGTCGTTGTTGTCGTTGTTGTCGTTGTTGTCGTTGTTGTCGTTGTTGTCGTTGTTGTCGTTGTTGTCGTTGTTGTTATTGTAGTTGTTCTCGTTGTTGTCGTCGTTGTCGTCGTTGTCGTCGTTGTCGTCGTTGTTCTCGTTGTTGTTGTTGTTGTCGTTGTTGTCGTTGTTGTTGTTGTTGCTGTTGTTGTTGTAGTTGTAGTTGTTGTTGTAGTTGTTGTTGTTGTTGTAGTTGTAGTTGTAGTTGTAGTTGTAGTTGTAGTTGTAGTTGTAGTTGTAGTTGTTGTTGTTGTTGTAGTTGTAGTTGTAGTAGTAGTTGTAGTTGTAGGTGTAGTTGTAGTTGTAGTTGTAGTTGTAGTTGTTGTTGTAGTTGTTGTTGTAGTTGCAGTTGTAGTTGTAGTTGTAGTTGTAGTTGTAGTTGTAGTCGTAGTTGTAGTTGTAGTTGTAGATGTAGTTGTAGTTGGTAGTTGTAGTTGGTAGTTGTAGTTGGTAGTTGGTAGTTGTAGTTGTAGTTGTAGTTGGTAGTTGTAGTTGGTAGTTGTAGTTGGTAGTTGTAGTTGGTAGTTGTAGTTGGTAGTTGTAGTTGGTAGTTGTAGTTGGTAGTTGTAGTTGTAGTTGTAGTTGTAGTTGATAGTTGTAGTTGGTAGTTGTAGTTGGTAGTCGTAGTTGATAGTTGTAGTTGGTAGTTGTAGTTGGTAGTTGTAGTTCGTAGTTGTAGTTGGTAGTTGTTGTTGGTAGTTGTAGTTGGTAGTTGTAGTTGGTTGTTGTAGTTGGTAGTTGTAGTTGGTAGTTGTAGTTGGTAGTTGTAGTTGGTAGTTGTAGTTTGTAGTTGTAGTTGGTAGCTGTAGATGGTCGTTGTAGTTGGTAGTTGTAGTTGGTAGTTGTAGTTGGTAGTTGTAGTTGGTAGTTGTAGTTGTTAGTTGTAGTTGGTAGTTGTAGTTGGTAGTTGTAGTTGGTAGTTGTAGTTGGTAGTTGTAGTTGGTAGTTGTAGTTGTAGCTGTAGTTGATAGTTGTAGTTGGTAGTTGTAGTTGGTAGTTGTAGTTGGTAGTTGTAGTTGGTAGTTGTAGTTGGTAGTTGTAGTTGGTAGTTGTAGTTGTAGTTGTAGTTGGTAGTTGTAGTTGGTAGTTGTAGTTGGTAGTTGGAGTTGGTATTTGCAGTTGGTAGTTGCAGTTAGTAGTTGCAGTTGGTAGTTGTAGTTGGTAGTTGGTAGTTGTAGTTGGTAGTTGTAGTTGGTAGTTGTAGTTGGTAGTTGTAGTTTGTAGTTGTAGTTGGTAGTTGTAGTTGGTAGTTGTAGTTGGTAGTTGTAGTTGGTAGATGTATTTGGTAGTTGTAGTTGGTAGTTGTAGTTGGTAGTTGTAGTTGGTAGTTGTAGTTGGTAGTTGTAGTTGGTAGTTGTAGTTGGTAGTTGTAGTTGGTAGTTGTAGTTGGTAGTTGTAGTTGGTAGTTGTAGTTGGTAGTTGTAGTCGGTAGTTGTAGTTGTAGTTGGTAGTTGTAGTCGGTAGTTGTAGTTGTAGTTGTAGTTGTAGTTGTTGTTGTAGTTGTAGTTGTAGTTGTAGTTGTAGTTGTTGTTGTTGCTGTTGTTGTTGTTGTAGTTGTTATTGTTGTAGTTGTTGTAGTTGTTGGTGTGTCGTTGTCGTTGTCGTTGTCGTTGTTGTTGTCGCTGTTGTCGTTGTTGTCGTTGTTGTCGTTGCTGTCGTTGTTGTCGTTGTTGTCGTTGCTGTCGTTGCTGTCGTTGCTTTCGTTGCTGTCGTTGCTGTCGTTGTTGTCGTTGTTGTCGTTGTTGCCGTTGTTGCCGTGGTTGTCGTTGTTGTCGTTGTTGCCGTTGTTGCCGTGGTTGTCGTTGTTGTCGTTGTTGTCGTTGTTGTCGTTGTTGTCGTTGTTGTCGTTGTTGTCGTTGTTGTCGTTGTTGTTATTGTAGTTGTTCTCGTTGTTCTCGTTGTTGTTGTTGTTGTCGTTGTTGTCGTTGTTGTTGTTGTTGCTGTTGTTGTTGTAGTTGTAGTTGTTGTTGTAGTTGTTGTTGTTGTTGTAGTTGTAGTTGTAGTTGTAGTTGTAGTTGTAGTTGTTGTTGTTGTTGTAGTTGTAGTTGTAGTAGTAGTTGTAGTTGTAGTTGTTGTCGTTGTTGTCGTTGTTGTCGTTGTTGTCGTTGTTGTCGTTGTTGTTATTGTAGTTGTTCTCGTTGTTGTCGTCGTTGTCGTCGTTGTCGTCGTTGTCGTCGTTGTTCTCGTTGTTGTTGTTGTTGTCGTTGTTGTCGTTGTTGTTGTTGTTGCTGTTGTTGTTGTAGTTGTAGTTGTTGTTGTAGTTGTTGTTGTTGTTGTAGTTGTAGTTGTAGTTGTAGTTGTAGTTGTAGTTGTAGTTGTAGTTGTAGTTGTTGTTGTTGTTGTAGTTGTAGTTGTAGTAGTAGTTGTAGTTGTAGGTGTAGTTGTAGTTGTAGTTGTAGTTGTAGTTGTTGTTGTAGTTGTTGTTGTAGTTGTAGTTGTAGTTGGTAGTTGTAGTTGGTAGTTGTAGTTGGTAGTTGGAGTTGGTATTTGCAGTTGGTAGTTGCAGTTAGTAGTTGCAGTTGGTAGTTGTAGTTGGTAGTTGTAGTTGGTAGTTGGTAGTTGTAGTTGTAGTTGTAGTTGGTAGTTGTAGTTGGTAGTTGTAGTTGGTAGTTGTAGTTGGTAGTTGTAGTTGGTAGTTGTAGTTGGTAGTTGTAGTTGGTAGTTGTAGTTGTAGTTGTAGTTGTAGTTGATAGTTGTAGTTGGTAGTTGCAGTTGGTAGTTGCAGTTGGTAGTTGCAGTTGGTAGTTGCAGTTAGCAGTTGCTGTTGGTAGTTGCAGTTGGTAGTTGCAGTTGGTAGTTGCAGTTGGTAGTTGCAGTTGGTAGTTGCAGCTGGTAGTTGCAGTTGGTAGTTGCAGTTGGTAGTTGTAGTTGGTAGTTGTAGTTGGTAGTTGTACTTGGTTTGTTGTAGTTGGTAGTTGAAGTTGGTAGTTGTAGATGGTAGTTGTAGTTGGTAGTTGTAGTTGGTAGTTGTAGTTGGTAGTTGTAGCTGGCTGTTGTAGCTGGCAGTTGTAGCTGGCAGTTGTAGCTTGCAGTTGTAGCTGGCAGTTGTAGCTGGCAGTTGTAGCTGGCAGTTGTAGCTGGCAGTTGTAGCTGGCAGTTGTAGCTGGCTGTTGTAGTTGGTAGTTGTAGTTGGTAGTTGTAGTTGGTAGTTGTAGCTGGTAGTTGTAGTTGGTAGTTGTAGTTGGTAGTTGCAGTTGGTAGTTGTAGTTGGTAGTTGTAGTTGGTAGTTGTAGTTGGTAGTTGTAGTTGGTAGTTGTAGTTGGTAGTTGTACTTGGTAGTTGTAGTTGGTAGTTGTAGTTGGTAGTTGTAGTTGGTAGTTGTAGTTGGTAGTTGTAGTTGGTAGTTGTAGTTGGTAGTTGTAGTTGGTAGTTGTAGTTGGTAGTTGTATTTGGTAGTTGCAGTTGGTAGTTGCAGTTGGTAGTTGCAGTTGGTAGTTGTAATTGTAGTTGTTGTTGTAGTTGTAGTTGTAGTTGTAGTTGTAGTTGTAGTTGTAGTTGTAGTTGGTAGTTGTAGTTGGTAGTTGTAGTTGGTAGTTGTAGTTGGTAGCTGTAGTTGGTAGTTGTAGTTGGTAGTTGTACTTGGTAGGTGTAGTTGGTAGTTGTAGTTGGTAGTTGCAGTTGGTAGTTGTAGTTGGTAGTTGTAGTTGGTAGTTGTAGTTGGTAGTTGTAGTTGGTAGTTGTAGCTGGTAGTTGTAGTTGGTAGTTGTAGTTGTAGTTGTAGTTCGTAGTTGTAGTTGGTAGTTGTAGTTGGTAGTTGTAGTTGGTAGTTGTAGTTGGTAGTTGTAGTTGTAGTTGGTAGCTGTAGTTGGTAGTTCCATTTGTAGTTGTAGTTGTAGTTGTAGTTGAAGTTGCAGTTGTTGTTGTAGTTGTAGTTGTAGTTGTAGTTGTAGTTGTAGTTGTAGTTGTAGTTGTAGTTGTAGTTGTAGTTGTAGTTGTAGTTGTAGTTGTAGTTGTAGTTGTAGTTGTAGTTGTAGTTGTAGTTGTAGTTGTAGTTGTTTTTGTTGTTGTTGTTGTAGTTGTTGTTGTTGTAGTTGTTGTTGTTGTAGTTGTTGTTGTTATTGTACTTGCTGTTGTGTCGTTGTCGTTGTTGTTGTCGTTGTTGTCCTTGTTGTCGTTGCAGTCGTTGTTGTCGTTGTTGTCGTTGTTGCCGTTGTTGTCGTTGCTGTCGTTGCTATCGTTGCTGTCGTTGCTGTCGTTGCTGTCGTTGCTGCCGTTGTTGCCGTTGTTGCCGTTGTTGCAGTTTTTGTCGTTGTTGTCGTTGTTGTCGTTGTTGTGGTTGTTGTCGTTGTTGTCGTTGTTTTCGTTGTTTTCGTTGTTGTCGTTGTTGTCGTTGTTGTCGTTGTTGTCGTTGTTGTCGTTGTTGTCGTTGTTGTCGTTGTTGTCGTTGTTATCGTTGTTGTCGTTGTTATCGTTGTTGTCGTTGTTGTCGTTGTTGTCGTTGTTGTCGTTGTTGTCGTTGTCGTTATTGTAGTTGTTGTCGTTGTTGTCGTCGTTGTCGTCGTTGTCGTCGTTGTCGTCGTTGTCGTCGTTGACGTCGTTGTCGTCGTTGTCGTCGTTGTTGTTGTTGTTGTTGTTGTTGTTGTTGTAGTTGTAGTTGTTGTTGTAGTTGTTGTTGTTGTAGTTGTAGTTGTAGTTGTAGTTGTAGTTGTTGTAGTTGTTGTTGTAGTTGTAGTTGTTGTTGTAGTTGTAGTTGTAGTTGTAGTTGTAGTTGTAGTTGTAGTTGTAGTTGTAGTTGTAGTTGTAGTTGTAGTTGTTGTTGTAGTTGTTGTTGTAGTTGTTGTTGTAGTTGTTGTTGTAGTTGTAGTTGTAGTTGCAGTTGTAGTTGTAGTTGTATTTGTAGTTGTATTTGTAGTTGTAGTTGTAATTGTAGTTGTAGTTGTAGTTGTAGTTGTAGTTGTAGTTGTATTTGTTGTTGTAGTTGTAGTTGTAGTAGTAGTTGTAGTTGTAGTTGTAGTTGGTAGTTGTAGTTGGTAGTTGTAGTTGGTAGTTGTAGCTGGTAGTTGTAGTTGGTAGGTGCAGTTGGTAGTTGCAGTTGGTAGTTGCAGTTGGTAGTTGCAGTTGGTAGTTGCAGTTGGTAGTTGCAGTTGGTAGTTGCAGTTGGTAGCTGAAATTGGTAGTTGCTGTTGGTAGTTGCAGTTGGTAGTTGCAGTTGGTAGTTGCAGTTGGTAGCTGAAATTGGTAGTTGCAGTTGGTAGTTGCAGTTGGTAGTTGCAGTTGGTAGTTGCAGTTGGTAGCTGAAATTGGTAGTTACAGTTGGTAGTTGCAGTCGGTAGTTGCAGTGGGTAGTTGCAGTTGGTAGTTGCAGTTGGTAGTTGCAGTTGGTAGTTGCAGTTGGTAGTTGCAGTTGGTAGTTGCAGTTGGTAGTTGCAGTTGGTAGTTGCAGTTGGTAGTTGCAGTTGGTAGTTGCAGTTGGTAGTTGCAGTTGGTAGCTGAAGTTGGTAGTTGCAGTTGGTAGTTGCAGTTGGTAGTTGTAGTTGGTAGTTGTAGTTGGTAGTTGTAGTTGTAGTTGTAGTTGTAGTTGTAGTTGTAGTTGTAGTTGTAGTTGTTGTTGTAGTTGTTGTTGTAGTTGTAGTTGTAGTTGTAGTTGTAGTTGTAGTTGTAGTTGTATTTGTAATTGTAGTTGTAGTTGTAGGTGTAGTTGTAGTTGTAGTTGTAGTTGTTGTTGTAGTTGTAGTTGTTGTTGTAGTTGTTGTTGTAGTTGTAGTTGTAGTTGTAGTTGTAGTTGTAGTTGTAGTTGTAGTTGTAGTTGTTGTTGTAGTTGTTGTTGTAGTTGTTGTTGTAGTTGCAGTTGGTAGTTGCAGTTGGTAGCTGAAATTGGTAGTTGCTGTTGGTAGTTGCAGTTGGTAGTTGCAGTTGGTAGTTGCAGTTGGTAGCTGAAATTGGTAGTTGCAGTTGGTAGTTGCAGTTGGTAGTTGCAGTTGGTAGTTGCAGTTGGTAGCTGAAATTGGTAGTTACAGTTGGTAGTTGCAGTCGGTAGTTGCAGTGGGTAGTTGCAGTTGGTAGTTGCAGTTGGTAGTTGCAGTTGGTAGTTGCAGTTGGTAGTTGCAGTTGGTAGTTGCAGTTGGTAGTTGCAGTTGGCAGCTGAAGTTGGTAGTTGCAGTTGGTATTTGCAGTTGGTAGTTGCAGTTGGTAGCTGAAATTGGTAGTTACAGTTGGTAGTTGCAGTCGGTAGTTGCAGTGGGTAGTTGCAGTTGGTAGTTGCAGTTGGTAGTTGCAGTTGGTAGTTGCAGTTGGTAGTTGCAGTTGGTAGTTGCAGTTGGTAGCTGTAGTTCGTAGTTGTAGTTGGTAGTTGTAGTTGGTAGTTGTAGTTGGTAGTTGTAGTTGGTATTTGTAGTTGGTAGTTGTAGTTGGTAGTTGTAGTTGGTAGTTGTAGTTGGTAGTTGTAGCTGGTAGTTGTAGTTGGTAGTTGTAGTTGGTAGTTGTAGCTGGCAGTTGTAGCTGGCAGTTGTAGCTGGCTGTTGTAGCTGGCAGTTGTAGCTGGAAGTTGTAGCTGGCAGTTGTAGCTGGTAGTTGTAGTTGGTAGTTGTTGTTGGTAGTTGTAGTTGGTAGTTGTAGTTGGTAGATGTATTTGGTAGTTGTAGTTGGTCGTTGCAGTTGGTAGTTGCAGTTGGTAGCTGTAGTTCGTTGTTGTAGTTGGTAGTTGTAGTTGGTAGTTGTAGTTGGTAGTTGTAGTTGGTAGTTGTAGTTGGTAGTTGTAGTTGGTAGTTGTAGTTGGTAGTTGTAGTTGGTAGCTGTAGTTGGTAGATGCAGTTGGTAGTTGCAGTTGGTAGTTGCAGTTGGTAGTTGCAGTTGGTAGTTGCAGTTGGTAGTTGCAGTTGGTAGTTGCAGTTAGCAGTTGCTGTTGGTAGTTGCAGTTGGTAGTTGCAGTTGGTAGTTGCAGTTGGTAGTTGCAGTTGGTAGTTGCAGCTGGTAGTTGCAGTTGGTAGTTGCAGTTGGTAGTTGTAGTTGGTAGTTGTAGTTGGTAGTTGTACTTGGTTTGTTGTAGTTGGTAGTTGAAGTTGGTAGTTGTAGATGGTAGTTGTAGTTGGTAGTTGTAGTTGGTAGTTGTAGTTGGTAGTTGTAGCTGGCTGTTGTAGCTGGCAGTTGTAGCTGGCAGTTGTAGCTTGCAGTTGTAGCTGGCAGTTGTAGCTGGCAGTTGTAGCTGGCAGTTGTAGCTGGCAGTTGTAGCTGGCAGTTGTAGCTGGCTGTTGTAGTTGGTAGTTGTAGTTGGTAGTTGTAGTTGGTAGTTGTAGCTGGTAGTTGTAGTTGGTAGTTGTAGTTGGTAGTTGCAGTTGGTAGTTGTAGTTGGTAGTTGTAGTTGGTAGTTGTAGTTGGTAGTTGTAGTTGGTAGTTGTAGTTGGTAGTTGTACTTGGTAGTTGTAGTTGGTAGTTGTAGTTGGTAGTTGTAGTTGGTAGTTGTAGTTGGTAGTTGTAGTTGGTAGTTGTAGTTGGTAGTTGTAGTTGGTAGTTGTAGTTGGTAGTTGTAGTTGGTAGTTGTAGTTGGTAGTTGTAGTTGTAGTTGGTAGTTGTAGTTGGTAGTTGCAGTTGGTAGTTGCAGTTGGTAGTTGCAGTTGGTAGTTGCAGTTGGTAGTTGCAGTTGGTAGTTGTAGTTGGTAGTTGTAGATGGTAGTTGTAGTTGGTAGTTGTAGTTGGTAGTTGTAGCTGGCAGTTGTAGCTGGCAGTTGTAGCTGGCTGTTGTAGCTGGCAGTTGTAGCTGGCAGTTGTAGCTGGCAGTTGTAGCTGGTAGTTGTAGTTGGTAGTTGTAGTTGGTAGTTGTAGTTGTAGTTGTTGTAGTTGTAGTTGTAGATGTAGTTGTAGTTGTAGTTGGTAGTTGTAGTTGGTAGTTGTAGTTGGTAGTTGTAGTTGGTAGTTGTAGTTGGTAGTTGTAGTTGGTAGTTGTAGTTGGTAGTTGTAGTTGGTAGTTGTAGCTGGTAGTTGTAGCTGGTAGTTGTAGTTGGTAGTTGCAGTTGGTAGTTGTAGTTGGTAGTTGTAGTTGGTAGTTGTAGTTGGTAGTTGTAGTTGGTAGTTGTAGTTGGTAGTTGTAGTTGGTAGTTGTAGTTGGTAGTTGTAGTTGGTAGTTGCAGTTGGTAGCTGTAGTTGGTAGTTGTAGTTGGTAGTTGTTGTTGGTAGTTGTAGTTGGTAGTTGTAGTTGGTAGTTGTAGTTGTAGTTGTTGTTGTAGTTGTAGTTGTAGTTGTAGTTGTAGTTGTAGTTGTAGTTGTAGTTGTAGTTTGTAGTTGTAGTTGGTAGTTGTAGTTGGTTTGTTGTAGTTGGTAGTTGTAGTTGGTAGTTGTAGTTGGTAGTTGTAGTTGGTAGTTGTAGTTGGTAGTTGTAGTTGGTAGTTGTAGTTGGTTTGTTGTAGTTGGTAGTTGCAGTTGGTAGTTGCAGTTGGTAGTTGCAGTTGGTAGTTGTAGTTGGTAGTTGTAGTTGGTAGTTGTAGATGGTAGTTGTAGTTGGTAGTTGCAGTTGGTAGTTGTAGTTGGTAGTTGTAGTTGGTAGTTGTAGTTGGTAGTTGTAGTTTGTAGTTGCAGTTGGTAGTTGTAGTTGGTAGTTGCAGTTGGTAGTTGCAGTTGGTAGTTGCAGTTGGTAGTTGCAGTTGGTACTTGCAGTTGGTAGTTGTAGTTGGTAGTTGTAGTTGGTAGTTGTAGTTGGTAGTTGTAGTTGGTAGTTGTAGTTGGTAGTTGAAGTTGGTAGTTGTAGCTGGCTGTTGTAGCTGGCAGTTGTAGCTGGCAGTTGTAGCTGGCAGTTGTAGCTTGCAGTTGTAGCTGGCAGTTGTAGCTGGCAGTTGTAACTGGCATTTGTAGCTGGCAGTTGTAGCTGGCAGTTGTAGCTGGCTGTTGTAGCTGGCAGTTGTAGCTGGCAGTTGTAGCTGGCAGTTGTAGCTGGCAGTTGTAGCTCGTAGTTGTAGTTGGTAGTTGTAGTTGGTAGTTGTAGTTGCTGGTTGTAGTTTGTAGTTGTAGTTGGTAGTTGTAGTTGGTAGTTGTAGTTGGTAGATGTATTTGGTAGTTGTAGTTGGTCGTTGGAGTTGGTAGTTGCAGTTGGTAGTCGCAGTTGGTAGTTGCAGTTGGTAGTTGCAGGTGGTAGTTGCAGTTGGTAGTTGTAGTTGGTAGTTGTAGTTGGTAGTTGTAGTTGGTAGTTGTAGTTGGTAGTTGTAGTTGGTAGTTGTAGCTGGTAGTTGTAGTTGGTAGTTGTAGTTGGTAGTTGTAGTTGTAGTTGTAGTTGTAGTTGTTGTTGTAGTTGTAGTTGTAGTTGTAGTTGTAGTTGTAGTTGTAGTTGTAGTTGTAGTTGTAGTTGTAGTTGTAGTTGTAGTTGTAGTTGTAGTTGTAGTTGTAGTTGTAGTTGTAGTTGTAGTTGTAGTTGTAGTTGTAGTTGTAGTTGTAGTTGTAGTTGTTGTTGTTGCTGTTGTTGTTGTTGTAGTTGTTATTGTTGTAGTTGTTGTTGTGGTTGTAGTTGTTGGTGTGTCGTTGTCGTTGTCGTTGTCGTTGTTGTTGTCGTTGTTGTCGTTGTTGTCGTTGTTGTCGTTGCTGTCGTTGTTGTCGTTGTTGTCGTTGCTGTCGTTGCTGTCGTTGCTTTCGTTGCTGTCGTTGCTGTCGTTGCTGTCGTTGTTGTCGTTGTTGCCGTTGTTGCCGTGGTTGTCGTTGTTGTCGTTGTTGTCGTTGTTGTCGTTGTTGTCGTTGTTGTCGTTGTTGTTATTGTAGTTGTTCTCGTTGTTGTCGTCGTTGTCGTCGTTGTCGTCGTTGTTCTCGTTGTTGTTGTTGTTGTCGTTGTTGTCGTTGTTGTTGTTGTTGCTGTTGTTGTTGTAGTTGTAGTTGTTGTTGTAGTTGTTGTTGTTGTTGTAGTTGTAGTTGTAGTTGTAGTTGTAGTTGTAGTTGTAGTTGTTGTTGTTGTTGTAGTTGTAGTTGTAGTAGTAGTTGTAGTTGTAGGTGTAGTTGTAGTTGTAGTTGTAGTTGTAGTTGTTGTTGTAGTTGTTGTTGTAGTTGCAGTTGTAGTTGTAGTTGTAGTTGTAGTTGTAGTCGTATTTGTAGTTGTAGTTGTAGATGTAGTTGTAGTTGGTAGTTGTAGTTGGTAGTTGTAGTTGGTAGTTGGTAGTTGTAGTTGTAGTTGTAGTTGGTAGTTGTAGTTGGTAGTTGTAGTTGGTAGTTGTAGTTGGTAGTTGTAGTTGGTAGTTGTAGTTGGAAGTTGTAGTTGGTAGTTGTAGTTGTAGTTGTAGTTGTAGTTGATAGTTGTAGTTGGTAGTTGTAGTTGGTAGTCGTAGTTGATAGTTGTAGTTGGTAGTTGTAGTTGGTAGTTGTAGTTCGTAGTTGTAGTTGGTAGTTGTTGTTGGTAGTTGT
The DNA here is from genome assembly GCA_944738655.2 of Andrena hattorfiana. Classification (NCBI taxonomy): domain Eukaryota; kingdom Metazoa; phylum Arthropoda; class Insecta; order Hymenoptera; family Andrenidae; genus Andrena; species Andrena hattorfiana. The sequence continues at coordinate 46,867,738 of OX122890.1, read as the reverse complement.
AGTTGGTAGTTGTAGTTGGTTGTTGTAGTTGGTAGTTGTAGTTGGTAGTTGTAGTTGGTAGTTGTAGTTGGTAGTTGTAGTTTGTAGTTGTAGTTGGTAGTTGTAGATGGTAGTTGTAGTTGGTAGTTGTAGTTGGTAGTTGTAGTTGGTAGTTGTAGTTGGTAGTTGTAGTTGTTAGTTGTAGTTGGTAGTTGTAGTTGGTAGTTGTAGTTGGTAGTTGTAGTTGGTAGTTGTAGTTGTAGCTGTAGTTGATAGTTGTAGTTGGTAGTTGTAGTTGGTAGTTGTAGTTGGTAGTTGTAGTTGGTAGTTGTAGTTGGTAGTTGTAGTTGGTAGTTGTAGTTGTAGTTGTAGTTGGTAGTTGTAGTTGGTAGTTGTAGTTGGTAGTTGGAGTTGGTAGTTGCAGTTGGTAGTTGCAGTTAGTAGTTGCAGTTGGTAGTTGTAGTTGGTAGTTGGTAGTTGTAGTTGGTAGTTGTAGTTGGTAGTTGTAGTTTGTAGTTGTAGTTGGTAGTTGTAGTTGGTAGTTGTAGTTGGTAGTTGTAGTTGGTAGTTGTAGTTGGTAGTTGTAGTTGGTAGTTGTAGTTGGTTTGTTGTAGTTGGTAGTTGTAGTTGGTAGTTGGTAGTTGTAGTTGTAGTTGTAGTTGTTAGTTGTAGTTGGTAGTTGTAGTTGGTAGTTGTAGTTGGTAGTTGTAGTTGGTAGTTGTAGTTGGTAGTTGTAGGTGGTAGTTGTAGTTGTAGTTGTAGTTGTAGTTGATAGTTGTAGTTGGTAGTTGTAGTTGGTAGTCGTAGTTGGTAGTTGTAGTTGGTAGTTGTAGTTGGTAGTTGTAGTTGGTAGTTGTAGTTGGTAGTTGTAGTTTGTAGTTGTAGTTGGTAGTTGTAGTTGGTAGTTGTAGTTGGTAGTTGTAGTTGGTAGTTGTAGTTGGTAGTTGTAGTTGGTAGTTGTAGTTGGTTTGTTGTAGTTGGTAGTTGTAGTTGGTAGTTGGTAGTTGTTGTTGTAGTTGTAGTTGGTAGTTGTAGTTGGTAGTTGTAGTTGTAGTTGTAGTTGTAGTTGATAGTTGTAGTTGGTAGTTGTAGTTGGCAGTCGTAGTTGGTAGTTGTAGTTGGTAGTTGTAGTTCGTAGTTGTAGTTGGTAGTTGTTGTTGGTAGTTGTAGTTGGTAGTTGTAGTTGGTAGTTGTAGTTGGTAGTTGTAGTTGGTAGTTGTAGTTGGTAGTTGTAGTTGGTAGTTGTAGTTTGTAGTTGTAGTTGGTAGTTGTAGATGGTAGTTGTAGTTGGTAGTTGTAGTTGGTAGTTGTAGTTGGTAGTTGTAGTTGGTAGTTGTAGTTGGTTTGTTGTAGTTGGTAGTTGTAGTTGGTAGTTGGTAGTTGTAGTTGTAGTTGTAGTTGGTAGTTGTAGTTGGTAGTTGTAGTTGGTAGTTGTAGTTGGTAGTTGTAGTTGGTAGTTGTAGTTGGTAGTTGTAGTTGTAGTTGTAGTTGTAGTTGTTGTTGTAGTTGTAGTTGTAGTTGTAGTTGTAGTTGTAGTTGTAGTTGTAGTTGTAGTTGTAGTTGTAGTTGTAGTTGTAGTTGTAGTTGTAGTTGTAGTTGTAGTTTGTAGTTGTAGTTGGTAGTTGTAGTTGGTTTGTTGTAGTTGGTAGTTGTAGTTGGTAGTTGTAGTTGGTAGTTGTAGTTGGTAGTTGTAGTTGGTAGTTGTAGTTGGTAGTTGTAGTTGGTTTGTTGTAGTTGGTAGTTGCAGTTGGTAGTTGCAGTTGGTAGTTGCAGTTGGTAGTTGTAGTTGGTAGTTGTAGTTGGTAGTTGTAGATGGTAGTTGTAGTTGGTAGTTGCAGTTGGTAGTTGTAGTTGGTAGTTGTAGTTGGTAGTTGTAGTTGGTAGTTGTAGTTGGTAGTTGTAGTTCGTAGTTGTAGTTGGTAGTTGAAGTTGGTAGTTGTAGCTGGCTGTTGTAGCTGGCAGTTGTAGCTGGCAGTTGTAGCTGGCAGTTGTAGCTTGCAGTTGTAGCTGGCAGTTGTAGCTGGCAGTTGTAACTGGCATTTGTAGCTGGCAGTTGTAGCTGGCAGTTGTAGCTCGTAGTTGTAGTTGGTAGTTGTAGTTGGTAGTTGTAGTTGCTGGTTGTAGTTTGTAGTTGTAGTTGGTAGTTGTAGTTGGTAGTTGTAGTTGGTAGATGTATTTGGTAGTTGTAGTTGGTCGTTGGAGTTGGTAGTTGCAGTTGGTAGTCGCAGTTGGTAGTTGCAGTTGGTAGTTGCAGGTGGTAGTTGCAGTTGGTAGTTGTAGTTGGTAGTTGTAGTTGGTAGTTGTAGTTGGTAGTTGTAGTTGGTAGTTGTAGTTGGTAGTTGTAGTTGGTAGTTGTAGCTGGTAGTTGTAGTTGGTAGTTGTAGTTGGTAGTTGTAGTTGTAGTTGTAGTTGTAGTTGTTGTTGTAGTTGTAGTTGTAGTTGTAGTTGTAGTTGTAGTTGTAGTTGTAGTTGTAGTTGTAGTTGTAGTTGTAGTTGTAGTTGTAGTTGTAGTTGTAGTTGTAGTTGTAGTTGTAGTTGTAGTTGTAGTTGTAGTTGTAGTTGTAGTTGTAGTTGTTGTTGTTGCTGTTGTTGTTGTAGTAGTTGTTATTGTTGTAGTTGTTGTTGTGGTTGTAGTTGTTGGTGTGTCGTTGTCGTTGTCGTTGTCGTTGTTGTTGTCGTTGTTGTCGTTGTTGTCGTTGTTGTCGTTGCTGTCGTTGTTGTCGTTGTTGTCGTTGCTGTCGTTGCTGTCGTTGCTTTCGTTGCTGTCGTTGCTGTCGTTGTTGTCGTTGTTGTCGTTGTTGCCGTTGTTGCCGTGGTTGTCGTTGTTGTCGTTGTTGTCGTTGTTGTCGTTGTTGTCGTTGTTGTCGTTGTTGTCGTTGTTGTCGTTGTTGTTATTGTAGTTGTTCTCGTTGTTGTCGTCGTTGTCGTCGTTGTCGTCGTTGTCGTCGTTGTTCTCGTTGTTGTTGTTGTTGTCGTTGTTGTCGTTGTTGTTGTTGTTGCTGTTGTTGTTGTAGTTGTAGTTGTTGTTGTAGTTGTTGTTGTTGTTGTAGTTGTAGTTGTAGTTGTAGTTGTAGTTGTAGTTGTAGTTGTAGTTGTAGTTGTTGTTGTTGTTGTAGTTGTAGTTGTAGTAGTAGTTGTAGTTGTAGGTGTAGTTGTAGTTGTAGTTGTAGTTGTAGTTGTTGTTGTAGTTGTTGTTGTAGTTGCAGTTGTAGTTGTAGTTGTAGTTGTAGTTGTAGTTGTAGTTGTAGTCGTAGTTGTAGTTGTAGTTGTAGATGTAGTTGTAGTTGGTAGTTGTAGTTGGTAGTTGTAGTTGGTAGTTGGTAGTTGTAGTTGTAGTTGTAGTTGGTAGTTGTAGTTGGTAGTTGTAGTTGGTAGTTGTAGTTGGTAGTTGTAGTTGGTAGTTGTAGTTGGTAGTTGTAGTTGGTAGTTGTAGTTGTAGTTGTAGTTGTAGTTGATAGTTGTAGTTGGTAGTTGTAGTTGGTAGTCGTAGTTGATAGTTGTAGTTGGTAGTTGTAGTTGGTAGTTGTAGTTCGTAGTTGTAGTTGGTAGTTGTTGTTGGTAGTTGTAGTTGGTAGTTGTAGTTGGTTGTTGTAGTTGGTAGTTGTAGTTGGTAGTTGTAGTTGGTAGTTGTAGTTGGTAGTTGTAGTTTGTAGTTGTAGTTGGTAGCTGTAGATGGTCGTTGTAGTTGGTAGTTGTAGTTGGTAGTTGTAGTTGGTAGTTGTAGTTGGTAGTTGTAGTTGTTAGTTGTAGTTGGTAGTTGTAGTTGGTAGTTGTAGTTGGTAGTTGTAGTTGGTAGTTGTAGTTGGTAGTTGTAGTTGTAGCTGTAGTTGATAGTTGTAGTTGGTAGTTGTAGTTGGTAGTTGTAGATGGTAGTTGTAGTTGGTAGTTGTAGTTGGTAGTTGTAGTTGGTAGTTGTAGTTGTAGTTGTAGTTGGTAGTTGTAGTTGGTAGTTGTAGTTGGTAGTTGGAGTTGGTATTTGCAGTTGGTAGTTGCAGTTAGTAGTTGCAGTTGGTAGTTGTAGTTGGTAGTTGGTAGTTGTAGTTGGTAGTTGTAGTTGGTAGTTGTAGTTGGTAGTTGTAGTTTGTAGTTGTAGTTGGTAGTTGTAGTTGGTAGTTGTAGTTGGTAGTTGTAGTTGGTAGATGTATTTGGTAGTTGTAGTTGGTAGTTGTAGTTGGTAGTTGTAGTTGGTAGTTGTAGTTGGTAGTTGTAGTTGGTAGTTGTAGTTGGTAGTTGTAGTTGGTAGTTGTAGTTGGTAGTTGTAGTTGGTAGTTGTAGTTGGTAGTTGTAGTCGGTAGTTGTAGTTGTAGTTGGTAGTTGTAGTCGGTAGTTGTAGTTGTAGTTGTAGTTGTAGTTGTTGTTGTAGTTGTAGTTGTAGTTGTAGTTGTAGTTGTTGTTGTTGCTGTTGTTGTTGTTGTAGTTGTTATTGTTGTAGTTGTTGTTGTGGTTGTAGTTGTTGGTGTGTCGTTGTCGTTGTCGTTGTCGTTGTTGTTGTCGCTGTTGTCGTTGTTGTCGTTGTTGTCGTTGCTGTCGTTGTTGTCGTTGTTGTCGTTGCTGTCGTTGCTGTCGTTGCTTTCGTTGCTGTCGTTGCTGTCGTTGTTGTCGTTGTTGTCGTTGTTGCCGTTGTTGCCGTGGTTGTCGTTGTTGTCGTTGTTGCCGTTGTTGCCGTGGTTGTCGTTGTTGTCGTTGTTGTCGTTGTTGTCGTTGTTGTCGTTGTTGTCGTTGTTGTCGTTGTTGTCGTTGTTGTTATTGTAGTTGTTCTCGTTGTTCTCGTTGTTGTTGTTGTTGTCGTTGTTGTCGTTGTTGTTGTTGTTGCTGTTGTTGTTGTAGTTGTAGTTGTTGTTGTAGTTGTTGTTGTTGTTGTAGTTGTAGTTGTAGTTGTAGTTGTAGTTGTAGTTGTTGTTGTTGTTGTAGTTGTAGTTGTAGTAGTAGTTGTAGTTGTAGTTGTTGTCGTTGTTGTCGTTGTTGTCGTTGTTGTCGTTGTTGTCGTTGTTGTTATTGTAGTTGTTCTCGTTGTTGTCGTCGTTGTCGTCGTTGTCGTCGTTGTCGTCGTTGTTCTCGTTGTTGTTGTTGTTGTCGTTGTTGTCGTTGTTGTTGTTGTTGCTGTTGTTGTTGTAGTTGTAGTTGTTGTTGTAGTTGTTGTTGTTGTTGTAGTTGTAGTTGTAGTTGTAGTTGTAGTTGTAGTTGTAGTTGTAGTTGTAGTTGTTGTTGTTGTTGTAGTTGTAGTTGTAGTAGTAGTTGTAGTTGTAGGTGTAGTTGTAGTTGTAGTTGTAGTTGTAGTTGTTGTTGTAGTTGTTGTTGTAGTTGTAGTTGTAGTTGGTAGTTGTAGTTGGTAGTTGTAGTTGGTAGTTGGAGTTGGTATTTGCAGTTGGTAGTTGCAGTTAGTAGTTGCAGTTGGTAGTTGTAGTTGGTAGTTGTAGTTGGTAGTTGGTAGTTGTAGTTGTAGTTGTAGTTGGTAGTTGTAGTTGGTAGTTGTAGTTGGTAGTTGTAGTTGGTAGTTGTAGTTGGTAGTTGTAGTTGGTAGTTGTAGTTGGTAGTTGTAGTTGTAGTTGTAGTTGTAGTTGATAGTTGTAGTTGGTAGTTGCAGTTGGTAGTTGCAGTTGGTAGTTGCAGTTGGTAGTTGCAGTTAGCAGTTGCTGTTGGTAGTTGCAGTTGGTAGTTGCAGTTGGTAGTTGCAGTTGGTAGTTGCAGTTGGTAGTTGCAGCTGGTAGTTGCAGTTGGTAGTTGCAGTTGGTAGTTGTAGTTGGTAGTTGTAGTTGGTAGTTGTACTTGGTTTGTTGTAGTTGGTAGTTGAAGTTGGTAGTTGTAGATGGTAGTTGTAGTTGGTAGTTGTAGTTGGTAGTTGTAGTTGGTAGTTGTAGCTGGCTGTTGTAGCTGGCAGTTGTAGCTGGCAGTTGTAGCTTGCAGTTGTAGCTGGCAGTTGTAGCTGGCAGTTGTAGCTGGCAGTTGTAGCTGGCAGTTGTAGCTGGCAGTTGTAGCTGGCTGTTGTAGTTGGTAGTTGTAGTTGGTAGTTGTAGTTGGTAGTTGTAGCTGGTAGTTGTAGTTGGTAGTTGTAGTTGGTAGTTGCAGTTGGTAGTTGTAGTTGGTAGTTGTAGTTGGTAGTTGTAGTTGGTAGTTGTAGTTGGTAGTTGTAGTTGGTAGTTGTACTTGGTAGTTGTAGTTGGTAGTTGTAGTTGGTAGTTGTAGTTGGTAGTTGTAGTTGGTAGTTGTAGTTGGTAGTTGTAGTTGGTAGTTGTAGTTGGTAGTTGTAGTTGGTAGTTGTAGTTGGTAGTTGTAGTTGGTAGTTGTAGTTGTAGTTGGTAGTTGTAGTTGGTAGTTGCAGTTGGTAGTTGCAGTTGGTAGTTGCAGTTGGTAGTTGCAGTTGGTAGTTGCAGTTGGTAGTTGTAGTTGGTAGTTGTAGATGGTAGTTGTAGTTGGTAGTTGTAGTTGGTAGTTGTAGCTGGCAGTTGTAGCTGGCAGTTGTAGCTGGCTGTTGTAGCTGGCAGTTGTAGCTGGCAGTTGTAGCTGGCAGTTGTAGCTGGTAGTTGTAGTTGGTAGTTGTAGTTGGTAGTTGTAGTTGTAGTTGTTGTAGTTGTAGTTGTAGTTGTAGATGTAGTTGTAGTTGTAGTTGGTAGTTGTAGTTGGTAGTTGTAGTTGGTAGTTGTAGTTGGTAGTTGTAGTTGGTAGTTGTAGTTGGTAGTTGTAGTTGGTAGTTGTAGTTGGTAGTTGTAGCTGGTAGTTGTAGCTGGTAGTTGTAGTTGCTAGTTGCAGTTGGTAGTTGTAGTTGGTAGTTGTAGTTGGTAGTTGTAGTTGGTAGTTGTAGTTGGTAGTTGTAGTTGGTAGTTGTAGTTGGTAGTTGTAGTTGGTAGTTGTAGTTGGTAGTTGCAGTTGGTAGCTGTAGTTGGTAGTTGTAGTTGGTAGTTGTTGTTGGTAGTTGTAGTTGGTAGTTGTAGTTGGTAGTTGTAGTTGTAGTTGTTGTTGTAGTTGTAGTTGTAGTTGTAGTTGTAGTTGTAGTTGTAGTTGTAGTTGTAGTTTGTAGTTGTAGTTGGTAGTTGTAGTTGTTGTAGTTGTAGTTGTAGATGTAGTTGTAGTTGTAGTTGTTGTAGTTGTAGTTGTAGATGTAGTTGTAGTTGTAGTTGGTAGTTGTAGTTGGTAGTTGTAGTTGGTAGTTGTAGTTGGTAGTTGTAGTTGGTAGTTGTAGTTGGTAGTTGTAGTTGGTAGTTGTAGTTGGTAGTTGTAGCTGGTAGTTGTAGCTGGTAGTTGTAGTTGCTAGTTGCAGTTGGTAGTTGTAGTTGGTAGTTGTAGTTGGTAGTTGTAGTTGGTAGTTGTAGTTGGTAGTTGTAGTTGGTAGTTGTAGTTGGTAGTTGTAGTTGGTAGTTGTAGTTGGTAGTTGCAGTTGGTAGCTGTAGTTGGTAGTTGTAGTTGGTAGTTGTTGTTGGTAGTTGTAGTTGGTAGTTGTAGTTGGTAGTTGTAGTTGTAGTTGTTGTTGTAGTTGTAGTTGTAGTTGTAGTTGTAGTTGTAGTTGTAGTTGTAGTTGTAGTTTGTAGTTGTAGTTGGTAGTTGTAGTTGGTTTGTTGTAGTTGGTAGTTGCAGTTGGTAGTTGCAGTTGGTAGTTGCAGTTGGTAGTTGCAGTTGGTACTTGCAGTTGGTAGTTGTAGTTGGTAGTTGTAGTTGGTAGTTGTAGTTGGTAGTTGTAGTTGGTTTGTTGTAGTTGGTAGTTGTAGTTGGTAGTTGGTAGTTGTTGTTGTAGTTGTAGTTGGTAGTTGTAGTTGGTAGTTGTAGTTGTAGTTGTAGTTGTAGTTGATAGTTGTAGTTGGTAGTTGTAGTTGGCAGTCGTAGTTGGTAGTTGTAGTTGGTAGTTGTAGTTGGTAGTTGTAGTTCGTAGTTGTAGTTGGTAGTTGTTGTTGGTAGTTGTAGTTGGTAGTTGTAGTTGGTAGTTGTAGTTGGTAGTTGTAGTTGGTAGTTGTAGTTGGTAGTTGTAGTTGGTAGTTGTAGTTTGTAGTTGTAGTTGGTAGTTGTAGATGGTAGTTGTAGTTGGTAGTTGTAGTTGGTAGTTGTAGTTGGTAGTTGTAGTTGGTAGTTGTAGTTGGTAGTTGTAGTTGGTAGTTGTAGTTGTAGCTGTAGTTGATAGTTGATAGTTGTAGTTGGTAGTTGTAGTTGGTAGTTGTAGTTGGTAGTTGTAGTTGGTAGTTGTAGTTGGTAGTTGTAGTTTGTAGTTGCAGTTCCTAGTTGTAGTTGGTAGTTGCAGTTGGTAGTTGCAGTTGGTAGTTGCAGTTGGTAGTTGCAGTTGGTACTTGCAGTTGGTAGTTGTAGTTGGTAGTTGTAGTTGGTAGTTGTAGTTGGTAGTTGTAGTTGGTAGTTGTAGTTGGTAGTTGAAGTTGGTAGTTGTAGCTGGCTGTTGTAGCTGGCAGTTGTAGCTGGCAGTTGTAGCTGGCAGTTGTAGCTTGCAGTTGTAGCTGGCAGTTGTAGCTGGCAGTTGTAACTGGCATTTGTAGCTGGCAGTTGTAGCTGGCAGTTGTAGCTGGCAGTTGTAGCTGGCAGTTGTAGCTGGCTGTTGTAGTTGGTAGTTGTAGTTGGTAGTTGTAGTTGGTAGTTGTAGCTGGTAATTGTAGTTGGTAGTTGTAGTTGGTAGTTGCAGTTGGTAGTTGTAGTTGGTAGTTGTAGTTGGTAGTTGTAGTTGGTAGTTGTAGTTGGTAGTTGTAGTTGGTAGTTGTACTTGGTAGTTGTAGTTGGTAGTTGTAGTTGGTAGTTGTAGTTGGTAGTTGTAGTTGGTAGTTGTAGTTGGTAGTTGTAGTTGGTAGTTGTAGTTGGTAGTTGTAGTTGGTAGTTGTAGTTGGTAGTTGTAGTTGGTAGTTGTAGTTGTAGTTGGTAGTTGTAGTTGGTAGTTGTAGTTGGTAGTTGTAGTTGGTAGTTGTAGTTGGTAGTTGTAGTTGGTAGTTGTAGTTGGTAGTTGTATTTGGTAGTTGCAGTTGGTAGTTGCAGTTGGTAGTTGCAGTTGGTAGTTGTAATTGTAGTTGTTGTTGTAGTTGTAGTTGTAGTTGTAGTTGTAGTTGTAGTTGTAGTTGTAGTTGGTAGTTGTAGTTGGTAGTTGTAGTTGGTAGTTGTAGTTGGTAGCTGTAGTTGGTAGTTGTAGTTGGTAGTTGTACTTGGTAGGTGTAGTTGGTAGTTGTAGTTGGTAGTTGCAGTTGGTAGTTGTAGTTGGTAGTTGTAGTTGGTAGTTGTAGTTGGTAGTTGTAGTTGGTAGTTGTAGCTGGTAGTTGTAGTTGGTAGTTGTAGTTGTAGTTGTAGTTCGTAGTTGTAGTTGGTAGTTGTAGTTGGTAGTTGTAGTTGGTAGTTGTAGTTGGTAGTTGTAGTTGTAGTTGGTAGTTGTAGTTGGTAGTTCCATTTGTAGTTGTAGTTGTAGTTGTAGTTGAAGTTGTAGTTGTTGTTGTAGTTGTAGTTGTAGTTGTAGTTGTAGTTGTAGTTGTAGTTGTAGTTGTAGTTGTAGTTGTAGTTGTAGTTGTAGTTGTAGTTGTAGTTGTAGTTGTAGTTGTAGTTGTAGTTGTAGTTGTAGTTGTAGTTGTTTTTGTTGTTGTTGTTGTAGTTGTTGTTGTTGTAGTTGTTGTTGTTGTAGTTGTTGTTGTTATTGTACTTGCTGTTGTGTCGTTGTCGTTGTTGTTGTCGTTGTTGTCCTTGTTGTCGTTGCAGTCGTTGTTGTCGTTGTTGTCGTTGTTGCCGTTGTTGTCGTTGCTGTCGTTGCTATCGTTGCTGTCGTTGCTGTCGTTGCTGTCGTTGCTGCCGTTGTTGCCGTTGTTGCCGTTGTTGCAGTTTTTGTCGTTGTTGTCGTTGTTGTCGTTGTTGTGGTTGTTGTCGTTGTTGTCGTTGTTTTCGTTGTTTTCGTTGTTGTCGTTGTTGTCGTTGTTGTCGTTGTTGTCGTTGTTGTCGTTGTTGTCGTTGTTGTCGTTGTTGTCGTTGTTATCGTTGTTGTCGTTGTTATCGTTGTTGTCGTTGTTGTCGTTGTTGTCGTTGTTGTCGTTGTTGTCGTTGTCGTTATTGTAGTTGTTGTCGTTGTTGTCGTCGTTGTCGTCGTTGTCGTCGTTGTCGTCGTTGTCGTCGTTGACGTCGTTGTCGTCGTTGTCGTCGTTGTTGTTGTTGTTGTTGTTGTTGTTGTTGTAGTTGTAGTTGTTGTTGTAGTTGTTGTTGTTGTAGTTGTAGTTGTAGTTGTAGTTGTAGTTGTTGTAGTTGTTGTTGTAGTTGTAGTTGTTGTTGTAGTTGTAGTTGTAGTTGTAGTTGTAGTTGTAGTTGTAGTTGTAGTTGTAGTTGTAGTTGTAGTTGTAGTTGTTGTTGTAGTTGTTGTTGTAGTTGTTGTTGTAGTTGTTGTTGTAGTTGTAGTTGTAGTTGCAGTTGGTAGTTGCAGTTGGTAGTTGCAGTTGGTAGCTGAAGTTGGTAGTTGCAGTTGGTAGTTGCAGTTGGTAGTTGCAGTTGGTAGTTGCAGTTGGTAGCTGAAATTGGTAGTTACAGTTGGTAGTTGCAGTCGGTAGTTGCAGTGGGTAGTTGCAGTTGGTAGTTGCAGTTGGTAGTTGCAGTTGGTAGTTGCAGTTGGTAGTTGCAGTTGGTAGTTGCAGTTGGTAGTTGCAGTTGGTAGTTGCAGTTGGTAGTTGCAGTTGGTAGTTGCAGTTGGTAGCTGAAGTTGGTAGTTGCAGTTGGTAGTTGCAGTTGGTAGTTGTAGTTGGTAGTTGTAGTTGGTAGTTGTAGTTGTAGTTGTAGTTGTAGTTGTAGTTGTAGTTGTAGTTGTAGTTGTTGTTGTAGTTGTTGTTGTAGTTGTAGTTGTAGTTGTAGTTGTAGTTGTAGTTGTAGTTGTATTTGTAATTGTAGTTGTAGTTGTAGGTGTAGTTGTAGTTGTAGTTGTAGTTGTTGTTGTAGTTGTAGTTGTTGTTGTAGTTGTTGTTGTAGTTGTAGTTGTAGTTGTAGTTGTAGTTGTAGTTGTAGTTGTAGTTGTAGTTGTTGTTGTAGTTGTTGTTGTAGTTGTTGTTGTAGTTGCAGTTGGTAGTTGCAGTTGGTAGCTGAAATTGGTAGTTGCTGTTGGTAGTTGCAGTTGGTAGTTGCAGTTGGTAGTTGCAGTTGGTAGCTGAAATTGGTAGTTGCAGTTGGTAGTTGCAGTTGGTAGTTGCAGTTGGTAGTTGCAGTTGGTAGCTGAAATTGGTAGTTACAGTTGGTAGTTGCAGTCGGTAGTTGCAGTGGGTAGTTGCAGTTGGTAGTTGCAGTTGGTAGTTGCAGTTGGTAGTTGCAGTTGGTAGTTGCAGTTGGTAGTTGCAGTTGGTAGTTGCAGTTGGTAGCTGAAGTTGGTAGTTGCAGTTGGTATTTGCAGTTGGTAGTTGCAGTTGGTAGCTGAAATTGGTAGTTACAGTTGGTAGTTGCAGTCGGTAGTTGCAGTGGGTAGTTGCAGTTGGTAGTTGCAGTTGGTAGTTGCAGTTGGTAGTTGCAGTTGGTAGTTGCAGTTGGTAGTTGCAGTTGGTAGCTGTAGTTCGTAGTTGTAGTTGGTAGTTGTAGTTGGTAGTTGTAGTTGGTAGTTGTAGTTGGTATTTGTAGTTGGTAGTTGTAGTTGGTAGTTGTAGTTGGTAGTTGTAGTTGGTAGTTGTAGCTGGTAGTTGTAGTTGGTAGTTGTAGTTGGTAGTTGTAGCTGGCAGTTGTAGCTGGCAGTTGTAGCTGGCTGTTGTAGCTGGCAGTTGTAGCTGGAAGTTGTAGCTGGCAGTTGTAGCTGGTAGTTGTAGTTGGTAGTTGTTGTTGGTAGTTGTAGTTGGTAGTTGTAGTTGGTAGATGTATTTGGTAGTTGTAGTTGGTCGTTGCAGTTGGTAGTTGCAGTTGGTAGCTGTAGTTCGTTGTTGTAGTTGGTAGTTGTAGTTGGTAGTTGTAGTTGGTAGTTGTAGTTGGTAGTTGTAGTTGGTAGTTGTAGTTGGTAGTTGTAGTTGGTAGTTGTAGTTGGTAGCTGTAGTTGGTAGTTGCAGTTGGTAGTTGCAGTTGGTAGTTGCAGTTGGTAGTTGCAGTTGGTAGTTGCAGTTGGTAGTTGCAGTTGGTAGTTGCAGTTAGCAGTTGCTGTTGGTAGTTGCAGTTGGTAGTTGCAGTTGGTAGTTGCAGTTGGTAGTTGCAGTTGGTAGTTGCAGCTGGTAGTTGCAGTTGGTAGTTGCAGTTGGTAGTTGTAGTTGGTAGTTGTAGTTGGTAGTTGTACTTGGTTTGTTGTACTTGGTAGTTGAAGTTGGTAGTTGTAGATGGTAGTTGTAGTTGGTAGTTGTAGTTGGTAGTTGTAGTTGGTAGTTGTAGCTGGCTGTTGTAGCTGGCAGTTGTAGCTGGCAGTTGTAGCTTGCAGTTGTAGCTGGCAGTTGTAGCTGGCAGTTGTAGCTGGCAGTTGTAGCTGGCAGTTGTAGCTGGCAGTTGTAGCTGGCTGTTGTAGTTGGTAGTTGTAGTTGGTAGTTGTAGTTGGTAGTTGTAGCTGGTAGTTGTAGTTGGTAGTTGTAGTTGGTAGTTGCAGTTGGTAGTTGTAGTTGGTAGTTGTAGTTGGTAGTTGTAGTTGGTAGTTGTAGTTGGTAGTTGTAGTTGGTAGTTGTACTTGGTAGTTGTAGTTGGTAGTTGTAGTTGGTAGTTGTAGTTGGTAGTTGTAGTTGGTAGTTGTAGTTGGTAGTTGTAGTTGGTAGTTGTAGTTGGTAGTTGTAGTTGGTAGTTGTAGTTGGTAGTTGTAGTTGGTAGTTGTAGTTGTAGTTGGTAGTTGTAGTTGGTAGTTGCAGTTGGTAGTTGCAGTTGGTAGTTGCAGTTGGTAGTTGCAGTTGGTAGTTGCAGTTGGTAGTTGTAGTTGGTAGTTGTAGATGGTAGTTGTAGTTGGTAGTTGTAGTTGGAAGTTGTAGCTGGCAGTTGTAGCTGGCAGTTGTAGCTGGCTGTTGTAGCTGGCAGTTGTAGCTGGCAGTTGTAGCTGGCAGTTGTAGCTGGTAGTTGTAGTTGGTAGTTGTAGTTGGTAGTTGTAGTTGTAGTTGTTGTAGTTGTAGTTGTAGATGTAGTTGTAGTTGTAGTTGGTAGTTGTAGTTGGTAGTTGTAGTTGGTAGTTGTAGTTGGTAGTTGTAGTTGGTAGTTGTAGTTGGTAGTTGTAGTTGGTAGTTGTAGTTGGTAGTTGTAGCTGGTAGTTGTAGCTGGTAGTTGTAGTTGGTAGTTGCAGTTGGTAGTTGTAGTTGGTAGTTGTAGTTGGTAGTTGTAGTTGGTAGTTGTAGTTGGTAGTTGTAGTTGGTAGTTGTAGTTGGTAGTTGTAGTTGGTAGTTGTAGTTGGTAGTTGCAGTTGGTAGCTGTAGTTGGTAGTTGTAGTTGGTAGTTGTTGTTGGTAGTTGTAGTTGGTAGTTGTAGTTGGTAGTTGTAGTTGTAGTTGTTGTTGTAGTTGTAGTTGTAGTTGTAGTTGTAGTTGTAGTTGTAGTTGTAGTTGTAGTTTGTAGTTGTAGTTGGTAGTTGTAGTTGGTTTGTTGTAGTTGGTAGTTGTAGTTGGTAGTTGTAGTTGGTAGTTGTAGTTGGTAGTTGTAGTTGGTAGTTGTAGTTGGTAGTTGTAGTTGGTTTGTTGTAGTTGGTAGTTGCAGTTGGTAGTTGCAGTTGGTAGTTGCAGTTGGTAGTTGTAGTTGGTAGTTGTAGTTGGTAGTTGTAGATGGTAGTTGTAGTTGGTAGTTGCAGTTGGTAGTTGTAGTTGGTAGTTGTAGTTGGTAGTTGTAGTTGGTAGTTGTAGTTTGTAGTTGCAGTTGGTAGTTGTAGTTGGTAGTTGCAGTTGGTAGTTGCAGTTGGTAGTTGCAGTTGGTAGTTGCAGTTGGTACTTGCAGTTGGTAGTTGTAGTTGGTAGTTGTAGTTGGTAGTTGTAGTTGGTAGTTGTAGTTGGTAGTTGTAGTTGGTAGTTGAAGTTGGTAGTTGTAGCTGGCTGTTGTAGCTGGCAGTTGTAGCTGGCAGTTGTAGCTGGCAGTTGTAGCTTGCAGTTGTAGCTGGCAGTTGTAGCTGGCAGTTGTAACTGGCATTTGTAGCTGGCAGTTGTAGCTGGCAGTTGTAGCTGGCTGTTGTAGCTGGCAGTTGTAGCTGGCAGTTGTAGCTGGCAGTTGTAGCTGGCAGTTGTAGCTCGTAGTTGTAGTTGGTAGTTGTAGTTGGTAGTTGTAGTTGCTGGTTGTAGTTTGTAGTTGTAGTTGGTAGTTGTAGTTGGTAGTTGTAGTTGGTAGATGTATTTGGTAGTTGTAGTTGGTCGTTGGAGTTGGTAGTTGCAGTTGGTAGTCGCAGTTGGTAGTTGCAGTTGGTAGTTGCAGGTGGTAGTTGCAGTTGGTAGTTGTAGTTGGTAGTTGTAGTTGGTAGTTGTAGTTGGTAGTTGTAGTTGGTAGTTGTAGTTGGTAGTTGTAGCTGGTAGTTGTAGTTGGTAGTTGTAGTTGGTAGTTGTAGTTGTAGTTGTAGTTGTAGTTGTTGTTGTAGTTGTAGTTGTAGTTGTAGTTGTAGTTGTAGTTGTAGTTGTAGTTGTAGTTGTAGTTGTAGTTGTAGTTGTAGTTGTAGTTGTAGTTGTAGTTGTAGTTGTAGTTGTAGTTGTAGTTGTAGTTGTAGTTGTAGTTGTAGTTGTAGTTGTAGTTGTAGTTGTTGTTGTTGCTGTTGTTGTTGTTGTAGTTGTTATTGTTGTAGTTGTTGTTGTGGTTGTAGTTGTTGGTGTGTCGTTGTCGTTGTCGTTGTCGTTGTTGTTGTCGTTGTTGTCGTTGTTGTCGTTGTTGTCGTTGCTGTCGTTGTTGTCGTTGTTGCCGTTGCTGTCGTTGCTGTCGTTGCTTTCGTTGCTGTCGTTGCTGTCGTTGCTGTCGTTGTTGTCGTTGTTGCCGTTGTTGCCGTGGTTGTCGTTGTTGTCGTTGTTGTCGTTGTTGTCGTTGTTGTCGTTGTTGTCGTTGTTGTCGTTGTTGTTATTGTAGTTGTTCTCGTTGTTGTCGTCGTTGTCGTCGTTGTCGTCGTTGTTCTCGTTGTTCTCGTTGTTGTTGTTGTTGTCGTTGTTGTCGTTGTTGCTGTTGTTGTTGTAGTTGTAGTTGTTGTTGTAGTTGTTGTTGTTGTTGTAGTTGTAGTTGTAGTTGTAGTTGTAGTTGTAGTTGTAGTTGTTGTTGTTGTTGTAGTTGTAGTTGTAGTAGTAGTTGTAGTTGTAGGTGTAGTTGTAGTTGTAGTTGTAGTTGTAGTTGTTGTTGTAGTTGTTGTTGTAGTTGCAGTTGTAGTTGTAGTTGTAGTTGTAGTTGTAGTCGTATTTGTAGTTGTAGTTGTAGATGTAGTTGTAGTTGGTAGTTGTAGTTGGTAGTTGGTAGTTGTAGTTGTAGTTGTAGTTGGTAGTTGTAGTTGGTAGTTGTAGTTGGTAGTTGTAGTTGGTAGTTGTAGTTGGTAGTTGTAGTTGGAAGTTGTAGTTGGTAGTTGTAGTTGTAGTTGTAGTTGTAGTTGATAGTTGTAGTTGGTAGTTGTAGTTGGTAGTCGTAGTTGATAGTTGTAGTTGGTAGTTGTAGTTGGTAGTTGTAGTTCGTAGTTGTAGTTGGTAGTTGTTGTTGGTAGTTGTAGTTGGTAGTTGTAGTTGGTTGTTGTAGTTGGTAGTTGTAGTTGGTAGTTGTAGTTGGTAGTTGTAGTTGGTAGTTGTAGTTTGTAGTTGTAGTTGGTAGTTGTAGATGGTAGTTGTAGTTGGTAGTTGTAGTTGGTAGTTGTAGTTGGTAGTTGTAGTTGGTAGTTGTAGTTGTTAGTTGTAGTTGGTAGTTGTAGTTGGTAGTTGTAGTTGGTAGTTGTAGTTGGTAGTTGTAGTTGTAGCTGTAGTTGATAGTTGTAGTTGGTAGTTGTAGTTGGTAGTTGTAGTTGGTAGTTGTAGTTGGTAGTTGTAGTTGGTAGTTGTAGTTGGTAGTTGTAGTTGTAGTTGTAGTTGGTAGTTGTAGTTGGTAGTTGTAGTTGGTAGTTGGAGTTGGTAGTTGCAGTTGGTAGTTGCAGTTAGTAGTTGCAGTTGGTAGTTGTAGTTGGTAGTTGGTAGTTGTAGTTGGTAGTTGTAGTTGGTAGTTGTAGTTGGTAGTTGTAGTTTGTAGTTGTAGTTGGTAGTTGTAGTTGGTAGTTGTAGTTGGTAGTTGTAGTTGGTAGTTGTAGTTGGTAGTTGTAGTTGGTAGTTGTAGTTGGTTTGTTGTAGTTGGTAGTTGTAGTTGGTAGTTGGTAGTTGTAGTTGTAGTTGTAGTTGGTAGTTGTAGTTGGTAGTTGTAGTTGGTAGTTGTAGTTGGTAGTTGTAGTTGGTAGTTGTAGTTGGTAGTTGTAGGTGGTAGTTGTAGTTGTAGTTGTAGTTGTAGTTGATAGTTGTAGTTGGTAGTTGTAGTTGGTAGTCGTAGTTGGTAGTTGTAGTTGGTAGTTGTAGTTGGTAGTTGTAGTTGGTAGTTGTAGTTGGTAGTTGTAGTTTGTAGTTGTAGTTGGTAGTTGTAGTTGGTAGTTGTAGTTGGTAGTTGTAGTTGGTAGTTGTAGTTGGTAGTTGTAGTTGGTAGTTGTAGTTGGTTTGTTGTAGTTGGTAGTTGTAGTTGGTAGTTGGTAGTTGTTGTTGTAGTTGTAGTTGGTAGTTGTAGTTGGTAGTTGTAGTTGTAGTTGTAGTTGTAGTTGATAGTTGTAGTTGGTAGTTGTAGTTGGCAGTCGTAGTTGGTAGTTGTAGTTGGTAGTTGTAGTTCGTAGTTGTAGTTGGTAGTTGTTGTTGGTAGTTGTAGTTGGTAGTTGTAGTTGGTAGTTGTAGTTGGTAGTTGTAGTTGGTAGTTGTAGTTGGTAGTTGTAGTTGGTAGTTGTAGTTTGTAGTTGTAGTTGGTAGTTGTAGATGGTAGTTGTAGTTGGTAGTTGTAGTTGGTAGTTGTAGTTGGTAGTTGTAGTTGGTAGTTGTAGTTGGTTTGTTGTAGTTGGTAGTTGTAGTTGGTAGTTGGTAGTTGTAGTTGTAGTTGTAGTTGGTAGTTGTAGTTGGTAGTTGTAGTTGGTAGTTGTAGTTGGTAGTTGTAGTTGGTAGTTGTAGTTGGTAGTTGTAGTTGTAGTTGTAGTTGTAGTTGTTGTTGTAGTTGTAGTTGTAGTTGTAGTTGTAGTTGTAGTTGTAGTTGTAGTTGTAGTTGTAGTTGTAGTTGTAGTTGTAGTTGTAGTTGTAGTTGTAGTTGTAGTTGTAGTTTGTAGTTGTAGTTGGTAGTTGTAGTTGGTTTGTTGTAGTTGGTAGTTGTAGTTGGTAGTTGTAGTTGGTAGTTGTAGTTGGTAGTTGTAGTTGGTAGTTGTAGTTGGTAGTTGTAGTTGGTAGTTGTAGTTGGTTTGTTGTAGTTGGTAGTTGCAGTTGGTAGTTGCAGTTGGTAGTTGCAGTTGGTAGTTGTAGTTGGTAGTTGTAGTTGGTAGTTGTAGATGGTAGTTGTAGTTGGTAGTTGCAGTTGGTAGTTGTAGTTGGTAGTTGTAGTTGGTAGTTGTAGTTGGTAGTTGTAGTTGGTAGTTGTAGTTCGTAGTTGTAGTTGGTAGTTGAAGTTGGTAGTTGTAGCTGGCTGTTGTAGCTGGCAGTTGTAGCTGGCAGTTGTAGCTGGCAGTTGTAGCTTGCAGTTGTAGCTGGCAGTTGTAGCTGGCAGTTGTAACTGGCATTTGTAGCTGGCAGTTGTAGCTGGCAGTTGTAGCTCGTAGTTGTAGTTGGTAGTTGTAGTTGGTAGTTGTAGTTGCTGGTTGTAGTTTGTAGTTGTAGTTGGTAGTTGTAGTTGGTAGTTGTAGTTGGTAGATGTATTTGGTAGTTGTAGTTGGTCGTTGGAGTTGGTAGTTGCAGTTGGTAGTCGCAGTTGGTAGTTGCAGTTGGTAGTTGCAGGTGGTAGTTGCAGTTGGTAGTTGTAGTTGGTAGTTGTAGTTGGTAGTTGTAGTTGGTAGTTGTAGTTGGTAGTTGTAGTTGGTAGTTGTAGTTGGTAGTTGTAGCTGGTAGTTGTAGTTGGTAGTTGTAGTTGGTAGTTGTAGTTGTAGTTGTAGTTGTAGTTGTTGTTGTAGTTGTAGTTGTAGTTGTAGTTGTAGTTGTAGTTGTAGTTGTAGTTGTAGTTGTAGTTGTAGTTGTAGTTGTAGTTGTAGTTGTAGTTGTAGTTGTAGTTGTAGTTGTAGTTGTAGTTGTAGTTGGTAGTTGTAGTTGGTAGTTGTAGTTGGTAGTTGTAGATGGTAGTTGTAGTTGGTAGTTGCAGTTGGTAGTTGTAGTTGGTAGTTGTAGTTGGTAGTTGTAGTTGGTAGTTGGTAGTTGTAGTTGTAGTTGTAGTTGGTAGTTGTAGTTGGTAGTTGTAGTTGGTAGTTGTAGTTGGTAGTTGTAGTTGGTAGTTGTAGTTGGTAGTTGTAGTTGTAGTTGTAGTTGTAGTTGTTGTTGTAGTTGTAGTTGGTAGTTGTAGTTGGTAGTTGTAGTTGCTGGTTGTAGTTTGTAGTTGTAGTTGGTAGTTGTAGTTGGTAGTTGTAGTTGGTAGATGTATTTGGTAGTTGTAGTTGGTCGTTGGAGTTGGTAGTTGCAGTTGGTAGTCGCAGTTGGTAGTTGCAGTTGGTAGTTGCAGGTGGTAGTTGCAGTTGGTAGTTGTAGTTGGTAGTTGTAGTTGTAGTTGTAGTTGTAGTTGTAGTTGTAGTTGTAGTTGTAGTTGTAGTTGTAGTTGTAGTTGTAGTTGTAGTTGTAGTTGTAGTTGTAGTTGTAGTTGTAGTTGTAGTTGTAGTTGTAGTTGTAGTTGTAGTTGTAGTTGTAGTTGTAGTTGTAGTTTGTAGTTGTAGTTGGTAGTTGTAGTTGGTTTGTTGTAGTTGGTAGTTGTAGTTGGTAGTTGTAGTTGGTAGTTGCAGTTGGTAGTTGCAGTTGGTAGTTGCAGTTGGTAGTTGTAGTTGGTAGTTGTAGTTGGTAGTTGTAGATGGTAGTTGTAGTTGGTAGTTGCAGTTGGTAGTTGTAGTTGGTAGTTGTAGTTGGTAGTTGTAGTTGGTAGTTGTAGTTGGTAGTTGTAGTTTGTAGTTGTAGTTGGTAGTTGTAGATGGTAGTTGTAGTTGGTAGTTGTAGTTGGTAGTTGTAGTTGGTAGTTGTAGTTGGTAGTTGTAGTTGGTTTGTTGTAGTTGGTAGTTGTAGTTGGTAGTTGGTAGTTGTAGTTGTAGTTGTAGTTGGTAGTTGTAGTTGGCAGTTGTAGCTCGTAGTTGTAGTTGGTAGTTGTAGTTGGTAGTTGTAGTTGCTGGTTGTAGTTTGTAGTTGTAGTTGGTAGTTGTAGTTGGTAGTTGTAGTTGGTAGTTGTAGTTGGTAGTTGTAGTTGGTAGTTGTAGTTGGTAGTTGTAGTTGGTAGTTGTAGTTGGTAGTTGTAGTTGGTTTGTTGTAGTTGGTAGTTGCAGTTGGTAGTTGCAGTTGGTAGTTGCAGTTGGTAGTTGCAGTTGGTAGTTGCAGTTGGTAGTTGCAGTTGGTAGCTGTAGTTCGTAGTTGTAGTTGGTAGTTGTAGTTGGTAGTTGTAGTTGGTAGTTGTAGTTGGTATTTGTAGTTGGTAGTTGTAGTTGGTAGTTGTAGTTGGTAGTTGTAGTTGGTAGTTGTAGCTGGTAGTTGTAGTTGGTAGTTGTAGTTGGTAGTTGTAGCTGGCAGTTGTAGCTGGCAGTTGTAGCTGGCTGTTGTAGCTGGCAGTTGTAGCTGGAAGTTGTAGCTGGCAGTTGTAGCTGGTAGTTGTAGTTGGTAGTTGTTGTTGGTAGTTGTAGTTGGTAGTTGTAGTTGGTAGATGTATTTGGTAGTTGTAGTTGGTCGTTGCAGTTGGTAGTTGCAGTTGGTAGCTGTAGTTCGTTGTTGTAGTTGGTAGTTGTAGTTGGTAGTTGTAGTTGGTAGTTGTAGTTGGTAGTTGTAGTTGGTAGTTGTAGTTGGTAGTTGTAGTTGGTAGTTGTAGTTGGTAGCTGTAGTTGGTAGTTGCAGTTGGTAGTTGCAGTTGGTAGTTGCAGTTGGTAGTTGCAGTTGGTAGTTGCAGTTGGTAGTTGCAGTTGGTAGTTGCAGTTAGCAGTTGCTGTTGGTAGTTGCAGTTGGTAGTTGCAGTTGGTAGTTGCAGTTGGTAGTTGCAGTTGGTAGTTGCAGCTGGTAGTTGCAGTTGGTAGTTGCAGTTGGTAGTTGTAGTTGGTAGTTGTAGTTGGTAGTTGTACTTGGTTTGTTGTAGTTGGTAGTTGAAGTTGGTAGTTGTAGATGGTAGTTGTAGTTGGTAGTTGTAGTTGGTAGTTGTAGTTGGTAGTTGTAGCTGGCTGTTGTAGCTGGCAGTTGTAGCTGGCAGTTGTAGCTTGCAGTTGTAGCTGGCAGTTGTAGCTGGCAGTTGTAGCTGGCAGTTGTAGCTGGCAGTTGTAGCTGGCAGTTGTAGCTGGCTGTTGTAGTTGGTAGTTGTAGTTGGTAGTTGTAGTTGGTAGTTGTAGCTGGTAGTTGTAGTTGGTAGTTGTAGTTGGTAGTTGCAGTTGGTAGTTGTAGTTGGTAGTTGTAGTTGGTAGTTGTAGTTGGTAGTTGTAGTTGGTAGTTGTAGTTGGTAGTTGTACTTGGTAGTTGTAGTTGGTAGTTGTAGTTGGTAGTTGTAGTTGGTAGTTGTAGTTGGTAGTTGTAGTTGGTAGTTGTAGTTGGTAGTTGTAGTTGGTAGTTGTAGTTGGTAGTTGTAGTTGGTAGTTGTAGTTGGTAGTTGTAGTTGTAGTTGGTAGTTGTAGTTGGTAGTTGCAGTTGGTAGTTGCAGTTGGTAGTTGCAGTTGGTAGTTGCAGTTGGTAGTTGCAGTTGGTAGTTGTAGTTGGTAGTTGTAGATGGTAGTTGTAGTTGGTAGTTGTAGTTGGTAGTTGTAGCTGGCAGTTGTAGCTGGCAGTTGTAGCTGGCTGTTGTAGCTGGCAGTTGTAGCTGGCAGTTGTAGCTGGCAGTTGTAGCTGGTAGTTGTAGTTGGTAGTTGTAGTTGGTAGTTGTAGTTGTAGTTGTTGTAGTTGTAGTTGTAGATGTAGTTGTAGTTGTAGTTGGTAGTTGTAGTTGGTAGTTGTAGTTGGTAGTTGTAGTTGGTAGTTGTAGTTGGTAGTTGTAGTTGGTAGTTGTAGTTGGTAGTTGTAGTTGGTAGTTGTAGCTGGTAGTTGTAGCTGGTAGTTGTAGTTGGTAGTTGCAGTTGGTAGTTGTAGTTGGTAGTTGTAGTTGGTAGTTGTAGTTGGTAGTTGTAGTTGGTAGTTGTAGTTGGTAGTTGTAGTTGGTAGTTGTAGTTGGTAGTTGTAGTTGGTAGTTGCAGTTGGTAGCTGTAGTTGGTAGTTGTAGTTGGTAGTTGTTGTTGGTAGTTGTAGTTGGTAGTTGTAGTTGGTAGTTGTAGTTGTAGTTGTTGTTGTAGTTGTAGTTGTAGTTGTAGTTGTAGTTGTAGTTGTAGTTGTAGTTGTAGTTTGTAGTTGTAGTTGGTAGTTGTAGTTGGTTTGTTGTAGTTGGTAGTTGTAGTTGGTAGTTGTAGTTGGTAGTTGTAGTTGGTAGTTGTAGTTGGTAGTTGTAGTTGGTAGTTGTAGTTGGTTTGTTGTAGTTGGTAGTTGCAGTTGGTAGTTGCAGTTGGTAGTTGCAGTTGGTAGTTGTAGTTGGTAGTTGTAGTTGGTAGTTGTAGATGGTAGTTGTAGTTGGTAGTTGCAGTTGGTAGTTGTAGTTGGTAGTTGTAGTTGGTAGTTGTAGTTGGTAGTTGTAGTTTGTAGTTGCAGTTGGTAGTTGTAGTTGGTAGTTGCAGTTGGTAGTTGCAGTTGGTAGTTGCAGTTGGTAGTTGCAGTTGGTACTTGCAGTTGGTAGTTGTAGTTGGTAGTTGTAGTTGGTAGTTGTAGTTGGTAGTTGTAGTTGGTAGTTGTAGTTGGTAGTTGAAGTTGGTAGTTGTAGCTGGCTGTTGTAGCTGGCAGTTGTAGCTGGCAGTTGTAGCTGGCAGTTGTAGCTTGCAGTTGTAGCTGGCAGTTGTAGCTGGCAGTTGTAACTGGCATTTGTAGCTGGCAGTTGTAGCTGGCAGTTGTAGCTGGCTGTTGTAGCTGGCAGTTGTAGCTGGCAGTTGTAGCTGGCAGTTGTAGCTGGCAGTTGTAGCTCGTAGTTGTAGTTGGTAGTTGTAGTTGGTAGTTGTAGTTGCTGGTTGTAGTTTGTAGTTGTAGTTGGTAGTTGTAGTTGGTAGTTGTAGTTGGTAGATGTATTTGGTAGTTGTAGTTGGTCGTTGGAGTTGGTAGTTGCAGTTGGTAGTCGCAGTTGGTAGTTGCAGTTGGTAGTTGCAGGTGGTAGTTGCAGTTGGTAGTTGTAGTTGGTAGTTGTAGTTGGTAGTTGTAGTTGGTAGTTGTAGTTGGTAGTTGTAGTTGGTAGTTGTAGCTGGTAGTTGTAGTTGGTAGTTGTAGTTGGTAGTTGTAGTTGTAGTTGTAGTTGTAGTTGTTGTTGTAGTTGTAGTTGTAGTTGTAGTTGTAGTTGTAGTTGTAGTTGTAGTTGTAGTTGTAGTTGTAGTTGTAGTTGTAGTTGTAGTTGTAGTTGTAGTTGTAGTTGTAGTTGTAGTTGTAGTTGTAGTTGTAGTTGTAGTTGTAGTTGTAGTTGTTGTTGTTGCTGTTGTTGTTGTTGTAGTTGTTATTGTTGTAGTTGTTGTTGTGGTTGTAGTTGTTGGTGTGTCGTTGTCGTTGTCGTTGTCGTTGTTGTTGTCGTTGTTGTCGTTGTTGTCGTTGTTGTCGTTGCTGTCGTTGTTGTCGTTGTTGTCGTTGCTGTCGTTGCTGTCGTTGCTTTCGTTGCTGTCGTTGCTGTCGTTGCTGTCGTTGTTGTCGTTGTTGCCGTTGTTGCCGTGGTTGTCGTTGTTGTCGTTGTTGTCGTTGTTGTCGTTGTTGTCGTTGTTGTCGTTGTTGTCGTTGTTGTCGTTGTTGTTATTGTAGTTGTTCTCGTTGTTGTCGTCGTTGTCGTCGTTGTCGTCGTTGTTCTCGTTGTTGTTGTTGTTGTCGTTGTTGTCGTTGTTGTTGTTGTTGCTGTTGTTGTTGTAGTTGTAGTTGTTGTTGTAGTTGTTGTTGTTGTTGTAGTTGTAGTTGTAGTTGTAGTTGTAGTTGTAGTTGTAGTTGTTGTTGTTGTTGTAGTTGTAGTTGTAGTAGTAGTTGTAGTTGTAGGTGTAGTTGTAGTTGTAGTTGTAGTTGTAGTTGTTGTTGTAGTTGTTGTTGTAGTTGCAGTTGTAGTTGTAGTTGTAGTTGTAGTTGTAGTCGTATTTGTAGTTGTAGTTGTAGATGTAGTTGTAGTTGGTAGTTGTAGTTGGTAGTTGTAGTTGGTAGTTGGTAGTTGTAGTTGTAGTTGTAGTTGGTAGTTGTAGTTGGTAGTTGTAGTTGGTAGTTGTAGTTGGTAGTTGTAGTTGGTAGTTGTAGTTGGAAGTTGTAGTTGGTAGTTGTAGTTGTAGTTGTAGTTGTAGTTGATAGTTGTAGTTGGTAGTTGTAGTTGGTAGTCGTAGTTGATAGTTGTAGTTGGTAGTTGTAGTTGGTAGTTGTAGTTCGTAGTTGTAGTTGGTAGTTGTTGTTGGTAGTTGTAGTTGGTAGTTGTAGTTGGTTGTTGTAGTTGGTAGTTGTAGTTGGTAGTTGTAGTTGGTAGTTGTAGTTGGTAGTTGTAGTTTGTAGTTGTAGTTGGTAGTTGTAGATGGTAGTTGTAGTTGGTAGTTGTAGTTGGTAGTTGTAGTTGGTAGTTGTAGTTGGTAGTTGTAGTTGTTAGTTGTAGTTGGTAGTTGTAGTTGGTAGTTGTAGTTGGTAGTTGTAGTTGGTAGTTGTAGTTGTAGCTGTAGTTGATAGTTGTAGTTGGTAGTTGTAGTTGGTAGTTGTAGTTGGTAGTTGTAGTTGGTAGTTGTAGTTGGTAGTTGTAGTTGGTAGTTGTAGTTGTAGTTGTAGTTGGTAGTTGTAGTTGGTAGTTGTAGTTGGTAGTTGGAGTTGGTAGTTGCAGTTGGTAGTTGCAGTTAGTAGTTGCAGTTGGTAGTTGTAGTTGGTAGTTGGTAGTTGTAGTTGGTAGTTGTAGTTGGTAGTTGTAGTTGGTAGTTGTAGTTTGTAGTTGTAGTTGGTAGTTGTAGTTGGTAGTTGTAGTTGGTAGTTGTAGTTGGTAGTTGTAGTTGGTAGTTGTAGTTGGTAGTTGTAGTTGGTTTGTTGTAGTTGGTAGTTGTAGTTGGTAGTTGGTAGTTGTAGTTGTAGTTGTAGTTGGTAGTTGTAGTTGGTAGTTGTAGTTGGTAGTTGTAGTTGGTAGTTGTAGTTGGTAGTTGTAGTTGGTAGTTGTAGGTGGTAGTTGTAGTTGTAGTTGTAGTTGTAGTTGATAGTTGTAGTTGGTAGTTGTAGTTGGTAGTCGTAGTTGGTAGTTGTAGTTGGTAGTTGTAGTTGGTAGTTGTAGTTGGTAGTTGTAGTTGGTAGTTGTAGTTTGTAGTTGTAGTTGGTAGTTGTAGTTGGTAGTTGTAGTTGGTAGTTGTAGTTGGTAGTTGTAGTTGGTAGTTGTAGTTGGTAGTTGTAGTTGGTTTGTTGTAGTTGGTAGTTGTAGTTGGTAGTTGGTAGTTGTTGTTGTAGTTGTAGTTGGTAGTTGTAGTTGGTAGTTGTAGTTGTAGTTGTAGTTGTAGTTGATAGTTGTAGTTGGTAGTTGTAGTTGGCAGTCGTAGTTGGTAGTTGTAGTTGGTAGTTGTAGTTCGTAGTTGTAGTTGGTAGTTGTTGTTGGTAGTTGTAGTTGGTAGTTGTAGTTGGTAGTTGTAGTTGGTAGTTGTAGTTGGTAGTTGTAGTTGGTAGTTGTAGTTGGTAGTTGTAGTTTGTAGTTGTAGTTGGTAGTTGTAGATGGTAGTTGTAGTTGGTAGTTGTAGTTGGTAGTTGTAGTTGGTAGTTGTAGTTGGTAGTTGTAGTTGGTTTGTTGTAGTTGGTAGTTGTAGTTGGTAGTTGGTAGTTGTAGTTGTAGTTGTAGTTGGTAGTTGTAGTTGGTAGTTGTAGTTGGTAGTTGTAGTTGGTAGTTGTAGTTGGTAGTTGTAGTTGGTAGTTGTAGTTGTAGTTGTAGTTGTAGTTGTTGTTGTAGTTGTAGTTGTAGTTGTAGTTGTAGTTGTAGTTGTAGTTGTAGTTGTAGTTGTAGTTGTAGTTGTAGTTGTAGTTGTAGTTGTAGTTGTAGTTGTAGTTTGTAGTTGTAGTTGGTAGTTGTAGTTGGTTTGTTGTAGTTGGTAGTTGTAGTTGGTAGTTGTAGTTGGTAGTTGTAGTTGGTAGTTGTAGTTGGTAGTTGTAGTTGGTAGTTGTAGTTGGTTTGTTGTAGTTGGTAGTTGCAGTTGGTAGTTGCAGTTGGTAGTTGCAGTTGGTAGTTGTAGTTGGTAGTTGTAGTTGGTAGTTGTAGATGGTAGTTGTAGTTGGTAGTTGCAGTTGGTAGTTGTAGTTGGTAGTTGTAGTTGGTAGTTGTAGTTGGTAGTTGTAGTTGGTAGTTGTAGTTCGTAGTTGTAGTTGGTAGTTGAAGTTGGTAGTTGTAGCTGGCTGTTGTAGCTGGCAGTTGTAGCTGGCAGTTGTAGCTGGCAGTTGTAGCTTGCAGTTGTAGCTGGCAGTTGTAGCTGGCAGTTGTAACTGGCATTTGTAGCTGGCAGTTGTAGCTGGCAGTTGTAGCTCGTAGTTGTAGTTGGTAGTTGTAGTTGGTAGTTGTAGTTGCTGGTTGTAGTTTGTAGTTGTAGTTGGTAGTTGTAGTTGGTAGTTGTAGTTGGTAGATGTATTTGGTAGTTGTAGTTGGTCGTTGGAGTTGGTAGTTGCAGTTGGTAGTCGCAGTTGGTAGTTGCAGTTGGTAGTTGCAGGTGGTAGTTGCAGTTGGTAGTTGTAGTTGGTAGTTGTAGTTGGTAGTTGTAGTTGGTAGTTGTAGTTGGTAGTTGTAGTTGGTAGTTGTACTTGGTAGTTGTAGCTGGTAGTTGTAGTTGGTAGTTGTAGTTGGTAGTTGTAGTTGTAGTTGTAGTTGTAGTTGTTGTTGTAGTTGTAGTTGTAGTTGTAGTTGTAGTTGTAGTTGTAGTTGTAGTTGTAGTTGTAGTTGTAGTTGTAGTTGTAGTTGTAGTTGTAGTTGTAGTTGTAGTTGTAGTTGTAGTTGTAGTTGTAGTTGTAGTTGTAGTTGTAGTTGTTGTTGTTGCTGTTGTTGTTGTAGTAGTTGTTATTGTTGTAGTTGTTGTTGTGGTTGTAGTTGTTGGTGTGTCGTTGTCGTTGTCGTTGTCGTTGTTGTTGTCGTTGTTGTCGTTGTTGTCGTTGTTGTCGTTGCTGTCGTTGTTGTCGTTGTTGTCGTTGCTGTCGTTGCTGTCGTTGCTTTCGTTGCTGTCGTTGCTGTCGTTGTTGTCGTTGTTGTCGTTGTTGCCGTTGTTGCCGTGGTTGTCGTTGTTGTCGTTGTTGTCGTTGTTGTCGTTGTTGTCGTTGTTGTCGTTGTTGTCGTTGTTGTCGTTGTTGTTATTGTAGTTGTTCTCGTTGTTGTCGTCGTTGTCGTCGTTGTCGTCGTTGTCGTCGTTGTTCTCGTTGTTGTTGTTGTTGTCGTTGTTGTCGTTGTTGTTGTTGTTGCTGTTGTTGTTGTAGTTGTAGTTGTTGTTGTAGTTGTTGTTGTTGTTGTAGTTGTAGTTGTAGTTGTAGTTGTAGTTGTAGTTGTAGTTGTAGTTGTAGTTGTTGTTGTTGTTGTAGTTGTAGTTGTAGTAGTAGTTGTAGTTGTAGGTGTAGTTGTAGTTGTAGTTGTAGTTGTAGTTGTTGTTGTAGTTGTTGTTGTAGTTGCAGTTGTAGTTGTAGTTGTAGTTGTAGTTGTAGTTGTAGTCGTAGTTGTAGTTGTAGTTGTAGATGTAGTTGTAGTTGGTAGTTGTAGTTGGTAGTTGTAGTTGGTAGTTGGTAGTTGTAGTTGTAGTTGTAGTTGGTAGTTGTAGTTGGTAGTTGTAGTTGGTAGTTGTAGTTGGTAGTTGTAGTTGGTAGTTGTAGTTGGTAGTTGTAGTTGGTAGTTGTAGTTGTAGTTGTAGTTGTAGTTGATAGTTGTAGTTGGTAGTTGTAGTTGGTAGTCGTAGTTGATAGTTGTAGTTGGTAGTTGTAGTTGGTAGTTGTAGTTCGTAGTTGTAGTTGGTAGTTGTTGTTGGTAGTTGTAGTTGGTAGTTGTAGTTGGTTGTTGTAGTTGGTAGTTGTAGTTGGTAGTTGTAGTTGGTAGTTGTAGTTGGTAGTTGTAGTTTGTAGTTGTAGTTGGTAGCTGTAGATGGTCGTTGTAGTTGGTAGTTGTAGTTGGTAGTTGTAGTTGGTAGTTGTAGTTGGTAGTTGTAGTTGTTAGTTGTAGTTGGTAGTTGTAGTTGGTAGTTGTAGTTGGTAGTTGTAGTTGGTAGTTGTAGTTGGTAGTTGTAGTTGTAGCTGTAGTTGATAGTTGTAGTTGGTAGTTGTAGTTGGTAGTTGTAGTTGGTAGTTGTAGTTGGTAGTTGTAGTTGGTAGTTGTAGTTGGTAGTTGTAGTTGTAGTTGTAGTTGGTAGTTGTAGTTGGTAGTTGTAGTTGGTAGTTGGAGTTGGTATTTGCAGTTGGTAGTTGCAGTTAGTAGTTGCAGTTGGTAGTTGTAGTTGGTAGTTGGTAGTTGTAGTTGGTAGTTGTAGTTGGTAGTTGTAGTTGGTAGTTGTAGTTTGTAGTTGTAGTTGGTAGTTGTAGTTGGTAGTTGTAGTTGGTAGTTGTAGTTGGTAGATGTATTTGGTAGTTGTAGTTGGTAGTTGTAGTTGGTAGTTGTAGTTGGTAGTTGTAGTTGGTAGTTGTAGTTGGTAGTTGTAGTTGGTAGTTGTAGTTGGTAGTTGTAGTTGGTAGTTGTAGTTGGTAGTTGTAGTTGGTAGTTGTAGTCGGTAGTTGTAGTTGTAGTTGGTAGTTGTAGTCGGTAGTTGTAGTTGTAGTTGTAGTTGTAGTTGTTGTTGTAGTTGTAGTTGTAGTTGTAGTTGTAGTTGTTGTTGTTGCTGTTGTTGTTGTTGTAGTTGTTATTGTTGTAGTTGTTGTTGTGGTTGTAGTTGTTGGTGTGTCGTTGTCGTTGTCGTTGTCGTTGTTGTTGTCGCTGTTGTCGTTGTTGTCGTTGTTGTCGTTGCTGTCGTTGTTGTCGTTGTTGTCGTTGCTGTCGTTGCTGTCGTTGCTTTCGTTGCTGTCGTTGCTGTCGTTGTTGTCGTTGTTGTCGTTGTTGCCGTTGTTGCCGTGGTTGTCGTTGTTGTCGTTGTTGCCGTTGTTGCCGTGGTTGTCGTTGTTGTCGTTGTTGTCGTTGTTGTCGTTGTTGTCGTTGTTGTCGTTGTTGTCGTTGTTGTCGTTGTTGTTATTGTAGTTGTTCTCGTTGTTCTCGTTGTTGTTGTTGTTGTCGTTGTTGTCGTTGTTGTTGTTGTTGCTGTTGTTGTTGTAGTTGTAGTTGTTGTTGTAGTTGTTGTTGTTGTTGTAGTTGTAGTTGTAGTTGTAGTTGTAGTTGTAGTTGTAGTTGTTGTTGTTGTTGTAGTTGTAGTTGTAGTAGTAGTTGTAGTTGTAGTTGTTGTCGTTGTTGTCGTTGTTGTCGTTGTTGTCGTTGTTGTCGTTGTTGTTATTGTAGTTGTTCTCGTTGTTGTCGTCGTTGTCGTCGTTGTCGTCGTTGTCGTCGTTGTTCTCGTTGTTGTTGTTGTTGTCGTTGTTGTCGTTGTTGTTGTTGTTGCTGTTGTTGTTGTAGTTGTAGTTGTTGTTGTAGTTGTTGTTGTTGTTGTAGTTGTAGTTGTAGTTGTAGTTGTAGTTGTAGTTGTAGTTGTAGTTGTAGTTGTTGTTGTTGTTGTAGTTGTAGTTGTAGTAGTAGTTGTAGTTGTAGGTGTAGTTGTAGTTGTAGTTGTAGTTGTAGTTGTTGTTGTAGTTGTTGTTGTAGTTGTAGTTGTAGTTGGTAGTTGTAGTTGGTAGTTGTAGTTGGTAGTTGGAGTTGGTATTTGCAGTTGGTAGTTGCAGTTAGTAGTTGCAGTTGGTAGTTGTAGTTGGTAGTTGTAGTTGGTAGTTGGTAGTTGTAGTTGTAGTTGTAGTTGGTAGTTGTAGTTGGTAGTTGTAGTTGGTAGTTGTAGTTGGTAGTTGTAGTTGGTAGTTGTAGTTGGTAGTTGTAGTTGGTAGTTGTAGTTGTAGTTGTAGTTGTAGTTGATAGTTGTAGTTGGTAGTTGCAGTTGGTAGTTGCAGTTGGTAGTTGCAGTTGGTAGTTGCAGTTAGCAGTTGCTGTTGGTAGTTGCAGTTGGTAGTTGCAGTTGGTAGTTGCAGTTGGTAGTTGCAGTTGGTAGTTGCAGCTGGTAGTTGCAGTTGGTAGTTGCAGTTGGTAGTTGTAGTTGGTAGTTGTAGTTGGTAGTTGTACTTGGTTTGTTGTAGTTGGTAGTTGAAGTTGGTAGTTGTAGATGGTAGTTGTAGTTGGTAGTTGTAGTTGGTAGTTGTAGTTGGTAGTTGTAGCTGGCTGTTGTAGCTGGCAGTTGTAGCTGGCAGTTGTAGCTTGCAGTTGTAGCTGGCAGTTGTAGCTGGCAGTTGTAGCTGGCAGTTGTAGCTGGCAGTTGTAGCTGGCAGTTGTAGCTGGCTGTTGTAGTTGGTAGTTGTAGTTGGTAGTTGTAGTTGGTAGTTGTAGCTGGTAGTTGTAGTTGGTAGTTGTAGTTGGTAGTTGCAGTTGGTAGTTGTAGTTGGTAGTTGTAGTTGGTAGTTGTAGTTGGTAGTTGTAGTTGGTAGTTGTAGTTGGTAGTTGTACTTGGTAGTTGTAGTTGGTAGTTGTAGTTGGTAGTTGTAGTTGGTAGTTGTAGTTGGTAGTTGTAGTTGGTAGTTGTAGTTGGTAGTTGTAGTTGGTAGTTGTAGTTGGTAGTTGTAGTTGGTAGTTGTAGTTGGTAGTTGTAGTTGGTAGTTGTAGTTGTAGTTGGTAGTTGTAGTTGGTAGTTGCAGTTGGTAGTTGCAGTTGGTAGTTGCAGTTGGTAGTTGCAGTTGGTAGTTGCAGTTGGTAGTTGTAGTTGGTAGTTGTAGATGGTAGTTGTAGTTGGTAGTTGTAGTTGGTAGTTGTAGCTGGCAGTTGTAGCTGGCAGTTGTAGCTGGCTGTTGTAGCTGGCAGTTGTAGCTGGCAGTTGTAGCTGGCAGTTGTAGCTGGTAGTTGTAGTTGGTAGTTGTAGTTGGTAGTTGTAGTTGTAGTTGTTGTAGTTGTAGTTGTAGTTGTAGATGTAGTTGTAGTTGTAGTTGGTAGTTGTAGTTGGTAGTTGTAGTTGGTAGTTGTAGTTGGTAGTTGTAGTTGGTAGTTGTAGTTGGTAGTTGTAGTTGGTAGTTGTAGTTGGTAGTTGTAGCTGGTAGTTGTAGCTGGTAGTTGTAGTTGCTAGTTGCAGTTGGTAGTTGTAGTTGGTAGTTGTAGTTGGTAGTTGTAGTTGGTAGTTGTAGTTGGTAGTTGTAGTTGGTAGTTGTAGTTGGTAGTTGTAGTTGGTAGTTGTAGTTGGTAGTTGCAGTTGGTAGCTGTAGTTGGTAGTTGTAGTTGGTAGTTGTTGTTGGTAGTTGTAGTTGGTAGTTGTAGTTGGTAGTTGTAGTTGTAGTTGTTGTTGTAGTTGTAGTTGTAGTTGTAGTTGTAGTTGTAGTTGTAGTTGTAGTTGTAGTTTGTAGTTGTAGTTGGTAGTTGTAGTTGTTGTAGTTGTAGTTGTAGATGTAGTTGTAGTTGTAGTTGTTGTAGTTGTAGTTGTAGATGTAGTTGTAGTTGTAGTTGGTAGTTGTAGTTGGTAGTTGTAGTTGGTAGTTGTAGTTGGTAGTTGTAGTTGGTAGTTGTAGTTGGTAGTTGTAGTTGGTAGTTGTAGTTGGTAGTTGTAGCTGGTAGTTGTAGCTGGTAGTTGTAGTTGCTAGTTGCAGTTGGTAGTTGTAGTTGGTAGTTGTAGTTGGTAGTTGTAGTTGGTAGTTGTAGTTGGTAGTTGTAGTTGGTAGTTGTAGTTGGTAGTTGTAGTTGGTAGTTGTAGTTGGTAGTTGCAGTTGGTAGCTGTAGTTGGTAGTTGTAGTTGGTAGTTGTTGTTGGTAGTTGTAGTTGGTAGTTGTAGTTGGTAGTTGTAGTTGTAGTTGTTGTTGTAGTTGTAGTTGTAGTTGTAGTTGTAGTTGTAGTTGTAGTTGTAGTTGTAGTTTGTAGTTGTAGTTGGTAGTTGTAGTTGGTTTGTTGTAGTTGGTAGTTGCAGTTGGTAGTTGCAGTTGGTAGTTGCAGTTGGTAGTTGCAGTTGGTACTTGCAGTTGGTAGTTGTAGTTGGTAGTTGTAGTTGGTAGTTGTAGTTGGTAGTTGTAGTTGGTTTGTTGTAGTTGGTAGTTGTAGTTGGTAGTTGGTAGTTGTTGTTGTAGTTGTAGTTGGTAGTTGTAGTTGGTAGTTGTAGTTGTAGTTGTAGTTGTAGTTGATAGTTGTAGTTGGTAGTTGTAGTTGGCAGTCGTAGTTGGTAGTTGTAGTTGGTAGTTGTAGTTGGTAGTTGTAGTTCGTAGTTGTAGTTGGTAGTTGTTGTTGGTAGTTGTAGTTGGTAGTTGTAGTTGGTAGTTGTAGTTGGTAGTTGTAGTTGGTAGTTGTAGTTGGTAGTTGTAGTTGGTAGTTGTAGTTTGTAGTTGTAGTTGGTAGTTGTAGATGGTAGTTGTAGTTGGTAGTTGTAGTTGGTAGTTGTAGTTGGTAGTTGTAGTTGGTAGTTGTAGTTGGTAGTTGTAGTTGGTAGTTGTAGTTGTAGCTGTAGTTGATAGTTGATAGTTGTAGTTGGTAGTTGTAGTTGGTAGTTGTAGTTGGTAGTTGTAGTTGGTAGTTGTAGTTGGTAGTTGTAGTTTGTAGTTGCAGTTCCTAGTTGTAGTTGGTAGTTGCAGTTGGTAGTTGCAGTTGGTAGTTGCAGTTGGTAGTTGCAGTTGGTACTTGCAGTTGGTAGTTGTAGTTGGTAGTTGTAGTTGGTAGTTGTAGTTGGTAGTTGTAGTTGGTAGTTGTAGTTGGTAGTTGAAGTTGGTAGTTGTAGCTGGCTGTTGTAGCTGGCAGTTGTAGCTGGCAGTTGTAGCTGGCAGTTGTAGCTTGCAGTTGTAGCTGGCAGTTGTAGCTGGCAGTTGTAACTGGCATTTGTAGCTGGCAGTTGTAGCTGGCAGTTGTAGCTGGCTGTTGTAGCTGGCAGTTGTAGCTGGCAGTTGTAGCTGGCAGTTGTAGCTGGCAGTTGTAGCTCGTAGTTGTAGTTGGTAGTTGTAGTTGGTAGTTGTAGTTGCTGGTTGTAGTTTGTAGTTGTAGTTGGTAGTTGTAGTTGGTAGTTGTAGTTGGTAGATGTATTTGGTAGTTGTAGTTGGTCGTTGGAGTTGGTAGTTGCAGTTGGTAGTCGCAGTTGGTAGTTGCAGTTGGTAGTTGCAGGTGGTAGTTGCAGTTGGTAGTTGTAGTTGGTAGTTGTAGTTGGTAGTTGTAGTTGGTAGTTGTAGTTGGTAGTTGTAGTTGGTAGTTGTAGCTGGTAGTTGTAGTTGGTAGTTGTAGTTGGTAGTTGTAGTTGTAGTTGTAGTTGTAGTTGTTGTTGTAGTTGTAGTTGTAGTTGTAGT
This sequence comes from Andrena hattorfiana, assembly GCA_944738655.2. Lineage (NCBI taxonomy): Eukaryota > Metazoa > Arthropoda > Insecta > Hymenoptera > Andrenidae > Andrena > Andrena hattorfiana. The sequence goes on along the minus strand of OX122890.1, from coordinate 46,835,409 downwards.
TGTAGTTGTAGTTGTAGTTGTAGTTGTAGTTGTAGTTGTAGTTGTAGTTGTAGTTGTAGTTGTAGTTGTAGTTGTAGTTGTAGTTGTAGTTGTAGTTGTAGTTGTAGTTGTAGTTGTAGTTGTTGTTGTTGCTGTTGTTGTTGTAGTAGTTGTTATTGTTGTAGTTGTTGTTGTGGTTGTAGTTGTTGGTGTGTCGTTGTCGTTGTCGTTGTCGTTGTTGTTGTCGTTGTTGTCGTTGTTGTCGTTGTTGTCGTTGCTGTCGTTGTTGTCGTTGTTGTCGTTGCTGTCGTTGCTGTCGTTGCTTTCGTTGCTGTCGTTGCTGTCGTTGTTGTCGTTGTTGTCGTTGTTGCCGTTGTTGCCGTGGTTGTCGTTTTTGTCGTTGTTGTCGTTGTTGTCGTTGTTGTCGTTGTTGTCGTTGTTGTCGTTGTTGTCGTTGTTGTTATTGTAGTTGTTCTCGTTGTTGTCGTCGTTGTCGTCGTTGTCGTCGTTGTCGTCGTTGTCGTCGTTGTTCTCGTTGTTGTTGTTGTTGTTGTCGTTGTCGTTGTTGTTGTTGTTGCTGTTGTTGTTGTAGTTGTAGTTGTTGTTGTAGTTGTTGTTGTTGTTGTAGTTGTAGTTGTAGTTGTAGTTGTAGTTGTAGTTGTAGTTGTAGTTGTAGTTGTTGTTGTTGTTGTAGTTGTAGTTGTAGTAGTAGTTGTAGTTGTAGGTGTAGTTGTAGTTGTAGTTGTAGTTGTAGTTGTTGTTGTAGTTGTTGTTGTAGTTGCAGTTGTAGTTGTAGTTGTAGTTGTAGTTGTAGTTGTAGTCGTAGTTGTAGTTGTAGTTGTAGATGTAGTTGTAGTTGGTAGTTGTAGTTGGTAGTTGTAGTTGGTAGTTGGTAGTTGTAGTTGTAGTTGTAGTTGGTAGTTGTAGTTGGTAGTTGTAGTTGGTAGTTGTAGTTGGTAGTTGTAGTTGGTAATTGTAGTTGGTAGTTGTAGTTGGTAGTTGTAGTTGTAGTTGTAGTTGTAGTTGATAGTTGTAGTTGGTAGTTGTAGTTGGTAGTCGTAGTTGATAGTTGTAGTTGGTAGTTGTAGTTGGTAGTTGTAGTTCGTAGTTGTAGTTGGTAGTTGTTGTTGGTAGTTGTAGTTGGTAGTTGTAGTTGGTTGTTGTAGTTGGTAGTTGTAGTTGGTAGTTGTAGTTGGTAGTTGTAGTTGGTAGTTGTAGTTTGTAGTTGTAGTTGGTAGCTGTAGATGGTCGTTGTAGTTGGTAGTTGTAGTTGGTAGTTGTAGTTGGTAGTTGTAGTTGGTAGTTGTAGTTGTTAGTTGTAGTTGGTAGTTGTAGTTGGTAGTTGTAGTTGGTAGTTGTAGTTGGTAGTTGTAGTTGGTAGTTGTAGTTGTAGCTGTAGTTGATAGTTGTAGTTGGTAGTTGTAGTTGGTAGTTGTAGTTGGTAGTTGTAGTTGGTAGTTGTAGTTGGTAGTTGTAGTTGGTAGTTGTAGTTGTAGTTGTAGTTGGTAGTTGTAGTTGGTAGTTGTAGTTGGTAGTTGGAGTTGGTATTTGCAGTTGGTTGTTGCAGTTAGTAGTTGCAGTTGGTAGTTGTAGTTGGTAGTTGGTAGTTGTAGTTGGTAGTTGTAGTTGGTAGTTGTAGTTGGTAGTTGTAGTTTGTAGTTGTAGTTGGTAGTTGTAGTTGGTAGTTGTAGTTGGTAGTTGTAGTTGGTAGATGTATTTGGTAGTTGTAGTTGGTAGTTGTAGTTGGTAGTTGTAGTTGGTAGTTGTAGTTGGTAGTTGTAGTTGGTAGTTGTAGTTGGTAGTTGTAGTTGGTAGTTGTAGTTGGTAGTTGTAGTTTGTAGTTGTAGTTGGTAGTTGTAGTCGGTAGTTGTAGTTGTAGTTGGTAGTTGTAGTCGGTAGTTGTAGTTGTAGTTGTAGTTGTAGTTGTTGTTGTAGTTGTAGTTGTAGTTGTAGTTGTAGTTGTTGTTGTTGCTGTTGTTGTTGTTGTAGTTGTTATTGTTGTAGTTGTTGTTGTGGTTGTAGTTGTTGGTGTATCGTTGTCGTTGTCGTTGTCGTTGTTGTTGTCGCTGTTGTCGTTGTTGTCGTTGTTGTCGTTGCTGTCGTTGTTGTCGTTGTTGTCGTTGCTGTCGTTGCTGTCGTTGCTTTCGTTGCTGTCGTTGCTGTCGTTGTTGTCGTTGTTGTCGTTGTTGCCGTTGTTGCCGTGGTTGTCGTTGTTGTCGTTGTTGCCGTTGTTGCCGTGGTTGTCGTTGTTGTCGTTGTTGTCGTTGTTGTCGTTGTTGTCGTTGTTGTCGTTGTTGTCGTTGTTGTCGTTGTTGTTATTGTAGTTGTTCTCGTTGTTCTCGTTGTTGTTGTTGTTGTCGTTGTTGTCGTTGTTGTTGTTGTTGCTGTTGTTGTTGTAGTTGTAGTTGTTGTTGTAGTTGTTGTTGTTGTTGTAGTTGTAGTTGTAGTTGTAGTTGTAGTTGTAGTTGTTGTTGTTGTTGTAGTTGTAGTTGTAGTAGTAGTTGTAGTTGTAGTTGTTGTCGTTGTTGTCGTTGTTGTCGTTGTTGTCGTTGTTGTCGTTGTTGTTATTGTAGTTGTTCTCGTTGTTGTCGTCGTTGTCGTCGTTGTCGTCGTTGTCGTCGTTGTTCTCGTTGTTGTTGTTGTTGTCGTTGTTGTCGTTGTTGTTGTTGTTGCTGTTGTTGTTGTAGTTGTAGTTGTTGTTGTAGTTGTTGTTGTTGTTGTAGTTGTAGTTGTAGTTGTAGTTGTAGTTGTAGTTGTAGTTGTAGTTGTAGTTGTTGTTGTTGTTGTAGTTGTAGTTGTAGTAGTAGTTGTAGTTGTAGGTGTAGTTGTAGTTGTAGTTGTAGTTGTAGTTGTTGTTGTAGTTGTTGTTGTAGTTGTAGTTGTAGTTGGTAGTTGTAGTTGGTAGTTGTAGTTGGTAGTTGGAGTTGGTATTTGCAGTTGGTAGTTGCAGTTAGTAGTTGCAGTTGGTAGTTGTAGTTGGTAGTTGGTAGTTGTAGTTGGTAGTTGTAGTTGTAGTTGTAGTTGGTGGTTGTAGTTGGTAGTTGTAGTTGGTAGTTGTAGTTGGTAGTTGTAGTTGGTAGTTGTAGTTGGTAGTTGTAGGTGGTAGTTGTTGTTGTAGTTGTAGTTGTAGTTGATAGTTGTAATTGGTAGTTGTAGTTGGTAGTCGTAGTTGGTAGTTGTAGTTGGTAGTTGTAGTTGGTAGTTGTAGTTCGTAGTTGTAGTTGGTAGTTGTTGTTGGTAGTTGTAGTTGGTAGTTGTAGTTGGTAGTTGTAGTTGGTAGTTGTAGTTGGTAGTTGTAGTTGGTAGTTGTAGTTGGTAGTTGTAGTTGGTAGTTGTAGTTGGTAGTTGTAGTTGGTAGTTGTAGTTGGTAGTTGTAGTTTGTAGTTGTAGTTGATAGTTGTAGATGGTAGTTGTAGTTGGTAGTTGTAGCTGTTAGTTGTAGTTGGTAGTTGTAGTTGGTAGTTGTAGTTGGTAGTTGTAGTTGGTAGTTGTAGTTGGTAGTTGTAGTTGGTAGTTGTAGTTGTAGCTGTAGTTGATAGTTGTAGTTGGTAGTTGTAGTTGGTAGTTGTAGTTGGTAGTTGTAGTTGGTAGTTGTAGTTGGTAGTTGTAGTTGTAGTTGTAGTTGGTAGTTGTAGTTGGTAGTTGTAGTTGGTAGTTGGAGTTGGTAGTTGCAGTTGGTAGTTGCAGTTAGTAGTTGCAGTTGGTAGTTGTAGTTGGTAGTTGTAGTTGGTAGTTGTAGTTGGTAGTTGTAGTTGGTAGTTGTAGTTGGTAGTTGTAGTTGGTAGTTGTAGTTGGTAGTTGTAGTTGGTAGTTGTAGTTGGTAGTTGTAGTTGGTAGTTGTAGTTGGTAGTTGTAGTTGGTAGTTGTAGTTGGTAGTTGCAGTTGGTAGTTGTAGTTGGTAGTTGTAGTTGGTAGTTGTTGTTGGTAGTTGTAGTTGGTAGTTGTAGTTGGTAGTTGTAGCTGGCAGTTGTAGCTGGCAGTTGTAGCTGGCTGTTGTAGCTGGCAGTTGTAGCTGGCAGTTGTAGCTGGCAGTTGTAGCTGGTAGTTGTAGTTGGTAGTTGTAGGTGGTAGTTGTAGTTGGTAGTTGTAGTTGGTAGTTGTAGTTTGTAGTTGTAGTTGGTAGTTGTAGTTGGTAGATGTATTTGGTAGTTGTAGTTGGTCGTTGGAGTTGGTAGTTGCAGTTGGTAGTTGCAGTTGGTAGTTGTAGTTGTTGTTGTAGTTGGTAGTTGTAGTTGTAGTTGTAGTTGTAGTTGTAGTTGTTGTTGTAGTTGGTAGTTGTAGTTGGTAGTTGTAGTTGGTAGTTCTAGTTGGTTTGTTGTAGTTGGTAGTTGCAGTTGGTAGTTGCAGTTGGTAGTTGTAGTTCCAGTTGGTAGTTGTAGCTGTTGTTGTTTTTGTAGTTGTTGTTGTTGCAGTTGTTGTTGTTGTTGTAGTTGTTGTTGTTGTTGTAGTTGTTGTTGTTGTTGTAGTTGTAGTTGTAGTTGCAGTTGGTAGTTGTAGTTGGTAGTTGTAGTAGGTAGTTGTAATTGTAGTTGTTGTTGTAGTTGTAGTTGTAGTTGTAGTTGTAGTTGTAGTTGTAGTTGTAGTTGGTAGTTGTAGTTGGTAGTTGTAGTTGGTAGTTGTAGTTGGTAGCTGTAGTTGGTAGTTGTAGTTGGTAGTTGTACTTGGTAGGTGTAGTTGGTAGTTGTAGTTGGTAGTTGTAGTTGGTAGTTGTAGTTGGTAGTTGCAGTTGGTAGTTGCAGTTGGTAGCTGTAGTTTGTAGTTGTAGTTGGTAGTTGTAGTTGGTAGTTGTAGTTGGTAGTTGTAGTTGGTAGTTGTAGTTGGTAGTTGTAGTTGGTAGTTGTAGCTGGTAGTTGTAGCTGGTAGTTGTAGTTGGTAGTTGCAGTTGGTAGTTGCAGTTGGTAGTTGTAGTTGGTAGTTGTAGTTGGTAGTTGTAGTTGGTAGTTGTAGTTGGTAGTTGTAGTTGGCAGTTGTAGTTGGTAGTGGTAGTTGTAGTTGTAGTTGGTAGTTGTAGTTGGTAGTTGTAGTTGGTAGTTGTAGTTGGTAGTTGTAGTTGGTAATTGTAGTTGGTAGTTGTAGTTGGTAGTTGTAGTTGGTAGTTGTAGTTGGTAGTTGTAGTTGGTAGTTGCAGTTGGTAGTTGTAGGTGGTAGTTGTAGTTGGTAGTTGTAGTTGGTAGTTCTAGTTGGTTTGTTGTAGTTGGTAGTTGCAGTTGGTAGTTGCAGTTGGTAGTTGTAGTTCCAGTTGGTAGTTGTAGTTGTTTTTGTAGTTGTTGTTGTTGCAGTTGTTGTTGTTGTTGTAGTTGTTGTTGTTGTTGTAGTTGTTGTTGTTGTTGTAGTTGTAGTTGTAGTTGCAGTTGGTAGTTGTAGTTGGTAGTTGTAATTGTAGTTGTTGTTGTAGTTGTAGTTGTAGTTGTAGTTGTAGTTGTAGTTGTAGTTGTAGTTGTAGTTGGTAGTTGTAGTTGGTAGTTGTAGTTGGTAGTTGTAGTTGGTAGCTGTAGTTGGTAGTTGTAGTTGGTACTTGTACTTGGTAGGTGTAGTTGGTAGTTGTAGTTGGTAGTTGTAGTTGGTAGTTGTAGTTGGTAGTTGCAGTTGGTAGTTGCAGTTGGTAGCTGTAGTTTGTAGTTGTAGTTGGTAGTTGTAGTTGGTAGTTGTAGTTGGTAGTTGTAGTTGGTAGTTGTAGTTGGTAGTTGTAGTTGGTAGTTGTAGCTGGTAGTTGTAGTTGGTAGTTGTAGTTGGTAGTTGCAGTTGGTAGTTGTAGTTGGTAGTTGTAGTTGGTAGTTGTAGTTGGTAGTTGTAGTTGGTAGTTATAGTTGGTAGTTGTAGTTGGTAGTTGTAGTTGGTAGTTGTAGTTGGTAGTTGTAGTTGTAGTTGGTAGTTGTAGTTGGTAGTTGTAGTTGGTAGTTGTAGTTGGTAGTTGTAGTTGGTAGTTGTAGTTGGTAGTTGTAGTTGGTAGTTGTACTTGGTAGTTGTAGTTGGTAGTTGTAGTTGGTAGTTGTAGTTGGTATTTGTAGTTGGTAGTTGCAGTTGGTAGTTGTAGGTGGTAGTTGTAGTTGGTAGTTGTAGTTGGTAGTTGTAGTTGGTAGTTGTAGTTGGTAGTTGTAGTTGGTAGTTGTAGTTGGTAGTTGTAGTTGGTAGTTGTAGGTGGTAGTTGTAGTTGGTAGTTGTAGTTGGTAGTTGTTGTTGGTAGTTGTAGTTGGTAGTTGCAGTTGGTAGTTGTAGTTGGTAGTTGTAGATGGTAGTTGTAGTTGGTAGTTGTAGTTGGTAGTTGTAGTTGGTAGTTGTAGTTGGTAGTTGTAGTTGTAGTTGTAGTTGTAGTTGGTAGTTGTAGTTGGTAGTTGTAGTTGGTAGTTGTTGTTGGTAGTTGTAGTTGGTAGTTGCAGTTGGTAGTTGTAGTTGGTAGTTGTAGATGGTAGTTGTAGTTGGTAGTTGTAGTTGGTAGTTGTAGCTGGCAGTTGTAGCTGGCAGTTGTAGCTGGCTGTTGTAGCTGGCAGTTGTAGCTGGCAGTTGTAGCTGGCAGTTGTAGCTGGTAGTTGTAGTTGGTAGTTGTAGTTGGTAGTTGTAGTTGGTAGTTGTAGTTGGTAGTTGTAGTTTGTAGTTGTAGTTGGTAGTTGTAGTTGGTAGATATATTTGGTAGTTGTAGTTGGTCGTTGGAGTTGGTAGTTGCAGTTGGTAGTTGCAGTTGGTAGTTGCAGTTGGTAGTTGTAGTTGTTGTTGTAGTTGGTAGTTGTAGTTGTAGTTGTAGTTGTAGTTGTAGTTGTTGTTGTAGTTGGTAGTTGTAGTTGGTAGTTGTAGTTGGTAGTTGTAGTTGGTAGTTGTAGTTGGTTTGTTGTAGTTGGTAGTTGCAGTTGGTAGTTGCAGTTGGTATTTGCAGTTGGTAGTTGTAGTTCCAGTTGGTAGTTGTAGTTGTTGTTTTTGTAGTTGTTGTTGTAGTTGTTGTTGTTGTTAGAGTTGTTGTTGTTGTTGTAGTTGTACTTGTAGTTGCAGTTGGTAGTTGTAGTTGGTAGTTGTAGTTGGTAGTTGTAGTTGTAGTTGTTGTAGTTGTAGTTGTAGATGTAGTTGTAGTTGTAGTTGGTAGTTGTAGTTGGTAGTTGTAGTTGGTAGTTGTAGATGGTAGTTGTAGTTGGTAGTTGTAGTTGGTAGTTGTACTTGGTAGTTGTAGTTGGTAGTTGCAGTTGGTAGTTGTAGTTGGTAGTTGTAGATGGTAGTTGTAGTTGGTAGTTGTAGTTGGTAGTTGTAGCTGGCAGTTGTAGCTGGCAGTTGTAGCTGGCTGTTGTAGCTGGCAGTTGTAGCTGGCAGTTGTAGCTGGCAGTTGTAGCTTGCAGTTGTAGCTGGCAGCTGTAGCTGGCAGTTGTAACTGGCATTTGTAGCTGGCAGTTGTAGCTGGCAGTTGTAGCTGGCTGTTGTAGCTGGCAGTTGTAGCTGGCAGTTGTAGCTGGCAGTTGTAGCTGGCAGTTGTAGCTCGTAGCTGTAGTTGGTAGTTGTAGTTGGTAGTTGTAGTTGGTAGTTGTAGTTTGTAGTTGTAGTTGGTAGTTGTAGTTGGTAGTTGTAGTTGGTAGATGTATTTGGTAGTTGTAGTTGGTCGTTGGAGTTGGTAGTTGCAGTTGGTAGTCGCAGTTGGTAGTTGCAGTTTGTAGTTGCAGGTGGTAGTTGCAGTTGGTAGTTGTAGTTGGTAGTTGTAGTTGGTAGTTGTAGTTGGTAGTTGTAGTTGGTAGTTGTAGTTGGTAGTTGTAGTTGGTAGTTGTAGTTGGTAGTGGTAGTTGGTAGTTGTAGTTGTAGTTGTAGTTGTAGTTGTTGTTGTAGTTGGTAGTTGTAGTTGGTAGTTGTAGTTGGTAGTTCTAGTTGGTTTGTTGTAGTTGGTAGTTGCAGTTGGTAGTTGCAGTTGGTAGTTGTAGTTCCAGTTGGTAGTTGTAGCTGTTGTTGTTTTTGTAGTTGTTGTTGTTGCAGTTGTTGTTGTTGTTGTAGTTGTTGTTGTTGTTGTAGTTGTTGTTGTTGTTGTTGTTGTAGTTGTAGTTGCAGTTGGTAGTTGTAGTTGGTAGTTGTAGTAGGTAGTTGTAATTGTAGTTGTTGTTGTAGTTGTAGTTGTAGTTGTAGTTGTAGTTGTAGTTGTAGTTGTAGTTGGTAGTTGTAGTTGGTAGTTGTAGTTGGTAGTTGTAGTTGGTAGCTGTAGTTGGTAGTTGTAGTTGGTAGTTGTACTTGGTAGGTGTAGTTGGTAGTTGTAGTTGGTAGTTGTAGTTGGTAGTTGTAGTTGGTAGTTGCAGTTGGTAGTTGCAGTTGGTAGCTGTAGTTTGTAGTTGTAGTTGGTAGTTGTAGTTGGTAGTTGTAGTTGGTAGTTGTAGTTGGTAATTGTAGTTGGTAGTTGTAGTTGGTAGTTGTAGTTGGTAGTTGTAGTTGGTAGTTGTAGTTGGTAGTTGCAGTTGGTAGTTGTAGGTGGTAGTTGTAGTTGGTAGTTGTAGTTGGTAGTTGTAGTTGGTAGTTGTAGTTGGTAGTTGTAGTTGGTAGTTGTAGTTGGTAGTTGTAGTTGGTAGTTGTAGTTGGTAGTTGTAGTTGGTAGTTGTAATTGGTAGTTGTAGTTGTAGTTGTAGTTGGTAGTTGTAGTTGGTAGTTGTAGTTGGTAGTTGGAGTTGGTAGTTGCAGTTGGTAGTTGCAGTTGGTAGTTGCAGTTGGTAGTTGCAGTTGGTAGTTGCAGTTGGTAGTTGTAGTTGGTAGTTGTACTTGGTAGTTGTAGTTGGTAGTTGTAGTTGGTAGTTGTAGTTGGTAGTTGTAGTTGGTAGTTGTAGTTGGTAGTTGTAGTTGGTAGTTGTAGTTGGTAGTTGTAGTTGGTAGTTGTAGTTGGTAGTTGTAGTTGTAGTTGTAGTTGGTAGTTGTAGTTGGTAGTTGTAGTTGGTAGTTGGAGTTGGTAGTTGCAGTTGGTAGTTGCAGTTGGTAGTTGCAGTTGGTAGTTGTAGTTGGTAGTTGTAGTTGGTAGTTGTAGTTGGTAGTTGTAGTTGGTAGTTGTAGTTGGTAGTTGTAGTTGGTAGTTGTAGTTGGTAGTTGTAGTTGGTAGTTGTAGTTGGTAGTTGTAGTTGGTAGTTGTAGTTGGTAGTTGTAGTTGGTAGTTGTAGTTGGTAGTTGCAGTTGGTAGTTGTAGTTGGTAGTTGTAGTTGGTAGTTGTTGTTGGTAGTTGTAGTTGGTAGTTGTAGTTGGTAGTTGTAGCTGGCAGTTGTAGCTGGCAGTTGTAGCTGGCTGTTGTAGCTGGCAGTTGTAGCTGGCAGTTGTAGCTGGCAGTTGTAGCTGGTAGTTGTAGTTGGTAGTTGTAGGTGGTAGTTGTAGTTGGTAGTTGTAGTTGGTAGTTGTAGTTTGTAGTTGTAGTTGGTAGTTGTAGTTGGTAGATGTATTTGGTAGTTGTAGTTGGTCGTTGGAGTTGGTAGTTGCAGTTGGTAGTTGCAGTTGGTAGTTGTAGTTGTTGTTGTAGTTGGTAGTTGTAGTTGTAGTTGTAGTTGTAGTTGTAGTTGTTGTTGTAGTTGGTAGTTGTAGTTGGTAGTTGTAGTTGGTAGTTCTAGTTGGTTTGTTGTAGTTGGTAGTTGCAGTTGGTAGTTGCAGTTGGTAGTTGTAGTTCCAGTTGGTAGTTGTAGCTGTTGTTGTTTTTGTAGTTGTTGTTGTTGCAGTTGTTGTTGTTGTTGTAGTTGTTGTTGTTGTTGTAGTTGTTGTTGTTGTTGTAGTTGTAGTTGTAGTTGCAGTTGGTAGTTGTAGTTGGTAGTTGTAGTAGGTAGTTGTAATTGTAGTTGTTGTTGTAGTTGTAGTTGTAGTTGTAGTTGTAGTTGTAGTTGTAGTTGTAGTTGGTAGTTGTAGTTGGTAGTTGTAGTTGGTAGTTGTAGTTGGTAGCTGTAGTTGGTAGTTGTAGTTGGTAGTTGTACTTGGTAGGTGTAGTTGGTAGTTGTAGTTGGTAGTTGTAGTTGGTAGTTGTAGTTGGTAGTTGCAGTTGGTAGTTGCAGTTGGTAGCTGTAGTTTGTAGTTGTAGTTGGTAGTTGTAGTTGGTAGTTGTAGTTGGTAGTTGTAGTTGGTAGTTGTAGTTGGTAGTTGTAGTTGGTAGTTGTAGCTGGTAGTTGTAGCTGGTAGTTGTAGTTGGTAGTTGCAGTTGGTAGTTGCAGTTGGTAGTTGTAGTTGGTAGTTGTAGTTGGTAGTTGTAGTTGGTAGTTGTAGTTGGTAGTTGTAGTTGGCAGTTGTAGTTGGTAGTGGTAGTTGTAGTTGTAGTTGGTAGTTGTAGTTGGTAGTTGTAGTTGGTAGTTGTAGTTGGTAGTTGTAGTTGGTAATTGTAGTTGGTAGTTGTAGTTGGTAGTTGTAGTTGGTAGTTGTAGTTGGTAGTTGTAGTTGGTAGTTGCAGTTGGTAGTTGTAGGTGGTAGTTGTAGTTGGTAGTTGTAGTTGGTAGTTCTAGTTGGTTTGTTGTAGTTGGTAGTTGCAGTTGGTAGTTGCAGTTGGTAGTTGTAGTTCCAGTTGGTAGTTGTAGTTGTTGTTGTTTTTGTAGTTGTTGTTGTTGCAGTTGTTGTTGTTGTTGTAGTTGTTGTTGTTGTTGTAGTTGTTGTTGTTGTTGTAGTTGTAGTTGTAGTTGCAGTTGGTAGTTGTAGTTGGTAGTTGTAATTGTAGTTGTTGTTGTAGTTGTAGTTGTAGTTGTAGTTGTAGTTGTAGTTGTAGTTGTAGTTGTAGTTGGTAGTTGTAGTTGGTAGTTGTAGTTGGTAGTTGTAGTTGGTAGCTGTAGTTGGTAGTTGTAGTTGGTACTTGTACTTGGTAGGTGTAGTTGGTAGTTGTAGTTGGTAGTTGTAGTTGGTAGTTGTAGTTGGTAGTTGCAGTTGGTAGTTGCAGTTGGTAGCTGTAGTTTGTAGTTGTAGTTGGTAGTTGTAGTTGGTAGTTGTAGTTGGTAGTTGTAGTTGGTAGTTGTAGTTGGTAGTTGTAGTTGGTAGTTGTAGCTGGTAGTTGTAGTTGGTAGTTGTAGTTGGTAGTTGCAGTTGGTAGTTGTAGTTGGTAGTTGTAGTTGGTAGTTGTAGTTGGTAGTTGTAGTTGGTAGTTATAGTTGGTAGTTGTAGTTGGTAGTTGTAGTTGGTAGTTGTAGTTGGTAGTTGTAGTTGTAGTTGGTAGTTGTAGTTGGTAGTTGTAGTTGGTAGTTGTAGTTGGTAGTTGTAGTTGGTAGTTGTAGTTGGTAGTTGTAGTTGGTAGTTGTACTTGGTAGTTGTAGTTGGTAGTTGTAGTTGGTAGTTGTAGTTGGTATTTGTAGTTGGTAGTTGCAGTTGGTAGTTGTAGGTGGTAGTTGTAGTTGGTAGTTGTAGTTGGTAGTTGTAGTTGGTAGTTGTAGTTGGTAGTTGTAGTTGGTAGTTGTAGTTGGTAGTTGTAGTTGGTAGTTGTAGGTGGTAGTTGTAGTTGGTAGTTGTAGTTGGTAGTTGTAGTTGGTAGTTGTAGTTGGTAGTTGTAGTTGGTAGTTGTAGTTGGTAGTTGTAGTTGGTAGTTGTAGTTGGTAGTTGGAGTTGGTAGTTGTAGTTGGTAATTGTAGTTGGTAGTTGTAGTTGGTAGTTGTAGTTGGTAGTTGTAGTTGGTAGTTGTAGTTGGTAGTTGCAGTTGGTAGTTGTAGGTGGTAGTTGTAGTTGGTAGTTGTAGTTGGTAGTTCTAGTTGGTTTGTTGTAGTTGGTAGTTGCAGTTGGTAGTTGCAGTTGGTAGTTGTAGTTCCAGTTGGTAGTTGTAGTTGTTGTTGTTTTTGTAGTTGTTGTTGTTGCAGTTGTTGTTGTTGTTGTAGTTGTTGTTGTTGTTGTAGTTGTTGTTGTTGTTGTAGTTGTAGTTGTAGTTGCAGTTGGTAGTTGTAGTTGGTAGTTGTAATTGTAGTTGTTGTTGTAGTTGTAGTTGTAGTTGTAGTTGTAGTTGTAGTTGTAGTTGTAGTTGTAGTTGGTAGTTGTAGTTGGTAGTTGTAGTTGGTAGTTGTAGTTGGTAGCTGTAGTTGGTAGTTGTAGTTGGTACTTGTACTTGGTAGGTGTAGTTGGTAGTTGTAGTTGGTAGTTGTAGTTGGTAGTTGTAGTTGGTAGTTGCAGTTGGTAGTTGCAGTTGGTAGCTGTAGTTTGTAGTTGTAGTTGGTAGTTGTAGTTGGTAGTTGTAGTTGGTAGTTGTAGTTGGTAGTTGTAGTTGGTAGTTGTAGTTGGTAGTTGTAGCTGGTAGTTGTAGTTGGTAGTTGTAGTTGGTAGTTGCAGTTGGTAGTTGTAGTTGGTAGTTGTAGTTGGTAGTTGTAGTTGGTAGTTGTAGTTGGTAGTTATAGTTGGTAGTTGTAGTTGGTAGTTGTAGTTGGTAGTTGTAGTTGGTAGTTGTAGTTGTAGTTGGTAGTTGTAGTTGGTAGTTGTAGTTGGTAGTTGTAGTTGGTAGTTGTAGTTGGTAGTTGTAGTTGGTAGTTGTAGTTGGTAGTTGTACTTGGTAGTTGTAATTGGTAGTTGTAGTTGTAGTTGTAGTTGGTAGTTGTAGTTGGTAGTTGTAGTTGGTAGTTGGAGTTGGTAGTTGCAGTTGGTAGTTGCAGTTGGTAGTTGCAGTTTGTAGTTGCAGGTGGTAGTTGCAGTTGGTAGTTGTAGTTGGTAGTTGTAGTTGGTAGTTGTAGTTGGTAGTTGTAGTTGGTAGTTGTAGTTGGTAGTTGTAGTTGGTAGTTGTAGTTGGTAGTTGTAGTTGGTAGTTGTAGTTGGTAGTTGTAGTTGGTAGTTGTAGTTGGTAGTTGTAGTTGTAGTTGGTAGTTGTAGTTGGTAGTTGCAGTTGGTAGTTGCAGTTGGTAGTTGCAGTTGGTAGTTGCAGTTGGTAGTTGCAGTTGGTAGTTGTAGTTGGTAGTTGTAGATGGTAGTTGTAGTTGGTAGTTGTAGTTGGTAGTTGTAGCTGGCAGTTGTAGCTGGCAGTTGTAGCTGGCTGTTGTAGCTGGCAGTTGTAGCTGGCAGTTGTAGCTGGCAGTTGTAGCTGGTAGTTGTAGTTGGTAGTTGTAGTTGGTAGTTGTAGTTGTAGTTGTTGTAGTTGTAGTTGTAGTTGTAGATGTAGTTGTAGTTGTAGTTGGTAGTTGTAGTTGGTAGTTGTAGTTGGTAGTTGTAGTTGGTAGTTGTAGTTGGTAGTTGTAGTTGGTAGTTGTAGTTGGTAGTTGTAGTTGGTAGTTGTAGCTGGTAGTTGTAGCTGGTAGTTGTAGTTGCTAGTTGCAGTTGGTAGTTGTAGTTGGTAGTTGTAGTTGGTAGTTGTAGTTGGTAGTTGTAGTTGGTAGTTGTAGTTGGTAGTTGTAGTTGGTAGTTGTAGTTGGTAGTTGTAGTTGGTAGTTGCAGTTGGTAGCTGTAGTTGGTAGTTGTAGTTGGTAGTTGTTGTTGGTAGTTGTAGTTGGTAGTTGTAGTTGGTAGTTGTAGTTGTAGTTGTTGTTGTAGTTGTAGTTGTAGTTGTAGTTGTAGTTGTAGTTGTAGTTGTAGTTGTAGTTTGTAGTTGTAGTTGGTAGTTGTAGTTGTTGTAGTTGTAGTTGTAGATGTAGTTGTAGTTGTAGTTGTTGTAGTTGTAGTTGTAGATGTAGTTGTAGTTGTAGTTGGTAGTTGTAGTTGGTAGTTGTAGTTGGTAGTTGTAGTTGGTAGTTGTAGTTGGTAGTTGTAGTTGGTAGTTGTAGTTGGTAGTTGTAGTTGGTAGTTGTAGCTGGTAGTTGTAGCTGGTAGTTGTAGTTGCTAGTTGCAGTTGGTAGTTGTAGTTGGTAGTTGTAGTTGGTAGTTGTAGTTGGTAGTTGTAGTTGGTAGTTGTAGTTGGTAGTTGTAGTTGGTAGTTGTAGTTGGTAGTTGTAGTTGGTAGTTGCAGTTGGTAGCTGTAGTTGGTAGTTGTAGTTGGTAGTTGTTGTTGGTAGTTGTAGTTGGTAGTTGTAGTTGGTAGTTGTAGTTGTAGTTGTTGTTGTAGTTGTAGTTGTAGTTGTAGTTGTAGTTGTAGTTGTAGTTGTAGTTGTAGTTTGTAGTTGTAGTTGGTAGTTGTAGTTGGTTTGTTGTAGTTGGTAGTTGCAGTTGGTAGTTGCAGTTGGTAGTTGCAGTTGGTAGTTGCAGTTGGTACTTGCAGTTGGTAGTTGTAGTTGGTAGTTGTAGTTGGTAGTTGTAGTTGGTAGTTGTAGTTGGTTTGTTGTAGTTGGTAGTTGTAGTTGGTAGTTGGTAGTTGTTGTTGTAGTTGTAGTTGGTAGTTGTAGTTGGTAGTTGTAGTTGTAGTTGTAGTTGTAGTTGATAGTTGTAGTTGGTAGTTGTAGTTGGCAGTCGTAGTTGGTAGTTGTAGTTGGTAGTTGTAGTTGGTAGTTGTAGTTCGTAGTTGTAGTTGGTAGTTGTTGTTGGTAGTTGTAGTTGGTAGTTGTAGTTGGTAGTTGTAGTTGGTAGTTGTAGTTGGTAGTTGTAGTTGGTAGTTGTAGTTGGTAGTTGTAGTTTGTAGTTGTAGTTGGTAGTTGTAGATGGTAGTTGTAGTTGGTAGTTGTAGTTGGTAGTTGTAGTTGGTAGTTGTAGTTGGTAGTTGTAGTTGGTAGTTGTAGTTGGTAGTTGTAGTTGTAGCTGTAGTTGATAGTTGATAGTTGTAGTTGGTAGTTGTAGTTGGTAGTTGTAGTTGGTAGTTGTAGTTGGTAGTTGTAGTTGGTAGTTGTAGTTTGTAGTTGCAGTTCCTAGTTGTAGTTGGTAGTTGCAGTTGGTAGTTGCAGTTGGTAGTTGCAGTTGGTAGTTGCAGTTGGTACTTGCAGTTGGTAGTTGTAGTTGGTAGTTGTAGTTGGTAGTTGTAGTTGGTAGTTGTAGTTGGTAGTTGTAGTTGGTAGTTGAAGTTGGTAGTTGTAGCTGGCTGTTGTAGCTGGCAGTTGTAGCTGGCAGTTGTAGCTGGCAGTTGTAGCTTGCAGTTGTAGCTGGCAGTTGTAGCTGGCAGTTGTAACTGGCATTTGTAGCTGGCAGTTGTAGCTGGCAGTTGTAGCTGGCTGTTGTAGCTGGCAGTTGTAGCTGGCAGTTGTAGCTGGCAGTTGTAGCTGGCAGTTGTAGCTCGTAGTTGTAGTTGGTAGTTGTAGTTGGTAGTTGTAGTTGCTGGTTGTAGTTTGTAGTTGTAGTTGGTAGTTGTAGTTGGTAGTTGTAGTTGGTAGATGTATTTGGTAGTTGTAGTTGGTCGTTGGAGTTGGTAGTTGCAGTTGGTAGTCGCAGTTGGTAGTTGCAGTTGGTAGTTGCAGGTGGTAGTTGCAGTTGGTAGTTGTAGTTGGTAGTTGTAGTTGGTAGTTGTAGTTGGTAGTTGTAGTTGGTAGTTGTAGTTGGTAGTTGTAGCTGGTAGTTGTAGTTGGTAGTTGTAGTTGGTAGTTGTAGTTGTAGTTGTAGTTGTAGTTGTTGTTGTAGTTGTAGTTGTAGTTGTAGTTGTAGTTGTAGTTGTAGTTGTAGTTGTAGTTGTAGTTGTAGTTGTAGTTGTAGTTGTAGTTGTAGTTGTAGTTGTAGTTGTAGTTGTAGTTGTAGTTGTAGTTGTAGTTGTAGTTGTAGTTGTTGTTGTTGCTGTTGTTGTTGTAGTAGTTGTTATTGTTGTAGTTGTTGTTGTGGTTGTAGTTGTTGGTGTGTCGTTGTCGTTGTCGTTGTCGTTGTTGTTGTCGTTGTTGTCGTTGTTGTCGTTGTTGTCGTTGCTGTCGTTGTTGTCGTTGTTGTCGTTGCTGTCGTTGCTGTCGTTGCTTTCGTTGCTGTCGTTGCTGTCGTTGTTGTCGTTGTTGTCGTTGTTGCCGTTGTTGCCGTGGTTGTCGTTTTTGTCGTTGTTGTCGTTGTTGTCGTTGTTGTCGTTGTTGTCGTTGTTGTCGTTGTTGTCGTTGTTGTTATTGTAGTTGTTCTCGTTGTTGTCGTCGTTGTCGTCGTTGTCGTCGTTGTCGTCGTTGTCGTCGTTGTTCTCGTTGTTGTTGTTGTTGTTGTCGTTGTCGTTGTTGTTGTTGTTGCTGTTGTTGTTGTAGTTGTAGTTGTTGTTGTAGTTGTTGTTGTTGTTGTAGTTGTAGTTGTAGTTGTAGTTGTAGTTGTAGTTGTAGTTGTAGTTGTAGTTGTTGTTGTTGTTGTAGTTGTAGTTGTAGTAGTAGTTGTAGTTGTAGGTGTAGTTGTAGTTGTAGTTGTAGTTGTAGTTGTTGTTGTAGTTGTTGTTGTAGTTGCAGTTGTAGTTGTAGTTGTAGTTGTAGTTGTAGTTGTAGTCGTAGTTGTAGTTGTAGTTGTAGATGTAGTTGTAGTTGGTAGTTGTAGTTGGTAGTTGTAGTTGGTAGTTGGTAGTTGTAGTTGTAGTTGTAGTTGGTAGTTGTAGTTGGTAGTTGTAGTTGGTAGTTGTAGTTGGTAGTTGTAGTTGGTAATTGTAGTTGGTAGTTGTAGTTGGTAGTTGTAGTTGTAGTTGTAGTTGTAGTTGATAGTTGTAGTTGGTAGTTGTAGTTGGTAGTCGTAGTTGATAGTTGTAGTTGGTAGTTGTAGTTGGTAGTTGTAGTTCGTAGTTGTAGTTGGTAGTTGTTGTTGGTAGTTGTAGTTGGTAGTTGTAGTTGGTTGTTGTAGTTGGTAGTTGTAGTTGGTAGTTGTAGTTGGTAGTTGTAGTTGGTAGTTGTAGTTTGTAGTTGTAGTTGGTAGCTGTAGATGGTCGTTGTAGTTGGTAGTTGTAGTTGGTAGTTGTAGTTGGTAGTTGTAGTTGGTAGTTGTAGTTGTTAGTTGTAGTTGGTAGTTGTAGTTGGTAGTTGTAGTTGGTAGTTGTAGTTGGTAGTTGTAGTTAGTAGTTGTAGTTGTAGCTGTAGTTGATAGTTGTAGTTGGTAGTTGTAGTTGGTAGTTGTAGTTGGTAGTTGTAGTTGGTAGTTGTAGTTGGTAGTTGTAGTTGGTAGTTGTAGTTGTAGTTGTAGTTGGTAGTTGTAGTTGGTAGTTGTAGTTGGTAGTTGGAGTTGGTATTTGCAGTTGGTAGTTGCAGTTAGTAGTTGCAGTTGGTAGTTGTAGTTGGTAGTTGGTAGTTGTAGTTGGTAGTTGTAGTTGGTAGTTGTAGTTGGTAGTTGTAGTTTGTAGTTGTAGTTGGTAGTTGTAGTTGGTAGTTGTAGTTGGTAGTTGTAGTTGGTAGATGTATTTGGTAGTTGTAGTTGGTAGTTGTAGTTGGTAGTTGTAGTTGGTAGTTGTAGTTGGTAGTTGTAGTTGGTAGTTGTAGTTGGTAGTTGTAGTTGGTAGTTGTAGTTGGTAGTTGTAGTTTGTAGTTGTAGTTGGTAGTTGTAGTCGGTAGTTGTAGTTGTAGTTGGTAGTTGTAGTCGGTAGTTGTAGTTGTAGTTGTAGTTGTAGTTGTTGTTGTAGTTGTAGTTGTAGTTGTAGTTGTAGTTGTTGTTGTTGCTGTTGTTGTTGTTGTAGTTGTTATTGTTGTAGTTGTTGTTGTGGTTGTAGTTGTTGGTGTATCGTTGTCGTTGTCGTTGTCGTTGTTGTTGTCGCTGTTGTCGTTGTTGTCGTTGTTGTCGTTGCTGTCGTTGTTGTCGTTGTTGTCGTTGCTGTCGTTGCTGTCGTTGCTTTCGTTGCTGTCGTTGCTGTCGTTGTTGTCGTTGTTGTCGTTGTTGCCGTTGTTGCCGTGGTTGTCGTTGTTGTCGTTGTTGCCGTTGTTGCCGTGGTTGTCGTTGTTGTCGTTGTTGTCGTTGTTGTCGTTGTTGTCGTTGTTGTCGTTGTTGTCGTTGTTGTCGTTGTTGTTATTGTAGTTGTTCTCGTTGTTCTCGTTGTTGTTGTTGTTGTCGTTGTTGTCGTTGTTGTTGTTGTTGCTGTTGTTGTTGTAGTTGTAGTTGTTGTTGTAGTTGTTGTTGTTGTTGTAGTTGTAGTTGTAGTTGTAGTTGTAGTTGTAGTTGTTGTTGTTGTTGTAGTTGTAGTTGTAGTAGTAGTTGTAGTTGTAGTTGTTGTCGTTGTTGTCGTTGTTGTCGTTGTTGTCGTTGTTGTCGTTGTTGTTATTGTAGTTGTTCTCGTTGTTGTCGTCGTTGTCGTCGTTGTCGTCGTTGTCGTCGTTGTTCTCGTTGTTGTTGTTGTTGTCGTTGTTGTCGTTGTTGTTGTTGTTGCTGTTGTTGTTGTAGTTGTAGTTGTTGTTGTAGTTGTTGTTGTTGTTGTAGTTGTAGTTGTAGTTGTAGTTGTAGTTGTAGTTGTAGTTGTAGTTGTAGTTGTTGTTGTTGTTGTAGTTGTAGTTGTAGTAGTAGTTGTAGTTGTAGGTGTAGTTGTAGTTGTAGTTGTAGTTGTAGTTGTTGTTGTAGTTGTTGTTGTAGTTGTAGTTGTAGTTGGTAGTTGTAGTTGGTAGTTGTAGTTGGTAGTTGGAGTTGGTATTTGCAGTTGGTAGTTGCAGTTAGTAGTTGCAGTTGGTAGTTGTAGTTGGTAGTTGGTAGTTGTAGTTGGTAGTTGTAGTTGTAGTTGTAGTTGGTGGTTGTAGTTGGTAGTTGTAGTTGGTAGTTGTAGTTGGTAGTTGTAGTTGGTAGTTGTAGTTGGTAGTTGTAGGTGGTAGTTGTTGTTGTAGTTGTAGTTGTAGTTGATAGTTGTAATTGGTAGTTGTAGTTGGTAGTCGTAGTTGGTAGTTGTAGTTGGTAGTTGTAGTTGGTAGTTGTAGTTCGTAGTTGTAGTTGGTAGTTGTTGTTGGTAGTTGTAGTTGGTAGTTGTAGTTGGTAGTTGTAGTTGGTAGTTGTAGTTGGTAGTTGTAGTTGGTAGTTGTAGTTGGTAGTTGTAGTTGGTAGTTGTAGTTGGTAGTTGTAGTTGGTAGTTGTAGTTGGTAGTTGTAGTTTGTAGTTGTAGTTGATAGTTGTAGATGGTAGTTGTAGTTGGTAGTTGTAGCTGTTAGTTGTAGTTGGTAGTTGTAGTTGGTAGTTGTAGTTGGTAGTTGTAGTTGGTAGTTGTAGTTGGTAGTTGTAGTTGGTAGTTGTAGTTGTAGCTGTAGTTGATAGTTGTAGTTGGTAGTTGTAGTTGGTAGTTGTAGTTGGTAGTTGTAGTTGGTAGTTGTAGTTGGTAGTTGTAGTTGTAGTTGTAGTTGGTAGTTGTAGTTGGTAGTTGTAGTTGGTAGTTGGAGTTGGTAGTTGCAGTTGGTAGTTGCAGTTAGTAGTTGCAGTTGGTAGTTGTAGTTGGTAGTTGTAGTTGGTAGTTGTAGTTGGTAGTTGTAGTTGGTAGTTGTAGTTGGTAGTTGTAGTTGGTAGTTGTAGTTGGTAGTTGTAGTTGGTAGTTGTAGTTGGTAGTTGTAGTTGGTAGTTGTAGTTGGTAGTTGTAGTTGGTAGTTGTAGTTGGTAGTTGCAGTTGGTAGTTGTAGTTGGTAGTTGTAGTTGGTAGTTGTTGTTGGTAGTTGTAGTTGGTAGTTGTAGTTGGTAGTTGTAGCTGGCAGTTGTAGCTGGCAGTTGTAGCTGGCTGTTGTAGCTGGCAGTTGTAGCTGGCAGTTGTAGCTGGCAGTTGTAGCTGGTAGTTGTAGTTGGTAGTTGTAGGTGGTAGTTGTAGTTGGTAGTTGTAGTTGGTAGTTGTAGTTTGTAGTTGTAGTTGGTAGTTGTAGTTGGTAGATGTATTTGGTAGTTGTAGTTGGTCGTTGGAGTTGGTAGTTGCAGTTGGTAGTTGCAGTTGGTAGTTGTAGTTGTTGTTGTAGTTGGTAGTTGTAGTTGTAGTTGTAGTTGTAGTTGTAGTTGTTGTTGTAGTTGGTAGTTGTAGTTGGTAGTTGTAGTTGGTAGTTCTAGTTGGTTTGTTGTAGTTGGTAGTTGCAGTTGGTAGTTGCAGTTGGTAGTTGTAGTTCCAGTTGGTAGTTGTAGCTGTTGTTGTTTTTGTAGTTGTTGTTGTTGCAGTTGTTGTTGTTGTTGTAGTTGTTGTTGTTGTTGTAGTTGTTGTTGTTGTTGTAGTTGTAGTTGTAGTTGCAGTTGGTAGTTGTAGTTGGTAGTTGTAGTAGGTAGTTGTAATTGTAGTTGTTGTTGTAGTTGTAGTTGTAGTTGTAGTTGTAGTTGTAGTTGTAGTTGTAGTTGGTAGTTGTAGTTGGTAGTTGTAGTTGGTAGTTGTAGTTGGTAGCTGTAGTTGGTAGTTGTAGTTGGTAGTTGTACTTGGTAGGTGTAGTTGGTAGTTGTAGTTGGTAGTTGTAGTTGGTAGTTGTAGTTGGTAGTTGCAGTTGGTAGTTGCAGTTGGTAGCTGTAGTTTGTAGTTGTAGTTGGTAGTTGTAGTTGGTAGTTGTAGTTGGTAGTTGTAGTTGGTAGTTGTAGTTGGTAGTTGTAGTTGGTAGTTGTAGCTGGTAGTTGTAGCTGGTAGTTGTAGTTGGTAGTTGCAGTTGGTAGTTGCAGTTGGTAGTTGTAGTTGGTAGTTGTAGTTGGTAGTTGTAGTTGGTAGTTGTAGTTGGTAGTTGTAGTTGGCAGTTGTAGTTGGTAGTGGTAGTTGTAGTTGTAGTTGGTAGTTGTAGTTGGTAGTTGTAGTTGGTAGTTGTAGTTGGTAGTTGTAGTTGGTAATTGTAGTTGGTAGTTGTAGTTGGTAGTTGTAGTTGGTAGTTGTAGTTGGTAGTTGTAGTTGGTAGTTGCAGTTGGTAGTTGTAGGTGGTAGTTGTAGTTGGTAGTTGTAGTTGGTAGTTCTAGTTGGTTTGTTGTAGTTGGTAGTTGCAGTTGGTAGTTGCAGTTGGTAGTTGTAGTTCCAGTTGGTAGTTGTAGTTGTTTTTGTAGTTGTTGTTGTTGCAGTTGTTGTTGTTGTTGTAGTTGTTGTTGTTGTTGTAGTTGTTGTTGTTGTTGTAGTTGTAGTTGTAGTTGCAGTTGGTAGTTGTAGTTGGTAGTTGTAATTGTAGTTGTTGTTGTAGTTGTAGTTGTAGTTGTAGTTGTAGTTGTAGTTGTAGTTGTAGTTGTAGTTGGTAGTTGTAGTTGGTAGTTGTAGTTGGTAGTTGTAGTTGGTAGCTGTAGTTGGTAGTTGTAGTTGGTACTTGTACTTGGTAGGTGTAGTTGGTAGTTGTAGTTGGTAGTTGTAGTTGGTAGTTGTAGTTGGTAGTTGCAGTTGGTAGTTGCAGTTGGTAGCTGTAGTTTGTAGTTGTAGTTGGTAGTTGTAGTTGGTAGTTGTAGTTGGTAGTTGTAGTTGGTAGTTGTAGTTGGTAGTTGTAGTTGGTAGTTGTAGCTGGTAGTTGTAGTTGGTAGTTGTAGTTGGTAGTTGCAGTTGGTAGTTGTAGTTGGTAGTTGTAGTTGGTAGTTGTAGTTGGTAGTTGTAGTTGGTAGTTATAGTTGGTAGTTGTAGTTGGTAGTTGTAGTTGGTAGTTGTAGTTGGTAGTTGTAGTTGTAGTTGGTAGTTGTAGTTGGTAGTTGTAGTTGGTAGTTGTAGTTGGTAGTTGTAGTTGGTAGTTGTAGTTGGTAGTTGTAGTTGGTAGTTGTAGTTGGTAGTTGTACTTGGTAGTTGTAGTTGGTAGTTGTAGTTGGTAGTTGTAGTTGGTATTTGTAGTTGGTAGTTGCAGTTGGTAGTTGTAGGTGGTAGTTGTAGTTGGTAGTTGTAGTTGGTAGTTGTAGTTGGTAGTTGTAGTTGGTAGTTGTAGTTGGTAGTTGTAGTTGGTAGTTGTAGTTGGTAGTTGTAGGTGGTAGTTGTAGTTGGTAGTTGTAGTTGGTAGTTGTTGTTGGTAGTTGTAGTTGGTAGTTGCAGTTGGTAGTTGTAGTTGGTAGTTGTAGATGGTAGTTGTAGTTGGTAGTTGTAGTTGGTAGTTGTAGTTGGTAGTTGTAGTTGGTAGTTGTAGTTGTAGTTGTAGTTGTAGTTGGTAGTTGTAGTTGGTAGTTGTAGTTGGTAGTTGTTGTTGGTAGTTGTAGTTGGTAGTTGCAGTTGGTAGTTGTAGTTGGTAGTTGTAGATGGTAGTTGTAGTTGGTAGTTGTAGTTGGTAGTTGTAGCTGGCAGTTGTAGCTGGCAGTTGTAGCTGGCTGTTGTAGCTGGCAGTTGTAGCTGGCAGTTGTAGCTGGCAGTTGTAGCTGGTAGTTGTAGTTGGTAGTTGTAGTTGGTAGTTGTAGTTGGTAGTTGTAGTTGGTAGTTGTAGTTTGTAGTTGTAGTTGGTAGTTGTAGTTGGTAGATATATTTGGTAGTTGTAGTTGGTCGTTGGAGTTGGTAGTTGCAGTTGGTAGTTGCAGTTGGTAGTTGCAGTTGGTAGTTGTAGTTGTTGTTGTAGTTGGTAGTTGTAGTTGTAGTTGTAGTTGTAGTTGTAGTTGTTGTTGTAGTTGGTAGTTGTAGTTGGTAGTTGTAGTTGGTAGTTGTAGTTGGTAGTTGTAGTTGGTTTGTTGTAGTTGGTAGTTGCAGTTGGTAGTTGCAGTTGGTATTTGCAGTTGGTAGTTGTAGTTCCAGTTGGTAGTTGTAGTTGTTGTTTTTGTAGTTGTTGTTGTAGTTGTTGTTGTTGTTAGAGTTGTTGTTGTTGTTGTAGTTGTACTTGTAGTTGCAGTTGGTAGTTGTAGTTGGTAGTTGTAGTTGGTAGTTGTAGTTGTAGTTGTTGTAGTTGTAGTTGTAGATGTAGTTGTAGTTGTAGTTGGTAGTTGTAGTTGGTAGTTGTAGTTGGTAGTTGTAGATGGTAGTTGTAGTTGGTAGTTGTAGTTGGTAGTTGTACTTGGTAGTTGTAGTTGGTAGTTGCAGTTGGTAGTTGTAGTTGGTAGTTGTAGATGGTAGTTGTAGTTGGTAGTTGTAGTTGGTAGTTGTAGCTGGCAGTTGTAGCTGGCAGTTGTAGCTGGCTGTTGTAGCTGGCAGTTGTAGCTGGCAGTTGTAGCTGGCAGTTGTAGCTTGCAGTTGTAGCTGGCAGCTGTAGCTGGCAGTTGTAACTGGCATTTGTAGCTGGCAGTTGTAGCTGGCAGTTGTAGCTGGCTGTTGTAGCTGGCAGTTGTAGCTGGCAGTTGTAGCTGGCAGTTGTAGCTGGCAGTTGTAGCTCGTAGCTGTAGTTGGTAGTTGTAGTTGGTAGTTGTAGTTGGTAGTTGTAGTTTGTAGTTGTAGTTGGTAGTTGTAGTTGGTAGTTGTAGTTGGTAGATGTATTTGGTAGTTGTAGTTGGTCGTTGGAGTTGGTAGTTGCAGTTGGTAGTCGCAGTTGGTAGTTGCAGTTTGTAGTTGCAGGTGGTAGTTGCAGTTGGTAGTTGTAGTTGGTAGTTGTAGTTGGTAGTTGTAGTTGGTAGTTGTAGTTGGTAGTTGTAGTTGGTAGTTGTAGTTGGTAGTTGTAGTTGGTAGTGGTAGTTGGTAGTTGTAGTTGTAGTTGTAGTTGTAGTTGTTGTTGTAGTTGGTAGTTGTAGTTGGTAGTTGTAGTTGGTAGTTCTAGTTGGTTTGTTGTAGTTGGTAGTTGCAGTTGGTAGTTGCAGTTGGTAGTTGTAGTTCCAGTTGGTAGTTGTAGCTGTTGTTGTTTTTGTAGTTGTTGTTGTTGCAGTTGTTGTTGTTGTTGTAGTTGTTGTTGTTGTTGTAGTTGTTGTTGTTGTTGTTGTTGTAGTTGTAGTTGCAGTTGGTAGTTGTAGTTGGTAGTTGTAGTAGGTAGTTGTAATTGTAGTTGTTGTTGTAGTTGTAGTTGTAGTTGTAGTTGTAGTTGTAGTTGTAGCTGTAGTTGGTAGTTGTAGTTGGTAGTTGTAGTTGGTAGTTGTAGTTGGTAGCTGTAGTTGGTAGTTGTAGTTGGTAGTTGTACTTGGTAGGTGTAGTTGGTAGTTGTAGTTGGTAGTTGTAGTTGGTAGTTGTAGTTGGTAGTTGCAGTTGGTAGTTGCAGTTGGTAGCTGTAGTTTGTAGTTGTAGTTGGTAGTTGTAGTTGGTAGTTGTAGTTGGTAGTTGTAGTTGGTAATTGTAGTTGGTAGTTGTAGTTGGTAGTTGTAGTTGGTAGTTGTAGTTGGTAGTTGTAGTTGGTAGTTGCAGTTGGTAGTTGTAGGTGGTAGTTGTAGTTGGTAGTTGTAGTTGGTAGTTGTAGTTGGTAGTTGTAGTTGGTAGTTGTAGTTGGTAGTTGTAGTTGGTAGTTGTAGTTGGTAGTTGTAGTTGGTAGTTGTAGTTGGTAGTTGTAATTGGTAGTTGTAGTTGTAGTTGTAGTTGGTAGTTGTAGTTGGTAGTTGTAGTTGGTAGTTGGAGTTGGTAGTTGCAGTTGGTAGTTGCAGTTGGTAGTTGCAGTTGGTAGTTGCAGTTGGTAGTTGCAGTTGGTAGTTGTAGTTGGTAGTTGTACTTGGTAGTTGTAGTTGGTAGTTGTAGTTGGTAGTTGTAGTTGGTAGTTGTAGTTGGTAGTTGTAGTTGGTAGTTGTAGTTGGTAGTTGTAGTTGGTAGTTGTAGTTGGTAGTTGTAGTTGGTAGTTGTAGTTGTAGTTGTAGTTGGTAGTTGTAGTTGGTAGTTGTAGTTGGTAGTTGGAGTTGGTAGTTGCAGTTGGTAGTTGCAGTTGGTAGTTGCAGTTGGTAGTTGTAGTTGGTAGTTGTAGTTGGTAGTTGTAGTTGGTAGTTGTAGTTGGTAGTTGTAGTTGGTAGTTGTAGTTGGTAGTTGTAGTTGGTAGTTGTAGTTGGTAGTTGTAGTTGGTAGTTGTAGTTGGTAGTTGTAGTTGGTAGTTGTAGTTGGTAGTTGTAGTTGGTAGTTGCAGTTGGTAGTTGTAGTTGGTAGTTGTAGTTGGTAGTTGTTGTTGGTAGTTGTAGTTGGTAGTTGTAGTTGGTAGTTGTAGCTGGCAGTTGTAGCTGGCAGTTGTAGCTGGCTGTTGTAGCTGGCAGTTGTAGCTGGCAGTTGTAGCTGGCAGTTGTAGCTGGTAGTTGTAGTTGGTAGTTGTAGGTGGTAGTTGTAGTTGGTAGTTGTAGTTGGTAGTTGTAGTTTGTAGTTGTAGTTGGTAGTTGTAGTTGGTAGATGTATTTGGTAGTTGTAGTTGGTCGTTGGAGTTGGTAGTTGCAGTTGGTAGTTGCAGTTGGTAGTTGTAGTTGTTGTTGTAGTTGGTAGTTGTAGTTGTAGTTGTAGTTGTAGTTGTAGTTGTTGTTGTAGTTGGTAGTTGTAGTTGGTAGTTGTAGTTGGTAGTTCTAGTTGGTTTGTTGTAGTTGGTAGTTGCAGTTGGTAGTTGCAGTTGGTAGTTGTAGTTCCAGTTGGTAGTTGTAGCTGTTGTTGTTTTTGTAGTTGTTGTTGTTGCAGTTGTTGTTGTTGTTGTAGTTGTTGTTGTTGTTGTAGTTGTTGTTGTTGTTGTAGTTGTAGTTGTAGTTGCAGTTGGTAGTTGTAGTTGGTAGTTGTAGTAGGTAGTTGTAATTGTAGTTGTTGTTGTAGTTGTAGTTGTAGTTGTAGTTGTAGTTGTAGTTGTAGTTGTAGTTGGTAGTTGTAGTTGGTAGTTGTAGTTGGTAGTTGTAGTTGGTAGCTGTAGTTGGTAGTTGTAGTTGGTAGTTGTACTTGGTAGGTGTAGTTGGTAGTTGTAGTTGGTAGTTGTAGTTGGTAGTTGTAGTTGGTAGTTGCAGTTGGTAGTTGCAGTTGGTAGCTGTAGTTTGTAGTTGTAGTTGGTAGTTGTAGTTGGTAGTTGTAGTTGGTAGTTGTAGTTGGTAGTTGTAGTTGGTAGTTGTAGTTGGTAGTTGTAGCTGGTAGTTGTAGCTGGTAGTTGTAGTTGGTAGTTGCAGTTGGTAGTTGCAGTTGGTAGTTGTAGTTGGTAGTTGTAGTTGGTAGTTGTAGTTGGTAGTTGTAGTTGGTAGTTGTAGTTGGTAGTTGTAGTTGGTAGTTGTAGTTGGTAGTTGTAGTTGGTAGTTGTAGTTGGTAGTTGTAGTTGGTAGTTGTAGTTGGTAGTTGTAGTTGTAGTTGTAGTTGTAGTTGGTAGTTGTAGTTGGTAGTTGTAGTTGGTAGTTGTTGTTGGTAGTTGTAGTTGGTAGTTGCAGTTGGTAGTTGTAGTTGGTAGTTGTAGATGGTAGTTGTAGTTGGTAGTTGTAGTTGGTAGTTGTAGCTGGCAGTTGTAGCTGGCAGTTGTAGCAGGCTGTTGTAGCTGGCAGTTGTAGCTGGCAGTTGTAGCTGGCAGTTGTAGCTGGTAGTTGTAGTTGGTAGTTGTAGTTGGTAGTTGTAGTTGGTAGTTGTAGTTGGTAGTTGTAGTTTGTAGTTGTAGTTGGTAGTTGTAGTTGGTAGATATATTTGGTAGTTGTAGTTGGTCGTTGGAGTTGGTAGTTGCAGTTGGTAGTTGCAGTTGTTAGTTGCAGTTGGTAGTTGTAGTTGTTGTTGTAGTTGGTAGTTGTAGTTGTAGTTGTAGTTGTAGTTGTAGTTGTTGTTGTAGTTGGTAGTTGTAGTTGGTAGTTGTAGTTGGTAGTTGTAGTTGGTAGTTGTAGTTGGTTTGTTGTAGTTGGTAGTTGCAGTTGGTAGTTGCAGTTGGTATTTGCAGTTGGTAGTTGTAGTTCCAGTTGGTAGTTGTAGTTGTTGTTTTTGTAGTTGTTGTTGTAGTTGTTGTTGTTGTTAGAGTTGTTGTTGTTGTTGTAGTTGTACTTGTAGTTGCAGTTGGTAGTTGTAGTTGGTAGTTGTAGTTGGTAGTTGTAGTTGTAGTTGTTGTAGTTGTAGTTGTAGATGTAGTTGTAGTTGTAGTTGGTAGTTGTAGTTGGTAGTTGTAGTTGGTAGTTGTAGATGGTAGTTGTAGTTGGTAGTTGTAGTTGGTAGTTGTACTTGGTAGTTGTAGTTGGTAGTTGCAGTTGGTAGTTGTAGTTGGTAGTTGTAGATGGTAGTTGTAGTTGGTAGTTGTAGTTGGTAGTTGTAGCTGGCAGTTGTAGCTGGCAGTTGTAGCTGGCTGTTGTAGCTGGCAGTTGTAGCTGGCAGTTGTAGCTGGCAGTTGTAGCTTGCAGTTGTAGCTGGCAGCTGTAGCTGGCAGTTGTAACTGGCATTTGTAGCTGGCAGTTGTAGCTGGCAGTTGTAGCTGGCTGTTGTAGCTGGCAGTTGTAGCTGGCAGTTGTAGCTGGCAGTTGTAGCTGGCAGTTGTAGCTCGTAGCTGTAGTTGGTAGTTGTAGTTGGTAGTTGTAGTTGGTAGTTGTAGTTTGTAGTTGTAGTTGGTAGTTGTAGTTGGTAGTTGTAGTTGGTAGATGTATTTGGTAGTTGTAGTTGGTCGTTGGAGTTGGTAGTTGCAGTTGGTAGTCGCAGTTGGTAGTTGCAGTTTGTAGTTGCAGGTGGTAGTTGCAGTTGGTAGTTGTAGTTGGTAGTTGTAGTTGGTAGTTGTAGTTGGTAGTTGTAGTTGGTAGTTGTAGTTGGTAGTTGTAGTTGGTAGTTGTAGTTGGTAGTGGTAGTTGGTAGTTGTAGTTGTAGTTGTAGTTGTAGTTGTTGTTGTAGTTGGTAGTTGTAGTTGGTAGTTGTAGTTGGTAGTTCTAGTTGGTTTGTTGTAGTTGGTAGTTGCAGTTGGTAGTTGCAGTTGGTAGTTGTAGTTCCAGTTGGTAGTTGTAGCTGTTGTTGTTTTTGTAGTTGTTGTTGTTGCAGTTGTTGTTGTTGTTGTAGTTGTTGTTGTTGTTGTAGTTGTTGTTGTTGTTGTTGTTGTAGTTGTAGTTGCAGTTGGTAGTTGTAGTTGGTAGTTGTAGTAGGTAGTTGTAATTGTAGTTGTTGTTGTAGTTGTAGTTGTAGTTGTAGTTGTAGTTGTAGTTGTAGCTGTAGTTGGTAGTTGTAGTTGGTAGTTGTAGTTGGTAGTTGTAGTTGGTAGCTGTAGTTGGTAGTTGTAGTTGGTAGTTGTACTTGGTAGGTGTAGTTGGTAGTTGTAGTTGGTAGTTGTAGTTGGTAGTTGTAGTTGGTAGTTGCAGTTGGTAGTTGCAGTTGGTAGCTGTAGTTTGTAGTTGTAGTTGGTAGTTGTAGTTGGTAGTTGTAGTTGGTAGTTGTAGTTGGTAATTGTAGTTGGTAGTTGTAGTTGGTAGTTGTAGTTGGTAGTTGTAGTTGGTAGTTGTAGTTGGTAGTTGCAGTTGGTAGTTGTAGGTGGTAGTTGTAGTTGGTAGTTGTAGTTGGTAGTTGTAGTTGGTAGTTGTAGTTGGTAGTTGTAGTTGGTAGTTGTAGTTGGTAGTTGTAGTTGGTAGTTGTAGTTGGTAGTTGTAGTTGGTAGTTGTAATTGGTAGTTGTAGTTGTAGTTGTAGTTGGTAGTTGTAGTTGGTAGTTGTAGTTGGTAGTTGGAGTTGGTAGTTGCAGTTGGTAGTTGCAGTTGGTAGTTGCAGTTGGTAGTTGCAGTTGGTAGTTGCAGTTGGTAGTTGTAGTTGGTAGTTGTACTTGGTAGTTGTAGTTGGTAGTTGTAGTTGGTAGTTGTAGTTGGTAGTTGTAGTTGGTAGTTGTAGTTGGTAGTTGTAGTTGGTAGTTGTAGTTGGTAGTTGTAGTTGGTAGTTGTAGTTGGTAGTTGTAGTTGTAGTTGTAGTTGGTAGTTGTAGTTGGTAGTTGTAGTTGGTAGTTGGAGTTGGTAGTTGCAGTTGGTAGTTGCAGTTGGTAGTTGCAGTTGGTAGTTGTAGTTGGTAGTTGTAGTTGGTAGTTGTAGTTGGTAGTTGTAGTTGGTAGTTGTAGTTGGTAGTTGTAGTTGGTAGTTGTAGTTGGTAGTTGTAGTTGGTAGTTGTAGTTGGTAGTTGTAGTTGGTAGTTGTAGTTGGTAGTTGTAGTTGGTAGTTGTAGTTGGTAGTTGCAGTTGGTAGTTGTAGTTGGTAGTTGTAGTTGGTAGTTGTTGTTGGTAGTTGTAGTTGGTAGTTGTAGTTGGTAGTTGTAGCTGGCAGTTGTAGCTGGCAGTTGTAGCTGGCTGTTGTAGCTGGCAGTTGTAGCTGGCAGTTGTAGCTGGCAGTTGTAGCTGGTAGTTGTAGTTGGTAGTTGTAGGTGGTAGTTGTAGTTGGTAGTTGTAGTTGGTAGTTGTAGTTTGTAGTTGTAGTTGGTAGTTGTAGTTGGTAGATGTATTTGGTAGTTGTAGTTGGTCGTTGGAGTTGGTAGTTGCAGTTGGTAGTTGCAGTTGGTAGTTGTAGTTGTTGTTGTAGTTGGTAGTTGTAGTTGTAGTTGTAGTTGTAGTTGTAGTTGTTGTTGTAGTTGGTAGTTGTAGTTGGTAGTTGTAGTTGGTAGTTCTAGTTGGTTTGTTGTAGTTGGTAGTTGCAGTTGGTAGTTGCAGTTGGTAGTTGTAGTTCCAGTTGGTAGTTGTAGCTGTTGTTGTTTTTGTAGTTGTTGTTGTTGCAGTTGTTGTTGTTGTTGTAGTTGTTGTTGTTGTTGTAGTTGTTGTTGTTGTTGTAGTTGTAGTTGTAGTTGCAGTTGGTAGTTGTAGTTGGTAGTTGTAGTAGGTAGTTGTAATTGTAGTTGTTGTTGTAGTTGTAGTTGTAGTTGTAGTTGTAGTTGTAGTTGTAGTTGTAGTTGGTAGTTGTAGTTGGTAGTTGTAGTTGGTAGTTGTAGTTGGTAGCTGTAGTTGGTAGTTGTAGTTGGTAGTTGTACTTGGTAGGTGTAGTTGGTAGTTGTAGTTGGTAGTTGTAGTTGGTAGTTGTAGTTGGTAGTTGCAGTTGGTAGTTGCAGTTGGTAGCTGTAGTTTGTAGTTGTAGTTGGTAGTTGTAGTTGGTAGTTGTAGTTGGTAGTTGTAGTTGGTAGTTGTAGTTGGTAGTTGTAGTTGGTAGTTGTAGCTGGTAGTTGTAGCTGGTAGTTGTAGTTGGTAGTTGCAGTTGGTAGTTGCAGTTGGTAGTTGTAGTTGGTAGTTGTAGTTGGTAGTTGTAGTTGGTAGTTGTAGTTGGTAGTTGTAGTTGGCAGTTGTAGTTGGTAGTGGTAGTTGTAGTTGTAGTTGGTAGTTGTAGTTGGTAGTTGTAGTTGGTAGTTGTAGTTGGTAGTTGTAGTTGGTAATTGTAGTTGGTAGTTGTAGTTGGTAGTTGTAGTTGGTAGTTGTAGTTGGTAGTTGTAGTTGGTAGTTGCAGTTGGTAGTTGTAGGTGGTAGTTGTAGTTGGTAGTTGTAGTTGGTAGTTCTAGTTGGTTTGTTGTAGTTGGTAGTTGCAGTTGGTAGTTGCAGTTGGTAGTTGTAGTTCCAGTTGGTAGTTGTAGTTGTTGTTGTTTTTGTAGTTGTTGTTGTTGCAGTTGTTGTTGTTGTTGTAGTTGTTGTTGTTGTTGTAGTTGTTGTTGTTGTTGTAGTTGTAGTTGTAGTTGCAGTTGGTAGTTGTAGTTGGTAGTTGTAATTGTAGTTGTTGTTGTAGTTGTAGTTGTAGTTGTAGTTGTAGTTGTAGTTGTAGTTGTAGTTGTAGTTGGTAGTTGTAGTTGGTAGTTGTAGTTGGTAGTTGTAGTTGGTAGCTGTAGTTGGTAGTTGTAGTTGGTACTTGTACTTGGTAGGTGTAGTTGGTAGTTGTAGTTGGTAGTTGTAGTTGGTAGTTGTAGTTGGTAGTTGCAGTTGGTAGTTGCAGTTGGTAGCTGTAGTTTGTAGTTGTAGTTGGTAGTTGTAGTTGGTAGTTGTAGTTGGTAGTTGTAGTTGGTAGTTGTAGTTGGTAGTTGTAGTTGGTAGTTGTAGCTGGTAGTTGTAGTTGGTAGTTGTAGTTGGTAGTTGCAGTTGGTAGTTGTAGTTGGTAGTTGTAGTTGGTAGTTGTAGTTGGTAGTTGTAGTTGGTAGTTATAGTTGGTAGTTGTAGTTGGTAGTTGTAGTTGGTAGTTGTAGTTGGTAGTTGTAGTTGTAGTTGGTAGTTGTAGTTGGTAGTTGTAGTTGGTAGTTGTAGTTGGTAGTTGTAGTTGGTAGTTGTAGTTGGTAGTTGTAGTTGGTAGTTGTACTTGGTAGTTGTAGTTGGTAGTTGTAGTTGGTAGTTGTAGTTGGTATTTGTAGTTGGTAGTTGCAGTTGGTAGTTGTAGGTGGTAGTTGTAGTTGGTAGTTGTAGTTGGTAGTTGTAGTTGGTAGTTGTAGTTGGTAGTTGTAGTTGGTAGTTGTAGTTGGTAGTTGTAGTTGGTAGTTGTAGGTGGTAGTTGTAGTTGGTAGTTGTAGTTGGTAGTTGTAGTTGGTAGTTGTAGTTGGTAGTTGTAGTTGGTAGTTGTAGTTGGTAGTTGTAGTTGGTAGTTGTAGTTGGTAGTTGTAGTTGTAGTTGTAGTTGTAGTTGGTAGTTGTAGTTGGTAGTTGTAGTTGGTAGTTGTTGTTGGTAGTTGTAGTTGGTAGTTGCAGTTGGTAGTTGTAGTTGGTAGTTGTAGATGGTAGTTGTAGTTGGTAGTTGTAGTTGGTAGTTGTAGCTGGCAGTTGTAGCTGGCAGTTGTAGCTGGCTGTTGTAGCTGGCAGTTGTAGCTGGCAGTTGTAGCTGGCAGTTGTAGCTGGTAGTTGTAGTTGGTAGTTGTAGTTGGTAGTTGTAGTTGGTAGTTGTAGTTGGTAGTTGTAGTTTGTAGTTGTAGTTGGTAGTTGTAGTTGGTAGATATATTTGGTAGTTGTAGTTGGTCGTTGGAGTTGGTAGTTGCAGTTGGTAGTTGCAGTTGTTAGTTGCAGTTGGTAGTTGTAGTTGTTGTTGTAGTTGGTAGTTGTAGTTGTAGTTGTAGTTGTAGTTGTAGTTGTTGTTGTAGTTGGTAGTTGTAGTTGGTAGTTGTAGTTGGTAGTTGTAGTTGGTAGTTGTAGTTGGTTTGTTGTAGTTGGTAGTTGCAGTTGGTAGTTGCAGTTGGTATTTGCAGTTGGTAGTTGTAGTTCCAGTTGGTAGTTGTAGTTGTTGTTTTTGTAGTTGTTGTTGTAGTTGTTGTTGTTGTTAGAGTTGTTGTTGTTGTTGTAGTTGTACTTGTAGTTGCAGTTGGTAGTTGTAGTTGGTAGTTGTAGTTGGTAGTTGTAGTTGTAGTTGTTGTAGTTGTAGTTGTAGATGTAGTTGTAGTTGTAGTTGGTAGTTGTAGTTGGTAGTTGTAGTTGGTAGTTGTAGATGGTAGTTGTAGTTGGTAGTTGTAGTTGGTAGTTGTACTTGGTAGTTGTAGTTGGTAGTTGCAGTTGGTAGTTGTAGTTGGTAGTTGTAGATGGTAGTTGTAGTTGGTAGTTGTAGTTGGTAGTTGTAGCTGGCAGTTGTAGCTGGCAGTTGTAGCTGGCTGTTGTAGCTGGCAGTTGTAGCTGGCAGTTGTAGCTGGCAGTTGTAGCTTGCAGTTGTAGCTGGCAGCTGTAGCTGGCAGTTGTAACTGGCATTTGTAGCTGGCAGTTGTAGCTGGCAGTTGTAGCTGGCTGTTGTAGCTGGCAGTTGTAGCTGGCAGTTGTAGCTGGCAGTTGTAGCTGGCAGTTGTAGCTCGTAGCTGTAGTTGGTAGTTGTAGTTGGTAGTTGTAGTTGGTAGTTGTAGTTTGTAGTTGTAGTTGGTAGTTGTAGTTGGTAGTTGTAGTTGGTAGATGTATTTGGTAGTTGTAGTTGGTCGTTGGAGTTGGTAGTTGCAGTTGGTAGTCGCAGTTGGTAGTTGCAGTTTGTAGTTGCAGGTGGTAGTTGCAGTTGGTAGTTGTAGTTGGTAGTTGTAGTTGGTAGTTGTAGTTGGTAGTTGTAGTTGGTAGTTGTAGTTGGTAGTTGTAGTTGGTAGTTGTAGTTGGTAGTGGTAGTTGGTAGTTGTAGTTGTAGTTGTAGTTGTAGTTGTTGTTGTAGTTGGTAGTTGTAGTTGGTAGTTGTAGTTGGTAGTTCTAGTTGGTTTGTTGTAGTTGGTAGTTGCAGTTGGTAGTTGCAGTTGGTAGTTGTAGTTCCAGTTGGTAGTTGTAGCTGTTGTTGTTTTTGTAGTTGTTGTTGTTGCAGTTGTTGTTGTTGTTGTAGTTGTTGTTGTTGTTGTAGTTGTTGTTGTTGTTGTTGTTGTAGTTGTAGTTGCAGTTGGTAGTTGTAGTTGGTAGTTGTAGTAGGTAGTTGTAATTGTAGTTGTTGTTGTAGTTGTAGTTGTAGTTGTAGTTGTAGTTGTAGTTGTAGTTGTAGTTGGTAGTTGTAGTTGGTAGTTGTAGTTGGTAGTTGTAGTTGGTAGCTGTAGTTGGTAGTTGTAGTTGGTAGTTGTACTTGGTAGGTGTAGTTGGTAGTTGTAGTTGGTAGTTGTAGTTGGTAGTTGTAGTTGGTAGTTGCAGTTGGTAGTTGCAGTTGGTAGCTGTAGTTTGTAGTTGTAGTTGGTAGTTGTAGTTGGTAGTTGTAGTTGGTAGTTGTAGTTGGTAATTGTAGTTGGTAGTTGTAGTTGGTAGTTGTAGTTGGTAGTTGTAGTTGGTAGTTGTAGTTGGTAGTTGCAGTTGGTAGTTGTAGGTGGTAGTTGTAGTTGGTAGTTGTAGTTGGTAGTTGTAGTTGGTTGTTGTAGTTGGTAGTTGTAGTTGGTAGTTGTAGTTGGTAGTTGTAGTTGGTAGTTGTAGTTGGTAGTTGTAGTTGTAGTTGTTGTTGTAGTTGTAGTTGTAGTTGTAGTTGTAGTTGTAGTTGTAGTTGTATTTGTAGTTTGTAGTTGTAGTTGGTAGTTGTAGTTGGTTTGTTGTAGTTGGTAGTTGTAGTTGGTAGTTGTAGTTGGTAGTTGTAGTTGGTAGTTGTAGTTGGTAGTTGTAGTTGGTTTGTTGTAGTTGGTAGTTGCAGTTGGTAGTTGCAGTTGGTAGTTGCAGTTGGTAGTTGTAGTTGGTAGTTGTAGTTGGTAGTTGTAGATGGTAGTTGTAGTTGGTAGTTGCAGTTGGTAGTTGTAGTTGGTAGTTGTAGTTGGTAGTTGTAGTTTGTAGTTGTAGTTGGTAGTTGTAGTTGGTAGATGTATTTGGTAGTTGTAGTTGGTCGTTGGAGTTGGTAGTTGCAGTTGGTAGTTGCAGTTGGTAGTTGTAGTTGTTGTTGTAGGTGGTAGTTGTAGTTGTAGTTGTAGTTGTAGTTGTAGTTGTAGTTGTAGTTGTAGTTGTAGTTGTAGTTGTAGTTGTAGTTGTAGTTGTAGTTGTAGTTGTAGTTGTAGTTGTAGTTGTAGTTGTAGTTGTAGTTGTAGTTGTAGTTGTAGTTGTTGTTGTTGTCGTTGTTGTTGTCGTTGTTGTCGTTGTTGTCGTTGTTGTCGTTGCTGTCGTTGTTGTTATTGTTGTAGTTGTTGTTGTGGTTGTAGTTGTTGGTGTGTCGTTGTCGTTGTCGTTGTCGTTGTTGTTGTCGTTGTTGTCGTTGTTGTCGTTGTTGTCGTTGCTGTCGTTGTTGTCGTTGTTGTCGTTGCTGTCGTTGCTGTCGTTGCTTTCGTTGCTGTCGTTGCTGTCGTTGTTGTCGTTGTTGTCGTTGTTGCCGTTGTTGCCGTGGTTGTCGTTTTTGTCGTTGTTGTCGTTGTTGTCGTTGTTGTCGTTGTTGTCGTTGTTGTCGTTGTTGTCGTTGTTGTTATTGTAGTTGTTCTCGTTGTTGTCGTCGTTGTCGTCGTTGTCGTCGTTGTCGTCGTTGTTCTCGTTGTTGTTGTTGTTGTCGTTGTTGTCGTTGTTGTTGTTGTTGCTGTTGTTGTTGTAGTTGTAGTTGTTGTTGTAGTTGTTGTTGTTGTTGTAGTTGTAGTTGTAGTTGTAGTTGTAGTTGTAGTTGTAGTTGTAGTTGTAGTTGTAGTTGTTGTTGTTGTTGTAGTTGTAGTTGTAGTAGTAGTTGTAGTTGTAGGTGTAGTTGTAGTTGTAGTTGTAGTTGTAGTTGTTGTTGTAGTTGTTGTTGTAGTTGCAGTTGTAGTTGTAGTTGTAGTTGTAGTTGTAGTTGTAGTCGTAGTTGTAGTTGTAGTTGTAGATGTAGTTGTAGTTGGTAGTTGTAGTTGGTAGTTGTAGTTGGTAGTTGGTAGTTGTAGTTGTAGTTGTAGTTGGTAGTTGTAGTTGGTAGTTGTAGTTGGTAGTTGTAGTTGGTAGTTGTAGTTGGTAATTGTAGTTGGTAGTTGTAGTTGGTAGTTGTAGTTGTAGTTGTAGTTGTAGTTGATAGTTGTAGTTGGTAGTTGTAGTTGGTAGTCGTAGTTGATAGTTGTAGTTGGTAGTTGTAGTTGGTAGTTGTAGTTCGTAGTTGTAGTTGGTAGTTGTTGTTGGTAGTTGTAGTTGGTAGTTGTAGTTGGTTGTTGTAGTTGGTAGTTGTAGTTGGTAGTTGTAGTTGGTAGTTGTAGTTGGTAGTTGTAGTTTGTAGTTGTAGTTGGTAGCTGTAGATGGTCGTTGTAGTTGGTAGTTGTAGTTGGTAGTTGTAGTTGGTAGTTGTAGTTGGTAGTTGTAGTTGTTAGTTGTAGTTGGTAGTTGTAGTTGGTAGTTGTAGTTGGTAGTTGTAGTTGGTAGTTGTAGTTGGTAGTTGTAGTTGTAGCTGTAGTTGATAGTTGTAGTTGGTAGTTGTAGTTGGTAGTTGTAGTTGGTAGTTGTAGTTGGTAGTTGTAGTTGGTAGTTGTAGTTGGTAGTTGTAGTTGTAGTTGTAGTTGGTAGTTGTAGTTGGTAGTTGTAGTTGGTAGTTGGAGTTGGTATTTGCAGTTGGTAGTTGCAGTTAGTAGTTGCAGTTGGTAGTTGTAGTTGGTAGTTGGTAGTTGTAGTTGGTAGTTGTAGTTGGTAGTTGTAGTTGGTAGTTGTAGTTTGTAGTTGTAGTTGGTAGTTGTAGTTGGTAGTTGTAGTTGGTAGTTGTAGTTGGTAGATGTATTTGGTAGTTGTAGTTGGTAGTTGTAGTTGGTAGTTGTAGTTGGTAGTTGTAGTTGGTAGTTGTAGTTGGTAGTTGTAGTTGGTAGTTGTAGTTGGTAGTTGTAGTTGGTAGTTGTAGTTTGTAGTTGTAGTTGGTAGTTGTAGTCGGTAGTTGTAGTTGTAGTTGGTAGTTGTAGTCGGTAGTTGTAGTTGTAGTTGTAGTTGTAGTTGTTGTTGTAGTTGTAGTTGTAGTTGTAGTTGTAGTTGTTGTTGTTGCTGTTGTTGTTGTTGTAGTTGTTATTGTTGTAGTTGTTGTTGTGGTTGTAGTTGTTGGTGTATCGTTGTCGTTGTCGTTGTCGTTGTTGTTGTCGCTGTTGTCGTTGTTGTCGTTGTTGTCGTTGCTGTCGTTGTTGTCGTTGTTGTCGTTGCTGTCGTTGCTGTCGTTGCTTTCGTTGCTGTCGTTGCTGTCGTTGTTGTCGTTGTTGTCGTTGTTGCCGTTGTTGCCGTGGTTGTCGTTGTTGTCGTTGTTGCCGTTGTTGCCGTGGTTGTCGTTGTTGTCGTTGTTGTCGTTGTTGTCGTTGTTGTCGTTGTTGTCGTTGTTGTCGTTGTTGTCGTTGTTGTTATTGTAGTTGTTCTCGTTGTTCTCGTTGTTGTTGTTGTTGTCGTTGTTGTCGTTGTTGTTGTTGTTGCTGTTGTTGTTGTAGTTGTAGTTGTTGTTGTAGTTGTTGTTGTTGTTGTAGTTGTAGTTGTAGTTGTAGTTGTAGTTGTAGTTGTTGTTGTTGTTGTAGTTGTAGTTGTAGTAGTAGTTGTAGTTGTAGTTGTTGTCGTTGTTGTCGTTGTTGTCGTTGTTGTCGTTGTTGTCGTTGTTGTTATTGTAGTTGTTCTCGTTGTTGTCGTCGTTGTCGTCGTTGTCGTCGTTGTCGTCGTTGTTCTCGTTGTTGTTGTTGTTGTCGTTGTTGTCGTTGTTGTTGTTGTTGCTGTTGTTGTTGTAGTTGTAGTTGTTGTTGTAGTTGTTGTTGTTGTTGTAGTTGTAGTTGTAGTTGTAGTTGTAGTTGTAGTTGTAGTTGTAGTTGTAGTTGTTGTTGTTGTTGTAGTTGTAGTTGTAGTAGTAGTTGTAGTTGTAGGTGTAGTTGTAGTTGTAGTTGTAGTTGTAGTTGTTGTTGTAGTTGTTGTTGTAGTTGTAGTTGTAGTTGGTAGTTGTAGTTGGTAGTTGTAGTTGGTAGTTGGAGTTGGTATTTGCAGTTGGTAGTTGCAGTTAGTAGTTGCAGTTGGTAGTTGTAGTTGGTAGTTGGTAGTTGTAGTTGGTAGTTGTAGTTGTAGTTGTAGTTGGTGGTTGTAGTTGGTAGTTGTAGTTGGTAGTTGTAGTTGGTAGTTGTAGTTGGTAGTTGTAGTTGGTAGTTGTAGGTGGTAGTTGTTGTTGTAGTTGTAGTTGTAGTTGATAGTTGTAATTGGTAGTTGTAGTTGGTAGTCGTAGTTGGTAGTTGTAGTTGGTAGTTGTAGTTGGTAGTTGTAGTTCGTAGTTGTAGTTGGTAGTTGTTGTTGGTAGTTGTAGTTGGTAGTTGTAGTTGGTAGTTGTAGTTGGTAGTTGTAGTTGGTAGTTGTAGTTGGTAGTTGTAGTTGGTAGTTGTAGTTGGTAGTTGTAGTTGGTAGTTGTAGTTGGTAGTTGTAGTTGGTAGTTGTAGTTTGTAGTTGTAGTTGATAGTTGTAGATGGTAGTTGTAGTTGGTAGTTGTAGCTGGTAGTTGTAGTTGGTAGTTGTAGTTGGTAGTTGTAGTTGGTAGTTGTAGTTGGTAGTTGTAGTTGGTAGTTGTAGTTGGTAGTTGTAGTTGTAGCTGTAGTTGATAGTTGTAGTTGGTAGTTGTAGTTGGTAGTTGTAGTTGGTAGTTGTAGTTGGTAGTTGTAGTTGGTAGTTGTAGTTGTAGTTGTAGTTGGTAGTTGTAGTTGGTAGTTGTAGTTGGTAGTTGGAGTTGGTAGTTGCAGTTGGTAGTTGCAGTTAGTAGTTGCAGTTGGTAGTTGTAGTTGGTAGTTGTAGTTGGTAGTTGTAGTTGGTAGTTGTAGTTGGTAGTTGTAGTTGGTAGTTGTAGTTGGTAGTTGTAGTTGGTAGTTGTAGTTGGTAGTTGTAGTTGGTAGTTGTAGTTGGTAGTTGTAGTTGGTAGTTGTAGTTGGTAGTTGTAGTTGGTAGTTGCAGTTGGTAGTTGTAGTTGGTAGTTGTAGTTGGTAGTTGTTGTTGGTAGTTGTAGTTGGTAGTTGTAGTTGGTAGTTGTAGCTGGCAGTTGTAGCTGGCAGTTGTAGCTGGCTGTTGTAGCTGGCAGTTGTAGCTGGCAGTTGTAGCAGGCAGTTGTAGCTGGTAGTTGTAGTTGGTAGTTGTAGGTGGTAGTTGTAGTTGGTAGTTGTAGTTGGTAGTTGTAGTTTGTAGTTGTAGTTGGTAGTTGTAGTTGGTAGATGTATTTGGTAGTTGTAGTTGGTCGTTGGAGTTGGTAGTTGCAGTTGGTAGTTGCAGTTGGTAGTTGTAGTTGTTGTTGTAGTTGGTAGTTGTAGTTGTAGTTGTAGTTGTAGTTGTAGTTGTTGTTGTAGTTGGTAGTTGTAGTTGGTAGTTGTAGTTGGTAGTTCTAGTTGGTTTGTTGTAGTTGGTAGTTGCAGTTGGTAGTTGCAGTTGGTAGTTGTAGTTCCAGTTGGTAGTTGTAGCTGTTGTTGTTTTTGTAGTTGTTGTTGTTGCAGTTGTTGTTGTTGTTGTAGTTGTTGTTGTTGTTGTAGTTGTTGTTGTTGTTGTAGTTGTAGTTGTAGTTGCAGTTGGTAGTTGTAGTTGGTAGTTGTAGTAGGTAGTTGTAATTGTAGTTGTTGTTGTAGTTGTAGTTGTAGTTGTAGTTGTAGTTGTAGTTGTAGTTGTAGTTGGTAGTTGTAGTTGGTAGTTGTAGTTGGTAGTTGTAGTTGGTAGCTGTAGTTGGTAGTTGTAGTTGGTAGTTGTACTTGGTAGGTGTAGTTGGTAGTTGTAGTTGGTAGTTGTAGTTGGTAGTTGTAGTTGGTAGTTGCAGTTGGTAGTTGCAGTTGGTAGCTGTAGTTTGTAGTTGTAGTTGGTAGTTGTAGTTGGTAGTTGTAGTTGGTAGTTGTAGTTGGTAGTTGTAGTTGGTAGTTGTAGTTGGTAGTTGTAGCTGGTAGTTGTAGCTGGTAGTTGTAGTTGGTAGTTGCAGTTGGTAGTTGCAGTTGGTAGTTGTAGTTGGTAGTTGTAGTTGGTAGTTGTAGTTGGTAGTTGTAGTTGGTAGTTGTAGTTGGCAGTTGTAGTTGGTAGTGGTAGTTGTAGTTGTAGTTGGTAGTTGTAGTTGGTAGTTGTAGTTGGTAGTTGTAGTTGGTAGTTGTAGTTGGTAATTGTAGTTGGTAGTTGTAGTTGGTAGTTGTAGTTGGTAGTTGTAGTTGGTAGTTGTAGTTGGTAGTTGCAGTTGGTAGTTGTAGGTGGTAGTTGTAGTTGGTAGTTGTAGTTGGTAGTTCTAGTTGGTTTGTTGTAGTTGGTAGTTGCAGTTGGTAGTTGCAGTTGGTAGTTGTAGTTCCAGTTGGTAGTTGTAGTTGTTGTTGTTTTTGTAGTTGTTGTTGTTGCAGTTGTTGTTGTTGTTGTAGTTGTTGTTGTTGTTGTAGTTGTTGTTGTTGTTGTAGTTGTAGTTGTAGTTGCAGTTGGTAGTTGTAGTTGGTAGTTGTAATTGTAGTT
This sequence comes from Andrena hattorfiana, assembly GCA_944738655.2. NCBI lineage: Eukaryota > Metazoa > Arthropoda > Insecta > Hymenoptera > Andrenidae > Andrena > Andrena hattorfiana. Next base: position 46,796,487 of record OX122890.1, on the reverse strand, counting down.
GTTGTTGTAGTTGTAGTTGTAGTTGTAGTTGTAGTTGTAGTTGTAGTTGTAGTTGTAGTTGGTAGTTGTAGTTGGTAGTTGTAGTTGGTAGTTGTAGTTGGTAGCTGTAGTTGGTAGTTGTAGTTGGTACTTGTACTTGGTAGGTGTAGTTGGTAGTTGTAGTTGGTAGTTGTAGTTGGTAGTTGTAGTTGGTAGTTGCAGTTGGTAGTTGCAGTTGGTAGCTGTAGTTTGTAGTTGTAGTTGGTAGTTGTAGTTGGTAGTTGTAGTTGGTAGTTGTAGTTGGTAGTTGTAGTTGGTAGTTGTAGTTGGTAGTTGTAGCTGGTAGTTGTAGTTGGTAGTTGTAGTTGGTAGTTGCAGTTGGTAGTTGTAGTTGGTAGTTGTAGTTGGTAGTTGTAGTTGGTAGTTGTAGTTGGTAGTTATAGTTGGTAGTTGTAGTTGGTAGTTGTAGTTGGTAGTTGTAGTTGGTAGTTGTAGTTGTAGTTGGTAGTTGTAGTTGGTAGTTGTAGTTGGTAGTTGTAGTTGGTAGTTGTAGTTGGTAGTTGTAGTTGGTAGTTGTAGTTGGTAGTTGTACTTGGTAGTTGTAGTTGGTAGTTGTAGTTGGTAGTTGTAGTTGGTATTTGTAGTTGGTAGTTGCAGTTGGTAGTTGTAGGTGGTAGTTGTAGTTGGTAGTTGTAGTTGGTAGTTGTAGTTGGTAGTTGTAGTTGGTAGTTGTAGTTGGTAGCTGTAGTTGGTAGTTGTAGTTGGTAGTTGTAGGTGGTAGTTGTAGTTGGTAGTTGTAGTTGGTAGTTGTTGTTGGTAGTTGTAGTTGGTAGTTGCAGTTGGTAGTTGTAGTTGGTAGTTGTAGATGGTAGTTGTAGTTGGTAGTTGTAGTTGGTAGTTGTAGTTGGTAGTTGTAGTTGGTAGTTGTAGTTGTAGTTGTAGTTGTAGTTGGTAGTTGTAGTTGGTAGTTGTAGTTGGTAGTTGTTGTTGGTAGTTGTAGTTGGTAGTTGCAGTTGGTAGTTGTAGTTGGTAGTTGTAGATGGTAGTTGTAGTTGGTAGTTGTAGTTGGTAGTTGTAGCTGGCAGTTGTAGCTGGCAGTTGTAGCTGGCTGTTGTAGCTGGCAGTTGTAGCTGGCAGTTGTAGCTGGCAGTTGTAGCTGGTAGTTGTAGTTGGTAGTTGTAGTTGGTAGTTGTAGTTGGTAGTTGTAGTTGGTAGTTGTAGTTTGTAGTTGTAGTTGGTAGTTGTAGTTGGTAGATATATTTGGTAGTTGTAGTTGGTCGTTGGAGTTGGTAGTTGCAGTTGGTAGTTGCAGTTGGTAGTTGCAGTTGGTAGTTGTAGTTGTTGTTGTAGTTGGTAGTTGTAGTTGTAGTTGTAGTTGTAGTTGTAGTTGTTGTTGTAGTTGGTAGTTGTAGTTGGTAGTTGTAGTTGGTAGTTGTAGTTGGTAGTTGTAGTTGGTTTGTTGTAGTTGGTAGTTGCAGTTGGTAGTTGCAGTTGGTATTTGCAGTTGGTAGTTGTAGTTCCAGTTGGTAGTTGTAGTTGTTGTTTTTGTAGTTGTTGTTGTAGTTGTTGTTGTTGTTAGAGTTGTTGTTGTTGTTGTAGTTGTACTTGTAGTTGCAGTTGGTAGTTGTAGTTGGTAGTTGTAGTTGGTAGTTGTAGTTGTAGTTGTTGTAGTTGTAGTTGTAGATGTAGTTGTAGTTGTAGTTGGTAGTTGTAGTTGGTAGTTGTAGTTGGTAGTTGTAGATGGTAGTTGTAGTTGGTAGTTGTAGTTGGTAGTTGTACTTGGTAGTTGTAGTTGGTAGTTGCAGTTGGTAGTTGTAGTTGGTAGTTGTAGATGGTAGTTGTAGTTGGTAGTTGTAGTTGGTAGTTGTAGCTGGCAGTTGTAGCTGGCAGTTGTAGCTGGCTGTTGTAGCTGGCAGTTGTAGCTGGCAGTTGTAGCTGGCAGTTGTAGCTTGCAGTTGTAGCTGGCAGCTGTAGCTGGCAGTTGTAACTGGCATTTGTAGCTGGCAGTTGTAGCTGGCAGTTGTAGCTGGCTGTTGTAGCTGGCAGTTGTAGCTGGCAGTTGTAGCTGGCAGTTGTAGCTGGCAGTTGTAGCTCGTAGCTGTAGTTGGTAGTTGTAGTTGGTAGTTGTAGTTGGTAGTTGTAGTTTGTAGTTGTAGTTGGTAGTTGTAGTTGGTAGTTGTAGTTGGTAGATGTATTTGGTAGTTGTAGTTGGTCGTTGGAGTTGGTAGTTGCAGTTGGTAGTCGCAGTTGGTAGTTGCAGTTTGTAGTTGCAGGTGGTAGTTGCAGTTGGTAGTTGTAGTTGGTAGTTGTAGTTGGTAGTTGTAGTTGGTAGTTGTAGTTGGTAGTTGTAGTTGGTAGTTGTAGTTGGTAGTTGTAGTTGGTAGTGGTAGTTGGTAGTTGTAGTTGTAGTTGTAGTTGTAGTTGTTGTTGTAGTTGGTAGTTGTAGTTGGTAGTTGTAGTTGGTAGTTCTAGTTGGTTTGTTGTAGTTGGTAGTTGCAGTTGGTAGTTGCAGTTGGTAGTTGTAGTTCCAGTTGGTAGTTGTAGCTGTTGTTGTTTTTGTAGTTGTTGTTGTTGCAGTTGTTGTTGTTGTTGTATTTGTTGTTGTTGTTGTAGTTGTTGTTGTTGTTGTTGTTGTAGTTGTAGTTGCAGTTGGTAGTTGTAGTTGGTAGTTGTAGTAGGTAGTTGTAATTGTAGTTGTTGTTGTAGTTGTAGTTGTAGTTGTAGTTGTAGTTGTAGTTGTAGTTGTAGTTGGTAGTTGTAGTTGGTAGTTGTAGTTGGTAGTTGTAGTTGGTAGCTGTAGTTGGTAGTTGTAGTTGGTAGTTGTACTTGGTAGGTGTAGTTGGTAGTTGTAGTTGGTAGTTGTAGTTGGTAGTTGTAGTTGGTAGTTGCAGTTGGTAGTTGCAGTTGGTAGCTGTAGTTTGTAGTTGTAGTTGGTAGTTGTAGTTGGTAGTTGTAGTTGGTAGTTGTAGTTGGTAATTGTAGTTGGTAGTTGTAGTTGGTAGTTGTAGTTGGTAGTTGTAGTTGGTAGTTGTAGTTGGTAGTTGCAGTTGGTAGTTGTAGGTGGTAGTTGTAGTTGGTAGTTGTAGTTGGTAGTTGTAGTTGGTAGTTGTAGTTGGTAGTTGTAGTTGGTAGTTGTAGTTGGTAGTTGTAGTTGGTAGTTGTAGTTGGTAGTTGTAGTTGGTAGTTGTAATTGGTAGTTGTAGTTGTAGTTGTAGTTGGTAGTTGTAGTTGGTAGTTGTAGTTGGTAGTTGGAGTTGGTAGTTGCAGTTGGTAGTTGCAGTTGGTAGTTGCAGTTGGTAGTTGCAGTTGGTAGTTGCAGTTGGTAGTTGTAGTTGGTAGTTGTACTTGGTAGTTGTAGTTGGTAGTTGTAGTTGGTAGTTGTAGTTGGTAGTTGTAGTTGGTAGTTGTAGTTGGTAGTTGTAGTTGGTAGTTGTAGTTGGTAGTTGTAGTTGGTAGTTGTAGTTGGTAGTTGTAGTTGTAGTTGTAGTTGGTAGTTGTAGTTGGTAGTTGTAGTTGGTAGTTGGAGTTGGTAGTTGCAGTTGGTAGTTGCAGTTGGTAGTTGCAGTTGGTAGTTGTAGTTGGTAGTTGTAGTTGGTAGTTGTAGTTGGTAGTTGTAGTTGGTAGTTGTAGTTGGTAGTTGTAGTTGGTAGTTGTAGTTGGTAGTTGTAGTTGGTAGTTGTAGTTGGTAGTTGTAGTTGGTAGTTGTAGTTGGTAGTTGTAGTTGGTAGTTGTAGTTGGTAGTTGCAGTTGGTAGTTGTAGTTGGTAGTTGTAGTTGGTAGTTGTTGTTGGTAGTTGTAGTTGGTAGTTGTAGTTGGTAGTTGTAGCTGGCAGTTGTAGCTGGCAGTTGTAGCTGGCTGTTGTAGCTGGCAGTTGTAGCTGGCAGTTGTAGCTGGCAGTTGTAGCTGGTAGTTGTAGTTGGTAGTTGTAGGTGGTAGTTGTAGTTGGTAGTTGTAGTTGGTAGTTGTAGTTTGTAGTTGTAGTTGGTAGTTGTAGTTGGTAGATGTATTTGGTAGTTGTAGTTGGTCGTTGGAGTTGGTAGTTGCAGTTGGTAGTTGCAGTTGGTAGTTGTAGTTGTTGTTGTAGTTGGTAGTTGTAGTTGTAGTTGTAGTTGTAGTTGTAGTTGTTGTTGTAGTTGGTAGTTGTAGTTGGTAGTTGTAGTTGGTAGTTCTAGTTGGTTTGTTGTAGTTGGTAGTTGCAGTTGGTAGTTGCAGTTGGTAGTTGTAGTTCCAGTTGGTAGTTGTAGCTGTTGTTGTTTTTGTAGTTGTTGTTGTTGCAGTTGTTGTTGTTGTTGTAGTTGTTGTTGTTGTTGTAGTTGTTGTTGTTGTTGTAGTTGTAGTTGTAGTTGCAGTTGGTAGTTGTAGTTGGTAGTTGTAGTAGGTAGTTGTAATTGTAGTTGTTGTTGTAGTTGTAGTTGTAGTTGTAGTTGTAGTTGTAGTTGTAGTTGTAGTTGGTAGTTGTAGTTGGTAGTTGTAGTTGGTAGTTGTAGTTGGTAGCTGTAGTTGGTAGTTGTAGTTGGTAGTTGTACTTGGTAGGTGTAGTTGGTAGTTGTAGTTGGTAGTTGTAGTTGGTAGTTGTAGTTGGTAGTTGCAGTTGGTAGTTGCAGTTGGTAGCTGTAGTTTGTAGTTGTAGTTGGTAGTTGTAGTTGGTAGTTGTAGTTGGTAGTTGTAGTTGGTAGTTGTAGTTGGTAGTTGTAGTTGGTAGTTGTAGCTGGTAGTTGTAGCTGGTAGTTGTAGTTGGTAGTTGCAGTTGGTAGTTGCAGTTGGTAGTTGTAGTTGGTAGTTGTAGTTGGTAGTTGTAGTTGGTAGTTGTAGTTGGTAGTTGTAGTTGGCAGTTGTAGTTGGTAGTGGTAGTTGTAGTTGTAGTTGGTAGTTGTAGTTGGTAGTTGTAGTTGGTAGTTGTAGTTGGTAGTTGTAGTTGGTAATTGTAGTTGGTAGTTGTAGTTGGTAGTTGTAGTTGGTAGTTGTAGTTGGTAGTTGTAGTTGGTAGTTGCAGTTGGTAGTTGTAGGTGGTAGTTGTAGTTGGTAGTTGTAGTTGGTAGTTCTAGTTGGTTTGTTGTAGTTGGTAGTTGCAGTTGGTAGTTGCAGTTGGTAGTTGTAGTTCCAGTTGGTAGTTGTAGTTGTTGTTGTTTTTGTAGTTGTTGTTGTTGCAGTTGTTGTTGTTGTTGTAGTTGTTGTTGTTGTTGTAGTTGTTGTTGTTGTTGTAGTTGTAGTTGTAGTTGCAGTTGGTAGTTGTAGTTGGTAGTTGTAATTGTAGTTGTTGTTGTAGTTGTAGTTGTAGTTGTAGTTGTAGTTGTAGTTGTAGTTGTAGTTGTAGTTGGTAGTTGTAGTTGGTAGTTGTAGTTGGTAGTTGTAGTTGGTAGCTGTAGTTGGTAGTTGTAGTTGGTACTTGTACTTGGTAGGTGTAGTTGGTAGTTGTAGTTGGTAGTTGTAGTTGGTAGTTGTAGTTGGTAGTTGCAGTTGGTAGTTGCAGTTGGTAGCTGTAGTTTGTAGTTGTAGTTGGTAGTTGTAGTTGGTAGTTGTAGTTGGTAGTTGTAGTTGGTAGTTGTAGTTGGTAGTTGTAGTTGGTAGTTGTAGCTGGTAGTTGTAGTTGGTAGTTGTAGTTGGTAGTTGCAGTTGGTAGTTGTAGTTGGTAGTTGTAGTTGGTAGTTGTAGTTGGTAGTTGTAGTTGGTAGTTATAGTTGGTAGTTGTAGTTGGTAGTTGTAGTTGGTAGTTGTAGTTGGTAGTTGTAGTTGTAGTTGGTAGTTGTAGTTGGTAGTTGTAGTTGGTAGTTGTAGTTGGTAGTTGTAGTTGGTAGTTGTAGTTGGTAGTTGTAGTTGGTAGTTGTACTTGGTAGTTGTAGTTGGTAGTTGTAGTTGGTAGTTGTAGTTGGTATTTGTAGTTGGTAGTTGCAGTTGGTAGTTGTAGGTGGTAGTTGTAGTTGGTAGTTGTAGTTGGTAGTTGTAGTTGGTAGTTGTAGTTGGTAGTTGTAGTTGGTAGTTGTAGTTGGTAGTTGTAGTTGGTAGTTGTAGGTGGTAGTTGTAGTTGGTAGTTGTAGTTGGTAGTTGTAGTTGGTAGTTGTAGTTGGTAGTTGTAGTTGGTAGTTGTAGTTGGTAGTTGTAGTTGGTAGTTGTAGTTGGTAGTTGTAGTTGTAGTTGTAGTTGTAGTTGGTAGTTGTAGTTGGTAGTTGTAGTTGGTAGTTGTTGTTGGTAGTTGTAGTTGGTAGTTGCAGTTGGTAGTTGTAGTTGGTAGTTGTAGATGGTAGTTGTAGTTGGTAGTTGTAGTTGGTAGTTGTAGCTGGCAGTTGTAGCTGGCAGTTGTAGCTGGCTGTTGTAGCTGGCAGTTGTAGCTGGCAGTTGTAGCTGGCAGTTGTAGCTGGTAGTTGTAGTTGGTAGTTGTAGTTGGTAGTTGTAGTTGGTAGTTGTAGTTGGTAGTTGTAGTTTGTAGTTGTAGTTGGTAGTTGTAGTTGGTAGATATATTTGGTAGTTGTAGTTGGTCGTTGGAGTTGGTAGTTGCAGTTGGTAGTTGCAGTTGTTAGTTGCAGTTGGTAGTTGTAGTTGTTGTTGTAGTTGGTAGTTGTAGTTGTAGTTGTAGTTGTAGTTGTAGTTGTTGTTGTAGTTGGTAGTTGTAGTTGGTAGTTGTAGTTGGTAGTTGTAGTTGGTAGTTGTAGTTGGTTTGTTGTAGTTGGTAGTTGCAGTTGGTAGTTGCAGTTGGTATTTGCAGTTGGTAGTTGTAGTTCCAGTTGGTAGTTGTAGTTGTTGTTTTTGTAGTTGTTGTTGTAGTTGTTGTTGTTGTTAGAGTTGTTGTTGTTGTTGTAGTTGTACTTGTAGTTGCAGTTGGTAGTTGTAGTTGGTAGTTGTAGTTGGTAGTTGTAGTTGTAGTTGTTGTAGTTGTAGTTGTAGATGTAGTTGTAGTTGTAGTTGGTAGTTGTAGTTGGTAGTTGTAGTTGGTAGTTGTAGATGGTAGTTGTAGTTGGTAGTTGTAGTTGGTAGTTGTACTTGGTAGTTGTAGTTGGTAGTTGCAGTTGGTAGTTGTAGTTGGTAGTTGTAGATGGTAGTTGTAGTTGGTAGTTGTAGTTGGTAGTTGTAGCTGGCAGTTGTAGCTGGCAGTTGTAGCTGGCTGTTGTAGCTGGCAGTTGTAGCTGGCAGTTGTAGCTGGCAGTTGTAGCTTGCAGTTGTAGCTGGCAGCTGTAGCTGGCAGTTGTAACTGGCATTTGTAGCTGGCAGTTGTAGCTGGCAGTTGTAGCTGGCTGTTGTAGCTGGCAGTTGTAGCTGGCAGTTGTAGCTGGCAGTTGTAGCTGGCAGTTGTAGCTCGTAGCTGTAGTTGGTAGTTGTAGTTGGTAGTTGTAGTTGGTAGTTGTAGTTTGTAGTTGTAGTTGGTAGTTGTAGTTGGTAGTTGTAGTTGGTAGATGTATTTGGTAGTTGTAGTTGGTCGTTGGAGTTGGTAGTTGCAGTTGGTAGTCGCAGTTGGTAGATGCAGTTTGTAGTTGCAGGTGGTAGTTGCAGTTGGTAGTTGTAGTTGGTAGTTGTAGTTGGTAGTTGTAGTTGGTAGTTGTAGTTGGTAGTTGTAGTTGGTAGTTGTAGTTGGTAGTTGTAGTTGGTAGTGGTAGTTGGTAGTTGTAGTTGTAGTTGTAGTTGTAGTTGTTGTTGTAGTTGGTAGTTGTAGTTGGTAGTTGTAGTTGGTAGTTCTAGTTGGTTTGTTGTAGTTGGTAGTTGCAGTTGGTAGTTGCAGTTGGTAGTTGTAGTTCCAGTTGGTAGTTGTAGCTGTTGTTGTTTTTGTAGTTGTTGTTGTTGCAGTTGTTGTTGTTGTTGTAGTTGTTGTTGTTGTTGTAGTTGTTGTTGTTGTTGTTGTTGTAGTTGTAGTTGCAGTTGGTAGTTGTAGTTGGTAGTTGTAGTAGGTAGTTGTAATTGTAGTTGTTGTTGTAGTTGTAGTTGTAGTTGTAGTTGTAGTTGTAGTTGTAGTTGTAGTTGGTAGTTGTAGTTGGTAGTTGTAGTTGGTAGTTGTAGTTGGTAGCTGTAGTTGGTAGTTGTAGTTGGTAGTTGTACTTGGTAGGTGTAGTTGGTAGTTGTAGTTGGTAGTTGTAGTTGGTAGTTGTAGTTGGTAGTTGCAGTTGGTAGTTGCAGTTGGTAGCTGTAGTTTGTAGTTGTAGTTGGTAGTTGTAGTTGGTAGTTGTAGTTGGTAGTTGTAGTTGGTAATTGTAGTTGGTAGTTGTAGTTGGTAGTTGTAGTTGGTAGTTGTAGTTGGTAGTTGTAGTTGGTAGTTGCAGTTGGTAGTTGTAGGTGGTAGTTGTAGTTGGTAGTTGTAGTTGGTAGTTGTAGTTGGTTGTTGTAGTTGGTAGTTGTAGTTGGTAGTTGTAGTTGGTAGTTGTAGTTGGTAGTTGTAGTTGGTAGTTGTAGTTGTAGTTGTTGTTGTAGTTGTAGTTGTAGTTGTAGTTGTAGTTGTAGTTGTAGTTGTATTTGTAGTTTGTAGTTGTAGTTGGTAGTTGTAGTTGGTTTGTTGTAGTTGGTAGTTGTAGTTGGTAGTTGTAGTTGGTAGTTGTAGTTGGTAGTTGTAGTTGGTAGTTGTAGTTGGTTTGTTGTAGTTGGTAGTTGCAGTTGGTAGTTGCAGTTGGTAGTTGCAGTTGGTAGTTGTAGTTGGTAGTTGTAGTTGGTAGTTGTAGATGGTAGTTGTAGTTGGTAGTTGCAGTTGGTAGTTGTAGTTGGTAGTTGTAGTTGGTAGTTGTAGTTTGTAGTTGTAGTTGGTAGTTGTAGTTGGTAGATGTATTTGGTAGTTGTAGTTGGTCGTTGGAGTTGGTAGTTGCAGTTGGTAGTTGCAGTTGGTAGTTGTAGTTGTTGTTGTAGGTGGTAGTTGTAGTTGTAGTTGTAGTTGTAGTTGTAGTTGTAGTTGTAGTTGTAGTTGTAGTTGTAGTTGTAGTTGTAGTTGTAGTTGTAGTTGTAGTTGTAGTTGTAGTTGTAGTTGTAGTTGTAGTTGTAGTTGTAGTTGTAGTTGTAGTTGTTGTTGTTGTCGTTGTTGTTGTCGTTGTTGTCGTTGTTGTCGTTGTTGTCGTTGCTGTCGTTGTTGTCGTTGTTGTCGTTGCTGTCGTTGCTGTCGTTGCTTTCGTTGCTGTCGTTGCTGTCGTTGTTGTCGTTGTTGTCGTTGTTGCCGTTGTTGCCGTTGTTGTCGTTGTTGTCGTTGTTGTCGTTGTTGTCGTTGTTGTTATTGTAGTTGTTCTCGTTGTTGTCGTCGTTGTCGTCGTTGTCGTCGTTGTCGTCGTTGTTCTCGTTGTTGTTGTTGTTGTCGTTGTTGTCGTTGTTGTTGTTGTTGCTGTTGTTGTTGTAGTTGTAGTTGTTGTTGTAGTTGTTGTTGTTGTTGTAGTTGTAGTTGTAGTTGTAGTTGTAGTTGTAGTTGTAGTTGTAGTTGTAGTTGTTGTTGTTGTTGTAGTTGTAGTTGTAGTAGTAGTTGTAGTTGTAGGTGTAGTTGTAGTTGTAGTTGTAGTTGTAGTTGTTGTTGTAGTTGTTGTTGTAGTTGTAGTTGTAGTTGGTAGTTGTAGTTGGTAGTTGTAGTTGGTAGTTGGAGTTGGTATTTGCAGTTGGTAGTTGCAGTTAGTAGTTGCAGTTGGTAGTTGTAGTTGGTAGTTGTAGTTGGTAGTTGGTAGTTGTAGTTGTAGTTGTAGTTGGTAGTTGTAGTTGGTAGTTGTAGTTGGTAGTTGAAGTTGGTAGTTGTAGCTGGCTGTTGTAGCTGGCAGTTGTAGCTGGCAGTTGTAGCTGGCAGTTGTAGCTTGCAGTTGTAGCTGGCAGTTGTAGCTGGCAGTTGTAACTGGCATTTGTAGCTGGCAGTTGTAGCTGGCAGTTGTAGCTGGCTGTTGTAGCTGGCAGTTGTAGCTGGCAGTTGTAGCTGGCAGTTGTAGCTGGCAGTTGTAGCTCGTAGTTGTAGTTGGTAGTTGTAGTTGGTAGTTGTAGTTGCTGGTTGTAGTTTGTAGTTGTAGTTGGTAGTTGTAGTTGGTAGTTGTAGTTGGTAGATGTATTTGGTAGTTGTAGTTGGTCGTTGGAGTTGGTAGTTGCAGTTGGTAGTCGCAGTTGGTAGTTGCAGTTGGTAGTTGCAGGTGGTAGTTGCAGTTGGTAGTTGTAGTTGGTAGTTGTAGTTGGTAGTTGTAGTTGGTAGTTGTAGTTGGTAGTTGTAGTTGGTAGTTGTAGCTGGTAGTTGTAGTTGGTAGTTGTAGTTGGTAGTTGTAGTTGTAGTTGTAGTTGTAGTTGTTGTTGTAGTTGTAGTTGTAGTTGTAGTTGTAGTTGTAGTTGTAGTTGTAGTTGTAGTTGTAGTTGTAGTTGTAGTTGTAGTTGTAGTTGTAGTTGTAGTTGTAGTTGTAGTTGTAGTTGTAGTTGTAGTTGTAGTTGTAGTTGTAGTTGTAGTTGTAGTTGTTGTTGTTGCTGTTGTTGTTGTTGTAGTTGTTATTGTTGTAGTTGTTGTTGTGGTTGTAGTTGTTGGTGTGTCGTTGTCGTTGTCGTTGTCGTTGTTGTTGTCGTTGTTGTCGTTGTTGTCGTTGTTGTCGTTGCTGTCGTTGTTGTCGTTGTTGTCGTTGCTGTCGTTGCTGTCGTTGCTTTCGTTGCTGTCGTTGCTGTCGTTGCTGTCGTTGTTGTCGTTGTTGCCGTTGTTGCCGTGGTTGTCGTTGTTGTCGTTGTTGTCGTTGTTGTCGTTGTTGTTATTGTAGTTGTTCTCGTTGTTGTCGTCGTTGTCGTCGTTGTCGTCGTTGTTCTCGTTGTTGTTGTTGTTGTCGTTGTTGTCGTTGTTGTTGTTGTTGCTGTTGTTGTTGTAGTTGTAGTTGTTGTTGTAGTTGTTGTTGTTGTTGTAGTTGTAGTTGTAGTTGTAGTTGTAGTTGTAGTTGTAGTTGTTGTTGTTGTTGTAGTTGTAGTTGTAGTAGTAGTTGTAGTTGTAGGTGTAGTTGTAGTTGTAGTTGTAGTTGTAGTTGTTGTTGTAGTTGTTGTTGTAGTTGCAGTTGTAGTTGTAGTTGTAGTTGTAGTTGTAGTCGTATTTGTAGTTGTAGTTGTAGATGTAGTTGTAGTTGGTAGTTGTAGTTGGTAGTTGTAGTTGGTAGTTGGTAGTTGTAGTTGTAGTTGTAGTTGGTAGTTGTAGTTGGTAGTTGTAGTTGGTAGTTGTAGTTGGTAGTTGTAGTTGGTAGTTGTAGTTGGAAGTTGTAGTTGGTAGTTGTAGTTGTAGTTGTAGTTGTAGTTGATAGTTGTAGTTGGTAGTTGTAGTTGGTAGTCGTAGTTGATAGTTGTAGTTGGTAGTTGTAGTTGGTAGTTGTAGTTCGTAGTTGTAGTTGGTAGTTGTTGTTGGTAGTTGTAGTTGGTAGTTGTAGTTGGTTGTTGTAGTTGGTAGTTGTAGTTGGTAGTTGTAGTTGGTAGTTGTAGTTGGTAGTTGTAGTTTGTAGTTGTAGTTGGTAGTTGTAGATGGTAGTTGTAGTTGGTAGTTGTAGTTGGTAGTTGTAGTTGGTAGTTGTAGTTGGTAGTTGTAGTTGTTAGTTGTAGTTGGTAGTTGTAGTTGGTAGTTGTAGTTGGTAGTTGTAGTTTGTAGTTGTAGTTGTAGCTGTAGTTGATAGTTGTAGTTGGTAGTTGTAGTTGGTAGTTGTAGTTGGTAGTTGTAGTTGGTAGTTGTAGTTGGTAGTTGTAGTTGGTAGTTGTAGTTGTAGTTGTAGTTGGTAGTTGTAGTTGGTAGTTGTAGTTGGTAGTTGGAGTTGGTAGTTGCAGTTGGTAGTTGCAGTTAGTAGTTGCAGTTGGTAGTTGTAGTTGGTAGTTGGTAGTTGTAGTTGGTAGTTGTAGTTGGTAGTTGTAGTTGGTAGTTGTAGTTTGTAGTTGTAGTTGGTAGTTGTAGTTGGTAGTTGTAGTTGGTAGTTGTAGTTGGTAGTTGTAGTTGGTAGTTGTAGTTGGTAGTTGTAGTTGGTAGTTGTAGTTGGTAGTTGTAGTTGGTAGTTGTAGTTGGTAGTTGTAGTTGGTAGTTGTAGTTGGTAGTTGTAGTTGGTAGTTGTAGTTGGTAGTTGTACTTGGTAGTTGTAGTTGGTAGTTGTAGTTGGTAGTTGTAGTTGGTAGTTGTAGTTGGTAGTTGTAGTTGGTAGTTGTAGTTGGTAGTTGTAGTTGGTAGTTGTACTTGGTAGTTGTAGTTGGTAGTTGTAGTTGGTAGTTGTAGTTGGTAGTTGTAGTTGGTAGTTGTAGTTGGTAGTTGTAGTTGGTAGTTGTAGTTGGTAGTTGTAGTTGGTAGTTGTAGTTGGTAGTTGTACTTGGTAGTTGTAGTTGGTAGTTGTAGTTGGTAGTTGTAGTTGGTAGTTGTAGTTGGTAGTTGTAGTTGGTAGTTGTAGTTGGTAGTTGTAGTTGGTAGTTGTAGTTGGTAGTTGTAGTTGGTAGTTGTAGTTGGTAGTTGTAGTTGTAGTTGGTAGTTGTAGTTGGTAGTTGCAGTTGGTAGTTGCAGTTGGTAGTTGCAGTTGGTAGTTGCAGTTGGTAGTTGCAGTTGGTAGTTGTAGTTGGTAGTTGTAGATGGTAGTTGTAGTTGGTAGTTGTAGTTGGTAGTTGTAGCTGGCAGTTGTAGCTGGCAGTTGTAGCTGGCTGTTGTAGCTGGCAGTTGTAGCTGGCAGTTGTAGCTGGCAGTTGTAGCTGGTAGTTGTAGTTGGTAGTTGTAGTTGGTAGTTGTAGTTGTAGTTGTTGTAGTTGTAGTTGTAGTTGTAGATGTAGTTGTAGTTGTAGTTGGTAGTTGTAGTTGGTAGTTGTAGTTGGTAGTTGTAGTTGGTAGTTGTAGTTGGTAGTTGTAGTTGGTAGTTGTAGTTGGTAGTTGTAGTTGGTAGTTGTAGCTGGTAGTTGTAGCTGGTAGTTGTAGTTGCTAGTTGCAGTTGGTAGTTGTAGTTGGTAGTTGTAGTTGGTAGTTGTAGTTGGTAGTTGTAGTTGGTAGTTGTAGTTGGTAGTTGTAGTTGGTAGTTGTAGTTGGTAGTTGTAGTTGGTAGTTGCAGTTGGTAGCTGTAGTTGGTAGTTGTAGTTGGTAGTTGTTGTTGGTAGTTGTAGTTGGTAGTTGTAGTTGGTAGTTGTAGTTGTAGTTGTTGTTGTAGTTGTAGTTGTAGTTGTAGTTGTAGTTGTAGTTGTAGTTGTAGTTGTAGTTTGTAGTTGTAGTTGGTAGTTGTAGTTGTTGTAGTTGTAGTTGTAGATGTAGTTGTAGTTGTAGTTGTTGTAGTTGTAGTTGTAGATGTAGTTGTAGTTGTAGTTGGTAGTTGTAGTTGGTAGTTGTAGTTGGTAGTTGTAGTTGGTAGTTGTAGTTGGTAGTTGTAGTTGGTAGTTGTAGTTGGTAGTTGTAGTTGGTAGTTGTAGCTGGTAGTTGTAGCTGGTAGTTGTAGTTGCTAGTTGCAGTTGGTAGTTGTAGTTGGTAGTTGTAGTTGGTAGTTGTAGTTGGTAGTTGTAGTTGGTAGTTGTAGTTGGTAGTTGTAGTTGGTAGTTGTAGTTGGTAGTTGTAGTTGGTAGTTGCAGTTGGTAGCTGTAGTTGGTAGTTGTAGTTGGTAGTTGTTGTTGGTAGTTGTAGTTGGTAGTTGTAGTTGGTAGTTGTAGTTGTAGTTGTTGTTGTAGTTGTAGTTGTAGTTGTAGTTGTAGTTGTAGTTGTAGTTGTAGTTGTAGTTTGTAGTTGTAGTTGGTAGTTGTAGTTGGTTTGTTGTAGTTGGTAGTTGCAGTTGGTAGTTGCAGTTGGTAGTTGCAGTTGGTAGTTGCAGTTGGTACTTGCAGTTGGTAGTTGTAGTTGGTAGTTGTAGTTGGTAGTTGTAGTTGGTAGTTGTAGTTGGTTTGTTGTAGTTGGTAGTTGTAGTTGGTAGTTGGTAGTTGTTGTTGTAGTTGTAGTTGGTAGTTGTAGTTGGTAGTTGTAGTTGTAGTTGTAGTTGTAGTTGATAGTTGTAGTTGGTAGTTGTAGTTGGCAGTCGTAGTTGGTAGTTGTAGTTGGTAGTTGTAGTTGGTAGTTGTAGTTCGTAGTTGTAGTTGGTAGTTGTTGTTGGTAGTTGTAGTTGGTAGTTGTAGTTGGTAGTTGTAGTTGGTAGTTGTAGTTGGTAGTTGTAGTTGGCAGTTGTAGTTGGTAGTTGTAGTTTGTAGTTGTAGTTGGTAGTTGTAGATGGTAGTTGTAGTTGGTAGTTGTAGTTGGTAGTTGTAGTTGGTAGTTGTAGTTGGTAGTTGTAGTTGGTAGTTGTAGTTGGTAGTTGTAGTTGTAGCTGTAGTTGATAGTTGATAGTTGTAGTTGGTAGTTGTAGTTGGTAGTTGTAGTTGGTAGTTGTAGTTGGTAGTTGTAGTTGGTAGTTGTAGTTTGTAGTTGCAGTTCCTAGTTGTAGTTGGTAGTTGCAGTTGGTAGTTGCAGTTGGTAGTTGCAGTTGGTAGTTGCAGTTGGTACTTGCAGTTGGTAGTTGTAGTTGGTAGTTGTAGTTGGTAGTTGTAGTTGGTAGTTGTAGTTGGTAGTTGTAGTTGGTAGTTGAAGTTGGTAGTTGTAGCTGGCTGTTGTAGCTGGCAGTTGTAGCTGGCAGTTGTAGCTGGCAGTTGTAGCTTGCAGTTGTAGCTGGCAGTTGTAGCTGGCAGTTGTAACTGGCATTTGTAGCTGGCAGTTGTAGCTGGCAGTTGTAGCTGGCTGTTGTAGCTGGCAGTTGTAGCTGGCAGTTGTAGCTGGCAGTTGTAGCTGGCAGTTGTAGCTCGTAGTTGTAGTTGGTAGTTGTAGTTGGTAGTTGTAGTTGCTGGTTGTAGTTTGTAGTTGTAGTTGGTAGTTGTAGTTGGTAGTTGTAGTTGGTAGATGTATTTGGTAGTTGTAGTTGGTCGTTGGAGTTGGTAGTTGCAGTTGGTAGTCGCAGTTGGTAGTTGCAGTTGGTAGTTGCAGGTGGTAGTTGCAGTTGGTAGTTGTAGTTGGTAGTTGTAGTTGGTAGTTGTAGTTGGTAGTTGTAGTTGGTAGTTGTAGTTGGTAGTTGTAGCTGGTAGTTGTAGTTGGTAGTTGTAGTTGGTAGTTGTAGTTGTAGTTGTAGTTGTAGTTGTTGTTGTAGTTGTAGTTGTAGTTGTAGTTGTAGTTGTAGTTGTAGTTGTAGTTGTAGTTGTAGTTGTAGTTGTAGTTGTAGTTGTAGTTGTAGTTGTAGTTGTAGTTGTAGTTGTAGTTGTAGTTGTAGTTGTAGTTGTAGTTGTAGTTGTTGTTGTTGCTGTTGTTGTTGTAGTAGTTGTTATTGTTGTAGTTGTTGTTGTGGTTGTAGTTGTTGGTGTGTCGTTGTCGTTGTCGTTGTCGTTGTTGTTGTCGTTGTTGTCGTTGTTGTCGTTGTTGTCGTTGCTGTCGTTGTTGTCGTTGTTGTCGTTGCTGTCGTTGCTGTCGTTGCTTTCGTTGCTGTCGTTGCTGTCGTTGTTGTCGTTGTTGTCGTTGTTGCCGTTGTTGCCGTGGTTGTCGTTTTTGTCGTTGTTGTCGTTGTTGTCGTTGTTGTCGTTGTTGTCGTTGTTGTCGTTGTTGTCGTTGTTGTTATTGTAGTTGTTCTCGTTGTTGTCGTCGTTGTCGTCGTTGTCGTCGTTGTCGTCGTTGTTCTCGTTGTTGTTGTTGTTGTCGTTGTTGTCGTTGTTGTTGTTGTTGCTGTTGTTGTTGTAGTTGTAGTTGTTGTTGTAGTTGTTGTTGTTGTTGTAGTTGTAGTTGTAGTTGTAGTTGTAGTTGTAGTTGTAGTTGTAGTTGTAGTTGTTGTTGTTGTTGTAGTTGTAGTTGTAGTAGTAGTTGTAGTTGTAGGTGTAGTTGTAGTTGTAGTTGTAGTTGTAGTTGTTGTTGTAGTTGTTGTTGTAGTTGCAGTTGTAGTTGTAGTTGTAGTTGTAGTTGTAGTTGTAGTCGTAGTTGTAGTTGTAGTTGTAGATGTAGTTGTAGTTGGTAGTTGTAGTTGGTAGTTGTAGTTGGTAGTTGGTAGTTGTAGTTGTAGTTGTAGTTGGTAGTTGTAGTTGGTAGTTGTAGTTGGTAGTTGTAGTTGGTAGTTGTAGTTGGTAATTGTAGTTGGTAGTTGTAGTTGGTAGTTGTAGTTGTAGTTGTAGTTGTAGTTGATAGTTGTAGTTGGTAGTTGTAGTTGGTAGTCGTAGTTGATAGTTGTAGTTGGTAGTTGTAGTTGGTAGTTGTAGTTCGTAGTTGTAGTTGGTAGTTGTTGTTGGTAGTTGTAGTTGGTAGTTGTAGTTGGTTGTTGTAGTTGGTAGTTGTAGTTGGTAGTTGTAGTTGGTAGTTGTAGTTGGTAGTTGTAGTTTGTAGTTGTAGTTGGTAGCTGTAGATGGTCGTTGTAGTTGGTAGTTGTAGTTGGTAGTTGTAGTTGGTAGTTGTAGTTGGTAGTTGTAGTTGTTAGTTGTAGTTGGTAGTTGTAGTTGGTAGTTGTAGTTGGTAGTTGTAGTTGGTAGTTGTAGTTGGTAGTTGTAGTTGTAGCTGTAGTTGATAGTTGTAGTTGGTAGTTGTAGTTGGTAGTTGTAGTTGGTAGTTGTAGTTGGTAGTTGTAGTTGGTAGTTGTAGTTGGTAGTTGTAGTTGTAGTTGTAGTTGTAGTTGGTAGTTGTAGTTGGTAGTTGTAGTTGGTAGTTGGAGTTGGTATTTGCAGTTGGTAGTTGCAGTTAGTAGTTGCAGTTGGTAGTTGTAGTTGGTAGTTGGTAGTTGTAGTTGGTAGTTGTAGTTGGTAGTTGTAGTTGGTAGTTGTAGTTTGTAGTTGTAGTTGGTAGTTGTAGTTGGTAGTTGTAGTTGGTAGTTGTAGTTGGTAGATGTATTTGGTAGTTGTAGTTGGTAGTTGTAGTTGGTAGTTGTAGTTGGTAGTTGTAGTTGGTAGTTGTAGTTGGTAGTTGTAGTTGGTAGTTGTAGTTGGTAGTTGTAGTTGGTAGTTGTAGTTTGTAGTTGTAGTTGGTAGTTGTAGTCGGTAGTTGTAGTTGTAGTTGGTAGTTGTAGTCGGTAGTTGTAGTTGTAGTTGTAGTTGTAGTTGTTGTTGTAGTTGTAGTTGTAGTTGTAGTTGTAGTTGTTGTTGTTGCTGTTGTTGTTGTTGTAGTTGTTATTGTTGTAGTTGTTGTTGTGGTTGTAGTTGTTGGTGTATCGTTGTCGTTGTCGTTGTCGTTGTTGTTGTCGCTGTTGTCGTTGTTGTCGTTGTTGTCGTTGCTGTCGTTGTTGTCGTTGTTGTCGTTGCTGTCGTTGCTGTCGTTGCTTTCGTTGCTGTCGTTGCTGTCGTTGTTGTCGTTGTTGTCGTTGTTGCCGTTGTTGCCGTGGTTGTCGTTGTTGTCGTTGTTGCCGTTGTTGCCGTGGTTGTCGTTGTTGTCGTTGTTGTCGTTGTTGTCGTTGTTGTCGTTGTTGTCGTTGTTGTCGTTGTTGTCGTTGTTGTTATTGTAGTTGTTCTCGTTGTTCTCGTTGTTGTTGTTGTTGTCGTTGTTGTCGTTGTTGTTGTTGTTGCTGTTGTTGTTGTAGTTGTAGTTGTTGTTGTAGTTGTTGTTGTTGTTGTAGTTGTAGTTGTAGTTGTAGTTGTAGTTGTAGTTGTTGTTGTTGTTGTAGTTGTAGTTGTAGTAGTAGTTGTAGTTGTAGTTGTTGTCGTTGTTGTCGTTGTTGTCGTTGTTGTCGTTGTTGTCGTTGTTGTTATTGTAGTTGTTCTCGTTGTTGTCGTCGTTGTCGTCGTTGTCGTCGTTGTCGTCGTTGTTCTCGTTGTTGTTGTTGTTGTCGTCGTTGTCGTTGTTGTTGTTGTTGCTGTTGTTGTTGTAGTTGTAGTTGTTGTTGTAGTTGTTGTTGTTGTTGTAGTTGTAGTTGTAGTTGTAGTTGTAGTTGTAGTTGTAGTTGTAGTTGTAGTTGTTGTTGTTGTTGTAGTTGTAGTTGTAGTAGTAGTTGTAGTTGTAGGTGTAGTTGTAGTTGTAGTTGTAGTTGTAGTTGTTGTTGTAGTTGTTGTTGTAGTTGTAGTTGTAGTTGGTAGTTGTAGTTGGTAGTTGTAGTTGGTAGTTGGAGTTGGTATTTGCAGTTGGTAGTTGCAGTTAGTAGTTGCAGTTGGTAGTTGTAGTTGGTAGTTGGTAGTTGTAGTTGGTAGTTGTAGTTGTAGTTGTAGTTGGTGGTTGTAGTTGGTAGTTGTAGTTGGTAGTTGTAGTTGGTAGTTGTAGTTGGTAGTTGTAGTTGGTAGTTGTAGGTGGTAGTTGTTGTTGTAGTTGTAGTTGTAGTTGATAGTTGTAATTGGTAGTTGTAGTTGGTAGTCGTAGTTGGTAGTTGTAGTTGGTAGTTGTAGTTGGTAGTTGTAGTTCGTAGTTGTAGTTGGTAGTTGTTGTTGGTAGTTGTAGTTGGTAGTTGTAGTTGGTAGTTGTAGTTGGTAGTTGTAGTTGGTAGTTGTAGTTGGTAGTTGTAGTTGGTAGTTGTAGTTGGTAGTTGTAGTTGGTAGTTGTAGTTGGTAGTTGTAGTTTGTAGTTGTAGTTGATAGTTGTAGATGGTAGTTGTAGTTGGTAGTTGTAGCTGGTAGTTGTAGTTGGTAGTTGTAGTTGGTAGTTGTAGTTGGTAGTTGTAGTTGGTAGTTGTAGTTGGTAGTTGTAGTTGGTAGTTGTAGTTGTAGCTGTAGTTGATAGTTGTAGTTGGTAGTTGTAGTTGGTAGTTGTAGTTGGTAGTTGTAGTTGGTAGTTGTAGTTGGTAGTTGTAGTTGTAGTTGTAGTTGGTAGTTGTAGTTGGTAGTTGTAGTTGGTAGTTGGAGTTGGTAGTTGCAGTTGGTAGTTGCAGTTAGTAGTTGCAGTTGGTAGTTGTAGTTGGTAGTTGTAGTTGGTAGTTGTAGTTGGTAGTTGTAGTTGGTAGTTGTAGTTGGTAGTTGTAGTTGGTAGTTGTAGTTGGTAGTTGTAGTTGGTAGTTGTAGTTGGTAGTTGTAGTTGGTAGTTGTAGTTGGTAGTTGTAGTTGGTAGTTGTAGTTGGTAGTTGCAGTTGGTAGTTGTAGTTGGTAGTTGTAGTTGGTAGTTGTTGTTGGTAGTTGTAGTTGGTAGTTGTAGTTGGTAGTTGTAGCTGGCAGTTGTAGCTGGCAGTTGTAGCTGGCTGTTGTAGCTGGCAGTTGTAGCTGGCAGTTGTAGCTGGCAGTTGTAGCTGGTAGTTGTAGTTGGTAGTTGTAGGTGGTAGTTGTAGTTGGTAGTTGTAGTTGGTAGTTGTAGTTTGTAGTTGTAGTTGGTAGTTGTAGTTGGTAGATGTATTTGGTAGTTGTAGTTGGTCGTTGGAGTTGGTAGTTGCAGTTGGTAGTTGCAGTTGGTAGTTGTAGTTGTTGTTGTAGTTGGTAGTTGTAGTTGTAGTTGTAGTTGTAGTTGTAGTTGTTGTTGTAGTTGGTAGTTGTAGTTGGTAGTTGTAGTTGGTAGTTCTAGTTGGTTTGTTGTAGTTGGTAGTTGCAGTTGGTAGTTGCAGTTGGTAGTTGTAGTTCCAGTTGGTAGTTGTAGCTGTTGTTGTTTTTGTAGTTGTTGTTGTTGCAGTTGTTGTTGTTGTTGTAGTTGTTGTTGTTGTTGTAGTTGTTGTTGTTGTTGTAGTTGTAGTTGTAGTTGCAGTTGGTAGTTGTAGTTGGTAGTTGTAGTAGGTAGTTGTAATTGTAGTTGTTGTTGTAGTTGTAGTTGTAGTTGTAGTTGTAGTTGTAGTTGTAGTTGTAGTTGGTAGTTGTAGTTGGTAGTTGTAGTTGGTAGTTGTAGTTGGTAGCTGTAGTTGGTAGTTGTAGTTGGTAGTTGTACTTGGTAGGTGTAGTTGGTAGTTGTAGTTGGTAGTTGTAGTTGGTAGTTGTAGTTGGTAGTTGCAGTTGGTAGTTGCAGTTGGTAGCTGTAGTTTGTAGTTGTAGTTGGTAGTTGTAGTTGGTAGTTGTAGTTGGTAGTTGTAGTTGGTAGTTGTAGTTGGTAGTTGTAGTTGGTAGTTGTAGCTGGTAGTTGTAGCTGGTAGTTGTAGTTGGTAGTTGCAGTTGGTAGTTGCAGTTGGTAGTTGTAGTTGGTAGTTGTAGTTGGTAGTTGTAGTTGGTAGTTGTAGTTGGTAGTTGTAGTTGGCAGTTGTAGTTGGTAGTGGTAGTTGTAGTTGTAGTTGGTAGTTGTAGTTGGTAGTTGTAGTTGGTAGTTGTAGTTGGTAGTTGTAGTTGGTAATTGTAGTTGGTAGTTGTAGTTGGTAGTTGTAGTTGGTAGTTGTAGTTGGTAGTTGTAGTTGGTAGTTGCAGTTGGTAGTTGTAGGTGGTAGTTGTAGTTGGTAGTTGTAGTTGGTAGTTCTAGTTGGTTTGTTGTAGTTGGTAGTTGCAGTTGGTAGTTGCAGTTGGTAGTTGTAGTTCCAGTTGGTAGTTGTAGTTGTTGTTGTTTTTGTAGTTGTTGTTGTTGCAGTTGTTGTTGTTGTTGTAGTTGTTGTTGTTGTTGTAGTTGTTGTTGTTGTTGTAGTTGTAGTTGTAGTTGCAGTTGGTAGTTGTAGTTGGTAGTTGTAATTGTAGTTGTTGTTGTAGTTGTAGTTGTAGTTGTAGTTGTAGTTGTAGTTGTAGTTGTAGTTGTAGTTGGTAGTTGTAGTTGGTAGTTGTAGTTGGTAGTTGTAGTTGGTAGCTGTAGTTGGTAGTTGTAGTTGGTACTTGTACTTGGTAGGTGTAGTTGGTAGTTGTAGTTGGTAGTTGTAGTTGGTAGTTGTAGTTGGTAGTTGCAGTTGGTAGTTGCAGTTGGTAGCTGTAGTTTGTAGTTGTAGTTGGTAGTTGTAGTTGGTAGTTGTAGTTGGTAGTTGTAGTTGGTAGTTGTAGTTGGTAGTTGTAGTTGGTAGTTGTAGCTGGTAGTTGTAGTTGGTAGTTGTAGTTGGTAGTTGCAGTTGGTAGTTGTAGTTGGTAGTTGTAGTTGGTAGTTGTAGTTGGTAGTTGTAGTTGGTAGTTATAGTTGGTAGTTGTAGTTGGTAGTTGTAGTTGGTAGTTGTAGTTGGTAGTTGTAGTTGTAGTTGGTAGTTGTAGTTGGTAGTTGTAGTTGGTAGTTGTAGTTGGTAGTTGTAGTTGGTAGTTGTAGTTGGTAGTTGTAGTTGGTAGTTGTACTTGGTAGTTGTAGTTGGTAGTTGTAGTTGGTAGTTGTAGTTGGTATTTGTAGTTGGTAGTTGCAGTTGGTAGTTGTAGGTGGTAGTTGTAGTTGGTAGTTGTAGTTGGTAGTTGTAGTTGGTAGTTGTAGTTGGTAGTTGTAGTTGATAGTTGTAGTTGGTAGTTGTAGTTGGTAGTTGTAGGTGGTAGTTGTAGTTGGTAGTTGTAGTTGGTAGTTGTTGTTGGTAGTTGTAGTTGGTAGTTGCAGTTGGTAGTTGTAGTTGGTAGTTGTAGATGGTAGTTGTAGTTGGTAGTTGTAGTTGGTAGTTGTAGTTGGTAGTTGTAGTTGGTAGTTGTAGTTGTAGTTGTAGTTGTAGTTGGTAGTTGTAGTTGGTAGTTGTAGTTGGTAGTTGTTGTTGGTAGTTGTAGTTGGTAGTTGCAGTTGGTAGTTGTAGTTGGTAGTTGTAGATGGTAGTTGTAGTTGGTAGTTGTAGTTGGTAGTTGTAGCTGGCAGTTGTAGCTGGCAGTTGTAGCTGGCTGTTGTAGCTGGCAGTTGTAGCTGGCAGTTGTAGCTGGCAGTTGTAGCTGGTAGTTGTAGTTGGTAGTTGTAGTTGGTAGTTGTAGTTGGTAGTTGTAGTTGGTAGTTGTAGTTTGTAGTTGTAGTTGGTAGTTGTAGTTGGTAGATATATTTGGTAGTTGTAGTTGGTCGTTGGAGTTGGTAGTTGCAGTTGGTAGTTGCAGTTGGTAGTTGCAGTTGGTAGTTGTAGTTGTTGTTGTAGTTGGTAGTTGTAGTTGTAGTTGTAGTTGTAGTTGTAGTTGTTGTTGTAGTTGGTAGTTGTAGTTGGTAGTTGTAGTTGGTAGTTGTAGTTGGTAGTTGTAGTTGGTTTGTTGTAGTTGGTAGTTGCAGTTGGTAGTTGCAGTTGGTATTTGCAGTTGGTAGTTGTAGTTCCAGTTGGTAGTTGTAGTTGTTGTTTTTGTAGTTGTTGTTGTAGTTGTTGTTGTTGTTAGAGTTGTTGTTGTTGTTGTAGTTGTACTTGTAGTTGCAGTTGGTAGTTGTAGTTGGTAGTTGTAGTTGGTAGTTGTAGTTGTAGTTGTTGTAGTTGTAGTTGTAGATGTAGTTGTAGTTGTAGTTGGTAGTTGTAGTTGGTAGTTGTAGTTGGTAGTTGTAGATGGTAGTTGTAGTTGGTAGTTGTAGTTGGTAGTTGTACTTGGTAGTTGTAGTTGGTAGTTGCAGTTGGTAGTTGTAGTTGGTAGTTGTAGATGGTAGTTGTAGTTGGTAGTTGTAGTTGGTAGTTGTAGCTGGCAGTTGTAGCTGGCAGTTGTAGCTGGCTGTTGTAGCTGGCAGTTGTAGCTGGCAGTTGTAGCTGGCAGTTGTAGCTTGCAGTTGTAGCTGGCAGCTGTAGCTGGCAGTTGTAACTGGCATTTGTAGCTGGCAGTTGTAGCTGGCAGTTGTAGCTGGCTGTTGTAGCTGGCAGTTGTAGCTGGCAGTTGTAGCTGGCAGTTGTAGCTGGCAGTTGTAGCTCGTAGCTGTAGTTGGTAGTTGTAGTTGGTAGTTGTAGTTGGTAGTTGTAGTTTGTAGTTGTAGTTGGTAGTTGTAGTTGGTAGTTGTAGTTGGTAGATGTATTTGGTAGTTGTAGTTGGTCGTTGGAGTTGGTAGTTGCAGTTGGTAGTCGCAGTTGGTAGTTGCAGTTTGTAGTTGCAGGTGGTAGTTGCAGTTGGTAGTTGTAGTTGGTAGTTGTAGTTGGTAGTTGTAGTTGGTAGTTGTAGTTGGTAGTTGTAGTTGGTAGTTGTAGTTGGTAGTTGTAGTTGGTAGTGGTAGTTGGTAGTTGTAGTTGTAGTTGTAGTTGTAGTTGTTGTTGTAGTTGGTAGTTGTAGTTGGTAGTTGTAGTTGGTAGTTCTAGTTGGTTTGTTGTAGTTGGTAGTTGCAGTTGGTAGTTGCAGTTGGTAGTTGTAGTTCCAGTTGGTAGTTGTAGCTGTTGTTGTTTTTGTAGTTGTTGTTGTTGCAGTTGTTGTTGTTGTTGTAGTTGTTGTTGTTGTTGTAGTTGTTGTTGTTGTTGTTGTTGTAGTTGTAGTTGCAGTTGGTAGTTGTAGTTGGTAGTTGTAGTAGGTAGTTGTAATTGTAGTTGTTGTTGTAGTTGTAGTTGTAGTTGTAGTTGTAGTTGTAGTTGTAGTTGTAGTTGGTAGTTGTAGTTGGTAGTTGTAGTTGGTAGTTGTAGTTGGTAGCTGTAGTTGGTAGTTGTAGTTGGTAGTTGTACTTGGTAGGTGTAGTTGGTAGTTGTAGTTGGTAGTTGTAGTTGGTAGTTGTAGTTGGTAGTTGCAGTTGGTAGTTGCAGTTGGTAGCTGTAGTTTGTAGTTGTAGTTGGTAGTTGTAGTTGGTAGTTGTAGTTGGTAGTTGTAGTTGGTAATTGTAGTTGGTAGTTGTAGTTGGTAGTTGTAGTTGGTAGTTGTAGTTGGTAGTTGTAGTTGGTAGTTGCAGTTGGTAGTTGTAGGTGGTAGTTGTAGTTGGTAGTTGTAGTTGGTAGTTGTAGTTGGTAGTTGTAGTTGGTAGTTGTAGTTGGTAGTTGTAGTTGGTAGTTGTAGTTGGTAGTTGTAGTTGGTAGTTGTAGTTGGTAGTTGTAATTGGTAGTTGTAGTTGTAGTTGTAGTTGGTAGTTGTAGTTGGTAGTTGTAGTTGGTAGTTGGAGTTGGTAGTTGCAGTTGGTAGTTGCAGTTGGTAGTTGCAGTTGGTAGTTGCAGTTGGTAGTTGCAGTTGGTAGTTGTAGTTGGTAGTTGTACTTGGTAGTTGTAGTTGGTAGTTGTAGTTGGTAGTTGTAGTTGGTAGTTGTAGTTGGTAGTTGTAGTTGGTAGTTGTAGTTGGTAGTTGTAGTTGGTAGTTGTAGTTGGTAGTTGTAGTTGGTAGTTGTAGTTGTAGTTGTAGTTGGTAGTTGTAGTTGGTAGTTGTAGTTGGTAGTTGGAGTTGGTAGTTGCAGTTGGTAGTTGCAGTTGGTAGTTGCAGTTGGTAGTTGTAGTTGGTAGTTGTAGTTGGTAGTTGTAGTTGGTAGTTGTAGTTGGTAGTTGTAGTTGGTAGTTGTAGTTGGTAGTTGTAGTTGGTAGTTGTAGTTGGTAGTTGTAGTTGGTAGTTGTAGTTGGTAGTTGTAGTTGGTAGTTGTAGTTGGTAGTTGTAGTTGGTAGTTGCAGTTGGTAGTTGTAGTTGGTAGTTGTAGTTGGTAGTTGTTGTTGGTAGTTGTAGTTGGTAGTTGTAGTTGGTAGTTGTAGCTGGCAGTTGTAGCTGGCAGTTGTAGCTGGCTGTTGTAGCTGGCAGTTGTAGCTGGCAGTTGTAGCTGGCAGTTGTAGCTGGTAGTTGTAGTTGGTAGTTGTAGGTGGTAGTTGTAGTTGGTAGTTGTAGTTGGTAGTTGTAGTTTGTAGTTGTAGTTGGTAGTTGTAGTTGGTAGATGTATTTGGTAGTTGTAGTTGGTCGTTGGAGTTGGTAGTTGCAGTTGGTAGTTGCAGTTGGTAGTTGTAGTTGTTGTTGTAGTTGGTAGTTGTAGTTGTAGTTGTAGTTGTAGTTGTAGTTGTTGTTGTAGTTGGTAGTTGTAGTTGGTAGTTGTAGTTGGTAGTTCTAGTTGGTTTGTTGTAGTTGGTAGTTGCAGTTGGTAGTTGCAGTTGGTAGTTGTAGTTCCAGTTGGTAGTTGTAGCTGTTGTTGTTTTTGTAGTTGTTGTTGTTGCAGTTGTTGTTGTTGTTGTAGTTGTTGTTGTTGTTGTAGTTGTTGTTGTTGTTGTAGTTGTAGTTGTAGTTGCAGTTGGTAGTTGTAGTTGGTAGTTGTAGTAGGTAGTTGTAATTGTAGTTGTTGTTGTAGTTGTAGTTGTAGTTGTAGTTGTAGTTGTAGTTGTAGTTGTAGTTGGTAGTTGTAGTTGGTAGTTGTAGTTGGTAGTTGTAGTTGGTAGCTGTAGTTGGTAGTTGTAGTTGGTAGTTGTACTTGGTAGGTGTAGTTGGTAGTTGTAGTTGGTAGTTGTAGTTGGTAGTTGTAGTTGGTAGTTGCAGTTGGTAGTTGCAGTTGGTAGCTGTAGTTTGTAGTTGTAGTTGGTAGTTGTAGTTGGTAGTTGTAGTTGGTAGTTGTAGTTGGTAGTTGTAGTTGGTAGTTGTAGTTGGTAGTTGTAGCTGGTAGTTGTAGCTGGTAGTTGTAGTTGGTAGTTGCAGTTGGTAGTTGCAGTTGGTAGTTGTAGTTGGTAGTTGTAGTTGGTAGTTGTAGTTGGTAGTTGTAGTTGGTAGTTGTAGTTGGCAGTTGTAGTTGGTAGTGGTAGTTGTAGTTGTAGTTGGTAGTTGTAGTTGGTAGTTGTAGTTGGTAGTTGTAGTTGGTAGTTGTAGTTGGTAATTGTAGTTGGTAGTTGTAGTTGGTAGTTGTAGTTGGTAGTTGTAGTTGGTAGTTGTAGTTGGTAGTTGCAGTTGGTAGTTGTAGGTGGTAGTTGTAGTTGGTAGTTGTAGTTGGTAGTTCTAGTTGGTTTGTTGTAGTTGGTAGTTGCAGTTGGTAGTTGCAGTTGGTAGTTGTAGTTCCAGTTGGTAGTTGTAGTTGTTGTTGTTTTTGTAGTTGTTGTTGTTGCAGTTGTTGTTGTTGTTGTAGTTGTTGTTGTTGTTGTAGTTGTTGTTGTTGTTGTAGTTGTAGTTGTAGTTGCAGTTGGTAGTTGTAGTTGGTAGTTGTAATTGTAGTTGTTGTTGTAGTTGTAGTTGTAGTTGTAGTTGTAGTTGTAGTTGTAGTTGTAGTTGTAGTTGGTAGTTGTAGTTGGTAGTTGTAGTTGGTAGTTGTAGTTGGTAGCTGTAGTTGGTAGTTGTAGTTGGTACTTGTACTTGGTAGGTGTAGTTGGTAGTTGTAGTTGGTAGTTGTAGTTGGTAGTTGTAGTTGGTAGTTGCAGTTGGTAGTTGCAGTTGGTAGCTGTAGTTTGTAGTTGTAGTTGGTAGTTGTAGTTGGTAGTTGTAGTTGGTAGTTGTAGTTGGTAGTTGTAGTTGGTAGTTGTAGCTGGTAGTTGTAGTTGGTAGTTGTAGTTGGTAGTTGCAGTTGGTAGTTGTAGTTGGTAGTTGTAGTTGGTAGTTGTAGTTGGTAGTTGTAGTTGGTAGTTATAGTTGGTAGTTGTAGTTGGTAGTTGTAGTTGGTAGTTGTAGTTGGTAGTTGTAGTTGTAGTTGGTAGTTGTAGTTGGTAGTTGTAGTTGGTAGTTGTAGTTGGTAGTTGTAGTTGGTAGTTGTAGTTGGTAGTTGTAGTTGGTAGTTGTACTTGGTAGTTGTAGTTGGTAGTTGTAGTTGGTAGTTGTAGTTGGTATTTGTAGTTGGTAGTTGCAGTTGGTAGTTGTAGGTGGTAGTTGTAGTTGGTAGTTGTAGTTGGTAGTTGTAGTTGGTAGTTGTAGTTGGTAGTTGTAGTTGGTAGTTGTAGTTGGTAGTTGTAGTTGGTAGTTGTAGGTGGTAGTTGTAGTTGGTAGTTGTAGTTGGTAGTTGTAGTTGGTAGTTGTAGTTGGTAGTTGTAGTTGGTAGTTGTAGTTGGTAGTTGTAGTTGGTAGTTGTAGTTGGTAGTTGTAGTTGTAGTTGTAGTTGTAGTTGGTAGTTGTAGTTGGTAGTTGTAGTTGGTAGTTGTTGTTGGTAGTTGTAGTTGGTAGTTGCAGTTGGTAGTTGTAGTTGGTAGTTGTAGATGGTAGTTGTAGTTGGTAGTTGTAGTTGGTAGTTGTAGCTGGCAGTTGTAGCTGGCAGTTGTAGCTGGCTGTTGTAGCTGGCAGTTGTAGCTGGCAGTTGTAGCTGGCAGTTGTAGCTGGTAGTTGTAGTTGGTAGTTGTAGTTGGTAGTTGTAGTTGGTAGTTGTAGTTGGTAGTTGTAGTTTGTAGTTGTAGTTGGTAGTTGTAGTTGGTAGATATATTTGGTAGTTGTAGTTGGTCGTTGGAGTTGGTAGTTGCAGTTGGTAGTTGCAGTTGGTAGTTGCAGTTGGTAGTTGTAGTTGTTGTTGTAGTTGGTAGTTGTAGTTGTAGTTGTAGTTGTAGTTGTAGTTGTTGTTGTAGTTGGTAGTTGTAGTTGGTAGTTGTAGTTGGTAGTTGTAGTTGGTAGTTGTAGTTGGTTTGTTGTAGTTGGTAGTTGCAGTTGGTAGTTGCAGTTGGTATTTGCAGTTGGTAGTTGTAGTTCCAGTTGGTAGTTGTAGTTGTTGTTTTTGTAGTTGTTGTTGTAGTTGTTGTTGTTGTTAGAGTTGTTGTTGTTGTTGTAGTTGTACTTGTAGTTGCAGTTGGTAGTTGTAGTTGGTAGTTGTAGTTGGTAGTTGTAGTTGTAGTTGTTGTAGTTGTAGTTGTAGATGTAGTTGTAGTTGTAGTTGGTAGTTGTAGTTGGTAGTTGTAGTTGGTAGTTGTAGATGGTAGTTGTAGTTGGTAGTTGTAGTTGGTAGTTGTACTTGGTAGTTGTAGTTGGTAGTTGCAGTTGGTAGTTGTAGTTGGTAGTTGTAGATGGTAGTTGTAGTTGGTAGTTGTAGTTGGTAGTTGTAGCTGGCAGTTGTAGCTGGCAGTTGTAGCTGGCTGTTGTAGCTGGCAGTTGTAGCTGGCAGTTGTAGCTGGCAGTTGTAGCTTGCAGTTGTAGCTGGCAGCTGTAGCTGGCAGTTGTAACTGGCATTTGTAGCTGGCAGTTGTAGCTGGCAGTTGTAGCTGGCTGTTGTAGCTGGCAGTTGTAGCTGGCAGTTGTAGCTGGCAGTTGTAGCTGGCAGTTGTAGCTCGTAGCTGTAGTTGGTAGTTGTAGTTGGTAGTTGTAGTTGGTAGTTGTAGTTTGTAGTTGTAGTTGGTAGTTGTAGTTGGTAGTTGTAGTTGGTAGATGTATTTGGTAGTTGTAGTTGGTCGTTGGAGTTGGTAGTTGCAGTTGGTAGTCGCAGTTGGTAGTTGCAGTTTGTAGTTGCAGGTGGTAGTTGCAGTTGGTAGTTGTAGTTGGTAGTTGTAGTTGGTAGTTGTAGTTGGTAGTTGTAGTTGGTAGTTGTAGTTGGTAGTTGTAGTTGGTAGTTGTAGTTGGTAGTGGTAGTTGGTAGTTGTAGTTGTAGTTGTAGTTGTAGTTGTTGTTGTAGTTGGTAGTTGTAGTTGGTAGTTGTAGTTGGTAGTTCTAGTTGGTTTGTTGTAGTTGGTAGTTGCAGTTGGTAGTTGCAGTTGGTAGTTGTAGTTCCAGTTGGTAGTTGTAGCTGTTGTTGTTTTTGTAGTTGTTGTTGTTGCAGTTGTTGTTGTTGTTGTAGTTGTTGTTGTTGTTGTAGTTGTTGTTGTTGTTGTTGTTGTAGTTGTAGTTGCAGTTGGTAGTTGTAGTTGGTAGTTGTAGTAGGTAGTTGTAATTGTAGTTGTTGTTGTAGTTGTAGTTGTAGTTGTAGTTGTAGTTGTAGTTGTAGTTGTAGTTGGTAGTTGTAGTTGGTAGTTGTAGTTGGTAGTTGTAGTTGGTAGCTGTAGTTGGTAGTTGTAGTTGGTAGTTGTACTTGGTAGGTGTAGTTGGTAGTTGTAGTTGGTAGTTGTAGTTGGTAGTTGTAGTTGGTAGTTGCAGTTGGTAGTTGCAGTTGGTAGCTGTAGTTTGTAGTTGTAGTTGGTAGTTGTAGTTGGTAGTTGTAGTTGGTAGTTGTAGTTGGTAATTGTAGTTGGTAGTTGTAGTTGGTAGTTGTAGTTGGTAGTTGTAGTTGGTAGTTGTAGTTGGTAGTTGCAGTTGGTAGTTGTAGGTGGTAGTTGTAGTTGGTAGTTGTAGTTGGTAGTTGTAGTTGGTAGTTGTAGTTGGTAGTTGTAGTTGGTAGTTGTAGTTGGTAGTTGTAGTTGGTAGTTGTAGTTGGTAGTTGTAGTTGTAGTTGTTGTTGTAGTTGTAGTTGTAGTTGTAGTTGTAGTTGTAGTTGTAGTTGTATTTGTAGTTTGTAGTTGTAGTTGGTAGTTGTAGTTGGTTTGTTGTAGTTGGTAGTTGTAGTTGGTAGTTGTAGTTGGTAGTTGTAGTTGGTAGTTGTAGTTGGTAGTTGTAGTTGGTTTGTTGTAGTTGGTAGTTGCAGTTGGTAGTTGCAGTTGGTAGTTGCAGTTGGTAGTTGTAGTTGGTAGTTGTAGTTGGTAGTTGTAGATGGTAGTTGTAGTTGGTAGTTGCAGTTGGTAGTTGTAGTTGGTAGTTGTAGTTGGTAGTTGTAGTTTGTAGTTGTAGTTGGTAGTTGTAGTTGGTAGATGTATTTGGTAGTTGTAGTTGGTCGTTGGAGTTGGTAGTTGCAGTTGGTAGTTGCAGTTGGTAGTTGTAGTTGTTGTTGTAGGTGGTAGTTGTAGTTGTAGTTGTAGTTGTAGTTGTAGTTGTAGTTGTAGTTGTAGTTGTAGTTGTAGTTGTAGTTGTAGTTGTAGTTGTAGTTGTAGTTGTAGTTGTAGTTGTAGTTGTAGTTGTAGTTGTAGTTGTAGTTGTAGTTGTAGTTGTTGTTGTTGTCGTTGTTGTTGTCGTTGTTGTCGTTGTTGTCGTTGTTGTCGTTGCTGTCGTTGTTGTCGTTGTTGTCGTTGCTGTCGTTGCTGTCGTTGCTTTCGTTGCTGTCGTTGCTGTCGTTGTTGTCGTTGTTGTCGTTGTTGCCGTTGTTGCCGTTGTTGTCGTTGTTGTCGTTGTTGTCGTTGTTGTCGTTGTTGTTATTGTAGTTGTTCTCGTTGTTGTCGTCGTTGTCGTCGTTGTCGTCGTTGTCGTCGTTGTTCTCGTTGTTGTTGTTGTTGTCGTTGTTGTCGTTGTTGTTGTTGTTGCTGTTGTTGTTGTAGTTGTAGTTGTTGTTGTAGTTGTTGTTGTTGTTGTAGTTGTAGTTGTAGTTGTAGTTGTAGTTGTAGTTGTAGTTGTAGTTGTAGTTGTTGTTGTTGTTGTAGTTGTAGTTGTAGTAGTAGTTGTAGTTGTAGGTGTAGTTGTAGTTGTAGTTGTAGTTGTAGTTGTTGTTGTAGTTGTTGTTGTAGTTGTAGTTGTAGTTGGTAGTTGTAGTTGGTAGTTGTAGTTGGTAGTTGGAGTTGGTATTTGCAGTTGGTAGTTGCAGTTAGTAGTTGCAGTTGGTAGTTGTAGTTGGTAGTTGTAGTTGGTAGTTGGTAGTTGTAGTTGTAGTTGTAGTTGGTAGTTGTAGTTGGTAGTTGTAGTTGGTAGTTGAAGTTGGTAGTTGTAGCTGGCTGTTGTAGCTGGCAGTTGTAGCTGGCAGTTGTAGCTGGCAGTTGTAGCTTGCAGTTGTAGCTGGCAGTTGTAGCTGGCAGTTGTAACTGGCATTTGTAGCTGGCAGTTGTAGCTGGCAGTTGTAGCTGGCTGTTGTAGCTGGCAGTTGTAGCTGGCAGTTGTAGCTGGCAGTTGTAGCTGGCAGTTGTAGCTCGTAGTTGTAGTTGGTAGTTGTAGTTGGTAGTTGTAGTTGCTGGTTGTAGTTTGTAGTTGTAGTTGGTAGTTGTAGTTGGTAGTTGTAGTTGGTAGATGTATTTGGTAGTTGTAGTTGGTCGTTGGAGTTGGTAGTTGCAGTTGGTAGTCGCAGTTGGTAGTTGCAGTTGGTAGTTGCAGTTGGTAGTTGCAGGTGGTAGTTGCAGTTGGTAGTTGTAGTTGGTAGTTGTAGTTGGTAGTTGTAGTTGGTAGTTGTAGTTGGTAGTTGTAGTTGGTAGTTGTAGCTGGTAGTTGTAGTTGGTAGTTGTAGTTGGTAGTTGTAGTTGTAGTTGTAGTTGTAGTTGTTGTTGTAGTTGTAGTT
The DNA here is from genome assembly GCA_944738655.2 of Andrena hattorfiana. Taxonomy (NCBI): domain Eukaryota; kingdom Metazoa; phylum Arthropoda; class Insecta; order Hymenoptera; family Andrenidae; genus Andrena; species Andrena hattorfiana. The sequence continues at coordinate 46,765,946 of OX122890.1, read as the reverse complement.
GTAGTTGTAGTTGTAGTTGTAGTTGTAGTTGTAGTTGTAGTTGTAGTTGTAGTTGTAGTTGTAGTTGTAGTTGTAGTTGTAGTTGTAGTTGTAGTTGTAGTTGTAGTTGTAGTTGTAGTTGTAGTTGTAGTTGTAGTTGTAGTTGTTGTTGTTGCTGTTGTTGTTGTTGTAGTTGTTATTGTTGTAGTTGTTGTTGTGGTTGTAGTTGTTGGTGTGTCGTTGTCGTTGTCGTTGTCGTTATTGTTGTCGTTGTTGTCGTTGTTGTCGTTGTTGTCGTTGCTGTCGTTGTTGTCGTTGTTGTCGTTGCTGTCGTTGCTGTCGTTGCTTTCGTTGCTGTCGTTGCTGTCGTTGCTGTCGTTGTTGTCGTTGTTGCCGTTGTTGCCGTGGTTGTCGTTGTTGTCGTTGTTGTCGTTGTTGTCGTTGTTGTCGTTGTTGTCGTTGTTGTCGTTGTTGTCGTTGTTGTTATTGTAGTTGTTCTCGTTGTTGTCGTCGTTGTCGTCGTTGTCGTCGTTGTTCTCGTTGTTGTTGTTGTTGTCGTTGTTGTCGTTGTTGTTGTTGTTGCTGTTGTTGTTGTAGTTGTAGTTGTTGTTGTAGTTGTTGTTGTTGTTGTAGTTGTAGTTGTAGTTGTAGTTGTAGTTGTAGTTGTAGTTGTTGTTGTTGTTGTAGTTGTAGTTGTAGTAGTAGTTGTAGTTGTAGGTGTAGTTGTAGTTGTAGTTGTAGTTGTAGTTGTTGTTGTAGTTGTTGTTGTAGTTGCAGTTGTAGTTGTAGTTGTAGTTGTAGTTGTAGTCGTATTTGTAGTTGTAGTTGTAGATGTAGTTGTAGTTGGTAGTTGTAGTTGGTAGTTGTAGTTGGTAGTTGGTAGTTGTAGTTGTAGTTGTAGTTGGTAGTTGTAGTTGGTAGTTGTAGTTGGTAGTTGTAGTTGGTAGTTGTAGTTGGTAGTTGTAGTTGGAAGTTGTAGTTGGTAGTTGTAGTTGTAGTTGTAGTTGTAGTTGATAGTTGTAGTTGGTAGTTGTAGTTGGTAGTCGTAGTTGATAGTTGTAGTTGGTAGTTGTAGTTGGTAGTTGTAGTTCGTAGTTGTAGTTGGTAGTTGTTGTTGGTAGTTGTAGTTGGTAGTTGTAGTTGGTTGTTGTAGTTGGTAGTTGTAGTTGGTAGTTGTAGTTGGTAGTTGTAGTTGGTAGTTGTAGTTTGTAGTTGTAGTTGGTAGTTGTAGATGGTAGTTGTAGTTGGTAGTTGTAGTTGGTAGTTGTAGTTGGTAGTTGTAGTTGGTAGTTGTAGTTGTTAGTTGTAGTTGGTAGTTGTAGTTGGTAGTTGTAGTTGGTAGTTGTAGTTGGTAGTTGTAGTTGTAGCTGTAGTTGATAGTTGTAGTTGGTAGTTGTAGTTGGTAGTTGTAGTTGGTAGTTGTAGTTGGTAGTTGTAGTTGGTAGTTGTAGTTGGTAGTTGTAGTTGTAGTTGTAGTTGGTAGTTGTAGTTGGTAGTTGTAGTTGGTAGTTGGAGTTGGTAGTTGCAGTTGGTAGTTGCAGTTAGTAGTTGCAGTTGGTAGTTGTAGTTGGTAGTTGGTAGTTGTAGTTGGTAGTTGTAGTTGGTAGTTGTAGTTGGTAGTTGTAGTTTGTAGTTGTAGTTGGTAGTTGTAGTTGGTAGTTGTAGTTGGTAGTTGTAGTTGGTAGTTGTAGTTGGTAGTTGTAGTTGGTAGTTGTAGTTGGTTTGTTGTAGTTGGTAGTTGTAGTTGGTAGTTGGTAGTTGTAGTTGTAGTTGTAGTTGGTAGTTGTAGTTGGTAGTTGTAGTTGGTAGTTGTAGTTGGTAGTTGTAGTTGGTAGTTGTAGTTGGTAGTTGTAGGTGGTAGTTGTAGTTGTAGTTGTAGTTGTAGTTGATAGTTGTAGTTGGTAGTTGTAGTTGGTAGTCGTAGTTGGTAGTTGTAGTTGGTAGTTGTAGTTGGTAGTTGTAGTTGGTAGTTGTAGTTGGTAGTTGTAGTTTGTAGTTGTAGTTGGTAGTTGTAGTTGGTAGTTGTAGTTGGTAGTTGTAGTTGGTAGTTGTAGTTGGTAGTTGTAGTTGGTAGTTGTAGTTGGTTTGTTGTAGTTGGTAGTTGTAGTTGGTAGTTGGTAGTTGTTGTTGTAGTTGTAGTTGGTAGTTGTAGTTGGTAGTTGTAGTTGTAGTTGTAGTTGTAGTTGATAGTTGTAGTTGGTAGTTGTAGTTGGCAGTCGTAGTTGGTAGTTGTAGTTGGTAGTTGTAGTTGGTAGTTGTAGTTCGTAGTTGTAGTTGGTAGTTGTTGTTGGTAGTTGTAGTTGGTAGTTGTAGTTGGTAGTTGTAGTTGGTAGTTGTAGTTGGTAGTTGTAGTTGGTAGTTGTAGTTGGTAGTTGTAGTTTGTAGTTGTAGTTGGTAGTTGTAGATGGTAGTTGTAGTTGGTAGTTGTAGTTGGTAGTTGTAGTTGGTAGTTGTAGTTGGTAGTTGTAGTTGGTAGTTGTAGTTGGTAGTTGTAGTTGTAGCTGTAGTTGATTGTTGATAGTTGTAGTTGGTAGTTGTAGTTGGTAGTTGTAGTTGGTAGTTGTAGTTGGTAGTTGTAGTTGGTAGTTGTAGCTGGTAGTTGTAGCTGGTAGTTGTAGTTGGTAGTTGCAGTTGGTAGTTGCAGTTGGTAGTTGTAGTTGGTAGTTGTAGTTGGTAGTTGTAGTTGGTAGTTGTAGTTGGTAGTTGTAGTTGGCAGTTGTAGTTGGTAGTGGTAGTTGTAGTTGTAGTTGGTAGTTGTAGTTGGTAGTTGTAGTTGGTAGTTGTAGTTGGTAGTTGTAGTTGGTAATTGTAGTTGGTAGTTGTAGTTGGTAGTTGTAGTTGGTAGTTGTAGTTGGTAGTTGTAGTTGGTAGTTGCAGTTGGTAGTTGTAGGTGGTAGTTGTAGTTGGTAGTTGTAGTTGGTAGTTCTAGTTGGTTTGTTGTAGTTGGTAGTTGCAGTTGGTAGTTGCAGTTGGTAGTTGTAGTTCCAGTTGGTAGTTGTAGTTGTTGTTGTTTTTGTAGTTGTTGTTGTTGCAGTTGTTGTTGTTGTTGTAGTTGTTGTTGTTGTTGTAGTTGTTGTTGTTGTTGTAGTTGTAGTTGTAGTTGCAGTTGGTAGTTGTAGTTGGTAGTTGTAATTGTAGTTGTTGTTGTAGTTGTAGTTGTAGTTGTAGTTGTAGTTGTAGTTGTAGTTGTAGTTGTAGTTGGTAGTTGTAGTTGGTAGTTGTAGTTGGTAGTTGTAGTTGGTAGCTGTAGTTGGTAGTTGTAGTTGGTACTTGTACTTGGTAGGTGTAGTTGGTAGTTGTAGTTGGTAGTTGTAGTTGGTAGTTGTAGTTGGTAGTTGCAGTTGGTAGTTGCAGTTGGTAGCTGTAGTTTGTAGTTGTAGTTGGTAGTTGTAGTTGGTAGTTGTAGTTGGTAGTTGTAGTTGGTAGTTGTAGTTGGTAGTTGTAGTTGGTAGTTGTAGCTGGTAGTTGTAGTTGGTAGTTGTAGTTGGTAGTTGCAGTTGGTAGTTGTAGTTGGTAGTTGTAGTTGGTAGTTGTAGTTGGTAGTTGTAGTTGGTAGTTATAGTTGGTAGTTGTAGTTGGTAGTTGTAGTTGGTAGTTGTAGTTGGTAGTTGTAGTTGTAGTTGGTAGTTGTAGTTGGTAGTTGTAGTTGGTAGTTGTAGTTGGTAGTTGTAGTTGGTAGTTGTAGTTGGTAGTTGTAGTTGGTAGTTGTACTTGGTAGTTGTAGTTGGTAGTTGTAGTTGGTAGTTGTAGTTGGTATTTGTAGTTGGTAGTTGCAGTTGGTAGTTGTAGGTGGTAGTTGTAGTTGGTAGTTGTAGTTGGTAGTTGTAGTTGGTAGTTGTAGTTGGTAGTTGTAGTTGGTAGTTGTAGTTGGTAGTTGTAGTTGGTAGTTGTAGGTGGTAGTTGTAGTTGGTAGTTGTAGTTGGTAGTTGTAGTTGGTAGTTGTAGTTGGTAGTTGTAGTTGGTAGTTGTAGTTGGTAGTTGTAGTTGGTAGTTGTAGTTGGTAGTTGTAGTTGTAGTTGTAGTTGTAGTTGGTAGTTGTAGTTGGTAGTTGTAGTTGGTAGTTGTTGTTGGTAGTTGTAGTTGGTAGTTGCAGTTGGTAGTTGTAGTTGGTAGTTGTAGATGGTAGTTGTAGTTGGTAGTTGTAGTTGGTAGTTGTAGCTGGCAGTTGTAGCTGGCAGTTGTAGCTGGCTGTTGTAGCTGGCAGTTGTAGCTGGCAGTTGTAGCTGGCAGTTGTAGCTGGTAGTTGTAGTTGGTAGTTGTAGTTGGTAGTTGTAGTTGGTAGTTGTAGTTGGTAGTTGTAGTTTGTAGTTGTAGTTGGTAGTTGTAGTTGGTAGATATATTTGGTAGTTGTAGTTGGTCGTTGGAGTTGGTAGTTGCAGTTGGTAGTTGCAGTTGGTAGTTGCAGTTGGTAGTTGTAGTTGTTGTTGTAGTTGGTAGTTGTAGTTGTAGTTGTAGTTGTAGTTGTAGTTGTTGTTGTAGTTGGTAGTTGTAGTTGGTAGTTGTAGTTGGTAGTTGTAGTTGGTAGTTGTAGTTGGTTTGTTGTAGTTGGTAGTTGCAGTTGGTAGTTGCAGTTGGTATTTGCAGTTGGTAGTTGTAGTTCCAGTTGGTAGTTGTAGATGTTGTTTTTGTAGTTGTTGTTGTAGTTGTTGTTGTTGTTAGAGTTGTTGTTGTTGTTGTAGTTGTACTTGTAGTTGCAGTTGGTAGTTGTAGTTGGTAGTTGTAGTTGGTAGTTGTAGTTGGTAGTTGTAGTTGTAGTTGTTGTAGTTGTAGTTGTAGATGTAGTTGTAGTTGTAGTTGGTAGTTGTAGTTGGTAGTTGTAGTTGGTAGTTGTAGATGGTAGTTGTAGTTGGTAGTTGTAGTTGGTAGTTGTACTTGGTAGTTGTAGTTGGTAGTTGCAGTTGGTAGTTGTAGTTGGTAGTTGTAGATGGTAGTTGTAGTTGGTAGTTGTAGTTGGTAGTTGTAGCTGGCAGTTGTAGCTGGCAGTTGTAGCTGGCTGTTGTAGCTGGCAGTTGTAGCTGGCAGTTGTAGCTGGCAGTTGTAGCTTGCAGTTGTAGCTGGCAGCTGTAGCTGGCAGTTGTAACTGGCATTTGTAGCTGGCAGTTGTAGCTGGCAGTTGTAGCTGGCTGTTGTAGCTGGCAGTTGTAGCTGGCAGTTGTAGCTGGCAGTTGTAGCTGGCAGTTGTAGCTCGTAGCTGTAGTTGGTAGTTGTAGTTGGTAGTTGTAGTTGGTAGTTGTAGTTTGTAGTTGTAGTTGGTAGTTGTAGTTGGTAGTTGTAGTTGGTAGATGTATTTGGTAGTTGTAGTTGGTCGTTGGAGTTGGTAGTTGCAGTTGGTAGTCGCAGTTGGTAGTTGCAGTTTGTAGTTGCAGGTGGTAGTTGCAGTTGGTAGTTGTAGTTGGTAGTTGTAGTTGGTAGTTGTAGTTGGTAGTTGTAGTTGGTAGTTGTAGTTGGTAGTTGTAGTTGGTAGTTGTAGTTGGTAGTGGTAGTTGGTAGTTGTAGTTGTAGTTGTAGTTGTAGTTGTTGTTGTAGTTGGTAGTTGTAGTTGGTAGTTGTAGTTGGTAGTTCTAGTTGGTTTGTTGTAGTTGGTAGTTGCAGTTGGTAGTTGCAGTTGGTAGTTGTAGTTCCAGTTGGTAGTTGTAGCTGTTGTTGTTTTTGTAGTTGTTGTTGTTGCAGTTGTTGTTGTTGTTGTTGTAGTTGTTGTTGTTGTTGTAGTTGTTGTTGTTGTTGTTGTTGTAGTTGTAGTTGCAGTTGGTAGTTGTAGTTGGTAGTTGTAGTAGGTAGTTGTAATTGTAGTTGTTGTTGTAGTTGTAGTTGTAGTTGTAGTTGTAGTTGTAGTTGTAGTTGTAGTTGGTAGTTGTAGTTGGTAGTTGTAGTTGGTAGTTGTAGTTGGTAGCTGTAGTTGGTAGTTGTAGTTGGTAGTTGTACTTGGTAGGTGTAGTTGGTAGTTGTAGTTGGTAGTTGTAGTTGGTAGTTGTAGTTGGTAGTTGCAGTTGGTAGTTGCAGTTGGTAGCTGTAGTTTGTAGTTGTAGTTGGTAGTTGTAGTTGGTAGTTGTAGTTGGTAGTTGTAGTTGGTAATTGTAGTTGGTAGTTGTAGTTGGTAGTTGTAGTTGGTAGTTGTAGTTGGTAGTTGTAGTTGGTAGTTGCAGTTGGTAGTTGTAGGTGGTAGTTGTAGTTGGTAGTTGTAGTTGGTAGTTGTAGTTGGTAGTTGTAGTTGGTAGTTGTAGTTGGTAGTTGTAGTTGGTAGTTGTAGTTGGTAGTTGTAGTTGGTAGTTGTAGTTGGTAGTTGTAATTGGTAGTTGTAGTTGTAGTTGTAGTTGGTAGTTGTAGTTGGTAGTTGTAGTTGGTAGTTGGAGTTGGTAGTTGCAGTTGGTAGTTGCAGTTGGTAGTTGCAGTTGGTAGTTGCAGTTGGTAGTTGCAGTTGGTAGTTGTAGTTGGTAGTTGTACTTGGTAGTTGTAGTTGGTAGTTGTAGTTGGTAGTTGTAGTTGGTAGTTGTAGTTGGTAGTTGTAGTTGGTAGTTGTAGTTGGTAGTTGTAGTTGGTAGTTGTAGTTGGTAGTTGTAGTTCGTAGTTGTAGCTGGTAGTTGTAGTTGGTAGATGTAGTTGGTAGTTGCAGTTGGTAGTTGTAGTTGGTAGTTGTAGTTGGTAGTTGTAGTTGGTAGTTGTAGTTGATAGTTGTAGTTGGTAGTTGTAGTTGGTAGTTGTAGTTGGTAGTTGCAGTTGGTAGCTGTAGTTGGTAGCTGTAGTTGGTAGTTGTAGTTGGTAGTTGTAGTTGGTAGTTGTAGTTGTAGTTGTTGTTGTAGTTGTAGTTGTAGTTGTAGTTGTAGTTGTAGTTGTAGTTGTATTTGTAGTTTGTAGTTGTAGTTGGTAGTTGTAGTTGGTTTGTTGTAGTTGGTAGTTGTAGTTGGTAGTTGTAGTTGGTAGTTGTAGTTGGTAGTTGTAGTTGGTAGTTGTAGTTGGTTTGTTGTAGTTGGTAGTTGCAGTTGGTAGTTGCAGTTGGTAGTTGCAGTTGGTAGTTGTAGTTGGTAGTTGTAGTTGGTAGTTGTAGATGGTAGTTGTAGTTGGTAGTTGCAGTTGGTAGTTGTAGTTGGTAGTTGTAGTTGGTAGTTGTAGTTTGTAGTTGTAGTTGGTAGTTGTAGTTGGTAGATGTATTTGGTAGTTGTAGTTGGTCGTTGGAGTTGGTAGTTGCAGTTGGTAGTTGCAGTTGGTAGTTGTAGTTGTTGTTGTAGGTGGTAGTTGTAGTTGTAGTTGTAGTTGTAGTTGTAGTTGTAGTTGTAGTTGTAGTTGTAGTTGTAGTTGTAGTTGTAGTTGTAGTTGTAGTTGTAGTTGTAGTTGTAGTTGTAGTTGTAGTTGTAGTTGTAGTTGTAGTTGTAGTTGTAGTTGTTGTTGTTGTCGTTGTTGTTGTCGTTGTTGTCGTTGTTGTCGTTGTTGTCGTTGCTGTCGTTGTTGTCGTTGTTGTCGTTGCTGTCGTTGCTGTCGTTGCTTTCGTTGCTGTCGTTGCTGTCGTTGTTGTCGTTGTTGTCGTTGTTGCCGTTGTTGCCGTTGTTGTCGTTGTTGTCGTTGTTGTCGTTGTTGTCGTTGTTGTTATTGTAGTTGTTCTCGTTGTTGTCGTCGTTGTCGTCGTTGTCGTCGTTGTCGTCGTTGTTCTCGTTGTTGTTGTTGTTGTCGTTGTTGTCGTTGTTGTTGTTGTTGCTGTTGTTGTTGTAGTTGTAGTTGTTGTTGTAGTTGTTGTTGTTGTTGTAGTTGTAGTTGTAGTTGTAGTTGTAGTTGTAGTTGTAGTTGTAGTTGTAGTTGTTGTTGTTGTTGTAGTTGTAGTTGTAGTAGTAGTTGTAGTTGTAGGTGTAGTTGTAGTTGTAGTTGTAGTTGTAGTTGTTGTTGTAGTTGTTGTTGTAGTTGTAGTTGTAGTTGGTAGTTGTAGTTGGTAGTTGTAGTTGGTAGTTGGAGTTGGTATTTGCAGTTGGTAGTTGCAGTTAGTAGTTGCAGTTGGTAGTTGTAGTTGGTAGTTGTAGTTGGTAGTTGGTAGTTGTAGTTGTAGTTGTAGTTGGTAGTTGTAGTTGGTAGTTGTAGTTGGTAGTTGAAGTTGGTAGTTGTAGCTGGCTGTTGTAGCTGGCAGTTGTAGCTGGCAGTTGTAGCTGGCAGTTGTAGCTTGCAGTTGTAGCTGGCAGTTGTAGCTGGCAGTTGTAACTGGCATTTGTAGCTGGCAGTTGTAGCTGGCAGTTGTAGCTGGCTGTTGTAGCTGGCAGTTGTAGCTGGCAGTTGTAGCTGGCAGTTGTAGCTGGCAGTTGTAGCTCGTAGTTGTAGTTGGTAGTTGTAGTTGGTAGTTGTAGTTGCTGGTTGTAGTTTGTAGTTGTAGTTGGTAGTTGTAGTTGGTAGTTGTAGTTGGTAGATGTATTTGGTAGTTGTAGTTGGTCGTTGGAGTTGGTAGTTGCAGTTGGTAGTCGCAGTTGGTAGTTGCAGTTGGTAGTTGCAGGTGGTAGTTGCAGTTGGTAGTTGTAGTTGGTAGTTGTAGTTGGTAGTTGTAGTTGGTAGTTGTAGTTGGTAGTTGTAGTTGGTAGTTGTAGCTGGTAGTTGTAGTTGGTAGTTGTAGTTGGTAGTTGTAGTTGTAGTTGTAGTTGTAGTTGTTGTTGTAGTTGTAGTTGTAGTTGTAGTTGTAGTTGTAGTTGTAGTTGTAGTTGTAGTTGTAGTTGTAGTTGTAGTTGTAGTTGTAGTTGTAGTTGTAGTTGTAGTTGTAGTTGTAGTTGTAGTTGTAGTTGTAGTTGTAGTTGTTGTTGTTGCTGTTGTTGTTGTTGTAGTTGTTATTGTTGTAGTTGTTGTTGTGGTTGTAGTTGTTGGTGTGTCGTTGTCGTTGTCGTTGTCGTTGTTGTTGTCGTTGTTGTCGTTGTTGTCGTTGTTGTCGTTGCTGTCGTTGTTGTCGTTGTTGTCGTTGCTGTCGTTGCTGTCGTTGCTTTCGTTGCTGTCGTTGCTGTCGTTGCTGTCGTTGTTGTCGTTGTTGCCGTTGTTGCCGTGGTTGTCGTTGTTGTCGTTGTTGTCGTTGTTGTCGTTGTTGTCGTTGTTGTCGTTGTTGTCGTTGTTGTCGTTGTTGTTATTGTAGTTGTTCTCGTTGTTGTCGTCGTTGTCGTCGTTGTCGTCGTTGTTCTCGTTGTTGTTGTTGTTGTCGTTGTTGTCGTTGTTGTTGTTGTTGCTGTTGTTGTTGTAGTTGTAGTTGTTGTTGTAGTTGTTGTTGTTGTTGTAGTTGTAGTTGTAGTTGTAGTTGTAGTTGTAGTTGTAGTTGTTGTTGTTGTTGTAGTTGTAGTTGTAGTAGTAGTTGTAGTTGTAGGTGTAGTTGTAGTTGTAGTTGTAGTTGTAGTTGTTGTTGTAGTTGTTGTTGTAGTTGCAGTTGTAGTTGTAGTTGTAGTTGTAGTTGTAGTCGTATTTGTAGTTGTAGTTGTAGATGTAGTTGTAGTTGGTAGTTGTAGTTGGTAGTTGTAGTTGGTAGTTGGTAGTTGTAGTTGTAGTTGTAGTTGGTAGTTGTAGTTGGTAGTTGTAGTTGGTAGTTGTAGTTGGTAGTTGTAGTTGGTAGTTGTAGTTGGAAGTTGTAGTTGGTAGTTGTAGTTGTAGTTGTAGTTGTAGTTGATAGTTGTAGTTGGTAGTTGTAGTTGGTAGTCGTAGTTGATAGTTGTAGTTGGTAGTTGTAGTTGGTAGTTGTAGTTCGTAGTTGTAGTTGGTAGTTGTTGTTGGTAGTTGTAGTTGGTAGTTGTAGTTGGTTGTTGTAGTTGGTAGTTGTAGTTGGTAGTTGTAGTTGGTAGTTGTAGTTGGTAGTTGTAGTTTGTAGTTGTAGTTGGTAGTTGTAGATGGTAGTTGTAGTTGGTAGTTGTAGTTGGTAGTTGTAGTTGGTAGTTGTAGTTGGTAGTTGTAGTTGTTAGTTGTAGTTGGTAGTTGTAGTTGGTAGTTGTAGTTGGTAGTTGTAGTTGGTAGTTGTAGTTGTAGCTGTAGTTGATAGTTGTAGTTGGTAGTTGTAGTTGGTAGTTGTAGTTGGTAGTTGTAGTTGGTAGTTGTAGTTGGTAGTTGTAGTTGGTAGTTGTAGTTGTAGTTGTAGTTGGTAGTTGTAGTTGGTAGTTGTAGTTGGTAGTTGGAGTTGGTAGTTGCAGTTGGTAGTTGCAGTTAGTAGTTGCAGTTGGTAGTTGTAGTTGGTAGTTGGTAGTTGTAGTTGGTAGTTGTAGTTGGTAGTTGTAGTTGGTAGTTGTAGTTTGTAGTTGTAGTTGGTAGTTGTAGTTGGTAGTTGTAGTTGGTAGTTGTAGTTGGTAGTTGTAGTTGGTAGTTGTAGTTGGTAGTTGTAGTTGGTTTGTTGTAGTTGGTAGTTGTAGTTGGTAGTTGGTAGTTGTAGTTGTAGTTGTAGTTGGTAGTTGTAGTTGGTAGTTGTAGTTGGTAGTTGTAGTTGGTAGTTGTAGTTGGTAGTTGTAGTTGGTAGTTGTAGGTGGTAGTTGTAGTTGTAGTTGTAGTTGTAGTTGATAGTTGTAGTTGGTAGTTGTAGTTGGTAGTCGTAGTTGGTAGTTGTAGTTGGTAGTTGTAGTTGGTAGTTGTAGTTGGTAGTTGTAGTTGGTAGTTGTAGTTTGTAGTTGTAGTTGGTAGTTGTAGTTGGTAGTTGTAGTTGGTAGTTGTAGTTGGTAGTTGTAGTTGGTAGTTGTAGTTGGTAGTTGTAGTTGGTTTGTTGTAGTTGGTAGTTGTAGTTGGTAGTTGGTAGTTGTTGTTGTAGTTGTAGTTGGTAGTTGTAGTTGGTAGTTGTAGTTGTAGTTGTAGTTGTAGTTGATAGTTGTAGTTGGTAGTTGTAGTTGGCAGTCGTAGTTGGTAGTTGTAGTTGGTAGTTGTAGTTGGTAGTTGTAGTTCGTAGTTGTAGTTGGTAGTTGTTGTTGGTAGTTGTAGTTGGTAGTTGTAGTTGGTAGTTGTAGTTGGTAGTTGTAGTTGGTAGTTGTAGTTGGTAGTTGTAGTTGGTAGTTGTAGTTTGTAGTTGTAGTTGGTAGTTGTAGATGGTAGTTGTAGTTGGTAGTTGTAGTTGGTAGTTGTAGTTGGTAGTTGTAGTTGGTAGTTGTAGTTGGTAGTTGTAGTTGGTAGTTGTAGTTGTAGCTGTAGTTGATAGTTGATAGTTGTAGTTGGTAGTTGTAGTTGGTAGTTGTAGTTGGTAGTTGTAGTTGGTAGTTGTAGTTGGTAGTTGTAGTTTGTAGTTGCAGTTCCTAGTTGTAGTTGGTAGTTGCAGTTGGTAGTTGCAGTTGGTAGTTGCAGTTGGTAGTTGCAGTTGGTACTTGCAGTTGGTAGTTGTAGTTGGTAGTTGTAGTTGGTAGTTGTAGTTGGTAGTTGTAGTTGGTAGTTGTAGTTGGTAGTTGAAGTTGGTAGTTGTAGCTGGCTGTTGTAGCTGGCAGTTGTAGCTGGCAGTTGTAGCTGGCAGTTGTAGCTTGCAGTTGTAGCTGGCAGTTGTAGCTGGCAGTTGTAACTGGCATTTGTAGCTGGCAGTTGTAGCTGGCAGTTGTAGCTCGTAGTTGTAGTTGGTAGTTGTAGTTGGTAGTTGTAGTTGCTGGTTGTAGTTTGTAGTTGTAGTTGGTAGTTGTAGTTGGTAGTTGTAGTTGGTAGATGTATTTGGTAGTTGTAGTTGGTCGTTGGAGTTGGTAGTTGCAGTTGGTAGTCGCAGTTGGTAGTTGCAGTTGGTAGTTGCAGGTGGTAGTTGCAGTTGGTAGTTGTAGTTGGTAGTTGTAGTTGGTAGTTGTAGTTGGTAGTTGTAGTTGGTAGTTGTAGTTGGTAGTTGTAGTTGGTAGTTGTAGCTGGTAGTTGTAGTTGGTAGTTGTAGTTGGTAGTTGTAGTTGTAGTTGTAGTTGTAGTTGTTGTTGTAGTTGTAGTTGTAGTTGTAGTTGTAGTTGTAGTTGTAGTTGTAGTTGTAGTTGTAGTTGTAGTTGTAGTTGTAGTTGTAGTTGTAGTTGTAGTTGTAGTTGTAGTTGTAGTTGTAGTTGTAGTTGTAGTTGTAGTTGTAGTTGTAGTTGTAGTTGTTGTTGTTGCTGTTGTTGTTGTAGTAGTTGTTATTGTTGTAGTTGTTGTTGTGGTTGTAGTTGTTGGTGTGTCGTTGTCGTTGTCGTTGTCGTTGTTGTTGTCGTTGTTGTCGTTGTTGTCGTTGTTGTCGTTGCTGTCGTTGTTGTCGTTGTTGTCGTTGCTGTCGTTGCTGTCGTTGCTTTCGTTGCTGTCGTTGCTGTCGTTGTTGTCGTTGTTGTCGTTGTTGCCGTTGTTGCCGTGGTTGTCGTTGTTGTCGTTGTTGTCGTTGTTGTCGTTGTTGTCGTTGTTGTCGTTGTTGTCGTTGTTGTCGTTGTTGTTATTGTAGTTGTTCTCGTTGTTGTCGTCGTTGTCGTCGTTGTCGTCGTTGTCGTCGTTGTTCTCGTTGTTGTTGTTGTTGTCGTTGTTGTCGTTGTTGTTGTTGTTGCTGTTGTTGTTGTAGTTGTAGTTGTTGTTGTAGTTGTTGTTGTTGTTGTAGTTGTAGTTGTAGTTGTAGTTGTAGTTGTAGTTGTAGTTGTAGTTGTAGTTGTTGTTGTTGTTGTAGTTGTAGTTGTAGTAGTAGTTGTAGTTGTAGGTGTAGTTGTAGTTGTAGTTGTAGTTGTAGTTGTTGTTGTAGTTGTTGTTGTAGTTGCAGTTGTAGTTGTAGTTGTAGTTGTAGTTGTAGTTGTAGTCGTAGTTGTAGTTGTAGTTGTAGATGTAGTTGTAGTTGGTAGTTGTAGTTGGTAGTTGTAGTTGGTAGTTGGTAGTTGTAGTTGTAGTTGTAGTTGGTAGTTGTAGTTGGTAGTTGTAGTTGGTAGTTGTAGTTGGTAGTTGTAGTTGGTAGTTGTAGTTGGTAGTTGTAGTTGGTAGTTGTAGTTGTAGTTGTAGTTGTAGTTGATAGTTGTAGTTGGTAGTTGTAGTTGGTAGTCGTAGTTGATAGTTGTAGTTGGTAGTTGTAGTTGGTAGTTGTAGTTCGTAGTTGTAGTTGGTAGTTGTTGTTGGTAGTTGTAGTTGGTAGTTGTAGTTGGTTGTTGTAGTTGGTAGTTGTAGTTGGTAGTTGTAGTTGGTAGTTGTAGTTGGTAGTTGTAGTTTGTAGTTGTAGTTGGTAGCTGTAGATGGTCGTTGTAGTTGGTAGTTGTAGTTGGTAGTTGTAGTTGGTAGTTGTAGTTGGTAGTTGTAGTTGTTAGTTGTAGTTGGTAGTTGTAGTTGGTAGTTGTAGTTGGTAGTTGTAGTTGGTAGTTGTAGTTGGTAGTTGTAGTTGGTAGTTGTAGTTGTAGCTGTAGTTGATAGTTGTAGTTGGTAGTTGTAGTTGGTAGTTGTAGTTGGTAGTTGTAGTTGGTAGTTGTAGTTGGTAGTTGTAGTTGGTAGTTGTAGTTGTAGTTGTAGTTGGTAGTTGTAGTTGGTAGTTGTAGTTGGTAGTTGTAGTTGGTAGTTGGAGTTGGTATTTGCAGTTGGTAGTTGCAGTTAGTAGTTGCAGTTGGTAGTTGTAGTTGGTAGTTGGTAGTTGTAGTTGGTAGTTGTAGTTGGTAGTTGTAGTTGGTAGTTGTAGTTTGTAGTTGTAGTTGGTAGTTGTAGTTGGTAGTTGTAGTTGGTAGTTGTAGTTGGTAGATGTATTTGGTAGTTGTAGTTGGTAGTTGTAGTTGGTAGTTGTAGTTGGTAGTTGTAGTTGGTAGTTGTAGTTGGTAGTTGTAGTTGGTAGTTGTAGTTGGTAGTTGTAGTTGGTAGTTGTAGTTGGTAGTTGTAGTTGGTAGTTGTAGTCGGTAGTTGTAGTTGTAGTTGGTAGTTGTAGTCGGTAGTTGTAGTTGTAGTTGTAGTTGTAGTTGTTGTTGTAGTTGTAGTTGTAGTTGTAGTTGTAGTTGTTGTTGTTGCTGTTGTTGTTGTTGTAGTTGTTATTGTTGTAGTTGTTGTTGTGGTTGTAGTTGTTGGTGTGTCGTTGTCGTTGTCGTTGTCGTTGTTGTTGTCGCTGTTGTCGTTGTTGTCGTTGTTGTCGTTGCTGTCGTTGTTGTCGTTGTTGTCGTTGCTGTCGTTGCTGTCGTTGCTTTCGTTGCTGTCGTTGCTGTCGTTGTTGTCGTTGTTGTCGTTGTTGCCGTTGTTGCCGTGGTTGTCGTTGTTGTCGTTGTTGCCGTTGTTGCCGTGGTTGTCGTTGTTGTCGTTGTTGTCGTTGTTGTCGTTGTTGTCGTTGTTGTCGTTGTTGTCGTTGTTGTCGTTGTTGTTATTGTAGTTGTTCTCGTTGTTCTCGTTGTTGTTGTTGTTGTCGTTGTTGTCGTTGTTGTTGTTGTTGCTGTTGTTGTTGTAGTTGTAGTTGTTGTTGTAGTTGGTAGTTGGTAGTTGTAGTTGGTAGTTGTAGTTGGTAGATGTATTTGGTAGTTGTAGTTGGTAGTTGTAGTTTGTAGTTGTAGTTGGTAGTTGTAGTTGGTAGTTGTAGTTGGTAGTTGTAGTTGGTAGATGTATTTGGTAGTTGTAGTTGGTAGTTGTAGTTGGTAGTTGTAGTTGGTAGTTGTAGTTGGTAGTTGTAGTTGGTAGTTGTAGTTGGTAGTTGTAGTTGGTAGTTGTAGTTGGTAGTTGTAGTTGGTAGTTGTAGTTGGTAGTTGTAGTTGGTAGTTGTAGTTGGTAGTTGTAGTTGGTAGTTGTAGTTGGTAGTTGTAGTTGGTAGTTGTAGTTGTAGTTGTAGTTGGTAGTTGTAGTTGGTAGATGTATTTGGTAGTTGTAGTTGGTAGTTGTAGTTGGTAGTTGTAGTTGGTAGTTGTAGTTGGTAGTTGTAGTTGTAGTTGGTAGTTGGTAGTTGTAGTTGGTAGTTGTAGTTGGTAGTTGTAGTTGTAGCTGTAGTTGATAGTTGTAGTTGGTAGTTGTAGTTGGTAGTTGTAGTTGGTAGTTGTAGTTGGTAGTTGTAGTTGGTAGTTGTAGTTGGTAGTTGTAGTTGTAGTTGTAGTTGGTAGTTGTAGTTGGTAGTTGTAGTTGGTAGTTGGAGTTGGTATTTGCAGTTGGTAGTTGCAGTTAGTAGTTGCAGTTGGTAGTTGTAGTTGGTAGTTGGTCGTTGTAGTTGGTAGTTGTAGTTGGTAGTTGTAGTTGGTAGTTGGAGTTGGTAGTTGCAGTTGGTGGTTGCAGTTAGTAGTTGCAGTTGGTAGTTGTAGTTGGTAGTTGTAGTTGGTAGTTGTAGTTGGTAGTTGTAGTTGGTAGTTGTAGTTGGTAGTTGTAGTTGGTAGTTGTAGTTGGTAGTTGTAGTTGGTAGTTGTAGTTGGTAGTTGTAGTTGGTAGTTGTAGTTGGTAGTTGTAGTTGGTAGTTGTAGTTGGTAGTTGCAGTTGGTAGTTGTAGTTGGTAGTTGTAGTTGGTAGTTGTTGTTGGTAGTTGTAGTTGGTAGTTGTAGTTGGTAGTTGTAGCTGGCAGTTGTAGCTGGCAGTTGTAGCTGGCTGTTGTATCTGGCAGTTGTAGCTGGCAGTTGTAGCTGGCAGTTGTAGCTGGTAGTTGTAGTTGGTAGTTGTAGGTGGTAGTTGTAGTTGGTAGTTGTAGTTGGTAGTTGTAGTTTGTAGTTGTAGTTGGTAGTTGTAGTTGGTAGATGTATTTGGTAGTTGTAGTTGGTCGTTGTAGTTGGTAGTTGCAGTTGGTAGTTGCAGTTGGTAGTTGTAGTTGTTGTTGTAGTTGGTAGTTGTAGTTGTAGTTGTAGTTGTAGTTGTAGTTGTTGTTGTAGTTGGTAGTTGTAGTTGGTAGTTGTAGTTGGTAGTTCTAGTTGGTTTGTTGTAGTTGGTAGTTGCAGTTGGTAGTTGCAGTTGGTAGTTGTAGTTCCAGTTGGTAGTTGTAGCTGTTGTTGTTTTTGTAGTTGTTGTTGTTGCAGTTGTTGTTGTTGTTGTAGTTGTTGTTGTTGTTGTAGTTGTTGTTGTTGTTGTAGTTGTAGTTGTAGTTGCAGTTGGTAGTTGTAGTTGGTAGTTGTAGTAGGTAGTTGTAATTGTAGTTGTTGTTGTAGTTGTAGTTGTAGTTGTAGTTGTAGTTGTAGTTGTAGTTGTAGTTGGTAGTTGTAGTTGGTAGTTGTAGTTGGTAGTTGTAGTTGGTAGCTGTAGTTGGTAGTTGTAGTTGGTAGTTGTACTTGGTAGGTGTAGTTGGTAGTTGTAGTTGGTAGTTGTAGTTGGTAGTTGTAGTTGGTAGTTGCAGTTGGTAGTTGCAGTTGGTAGCTGTAGTTTGTAGTTGTAGTTGGTAGTTGTAGTTGGTAGTTGTAGTTGGTAGTTGTAGTTGGTAGTTGTAGTTGGTAGTTGTAGTTGGTAGTTGTAGCTGGTAGTTGTAGCTGGTAGTTGTAGTTGGTAGTTGCAGTTGGTAGTTGCAGTTGGTAGTTGTAGTTGGTAGTTGTAGTTGGTAGTTGTAGTTGGTAGTTGTAGTTGGTAGTTGTAGTTGGCAGTTGTAGTTGGTAGTGGTAGTTGTAGTTGTAGTTGGTAGTTGTAGTTGGTAGTTGTAGTTGGTAGTTGTAGTTGGTAATTGTAGTTGGTAGTTGTAGTTGGTAGTTGTAGTTGGTAGTTGTAGTTGGTAGTTGTAGTTGGTAGTTGCAGTTGGTAGTTGTAGGTGGTAGTTGTAGTTGGTAGTTGTAGTTGGTAGTTCTAGTTGGTTTGTTGTAGTTGGTAGTTGCAGTTGGTAGTTGCAGTTGGTAGTTGTAGTTCCAGTTGGTAGTTGTAGTTGTTGTTGTTTTTGTAGTTGTTGTTGTTGCAGTTGTTGTTGTTGTTGTAGTTGTTGTTGTTGTTGTAGTTGTTGTTGTTGTTGTAGTTGTAGTTGTAGTTGCAGTTGGTAGTTGTAGTTGGTAGTTGTAATTGTAGTTGTTGTTGTAGTTGTAGTTGTAGTTGTAGTTGTAGTTGTAGTTGTAGTTGTAGTTGTAGTTGTAGTTGGTAGTTGTAGTTGGTAGTTGTAGTTGGTAGTTGTAGTTGGTAGCTGTAGTTGGTAGTTGTAGTTGGTACTTGTACTTGGTAGGTGTAGTTGGTAGTTGTAGTTGGTAGTTGTAGTTGGTAGTTGTAGTTGGTAGTTGCAGTTGGTAGTTGCAGTTGGTAGCTGTAGTTTGTAGTTGTAGTTGGTAGTTGTAGTTGGTAGTTGTAGTTGGTAGTTGTAGTTGGTAGTTGTAGTTGGTAGTTGTAGTTGGTAGTTGTAGTTGGTAGTTGTAGCTGGTAGTTGTAGTTGGTAGTTGTAGTTGGTAGTTGCAGTTGGTAGTTGTAGTTGGTAGTTGTAGTTGGTAGTTGTAGTTGGTAGTTGTAGTTGGTAGTTATAGTTGGTAGTTGTAGTTGGTAGTTGTAGTTGGTAGTTGTAGTTGGTAGTTGTAGTTGTAGTTGGTAGTTGTAGTTGGTAGTTGTAGTTGGTAGTTGTAGTTGGTAGTTGTAGTTGGTAGTTGTAGTTGGTAGTTGTAGTTGGTAGTTGTACTTGGTAGTTGTAGTTGGTAGTTGTAGTTGGTAGTTGTAGTTGGTATTTGTAGTTGGTAGTTGCAGTTGGTAGTTGTAGGTGGTAGTTGTAGTTGGTAGTTGTAGTTGGTAGTTGTAGTTGGTAGTTGTAGTTGGTAGTTGTAGTTGGTAGTTGTAGTTGGTAGTTGTAGTTGGTAGTTGTAGGTGGTAGTTGTAGTTGGTAGTTGTAGTTGGTAGTTGTAGTTGGTAGTTGTAGTTGGTAGTTGTAGTTGGTAGTTGTAGTTGGTAGTTGTAGTTGGTAGTTGTAGTTGGTAGTTGTAGTTGTAGTTGTAGTTGTAGTTGGTAGTTGTAGTTGGTAGTTGTAGTTGGTAGTTGTTGTTGGTAGTTGTAGTTGGTAGTTGCAGTTGGTAGTTGTAGTTGGTAGTTGTAGATGGTAGTTGTAGTTGGTAGTTGTAGTTGGTAGTTGTAGCTGGCAGTTGTAGCTGGCAGTTGTAGCTGGCTGTTGTAGCTGGCAGTTGTAGCTGGCAGTTGTAGCTGGCAGTTGTAGCTGGTAGTTGTAGTTGGTAGTTGTAGTTGGCAGTTGTAGTTGGTAGTTGTAGTTGGTAGTTGTAGTTTGTAGTTGTAGTTGGTAGTTGTAGTTGGTAGATATATTTGGTAGTTGTAGTTGGTCGTTGGAGTTGGTAGTTGCAGTTGGTAGTTGCAGTTGGTAGTTGCAGTTGGTAGTTGTAGTTGTTGTTGTAGTTGGTAGTTGTAGTTGTAGTTGTAGTTGTAGTTGTAGTTGTTGTTGTAGTTGGTAGTTGTAGTTGGTAGTTGTAGTTGGTAGTTGTAGTTGGTAGTTGTAGTTGGTTTGTTGTAGTTGGTAGTTGCAGTTGGTAGTTGCAGTTGGTATTTGCAGTTGGTAGTTGTAGTTCCAGTTGGTAGTTGTAGTTGTTGTTTTTGTAGTTGTTGTTGTAGTTGTTGTTGTTGTTAGAGTTGTTGTTGTTGTTGTAGTTGTACTTGTAGTTGCAGTTGGTAGTTGTAGTTGGTAGTTGTAGTTGGTAGTTGTAGTTGTAGTTGTTGTAGTTGTAGTTGTAGATGTAGTTGTAGTTGTAGTTGGTAGTTGTAGTTGGTAGTTGTAGTTGGTAGTTGTAGATGGTAGTTGTAGTTGGTAGTTGTAGTTGGTAGTTGTACTTGGTAGTTGTAGTTGGTAGTTGCAGTTGGTAGTTGTAGTTGGTAGTTGTAGATGGTAGTTGTAGTTGGTAGTTGTAGTTGGTAGTTGTAGCTGGCAGTTGTAGCTGGCAGTTGTAGCTGGCTGTTGTAGCTGGCAGTTGTAGCTGGCAGTTGTAGCTGGCAGTTGTAGCTTGCAGTTGTAGCTGGCAGCTGTAGCTGGCAGTTGTAACTGGCATTTGTAGCTGGCAGTTGTAGCTGGCAGTTGTAGCTGGCTGTTGTAGCTGGCAGTTGTAGCTGGCAGTTGTAGCTGGCAGTTGTAGCTGGCAGTTGTAGCTCGTAGCTGTAGTTGGTAGTTGTAGTTGGTAGTTGTAGTTGGTAGTTGTAGTTTGTAGTTGTAGTTGGTAGTTGTAGTTGGTAGTTGTAGTTGGTAGATGTATTTGGTAGTTGTAGTTGGTCGTTGGAGTTGGTAGTTGCAGTTGGTAGTCGCAGTTGGTAGTTGCAGTTTGTAGTTGCAGGTGGTAGTTGCAGTTGGTAGTTGTAGTTGGTAGTTGTAGTTGGTAGTTGTAGTTGGTAGTTGTAGTTGGTAGTTGTAGTTGGTAGTTGTAGTTGGTAGTTGTAGTTGGTAGTGGTAGTTGGTAGTTGTAGTTGTAGTTGTAGTTGTAGTTGTTGTTGTAGTTGGTAGTTGTAGTTGGTAGTTGTAGTTGGTATTTCTAGTTGGTTTGTTGTAGTTGGTAGTTGCAGTTGGTAGTTGCAGTTGGTAGTTGTAGTTCCAGTTGGTAGTTGTAGCTGTTGTTGTTTTTGTAGTTGTTGTTGTTGCAGTTGTTGTTGTTGTTGTAGTTGTTGTTGTTGTTGTAGTTGTTGTTGTTGTTGTTGTTGTAGTTGTAGATGCAGTTGGTAGTTGTAGTTGGTAGTTGTAGTAGGTAGTTGTAATTGTAGTTGTTGTTGTAGTTGTAGTTGTAGTTGTAGTTGTAGTTGTAGTTGTAGTTGTAGTTGGTAGTTGTAGTTGGTAGTTGTAGTTGGTAGTTGTAGTTGGTAGCTGTAGTTGGTAGTTGTAGTTGGTAGTTGTACTTGGTAGGTGTAGTTGGTAGTTGTAGTTGGTAGTTGTAGTTGGTAGTTGTAGTTGGTAGTTGCAGTTGGTAGTTGCAGTTGGTAGCTGTAGTTTGTAGTTGTAGTTGGTAGTTGTAGTTGGTAGTTGTAGTTGGTAGTTGTAGTTGGTAATTGTAGTTGGTAGTTGTAGTTGGTAGTTGTAGTTGGTAGTTGTAGTTGGTAGTTGTAGTTGGTAGTTGCAGTTGGTAGTTGTAGGTGGTAGTTGTAGTTGGTAGTTGTAGTTGGTAGTTGTAGTTGGTAGTTGTAGTTGGTAGTTGTAGTTGGTAGTTGTAGTTGGTAGTTGTAGTTGGTAGTTGTAGTTGGTAGTTGTAGTTGGTAGTTGTAGTTGGTAGTTGTAATTGGTAGTTGTAGTTGTAGTTGTAGTTGGTAGTTGTAGTTGGTAGTTGTAGTTGGTAGTTGGAGTTGGTAGTTGCAGTTGGTAGTTGCAGTTGGTAGTTGCAGTTGGTAGTTGCAGTTGGTAGTTGCAGTTGGTAGTTGTAGTTGGTAGTTGTACTTGGTAGTTGTAGTTGGTAGTTGTAGTTGGTAGTTGTAGTTGGTAGTTGTAGTTGGTAGTTGTAGTTGGTAGTTGTAGTTGGTAGTTGTAGTTGGTAGTTGTAGTTGGTAGTTGTAGTTCGTAGTTGTAGCTGGTAGTTGTAGTTGGTAGATGTAGTTGGTAGTTGCAGTTGGTAGTTGTAGTTGGTAGTTGTAGTTGGTAGTTGTAGTTGGTAGTTGTAGTTGATAGTTGTAGTTGGTAGTTGTAGTTGGTAGTTGTAGTTGGTAGTTGCAGTTGGTAGCTGTAGTTGGTAGCTGTAGTTGGTAGTTGTAGTTGGTAGTTGTAGTTGGTAGTTGTAGTTGTAGTTGTTGTTGTAGTTGTAGTTGTAGTTGTAGTTGTAGTTGGTAGTTGTAGTTGGTAGTTGTAGTTGGTAGTTGTAGTTGGTAGTTGTAGTTGGTAGTTGTAGTTGTAGTTGGTAGTTGTAGTTGGTAGTTGTAGTTGGTAGTTGTAGTTGGTAGTTGTAGTTGGTAGTTGTAGTTGGTAGTTGTAGTTGGTAGTTGTACTTGGTAGTTGTAGTTGGTAGTTGTAGTTGGTAGTTGTAGTTGGTATTTGTAGTTGGTAGTTGCAGTTGGTAGTTGTAGGTGGTAGTTGTAGTTGGTAGTTGTAGTTGGTAGTTGTAGTTGGTAGTTGTAGTTGGTAGTTGTAGTTGGTAGTTGTAGTTGGTAGTTGTAGTTGGTAGTTGTAGGTGGTAGTTGTAGTTGGTAGTTGTAGTTGGTAGTTGTAGTTGGTAGTTGTAGTTGGTAGTTGTAGTTGGTAGTTGTAGTTGGTAGTTGTAGTTGGTAGTTGTAGTTGGTAGTTGTAGTTGTAGTTGTAGTTGTAGTTGGTAGTTGTAGTTGGTAGTTGTAGTTGGTAGTTGTTGTTGGTAGTTGTAGTTGGTAGTTGCAGTTGGTAGTTGTAGTTGGTAGTTGTAGATGGTAGTTGTAGTTGGTAGTTGTAGTTGGTAGTTGTAGCTGGCAGTTGTAGCTGGCAGTTGTAGCTGGCTGTTGTAGCTGGCAGTTGTAGCTGGCAGTTGTAGCTGGCAGTTGTAGCTGGTAGTTGTAGTTGGTAGTTGTAGTTGGCAGTTGTAGTTGGTAGTTGTAGTTGGTAGTTGTAGTTTGTAGTTGTAGTTGGTAGTTGTAGTTGGTAGATATATTTGGTAGTTGTAGTTGGTCGTTGGAGTTGGTAGTTGCAGTTGGTAGTTGCAGTTGGTAGTTGCAGTTGGTAGTTGTAGTTGTTGTTGTAGTTGGTAGTTGTAGTTGTAGTTGTAGTTGTAGTTGTAGTTGTTGTTGTAGTTGGTAGTTGTAGTTGGTAGTTGTAGTTGGTAGTTGTAGTTGGTAGTTGTAGTTGGTTTGTTGTAGTTGGTAGTTGCAGTTGGTAGTTGCAGTTGGTATTTGCAGTTGGTAGTTGTAGTTCCAGTTGGTAGTTGTAGTTGTTGTTTTTGTAGTTGTTGTTGTAGTTGTTGTTGTTGTTAGAGTTGTTGTTGTTGTTGTAGTTGTACTTGTAGTTGCAGTTGGTAGTTGTAGTTGGTAGTTGTAGTTGGTAGTTGTAGTTGTAGTTGTTGTAGTTGTAGTTGTAGATGTAGTTGTAGTTGTAGTTGGTAGTTGTAGTTGGTAGTTGTAGTTGGTAGTTGTAGATGGTAGTTGTAGTTGGTAGTTGTAGTTGGTAGTTGTACTTGGTAGTTGTAGTTGGTAGTTGCAGTTGGTAGTTGTAGTTGGTAGTTGTAGATGGTAGTTGTAGTTGGTAGTTGTAGTTGGTAGTTGTAGCTGGCAGTTGTAGCTGGCAGTTGTAGCTGGCTGTTGTAGCTGGCAGTTGTAGCTGGCAGTTGTAGCTGGCAGTTGTAGCTTGCAGTTGTAGCTGGCAGCTGTAGCTGGCAGTTGTAACTGGCATTTGTAGCTGGCAGTTGTAGCTGGCAGTTGTAGCTGGCTGTTGTAGCTGGCAGTTGTAGCTGGCAGTTGTAGCTGGCAGTTGTAGCTGGCAGTTGTAGCTCGTAGCTGTAGTTGGTAGTTGTAGTTGGTAGTTGTAGTTGGTAGTTGTAGTTTGTAGTTGTAGTTGGTAGTTGTAGTTGGTAGTTGTAGTTGGTAGATGTATTTGGTAGTTGTAGTTGGTCGTTGGAGTTGGTAGTTGCAGTTGGTAGTCGCAGTTGGTAGTTGCAGTTTGTAGTTGCAGGTGGTAGTTGCAGTTGGTAGTTGTAGTTGGTAGTTGTAGTTGGTAGTTGTAGTTGGTAGTTGTAGTTGGTAGTTGTAGTTGGTAGTTGTAGTTGGTAGTTGTAGTTGGTAGTGGTAGTTGGTAGTTGTAGTTGTAGTTGTAGTTGTAGTTGTTGTTGTAGTTGGTAGTTGTAGTTGGTAGTTGTAGTTGGTAGTTCTAGTTGGTTTGTTGTAGTTGGTAGTTGCAGTTGGTAGTTGCAGTTGGTAGTTGTAGTTCCAGTTGGTAGTTGTAGCTGTTGTTGTTTTTGTAGTTGTTGTTGTTGCAGTTGTTGTTGTTGTTGTAGTTGTTGTTGTTGTTGTAGTTGTTGTTGTTGTTGTTGTTGTAGTTGTAGTTGCAGTTGGTAGTTGTAGTTGGTAGTTGTAGTAGGTAGTTGTAATTGTAGTTGTTGTTGTAGTTGTAGTTGTAGTTGTAGTTGTAGTTGTAGTTGTAGTTGTAGTTGGTAGTTGTAGTTGGTAGTTGTAGTTGGTAGTTGTAGTTGGTAGCTGTAGTTGGTAGTTGTAGTTGGTAGTTGTACTTGGTAGGTGTAGTTGGTAGTTGTAGTTGGTAGTTGTAGTTGGTAGTTGTAGTTGGTAGTTGCAGTTGGTAGTTGCAGTTGGTAGCTGTAGTTTGTAGTTGTAGTTGGTAGTTGTAGTTGGTAGTTGTAGTTGGTAGTTGTAGTTGGTAATTGTAGTTGGTAGTTGTAGTTGGTAGTTGTAGTTGGTAGTTGTAGTTGGTAGTTGTATTTGGTAGTTGCAGTTGGTAGTTGTAGGTGGTAGTTGTAGTTGGTAGTTGTAGTTGGTAGTTGTAGTTGGTAGTTGTAGTTGGTAGTTGTAGTTGGTAGTTGTAGTTGGTAGTTGTAGTTGGTAGTTGTAGTTGGTAGTTGTAGTTGGTAGTTGTAGTTGGTAGTTGTAATTGGTAGTTGTAGTTGTAGTTGTAGTTGGTAGTTGTAGTTGGTAGTTGTAGTTGGTAGTTGGAGTTGGTAGTTGCAGTTGGTAGTTGCAGTTGGTAGTTGCAGTTGGTAGTTGCAGTTGGTAGTTGCAGTTGGTAGTTGTAGTTGGTAGTTGTACTTGGTAGTTGTAGTTGGTAGTTGTAGTTGGTAGTTGTAGTTGGTAGTTGTAGTTGGTAGTTGTAGTTGGTAGTTGTAGTTGGTAGTTGTAGTTGGTAGTTGTAGTTGGTAGTTGTAGTTCGTAGTTGTAGCTGGTAGTTGTAGTTGGTAGATGTAGTTGGTAGTTGCAGTTGGTAGTTGTAGTTGGTAGTTGTAGTTGGTAGTTGTAGTTGGTAGTTGTAGTTGATAGTTGTAGTTGGTAGTTGTAGTTGGTAGTTGTAGTTGGTAGTTGCAGTTGGTAGCTGTAGTTGGTAGCTGTAGTTGGTAGTTGTAGTTGGTAGTTGTAGTTGGTAGTTGTAGTTGTAGTTGTTGTTGTAGTTGTAGTTGTAGTTGTAGTTGTAGTTGTAGTTGTAGTTGGTAGTTGTAGTTGGTTTGTTGTAGTTGGTAGTTGTAGTTGGTAGTTGTAGTTGGTAGTTGTAGTTGGTAGTTGTAGTTGGTAGTTGTAGTTGGTTTGTTGTAGTTGGTAGTTGCAGTTGGTAGTTGCAGTTGGTAGTTGCAGTTGGTAGTTGTAGTTGGTAGTTGTAGTTGGTAGTTGTAGAAGGTAGTTGTAGTTGGTAGTTGCAGTTGGTAGTTGTAGTTGGTAGTTGTAGTTGGTAGTTGTAGTTTGTAGTTGTAGTTGGTAGTTGTAGTTGGTAGATGTATTTGGTAGTTGTAGTTGGTCGTTGGAGTTGGTAGTTGCAGTTGGTAGTTGCTGTTGGTAGTTGTAGTTGTTGTTGTAGGTGGTAGTTGTAGTTGTAGTTGTAGTTGTAGTTGTAGTTGTAGTTGTAGTTGTAGTTGTAGTTGTAGTTGTAGTTGTAGTTGTAGTTGTAGTTGTAGTTGTAGTTGTAGTTGTAGTTGTAGTTGTAGTTGTAGTTGTAGTTGTAGTTGTAGTTGTTGTTGTTGTCGTTGTTGTTGTCGTTGTTGTCGTTGTTGTCGTTGTTGTCGTTGCTGTCGTTGTTGTCGTTGTTGTCGTTGCTGTCGTTGCTGTCGTTGCTTTCGTTGCTGTCGTTGCTGTCGTTGTTGTCGTTGTTGTCGTTGTTGCCGTTGTTGCCGTTGTTGTCGTTGTTGTCGTTGTTGTCGTTGTTGTCGTTGTTGTTATTGTAGTTGTTCTCGTTGTTGTCGTCGTTGTCGTCGTTGTCGTCGTTGTCGTCGTTGTTCTCGTTGTTGTTGTTGTTGTCGTTGTTGTCGTTGTTGTTGTTGTTGCTGTTGTTGTTGTAGTTGTAGTTGTTGTTGTAGTTGTTGTTGTTGTTGTAGTTGTAGTCGTAGTTGTAGTTGTAGTTGTAGTTGTAGTTGTAGTTGTAGTTGTTGTTGTTGTTGTAGTTGTAGTTGTAGTAGTAGTTGTAGTTGTAGGTGTAGTTGTAGTTGTAGTTGTAGTTGTAGTTGTTGTTGTAGTTGTTGTTGTAGTTGTAGTTGTAGTTGGTAGTTGTAGTTGGTAGTTGTAGTTGGTAGTTGGAGTTGGTATTTGCAGTTGGTAGTTGCAGTTAGTAGTTGCAGTTGGTAGTTGTAGTTGGTAGTTGTAGTTGGTAGTTGGTAGTTGTAGTTGTAGTTGTAGTTGGTAGTTGTAGTTGGTAGTTGTAGTTGGTAGTTGAAGTTGGTAGTTGTAGCTGGCTGTTGTAGCTGGCAGTTGTAGCTGGCAGTTGTAGCTGGCAGTTGTAGCTTGCAGTTGTAGCTGGCAGTTGTAGCTGGCAGTTGTAACTGGCATTTGTAGCTGGCAGTTGTAGCTGGCAGTTGTAGCTGGCTGTTGTAGCTGGCAGTTGTAGCTGGCAGTTGTAGCTGGCAGTTGTAGCTGGCAGTTGTAGCTCGTAGTTGTAGTTGGTAGTTGTAGTTGGTAGTTGTAGTTGCTGGTTGTAGTTTGTAGTTGTAGTTGGTAGTTGTAGTTGGTAGTTGTAGTTGGTAGATGTATTTGGTAGTTGTAGTTGGTCGTTGGAGTTGGTAGTTGCAGTTGGTAGTCGCAGTTGGTAGTTGCAGTTGGTAGTTGCAGGTGGTAGTTGCAGTTGGTAGTTGTAGTTGGTAGTTGTAGTTGGTAGTTGTAGTTGGTAGTTGTTGTTGGTAGTTGTAGTTGGTAGTTGTAGCTGGTAGTTGTAGTTGGTAGTTGTAGTTGGTAGTTGTAGTTGTAGTTGTAGTTGTAGTTGTTGTTGTAGTTGTAGTTGTAGTTGTAGTTGTAGTTGTAGTTGTAGTTGTAGTTGTAGTTGTAGTTGTAGTTGTAGTTGTAGTTGTAGTTGTAGTTGTAGTTGTAGTTGTAGTTGTAGTTGTAGTTGTAGTTGTAGTTGTAGTTGTAGTTGTAGTTGTAGTTGTAGTTGTTGTTGTTGCTGTTGTTGTTGTTGTAGTTGTTATTGTTGTAGTTGTTGTTGTGGTTGTAGTTGTTGGTGTGTCGTTGTCGTTGTCGTTGTCGTTGTTGTTGTCGTTGTTGTCGTTGTTGTCGTTGTTGTCGTTGCTGTCGTTGTTGTCGTTGTTGTCGTTGCTGTCGTTGCTGTCGTTGCTTTCGTTGCTGTCGTTGCTGTCGTTGCTGTCGTTGTTGTCGTTGTTGCCGTTGTTGCCGTGGTTGTCGTTGTTGTCGTTGTTGTCGTTGTTGTCGTTGTTGTCGTTGTTGTCGTTGTTGTCGTTGTTGTCGTTGTTGTTATTGTAGTTGTTCTCGTTGTTGTCGTCGTTGTCGTCGTTGTCGTCGTTGTTCTCGTTGTTGTTGTTGTTGTCGTTGTTGTCGTTGTTGTTGTTGTTGCTGTTGTTGTTGTAGTTGTAGTTGTTGTTGTAGTTGTTGTTGTTGTTGTAGTTGTAGTTGTAGTTGTAGTTGTAGTTGTAGTTGTTGTTGTTGTTGTAGTTGTAGTTGTAGTAGTAGTTGTAGTTGTAGGTGTAGTTGTAGTTGTAGTTGTAGTTGTAGTTGTTGTTGTAGTTGTTGTTGTAGTTGCAGTTGTAGTTGTAGTTGTAGTTGTAGTTGTAGTCGTATTTGTAGTTGTAGTTGTAGATGTAGTTGTAGTTGGTAGTTGTAGTTGGTAGTTGTAGTTGGTAGTTGGTAGTTGTAGTTGTAGTTGTAGTTGGTAGTTGTAGTTGGTAGTTGTAGTTGGTAGTTGTAGTTGGTAGTTGTAGTTGGTAGTTGTAGTTGGAAGTTGTAGTTGGTAGTTGTAGTTGTAGTTGTAGTTGTAGTTGATAGTTGTAGTTGGTAGTTGTAGTTGGTAGTCGTAGTTGATAGTTGTAGTTGGTAGTTGTAGTTGGTAGTTGTAGTTCGTAGTTGTAGTTGGTAGTTGTTGTTGGTAGTTGTAGTTGGTAGTTGTAGTTGGTTGTTGTAGTTGGTAGTTGTAGTTGGTAGTTGTAGTTGGTAGTTGTAGTTGGTAGTTGTAGTTTGTAGTTGTAGTTGGTAGTTGTAGATGGTAGTTGTAGTTGGTAGTTGTAGTTGGTAGTTGTAGTTGGTAGTTGTAGTTGGTAGTTGTAGTTGTTAGTTGTAGTTGGTAGTTGTAGTTGGTAGTTGTAGTTGGTAGTTGTAGTTGGTAGTTGTAGTTGTAGCTGTAGTTGATAGTTGTAGTTGGTAGTTGTAGTTGGTAGTTGTAGTTGGTAGTTGTAGTTGGTAGTTGTAGTTGGTAGTTGTAGTTGGTAGTTGTAGTTGTAGTTGTAGTTGGTAGTTGTAGTTGGTAGTTGTAGTTGGTAGTTGGAGTTGGTAGTTGCAGTTGGTAGTTGCAGTTAGTAGTTGCAGTTGGTAGTTGTAGTTGGTAGTTGGTAGTTGTAGTTGGTAGTTGTAGTTGGTAGTTGTAGTTGGTAGTTGTAGTTTGTAGTTGTAGTTGGTAGTTGTAGTTGGTAGTTGTAGTTGGTAGTTGTAGTTGGTAGTTGTAGTTGGTAGTTGTAGTTGGTAGTTGTAGTTGGTTTGTTGTAGTTGGTAGTTGTAGTTGGTAGTTGGTAGTTGTAGTTGTAGTTGTAGTTGGTAGTTGTAGTTGGTAGTTGTAGTTGGTAGTTGTAGTTGGTAGTTGTAGTTGGTAGTTGTAGTTGGTAGTTGTAGGTGGTAGTTGTAGTTGTAGTTGTAGTTGTAGTTGATAGTTGTAGTTGGTAGTTGTAGTTGGTAGTCGTAGTTGGTAGTTGTAGTTGGTAGTTGTAGTTGGTAGTTGTAGTTGGTAGTTGTAGTTGGTAGTTGTAGTTTGTAGTTGTAGTTGGTAGTTGTAGTTGGTAGTTGTAGTTGGTAGTTGTAGTTGGTAGTTGTAGTTGGTAGTTGTAGTTGGTAGTTCTAGTTGGTTTGTTGTAGTTGGTAGTTGTAGTTGGTAGTTGGTAGTTGTTGTTGTAGTTGTAGTTGGTAGTTGTAGTTGGTAGTTGTAGTTGTAGTTGTAGTTGTAGTTGATAGTTGTAGTTGGTAGTTGTAGTTGGCAGTCGTAGTTGGTAGTTGTAGTTGGTAGTTGTAGTTGGTAGTTGTAGTTCGTAGTTGTAGTTGGTAGTTGTTGTTGGTAGTTGTAGTTGGTAGTTGTAGTTGGTAGTTGTAGTTGGTAGTTGTAGTTGGTAGTTGTAGTTGGTAGTTGTAGTTGGTAGTTGTAGTTGGTAGTTGTAGTTTGTAGTTGTAGTTGGTAGTTGTAGATGGTAGTTGTAGTTGGTAGTTGTAGTTGGTAGTTGTAGTTGGTAGTTGTAGTTGGTAGTTGTAGTTGGTAGTTGTAGTTGGTAGTTGTAGTTGTAGCTGTAGTTGATAGTTGATAGTTGTAGTTGGTAGTTGTAGTTGGTAGTTGTAGTTGGTAGTTGTAGTTGGTAGTTGTAGTTGGTAGTTGTAGTTTGTAGTTGCAGTTCCTAGTTGTAGTTGGTAGTTGCAGTTGGTAGTTGCAGTTGGTAGTTGCAGTTGGTAGTTGCAGTTGGTACTTGCAGTTGGTAGTTGTAGTTGGTAGTTGTAGTTGGTAGTTGTAGTTGGTAGTTGTAGTTGGTAGTTGTAGTTGGTAGTTGAAGTTGGTAGTTGTAGCTGGCTGTTGTAGCTGGCAGTTGTAGCTGGCAGTTGTAGCTGGCAGTTGTAGCTTGCAGTTGTAGCTGGCAGTTGTAGCTGGCAGTTGTAACTGGCATTTGTAGCTGGCAGTTGTAGCTGGCAGTTGTAGCTCGTAGTTGTAGTTGGTAGTTGTAGTTGGTAGTTGTAGTTGCTGGTTGTAGTTTGTAGTTGTAGTTGGTAGTTGTAGTTGGTAGTTGTAGTTGGTAGATGTATTTGGTAGTTGTAGTTGGTCGTTGGAGTTGGTAGTTGCAGTTGGTAGTCGCAGTTGGTAGTTGCAGTTGGTAGTTACAGGTGGTAGTTGCAGTTGGTAGTTGTAGTTGGTAGTTGTAGTTGGTAGTTGTAGTTGGTAGTTGTAGTTGGTAGTTGTAGTTGGTAGTTGTAGTTGGTAGTTGTAGCTGGTAGTTGTAGTTGGTAGTTGTAGTTGGTAGTTGTAGTTGTAGTTGTAGTTGTAGTTGTTGTTGTAGTTGTAGTTGTAGTTGTAGTTGTAGTTGTAGTTGTAGTTGTAGTTGTAGTTGTAGTTGTAGTTGTAGTTGTAGTTGTAGTTGTAGTTGTAGTTGTTGTTGTTGCTGTTGTTGTTGTAGTAGTTGTTATTGTTGTAGTTGTTGTTGTGGTTGTAGTTGTTGGTGTGTCGTTGTCGTTGTCGTTGTCGTTGTTGTTGTCGTTGTTGTCGTTGTTGTCGTTGTTGTCGTTGCTGTCGTTGTTGTCGTTGTTGTCGTTGCTGTCGTTGCTGTCGTTGCTTTCGTTGCTGTCGTTGCTGTCGTTGTTGTCGTTGTTGTCGTTGTTGCCGTTGTTGCCGTGGTTGTCGTTGTTGTCGTTGTTGTCGTTGTTGTCGTTGTTGTCGTTGTTGTCGTTGTTGTCGTTGTTGTCGTTGTTGTTATTGTAGTTGTTCTCGTTGTTGTCGTCGTTGTCGTCGTTGTCGTCGTTGTCGTCGTTGTTCTCGTTGTTGTTGTTGTTGTCGTTGTTGTCGTTGTTGTTGTTGTTGCTGTTGTTGTTGTAGTTGTAGTTGTTGTTGTAGTTGTTGTTGTTGTTGTAGTTGTAGTTGTAGTTGTAGTTGTAGTTGTAGTTGTAGTTGTAGTTGTAGTTGTTGTTGTTGTTGTAGTTGTAGTTGTAGTAGTAGTTGTAGTTGTAGGTGTAGTTGTAGTTGTAGTTGTAGTTGTAGTTGTTGTTGTAGTTGTTGTTGTAGTTGCAGTTGTAGTTGTAGTTGTAGTTGTAGTTGTAGTTGTAGTCGTAGTTGTAGTTGTAGTTGTAGATGTAGTTGTAGTTGGTAGTTGTAGTTGGTAGTTGTAGTTGGTAGTTGGTAGTTGTAGTTGTAGTTGTAGTTGGTAGTTGTAGTTGGTAGTTGTAGTTGGTAGTTGTAGTTGGTAGTTGTAGTTGGTAGTTGTAGTTGGTAGTTGTAGTTGTAGTTGTAGTTGTAGTTGATAGTTGTAGTTGGTAGTTGTAGTTGGTAGTCGTAGTTGATAGTTGTAGTTGGTAGTTGTAGTTGGTAGTTGTAGTTCGTAGTTGTAGTTGGTAGTTGTTGTTGGTAGTTGTAGTTGGTAGTTGTAGTTGGTTGTTGTAGTTGGTAGTTGTAGTTGGTAGTTGTAGTTGGTAGTTGTAGTTGGTAGTTGTAGTTTGTAGTTGTAGTTGGTAGCTGTAGATGGTCGTTGTAGTTGGTAGTTGTAGTTGGTAGTTGTAGTTGGTAGTTGTAGTTGGTAGTTGTAGTTGTTAGTTGTAGTTGGTAGTTGTAGTTGGTAGTTGTAGTTGGTAGTTGTAGTTGGTAGTTGTAGTTGGTAGTTGTAGTTGTAGCTGTAGTTGATAGTTGTAGTTGGTAGTTGTAGTTGGTAGTTGTAGTTGGTAGTTGTAGTTGGTAGTTGTAGTTGGTAGTTGTAGTTGTAGTTGTAGTTGGTAGTTGTAGTTGGTAGTTGTAGTTGGTAGTTGGAGTTGGTATTTGCAGTTGGTAGTTGCAGTTAGTAGTTGCAGTTGGTAGTTGTAGTTGGTAGTTGGTAGTTGTAGTTGGTAGTTGTAGTTGGTAGTTGTAGTTGGTAGTTGTAGTTTGTAGTTGTAGTTGGTAGTTGTAGTTGGTAGTTGTAGTTGGTAGTTGTAGTTGGTAGATGTATTTGGTAGTTGTAGTTGGTAGTTGTAGTTGGTAGTTGTAGTTGGTAGTTGTAGTTGGTAGTTGTAGTTGGTAGTTGTAGTTGGTAGTTGTAGTTGGTAGTTGTAGTTGGTAGTTGTAGTTGGTAGTTGTAGTTGGTAGTTGTAGTCGGTAGTTGTAGTTGTAGTTGGTAGTTGTAGTCGGTAGTTGTAGTTGTAGTTGTAGTTGTAGTTGTTGTTGTAGTTGTAGTTGTAGTTGTAGTTGTAGTTGTTGTTGTTGCTGTTGTTGTTGTTGTAGTTGTTATTGTTGTAGTTGTTGTTGTGGTTGTAGTTGTTGGTGTGTCGTTGTCGTTGTCGTTGTCGTTGTTGTTGTCGCTGTTGTCGTTGTTGTCGTTGTTGTCGTTGCTGTCGTTGTTGTCGTTGTTGTCGTTGCTGTCGTTGCTGTCGTTGCTTTCGTTGCTGTCGTTGCTGTCGTTGTTGTCGTTGTTGTCGTTGTTGCCGTTGTTGCCGTGGTTGTCGTTGTTGTCGTTGTTGCCGTTGTTGCCGTGGTTGTCGTTGTTGTCGTTGTTGTCGTTGTTGTCGTTGTTGTCGTTGTTGTCGTTGTTGTCGTTGTTGTCGTTGTTGTTATTGTAGTTGTTCTCGTTGTTCTCGTTGTTGTTGTTGTTGTCGTTGTTGTCGTTGTTGTTGTTGTTGCTGTTGTTGTTGTAGTTGTAGTTGTTGTTGTAGTTGTTGTTGTTGTTGTAGTTGTAGTTGTAGTTGTAGTTGTAGTTGTAGTTGTTGTTGTTGTTGTAGTTGTAGTTGTAGTAGTAGTTGTAGTTGTAGTTGTTGTCGTTGTTGTCGTTGTTGTCGTTGTTGTCGTTGTTGTCGTTGTTGTTATTGTAGTTGTTCTCGTTGTTGTCGTCGTTGTCGTCGTTGTCGTCGTTGTCGTCGTTGTTCTCGTTGTTGTTGTTGTTGTCGTTGTTGTCGTTGTTGTTGTTGTTGCTGTTGTTGTTGTAGTTGTAGTTGTTGTTGTAGTTGTTGTTGTTGTTGTAGTTGTAGTTGTAGTTGTAGTTGTAGTTGTAGTTGTAGTTGTAGTTGTAGTTGTTGTTGTTGTTGTAGTTGTAGTTGTAGTAGTAGTTGTAGTTGTAGGTGTAGTTGTAGTTGTAGTTGTAGTTGTAGTTGTTGTTGTAGTTGTTGTTGTAGTTGTAGTTGTAGTTGGTAGTTGTAGTTGGTAGTTGTAGTTGGTAGTTGGAGTTGGTATTTGCAGTTGGTAGTTGCAGTTAGTAGTTGCAGTTGGTAGTTGTAGTTGGTAGTTGTAGTTGGTAGTTGGTAGTTGTAGTTGTAGTTGTAGTTGGTAGTTGTAGTTGGTAGTTGTAGTTGGTAGTTGTAGTTGGTAGTTGTAGTTGGTAGTTGTAGTTGGTAGTTGTAGTTGGTAGTTGTAGTTGTAGTTGTAGTTGTAGTTGATAGTTGTAGTTGGTAGTTGCAGTTGGTAGTTGCAGTTGGTAGTTGCAGTTGGTAGTTGCAGTTAGCAGTTGCTGTTGGTAGTTGCAGTTGGTAGTTGCAGTTGGTAGTTGCAGTTGGTAGTTGCAGTTGGTAGTTGCAGCTGGTAGTTGCAGTTGGTAGTTGCAGTTGGTAGTTGTAGTTGGTAGTTGTAGTTGGTAGTTGTACTTGGTTTGTTGTAGTTGGTAGTTGAAGTTGGTAGTTGTAGATGGTAGTTGTAGTTGGTAGTTGTAGTTGGTAGTTGTAGTTGGTAGTTGTAGCTGGCTGTTGTAGCTGGCAGTTGTAGCTGGCAGTTGTAGCTTGCAGTTGTAGCTGGCAGTTGTAGCTGGCAGTTGTAGCTGGCAGTTGTAGCTGGCAGTTGTAGCTGGCAGTTGTAGCTGGCTGTTGTAGTTGGTAGTTGTAGTTGGTAGTTGTAGTTGGTAGTTGTAGCTGGTAGTTGTAGTTGGTAGTTGTAGTTGGTAGTTGCAGTTGGTAGTTGTAGTTGGTAGTTGTAGTTGGTAGTTGTAGTTGGTAGTTGTAGTTGGTAGTTGTAGTTGGTAGTTGTACTTGGTAGTTGTAGTTGGTAGTTGTAGTTGGTAGTTGTAGTTGGTAGTTGTAGTTGGTAGTTGTAGTTGGTAGTTGTAGTTGGTAGTTGTAGTTGGTAGTTGTAGTTGGTAGTTGTAGTTGGTAGTTGTAGTTGGTAGTTGTAGTTGTAGTTGGTAGTTGTAGTTGGTAGTTGCAGTTGGTAGTTGCAGTTGGTAGTTGCAGTTGGTAGTTGCAGTTGGTAGTTGCAGTTGGTAGTTGTAGTTGGTAGTTGTAGATGGTAGTTGTAGTTGGTAGTTGTAGTTGGTAGTTGTAGCTGGCAGTTGTAGCTGGCAGTTGTAGCTGGCTGTTGTAGCTGGCAGTTGTAGCTGGCAGTTGTAGCTGGCAGTTGTAGCTGGTAGTTGTAGTTGGTAGTTGTAGTTGGTAGTTGTAGTTGTAGTTGTTGTAGTTGTAGTTGTAGTTGTAGATGTAGTTGTAGTTGTAGTTGGTAGTTGTAGTTGGTAGTTGTAGTTGGTAGTTGTAGTTGGTAGTTGTAGTTGGTAGTTGTAGTTGGTAGTTGTAGTTGGTAGTTGTAGTTGGTAGTTGTAGCTGGTAGTTGTAGCTGGTAGTTGTAGTTGCTAGTTGCAGTTGGTAGTTGTAGTTGGTAGTTGTAGTTGGTAGTTGTAGTTGGTAGTTGTAGTTGGTAGTTGTAGTTGGTAGTTGTAGTTGGTAGTTGTAGTTGGTAGTTGTAGTTGGTAGTTGCAGTTGGTAGCTGTAGTTGGTAGTTGTAGTTGGTAGTTGTTGTTGGTAGTTGTAGTTGGTAGTTGTAGTTGGTAGTTGTAGTTGTAGTTGTTGTTGTAGTTGTAGTTGTAGTTGTAGTTGTAGTTGTAGTTGTAGTTGTTGTTGTTGCTGTTGTTGTTGTTGTAGTTGTTATTGTTGTAGTTGTTGTTGTGGTTGTAGTTGTTGGTGTGTCGTTGTCGTTGTCGTTGTCGTTGTTGTTGTCGCTGTTGTCGTTGTTGTCGTTGTTGTCGTTGCTGTCGTTGTTGTCGTTGTTGTCGTTGCTGTCGTTGCTGTCGTTGCTTTCGTTGCTGTCGTTGCTGTCGTTGTTGTCGTTGTTGTCGTTGTTGCCGTTGTTGCCGTGGTTGTCGTTGTTGTCGTTGTTGCCGTTGTTGCCGTGGTTGTCGTTGTTGTCGTTGTTGTCGTTGTTGTCGTTGTTGTCGTTGTTGTCGTTGTTGTCGTTGTTGTCGTTGTTGTTATTGTAGTTGTTCTCGTTGTTCTCGTTGTTGTTGTTGTTGTCGTTGTTGTCGTTGTTGTTGTTGTTGCTGTTGTTGTTGTAGTTGTAGTTGTTGTTGTAGTTGTTGTTGTTGTTGTAGTTGTAGTTGTAGTTGTAGTTGTAGTTGTAGTTGTAGTTGTAGTTGTAGTTGTTGTTGTTGTTGTAGTTGTAGTTGTAGTAGTAGTTGTAGTTGTAGGTGTAGTTGTAGTTGTAGTTGTAGTTGTAGTTGTTGTTGTAGTTGTTGTTGTAGTTGCAGTTGTAGTTGTAGTTGTAGTTGTAGTTGTAGTTGTAGTCGTAGTTGTAGTTGTAGTTGTAGATGTAGTTGTAGTTGGTAGTTGTAGTTGGTAGTTGTAGTTGGTAGTTGGTAGTTGTAGTTGTAGTTGTAGTTGGTAGTTGTAGTTGGTAGTTGTAGTTGGTAGTTGTAGTTGGTAGTTGTAGTTGGTAATTGTAGTTGGTAGTTGTAGTTGGTAGTTGTAGTTGTAGTTGTAGTTGTAGTTGATAGTTGTAGTTGGTAGTTGTAGTTGGTAGTCGTAGTTGATAGTTGTAGTTGGTAGTTGTAGTTGGTAGTTGTAGTTCGTAGTTGTAGTTGGTAGTTGTTGTTGGTAGTTGTAGTTGGTAGTTGTAGTTGGTTGTTGTAGTTGGTAGTTGTAGTTGGTAGTTGTAGTTGGTAGTTGTAGTTGGTAGTTGTAGTTTGTAGTTGTAGTTGGTAGCTGTAGATGGTCGTTGTAGTTGGTAGTTGTAGTTGGTAGTTGTAGTTGGTAGTTGTAGTTGGTAGTTGTAGTTGTTAGTTGTAGTTGGTAGTTGTAGTTGGTAGTTGTAGTTGGTAGTTGTAGTTGGTAGTTGTAGTTGGTAGTTGTAGTTGTAGCTGTAGTTGATAGTTGTAGTTGGTAGTTGTAGTTGGTAGTTGTAGTTGGTAGTTGTAGTTGGTAGTTGTAGTTGGTAGTTGTAGTTGGTAGTTGTAGTTGTAGTTGTAGTTGGTAGTTGTAGTTGGTAGTTGTAGTTGGTAGTTGGAGTTGGTATTTGCAGTTGGTAGTTGCAGTTAGTAGTTGCAGTTGGTAGTTGTAGTTGGTAGTTGGTAGTTGTAGTTGGTAGTTGTAGTTGGTAGTTGTAGTTGGTAGTTGTAGTTTGTAGTTGTAGTTGGTAGTTGTAGTTGGTAGTTGTAGTTGGTAGTTGTAGTTGGTAGATGTATTTGGTAGTTGTAGTTGGTAGTTGTAGTTGGTAGTTGTAGTTGGTAGTTGTAGTTGGTAGTTGTAGTTGGTAGTTGTAGTTGGTAGTTGTAGTTGGTAGTTGTAGTTGGTAGTTGTAGTTTGTAGTTGTAGTTGGTAGTTGTAGTCGGTAGTTGTAGTTGTAGTTGGTAGTTGTAGTCGGTAGTTGTAGTTGTAGTTGTAGTTGTAGTTGTTGTTGTAGTTGTAGTTGTAGTTGTAGTTGTAGTTGTTGTTGTTGCTGTTGTTGTTGTTGTAGTTGTTATTGTTGTAGTTGTTGTTGTGGTTGTAGTTGTTGGTGTATCGTTGTCGTTGTCGTTGTCGTTGTTGTTGTCGCTGTTGTCGTTGTTGTCGTTGTTGTCGTTGCTGTCGTTGTTGTCGTTGTTGTCGTTGCTGTCGTTGCTGTCGTTGCTTTCGTTGCTGTCGTTGCTGTCGTTGTTGTCGTTGTTGTCGTTGTTGCCGTTGTTGCCGTGGTTGTCGTTGTTGTCGTTGTTGCCGTTGTTGCCGTGGTTGTCGTTGTTGTCGTTGTTGTCGTTGTTGTCGTTGTTGTCGTTGTTGTCGTTGTTGTCGTTGTTGTCGTTGTTGTTATTGTAGTTGTTCTCGTTGTTCTCGTTGTTGTTGTTGTTGTCGTTGTTGTCGTTGTTGTTGTTGTTGCTGTTGTTGTTGTAGTTGTAGTTGTTGTTGTAGTTGTTGTTGTTGTTGTAGTTGTAGTTGTAGTTGTAGTTGTAGTTGTAGTTGTTGTTGTTGTTGTAGTTGTAGTTGTAGTAGTAGTTGTAGTTGTAGTTGTTGTCGTTGTTGTCGTTGTTGTCGTTGTTGTCGTTGTTGTCGTTGTTGTTATTGTAGTTGTTCTCGTTGTTGTCGTCGTTGTCGTCGTTGTCGTCGTTGTCGTCGTTGTTCTCGTTGTTGTTGTTGTTGTCGTTGTTGTCGTTGTTGTTGTTGTTGCTGTTGTTGTTGTAGTTGTAGTTGTTGTTGTAGTTGTTGTTGTTGTTGTAGTTGTAGTTGTAGTTGTAGTTGTAGTTGTAGTTGTAGTTGTAGTTGTAGTTGTTGTTGTTGTTGTAGTTGTAGTTGTAGTAGTAGTTGTAGTTGTAGGTGTAGTTGTAGTTGTAGTTGTAGTTGTAGTTGTTGTTGTAGTTGTTGTTGTAGTTGTAGTTGTAGTTGGTAGTTGTAGTTGGTAGTTGTAGTTGGTAGTTGGAGTTGGTATTTGCAGTTGGTAGTTGCAGTTAGTAGTTGCAGTTGGTAGTTGTAGTTGGTAGTTGGTAGTTGTAGTTGGTAGTTGTAGATGTAGTTGTAGTTGGTGGTTGTAGTTGGTAGTTGTAGTTGGTAGTTGTAGTTGGTAGTTGTAGTTGGTAGTTGTAGTTGGTAGTTGTAGGTGGTAGTTGTTGTTGTAGTTGTAGTTGTAGTTGATAGTTGTAATTGGTAGTTGTAGTTGGTAGTCGTAGTTGGTAGTTGTAGTTGGTAGTTGTAGTTGGTAGTTGTAGTTCGTAGTTGTAGTTGGTAGTTGTTGTTGGTAGTTGTAGTTGGTAGTTGTAGTTGGTAGTTGTAGTTGGTAGTTGTAGTTGGTAGTTGTAGTTGGTAGTTGTAGTTGGTAGTTGTAGTTGGTAGTTGTAGTTGGTAGTTGTAGTTGGTAGTTGTAGTTTGTAGTTGTAGTTGATAGTTGTAGATGGTAGTTGTAGTTGGTAGTTGTAGCTGGTAGTTGTAGTTGGTAGTTGTAGTTGGTAGTTGTAGTTGGTAGTTGTAGTTGGTAGTTGTAGTTGGTAGTTGTAGTTGGTAGTTGTAGTTGTAGCTGTAGTTGATAGTTGTAGTTGGTAGTTGTAGTTGGTAGTTGTAGTTGGTAGTTGTAGTTGGTAGTTGTAGTTGGTAGTTGTAGTTGGTAGTTGTAGTTGTAGTTGTAGTTGGTAGTTGTAGTTGGTAGTTGTAGTTGGTAGTTGGAGTTGGTAGTTGCAGTTGGTAGTTGCAGTTAGTAGTTGCAGTTGGTAGTTGTAGTTGGTAGTTGTAGTTGGTAGTTGTAGTTGGTAGTTGTAGTTGGTAGTTGTAGTTGGTAGTTGTAGTTGGTAGTTGTAGTTGGTAGTTGTAGTTGGTAGTTGTAGTTGGTAGTTGTAGTTGGTAGTTGTAGTTGGTAGTTGTAGTTGGTAGTTGTAGTTGGTAGTTGCAGTTGGTAGTTGTAGTTGGTAGTTGTAGTTGGTAGTTGTAGTTGGTAGTTGTAGTTGGTAGTTGTAGTTTGTAGTTGCAGTTCCTAGTTGTAGTTGGTAGTTGCAGTTGGTAGTTGCAGTTGGTAGTTGCAGTTGGTAGTTGCAGTTGGTACTTGCAGTTGGTAGTTGTAGTTGGTAGTTGTAGTTGGTAGTTGTAGTTGGTAGTTGTAGTTGGTAGTTGTAGTTGGTAGTTGAAGTTGGTAGTTGTAGCTGGCTGTTGTAGCTGGCAGTTGTAGCTGGCAGTTGTAGCTGGCAGTTGTAGCTTGCAGTTGTAGCTGGCAGTTGTAGCTGGCAGTTGTAACTGGCATTTGTAGCTGGCAGTTGTAGCTGGCAGTTGTAGCTCGTAGTTGTAGTTGGTAGTTGTAGTTGGTAGTTGTAGTTGCTGGTTGTAGTTTGTAGTTGTAGTTGGTAGTTGTAGTTGGTAGTTGTAGTTGGTAGATGTATTTGGTAGTTGTAGTTGGTCGTTGGAGTTGGTAGTTGCAGTTGGTAGTCGCAGTTGGTAGTTGCAGTTGGTAGTTACAGGTGGTAGTTGCAGTTGGTAGTTGTAGTTGGTAGTTGTAGTTGGTAGTTGTAGTTGGTAGTTGTAGTTGGTAGTTGTAGTTGGTAGTTGTAGTTGGTAGTTGTAGCTGGTAGTTGTAGTTGGTAGTTGTAGTTGGTAGTTGTAGTTGTAGTTGTAGTTGTAGTTGTTGTTGTAGTTGTAGTTGTAGTTGTAGTTGTAGTTGTAGTTGTAGTTGTAGTTGTAGTTGTAGTTGTAGTTGTAGTTGTAGTTGTAGTTGTAGTTGTAGTTGTAGTTGTAGTTGTAGTTGTAGTTGTAGTTGTAGTTGTAGTTGTAGTTGTTGTTGTTGCTGTTGTTGTTGTAGTAGTTGTTATTGTTGTAGTTGTTGTTGTGGTTGTAGTTGTTGGTGTGTCGTTGTCGTTGTCGTTGTCGTTGTTGTTGTCGTTGTTGTCGTTGTTGTCGTTGTTGTCGTTGCTGTCGTTGTTGTCGTTGTTGTCGTTGCTGTCGTTGCTGTCGTTGCTTTCGTTGCTGTCGTTGCTGTCGTTGTTGTCGTTGTTGTCGTTGTTGCCGTTGTTGCCGTGGTTGTCGTTGTTGTCGTTGTTGTCGTTGATGTCGTTGTTGTCGTTGTTGTCGTTGTTGTCGTTGTTGTCGTTGTTGTTATTGTAGTTGTTCTCGTTGTTGTCGTCGTTGTCGTCGTTGTCGTCGTTGTCGTCGTTGTTCTCGTTGTTGTTGTTGTTGTCGTTGTTGTCGTTGTTGTTGTTGTTGCTGTTGTTGTTGTAGTTGTAGTTGTTGTTGTAGTTGTTGTTGTTGTTGTAGTTGTAGTTGTAGTTGTAGTTGTAGTTGTAGTTGTAGTTGTAGTTGTAGTTGTTGTTGTTGTTGTAGTTGTAGTTGTAGTAGTAGTTGTAGTTGTAGGTGTAGTTGTAGTTGTAGTTGTAGTTGTAGTTGTTGTTGTAGTTGTTGTTGTAGTTGCAGTTGTAGTTGTAGTTGTAGTTGTAGTTGTAGTTGTAGTCGTAGTTGTAGTTGTAGTTGTAGATGTAGTTGTAGTTGGTAGTTGTAGTTGGTAGTTGTAGTTGGTAGTTGGTAGTTGTAGTTGTAGTTGTAGTTGGTAGTTGTAGTTGGTAGTTGTAGTTGGTAGTTGTAGTTGGTAGTTGTAGTTGGTAGTTGTAGTTGGTAGTTGTAGTTGGTAGTTGTAGTTGTAGTTGTAGTTGTAGTTGATAGTTGTAGTTGGTAGTTGTAGTTGGTAGTCGTAGTTGATAGTTGTAGTTGGTAGTTGTAGTTGGTAGTTGTAGTTCGTAGTTGTAGTTGGTAGTTGTTGTTGGTAGTTGTAGTTGGTAGTTGTAGTTGGTTGTTGTAGTTGGTAGTTGTAGTTGGTAGTTGTAGTTGGTAGTTGTAGTTGGTAGTTGTAGTTTGTAGTTGTAGTTGGTAGCTGTAGATGGTCGTTGTAGTTGGTAGTTGTAGTTGGTAGTTGTAGTTGGTAGTTGTAGTTGGTAGTTGTTGTTGTTAGTTGTAGTTGGTAGTTGTAGTTGGTAGTTGTAGTTGGTAGTTGTAGTTGGTAGTTGTAGTTGGTAGTTGTAGTTGTAGCTGTAGTTGATAGTTGTAGTTGGTAGTTGTAGTTGGTAGTTGTAGTTGGTAGTTGTAGTTGGTAGTTGTAGTTGGTAGTTGTAGTTGGTAGTTGTAGTTGTAGTTGTAGTTGGTAGTTGTAGTTGGTAGTTGTAGTTGGTAGTTGGAGTTGGTATTTGCAGTTGGTAGTTGCAGTTAGTAGTTGCAGTTGGTAGTTGTAGTTGGTAGTTGGTAGTTGTAGTTGGTAGTTGTAGTTGGTAGTTGTAGTTGGTAGTTGTAGTTTGTAGTTGTAGTTGGTAGTTGTAGTTGGTAGTTGTAGTTGGTAGTTGTAGTTGGTAGATGTATTTGGTAGTTGTAGTTGGTAGTTGTAGTTGGTAGTTGTAGTTGGTAGTTGTAGTTGGTAGTTGTAGTTGGTAGTTGTAGTTGGTAGTTGTAGTTGGTAGTTGTAGTTGGTAGTTGTAGTTGGTAGTTGTAGTTGGTAGTTGTAGTCGGTAGTTGTAGTTGTAGTTGGTAGTTGTAGTCGGTAGTTGTAGTTGTAGTTGTAGTTGTTGTTGTAGTTGTAGTTGTAGTTGTAGTTGTAGTTGTTGTTGTTGCTGTTGTTGTTGTTGTAGTTGTTATTGTTGTAGTTGTTGTTGTGGTTGTAGTTGTTGGTGTGTCGTTGTCGTTGTCGTTGTCGTTGTTGTTGTCGCTGTTGTCGTTGTTGTCGTTGTTGTCGTTGCTGTCGTTGTTGTCGTTGTTGTCGTTGCTGTCGTTGCTGTCGTTGCTTTCGTTGCTGTCGTTGCTGTCGTTGTTGTCGTTGTTGTCGTTGTTGCCGTTGTTGCCGTGGTTGTCGTTGTTGTCGTTGTTGCCGTTGTTGCCGTGGTTGTCGTTGTTGTCGTTGTTGTCGTTGTTGTCGTTGTTGTCGTTGTTGTCGTTGTTGTCGTTGTTGTCGTTGTTGTTATTGTAGTTGTTCTCGTTGTTCTCGTTGTTGTTGTTGTTGTCGTTGTTGTCGTTGTTGTTGTTGTTGCTGTTGTTGTTGTAGTTGTAGTTGTTGTTGTAGTTGTTGTTGTTGTTGTAGTTGTAGTTGTAGTTGTAGTTGTAGTTGTAGTTGTTGTTGTTGTTGTAGTTGTAGTTGTAGTAGTAGTTGTAGTTGTAGTTGTTGTCGTTGTTGTCGTTGTTGTCGTTGTTGTCGTTGTTGTCGTTGTTGTTATTGTAGTTGTTCTCGTTGTTGTCGTCGTTGTCGTCGTTGTCGTCGTTGTCGTCGTTGTTCTCGTTGTTGTTGTTGTTGTCGTTGTTGTCGTTGTTGTTGTTGTTGCTGTTGTTGTTGTAGTTGTAGTTGTTGTTGTAGTTGTTGTTGTTGTTGTAGTTGTAGTTGTAGTTGTAGTTGTAGTTGTAGTTGTAGTTGTAGTTGTAGTTGTTGTTGTTGTTGTAGTTGTAGTTGTAGTAGTAGTTGTAGTTGTAGGTGTAGTTGTAGTTGTAGTTGTAGTTGTAGTTGTTGTTGTAGTTGTTGTTGTAGTTGTAGTTGTAGTTGGTAGTTGTAGTTGGTAGTTGTAGTTGGTAGTTGGAGTTGGTATTTGCAGTTGGTAGTTGCAGTTAGTAGTTGCAGTTGGTAGTTGTAGTTGGTAGTTGTAGTTGGTAGTTGGTAGTTGTAGTTGTAGTTGTAGTTGGTAGTTGTAGTTGGTAGTTGTAGTTGGTAGTTGTAGTTGGTAGTTGTAGTTGGTAGTTGTAGTTGGTAGTTGTAGTTGGTAGTTGTAGTTGTAGTTGTAGTTGTAGTTGATAGTTGTAGTTGGTAGTTGCAGTTGGTAGTTGCAGTTGGTAGTTGCAGTTGGTAGTTGCAGTTAGCAGTTGCTGTTGGTAGTTGCAGTTGGTAGTTGCAGTTGGTAGTTGCAGTTGGTAGTTGCAGTTGGTAGTTGCAGCTGGTAGTTGCAGTTGGTAGTTGCAGTTGGTAGTTGTAGTTGGTAGTTGTAGTTGGTAGTTGTACTTGGTTTGTTGTAGTTGGTAGTTGAAGTTGGTAGTTGTAGATGGTAGTTGTAGTTGGTAGTTGTAGTTGGTAGTTGTAGTTGGTAGTTGTAGCTGGCTGTTGTAGCTGGCAGTTGTAGCTGGCAGTTGTAGCCTGCAGTTGTAGCTGGCAGTTGTAGCTGGCAGTTGTAGCTGGCAGTTGTAGCTGGCAGTTGTAGCTGGCAGTTGTAGCTGGCTGTTGTAGTTGGTAGTTGTAGTTGGTAGTTGTAGTTGGTAGTTGTAGCTGGTAGTTGTAGTTGGTAGTTGTAGTTGGTAGTTGCAGTTGGTAGTTGTAGTTGGTAGTTGTAGTTGGTAGTTGTAGTTGGTAGTTGTAGTTGGTAGTTGTAGTTGGTAGTTGTACTTGGTAGTTGTAGTTGGTAGTTGTAGTTGGTAGTTGTAGTTGGTAGTTGTAGTTGGTAGTTGTAGTTGGTAGTTGTAGTTGGTAGTTGTAGTTGGTAGTTGTAGTTGGTAGTTGTAGTTGGTAGTTGTAGTTGGTAGTTGTAGTTGTAGTTGGTAGTTGTAGTTGGTAGTTGCAGTTGGTAGTTGCAGTTGGTAGTTGCAGTTGGTAGTTGCAGTTGGTAGTTGCAGTTGGTAGTTGTAGTTGGTAGTTGTAGATGGTAGTTGTAGTTGGTAGTTGTAGTTGGTAGTTGTAGCTGGCAGTTGTAGCTGGCAGTTGTAGCTGGCTGTTGTAGCTGGCAGTTGTAGCTGGCAGTTGTAGCTGGCAGTTGTAGCTGGTAGTTGTAGTTGGTAGTTGTAGTTGGTAGTTGTAGTTGTAGTTGTTGTAGTTGTAGTTGTAGTTGTAGATGTAGTTGTAGTTGTAGTTGGTAGTTGTAGTTGGTAGTTGTAGTTGGTAGTTGTAGTTGGTAGTTGTAGTTGGTAGTTGTAGTTGGTAGTTGTAGTTGGTAGTTGTAGTTGGTAGTTGTAGCTGGTAGTTGTAGCTGGTAGTTGTAGTTGCTAGTTGCAGTTGGTAGTTGTAGTTGGTAGTTGTAGTTGGTAGTTGTAGTTGGTAGTTGTAGTTGGTAGTTGTAGTTGGTAGTTGTAGTTGGTAGTTGTAGTTGGTAGTTGTAGTTGGTAGTTGCAGTTGGTAGCTGTAGTTGGTAGTTGTAGTTGGTAGTTGTTGTTGGTAGTTGTAGTTGGTAGTTGTAGTTGGTAGTTGTAGTTGTAGTTGTTGTTGTAGTTGTAGTTGTAGTTGTAGTTGTAGTTGTAGTTGTAGTTGTAGTTGTAGTTTGTAGTTGTAGTTGGTAGTTGTAGTTGTTGTAGTTGTAGTTGTAGATGTAGTTGTAGTTGTAGTTGTTGTAGTTGTAGTTGTAGATGTAGTTGTAGTTGTAGTTGGTAGTTGTAGTTGGTAGTTGTAGTTGGTAGTTGTAGTTGGTAGTTGTAGTTGGTAGTTGTAGTTGGTAGTTGTAGTTGGTAGTTGTAGTTGGTAGTTGTAGCTGGTAGTTGTAGCTGGTAGTTGTAGTTGCTAGTTGCAGTTGGTAGTTGTAGTTGGTAGTTGTAGTTGGTAGTTGTAGTTGGTAGTTGTAGTTGGTAGTTGTAGTTGGTAGTTGTAGTTGGTAGTTGTAGTTGGTAGTTGTAGTTGGTAGTTGCAGTTGGTAGCTGTAGTTGGTAGTTGTAGTTGGTAGTTGTTGTTGGTAGTTGTAGTTGGTAGTTGTAGTTGGTAGTTGTAGTTGTAGTTGTTGTTGTAGTTGTAGTTGTAGTTGTAGTTGTAGTTGTAGTTGTAGTTGTAGTTGTAGTTTGTAGTTGTAGTTGGTAGTTGTAGTTGGTTTGTTGTAGTTGGTAGTTGCAGTTGGTAGTTGCAGTTGGTAGTTGCAGTTGGTAGTTGCAGTTGGTACTTGCAGTTGGTAGTTGTAGTTGGTAGTTGTAGTTGGTAGTTGTAGTTGGTAGTTGTAGTTGGTTTGTTGTAGTTGGTAGTTGTAGTTGGTAGTTGGTAGTTGTTGTTGTAGTTGTAGTTGGTAGTTGTAGTTGGTAGTTGTAGTTGTAGTTGTAGTTGTAGTTGATAGTTGTAGTTGGTAGTTGTAGTTGGCAGTCGTAGTTGGTAGTTGTAGTTGGTAGTTGTAGTTGGTAGTTGTAGTTCGTAGTTGTAGTTGGTAGTTGTTGTTGGTAGTTGTAGTTGGTAGTTGTAGTTGGTAGTTGTAGTTGGTAGTTGTAGTTGGTAGTTGTAGTTGGTAGTTGTAGTTGGTAGTTGTAGTTTGTAGTTGTAGTTGGTAGTTGTAGATGGTAGTTGTAGTTGGTAGTTGTAGTTGGTAGTTGTAGTTGGTAGTTGTAGTTGGTAGTTGTAGTTGGTAGTTGTAGTTGGTAGTTGTAGTTGTAGCTGTAGTTGATAGTTGATAGTTGTAGTTGGTAGTTGTAGTTGGTAGTTGTAGTTGGTAGTTGTAGTTGGTAGTTGTAGTTGGTAGTTGTAGTTTGTAGTTGCAGTTCCTAGTTGTAGTTGGTAGTTGCAGTTGGTAGTTGCAGTTGGTAGTTGCAGTTGGTAGTTGCAGTTGGTACTTGCAGTTGGTAGTTGTAGTTGGTAGTTGTAGTTGGTAGTTGTAGTTGGTAGTTGTAGTTGGTAGTTGTAGTTGGTAGTTGAAGTTGGTAGTTGTAGCTGGCTGTTGTAGCTGGCAGTTGTAGCTGGCAGTTGTAGCTGGCAGTTGTAGCTTGCAGTTGTAGCTGGCAGTTGTAGCTGGCAGTTGTAACTGGCATTTGTAGCTGGCAGTTGTAGCTGGCAGTTGTAGCTGGCTGTTGTAGCTGGCAGTTGTAGCTGGCAGTTGTAGCTGGCAGTTGTAGCTGGCAGTTGTAGCTCGTAGTTGTAGTTGGTAGTTGTAGTTGGTAGTTGTAGTTGCTGGTTGTAGTTTGTAGTTGTAGTTGGTAGTTGTAGTTGGTAGTTGTAGTTGGTAGATGTATTTGGTAGTTGTAGTTGGTCGTTGGAGTTGGTAGTTGCAGTTGGTAGTCGCAGTTGGTAGTTGCAGTTGGTAGTTGCAGGTGGTAGTTGCAGTTGGTAGTTGTAGTTGGTAGTTGTAGTTGGTAGTTGTAGTTGGTAGTTGTAGTTGGTAGTTGTAGTTG
Organism: Andrena hattorfiana; assembly: GCA_944738655.2. Classification (NCBI taxonomy): domain Eukaryota; kingdom Metazoa; phylum Arthropoda; class Insecta; order Hymenoptera; family Andrenidae; genus Andrena; species Andrena hattorfiana. Next base: position 46,721,861 of record OX122890.1, on the reverse strand, counting down.
GTAGTTGTAGCTGGTAGTTGTAGTTGGTAGTTGTAGTTGGTAGTTGTAGTTGTAGTTGTAGTTGTAGTTGTTGTTGTAGTTGTAGTTGTAGTTGTAGTTGTAGTTGTAGTTGTAGTTGTAGTTGTAGTTGTAGTTGTAGTTGTAGTTGTAGTTGTAGTTGTAGTTGTAGTTGTAGTTGTAGTTGTAGTTGTAGTTGTAGTTGTAGTTGTAGTTGTAGTTGTTGTTGTTGCTGTTGTTGTTGTAGTAGTTGTTATTGTTGTAGTTGTTGTTGTGGTTGTAGTTGTTGGTGTGTCGTTGTCGTTGTCGTTGTCGTTGTTGTTGTCGTTGTTGTCGTTGTTGTCGTTGTTGTCGTTGCTGTCGTTGTTGTCGTTGTTGTCGTTGCTGTCGTTGCTGTCGTTGCTTTCGTTGCTGTCGTTGCTGTCGTTGTTGTCGTTGTTGTCGTTGTTGCCGTTGTTGCCGTGGTTGTCGTTTTTGTCGTTGTTGTCGTTGTTGTCGTTGTTGTCGTTGTTGTCGTTGTTGTCGTTGTTGTCGTTGTTGTTATTGTAGTTGTTCTCGTTGTTGTCGTCGTTGTCGTCGTTGTCGTCGTTGTCGTCGTTGTTCTCGTTGTTGTTGTTGTTGTCGTTGTTGTCGTTGTTGTTGTTGTTGCTGTTGTTGTTGTAGTTGTAGTTGTTGTTGTAGTTGTTGTTGTTGTTGTAGTTGTAGTTGTAGTTGTAGTTGTAGTTGTAGTTGTAGTTGTAGTTGTAGTTGTTGTTGTTGTTGTAGTTGTAGTTGTAGTAGTAGTTGTAGTTGTAGGTGTAGTTGTAGTTGTAGTTGTAGTTGTAGTTGTTGTTGTAGTTGTTGTTGTAGTTGCAGTTGTAGTTGTAGTTGTAGTTGTAGTTGTAGTTGTAGTCGTAGTTGTAGTTGTAGTTGTAGATGTAGTTGTAGTTGGTAGTTGTAGTTGGTAGTTGTAGTTGGTAGTTGGTAGTTGTAGTTGTAGTTGTAGTTGGTAGTTGTAGTTGGTAGTTGTAGTTGGTAGTTGTAGTTGGTAGTTGTAGTTGGTAATTGTAGTTGGTAGTTGTAGTTGGTAGTTGTAGTTGTAGTTGTAGTTGTAGTTGATAGTTGTAGTTGGTAGTTGTAGTTGGTAGTCGTAGTTGATAGTTGTAGTTGGTAGTTGTAGTTGGTAGTTGTAGTTCGTAGTTGTAGTTGGTAGTTGTTGTTGGTAGTTGTAGTTGGTAGTTGTAGTTGGTTGTTGTAGTTGGTAGTTGTAGTTGGTAGTTGTAGTTGGTAGTTGTAGTTGGTAGTTGTAGTTTGTAGTTGTAGTTGGTAGCTGTAGATGGTCGTTGTAGTTGGTAGTTGTAGTTGGTAGTTGTAGTTGGTAGTTGTAGTTGGTAGTTGTAGTTGTTAGTTGTAGTTGGTAGTTGTAGTTGGTAGTTGTAGTTGGTAGTTGTAGTTGGTAGTTGTAGTTGGTAGTTGTAGTTGTAGCTGTAGTTGATAGTTGTAGTTGGTAGTTGTAGTTGGTAGTTGTAGTTGGTAGTTGTAGTTGGTAGTTGTAGTTGGTAGTTGTAGTTGGTAGTTGTAGTTGTAGTTGTAGTTGGTAGTTGTAGTTGGTAGTTGTAGTTGGTAGTTGGAGTTGGTATTTGCAGTTGGTAGTTGCAGTTAGTAGTTGCAGTTGGTAGTTGTAGTTGGTAGTTGGTAGTTGTAGTTGGTAGTTGTAGTTGGTAGTTGTAGTTGGTAGTTGTAGTTTGTAGTTGTAGTTGGTAGTTGTAGTTGGTAGTTGTAGTTGGTAGTTGTAGTTGGTAGATGTATTTGGTAGTTGTAGTTGGTAGTTGTAGTTGGTAGTTGTAGTTGGTAGTTGTAGTTGGTAGTTGTAGTTGGTAGTTGTAGTTGGTAGTTGTAGTTGGTAGTTGTAGTTGGTAGTTGTAGTTTGTAGTTGTAGTTGGTAGTTGTAGTCGGTAGTTGTAGTTGTAGTTGGTAGTTGTAGTCGGTAGTTGTAGTTGTAGTTGTAGTTGTAGTTGTTGTTGTAGTTGTAGTTGTAGTTGTAGTTGTAGTTGTTGTTGTTGCTGTTGTTGTTGTTGTAGTTGTTATTGTTGTAGTTGTTGTTGTGGTTGTAGTTGTTGGTGTATCGTTGTCGTTGTCGTTGTCGTTGTTGTTGTCGCTGTTGTCGTTGTTGTCGTTGTTGTCGTTGCTGTCGTTGTTGTCGTTGTTGTCGTTGCTGTCGTTGCTGTCGTTGCTTTCGTTGCTGTCGTTGCTGTCGTTGTTGTCGTTGTTGTCGTTGTTGCCGTTGTTGCCGTGGTTGTCGTTGTTGTCGTTGTTGCCGTTGTTGCCGTGGTTGTCGTTGTTGTCGTTGTTGTCGTTGTTGTCGTTGTTGTCGTTGTTGTCGTTGTTGTCGTTGTTGTCGTTGTTGTTATTGTAGTTGTTCTCGTTGTTCTCGTTGTTGTTGTTGTTGTCGTTGTTGTCGTTGTTGTTGTTGTTGCTGTTGTTGTTGTAGTTGTAGTTGTTGTTGTAGTTGTTGTTGTTGTTGTAGTTGTAGTTGTAGTTGTAGTTGTAGTTGTAGTTGTTGTTGTTGTTGTAGTTGTAGTTGTAGTAGTAGTTGTAGTTGTAGTTGTTGTCGTTGTTGTCGTTGTTGTCGTTGTTGTCGTTGTTGTCGTTGTTGTTATTGTAGTTGTTCTCGTTGTTGTCGTCGTTGTCGTCGTTGTCGTCGTTGTCGTCGTTGTTCTCGTTGTTGTTGTTGTTGTCGTTGTTGTCGTTGTTGTTGTTGTTGCTGTTGTTGTTGTAGTTGTAGTTGTTGTTGTAGTTGTTGTTGTTGTTGTAGTTGTAGTTGTAGTTGTAGTTGTAGTTGTAGTTGTAGTTGTAGTTGTAGTTGTTGTTGTTGTTGTAGTTGTAGTTGTAGTAGTAGTTGTAGTTGTAGGTGTAGTTGTAGTTGTAGTTGTAGTTGTAGTTGTTGTTGTAGTTGTTGTTGTAGTTGTAGTTGTAGTTGGTAGTTGTAGTTGGTAGTTGTAGTTGGTAGTTGGAGTTGGTATTTGCAGTTGGTAGTTGCAGTTAGTAGTTGCAGTTGGTAGTTGTAGTTGGTAGTTGGTAGTTGTAGTTGGTAGTTGTAGTTGTAGTTGTAGTTGGTGGTTGTAGTTGGTAGTTGTAGTTGGTAGTTGTAGTTGGTAGTTGTAGTTGGTAGTTGTAGTTGGTAGTTGTAGGTGGTAGTTGTTGTTGTAGTTGTAGTTGTAGTTGATAGTTGTAATTGGTAGTTGTAGTTGGTAGTCGTAGTTGGTAGTTGTAGTTGGTAGTTGTAGTTGGTAGTTGTAGTTCGTAGTTGTAGTTGGTAGTTGTTGTTGGTAGTTGTAGTTGGTAGTTGTAGTTGGTAGTTGTAGTTGGTAGTTGTAGTTGGTAGTTGTAGTTGGTAGTTGTAGTTGGTAGTTGTAGTTGGTAGTTGTAGTTGGTAGTTGTAGTTGGTAGTTGTAGTTTGTAGTTGTAGTTGATAGTTGTAGATGGTAGTTGTAGTTGGTAGTTGTAGCTGGTAGTTGTAGTTGGTAGTTGTAGTTGGTAGTTGTAGTTGGTAGTTGTAGTTGGTAGTTGTAGTTGGTAGTTGTAGTTGGTAGTTGTAGTTGTAGCTGTAGTTGATAGTTGTAGTTGGTAGTTGTAGTTGGTAGTTGTAGTTGGTAGTTGTAGTTGGTAGTTGTAGTTGGTAGTTGTAGTTGGTAGTTGTAGTTGGTAGTTGTAGTTGGTAGTTGTAGTTGGTAGTTGTAGTTGGTAGTTGTAGTTGGTAGTTGTAGTTGGTAGTTGCAGTTGGTAGTTGTAGTTGGTAGTTGTAGTTGGTAGTTGTTGTTGGTAGTTGTAGTTGGTAGTTGTAGTTGGTAGTTGTAGCTGGCAGTTGTAGCTGGCAGTTGTAGCTGGCTGTTGTAGCTGGCAGTTGTAGCTGGCAGTTGTAGCTGGCAGTTGTAGCTGGTAGTTGTAGTTGGTAGTTGTAGGTGGTAGTTGTAGTTGGTAGTTGTAGTTGGTAGTTGTAGTTTGTAGTTGTAGTTGGTAGTTGTAGTTGGTAGATGTATTTGGTAGTTGTAGTTGGTCGTTGGAGTTGGTAGTTGCAGTTGGTAGTTGCAGTTGGTAGTTGTAGTTGTTGTTGTAGTTGGTAGTTGTAGTTGTAGTTGTAGTTGTAGTTGTAGTTGTTGTTGTAGTTGGTAGTTGTAGTTGGTAGTTGTAGTTGGTAGTTCTAGTTGGTTTGTTGTAGTTGGTAGTTGCAGTTGGTAGTTGCAGTTGGTAGTTGCAGTTGGTAGTTGTAGTTCCAGTTGGTAGTTGTAGCTGTTGTTGTTTTTGTAGTTGTTGTTGTTGCAGTTGTTGTTGTTGTTGTAGTTGTTGTTGTTGTTGTAGTTGTTGTTGTTGTTGTAGTTGTAGTTGTAGTTGCAGTTGGTAGTTGTAGTTGGTAGTTGTAGTAGGTAGTTGTAATTGTAGTTGTTGTTGTAGTTGTAGTTGTAGTTGTAGTTGTAGTTGTAGTTGTAGTTGTAGTTGGTAGTTGTAGTTGGTAGTTGTAGTTGGTAGTTGTAGTTGGTAGCTGTAGTTGGCAGTTGTAGTTGGTAGTTGTACTTGGTAGGTGTAGTTGGTAGTTGTAGTTGGTAGTTGTAGTTGGTAGTTGTAGTTGGTAGTTGCAGTTGGTAGTTGCAGTTGGTAGCTGTAGTTTGTAGTTGTAGTTGGTAGTTGTAGTTGGTAGTTGTAGTTGGTAGTTGTAGTTGGTAATTGTAGTTGGTAGTTGTAGTTGGTAGTTGTAGCTGGTAGTTGTAGCTGGTAGTTGTAGTTGGTAGTTGCAGTTGGTAGTTGCAGTTGGTAGTTGTAGTTGGTAGTTGTAGTTGGTAGTTGTAGTTGGTAGTTGTAGTTGGTAGTTGTAGTTGGCAGTTGTAGTTGGTAGTGGTAGTTGTAGTTGTAGTTGGTAGTTGTAGTTGGTAGTTGTAGTTGGTAGTTGTAGTTGGTAGTTGTAGTTGGTAATTGTAGTTGGTAGTTGTAGTTGGTAGTTGTAGTTGGTAGTTGTAGTTGGTAGTTGTAGTTGGTAGTTGCAGTTGGTAGTTGTAGGTGGTAGTTGTAGTTGGTAGTTGTAGTTGGTAGTTCTAGTTGGTTTGTTGTAGTTGGTAGTTGCAGTTGGTAGTTGCAGTTGGTAGTTGTAGTTCCAGTTGGTAGTTGTAGTTGTTGTTGTTTTTGTAGTTGTTGTTGTTGCAGTTGTTGTTGTTGTTGTAGTTGTTGTTGTTGTTGTAGTTGTTGTTGTTGTTGTAGTTGTAGTTGTAGTTGCAGTTGGTAGTTGTAGTTGGTAGTTGTAATTGTAGTTGTTGTTGTAGTTGTAGTTGTAGTTGTAGTTGTAGTTGTAGTTGTAGTTGTAGTTGTAGTTGGTAGTTGTAGTTGGTAGTTGTAGTTGGTAGTTGTAATTGGTAGTTGTAGTTGTAGTTGTAGTTGGTAGTTGTAGTTGGTAGTTGTAGTTGGTAGTTGGAGTTGGTAGTTGCAGTTGGTAGTTGCAGTTGGTAGTTGCAGTTGGTAGTTGCAGTTGGTAGTTGCAGTTGGTAGTTGTAGTTGGTAGTTGTACTTGGTAGTTGTAGTTGGTAGTTGTAGTTGGTAGTTGTAGTTGGTAGTTGTAGTTGGTAGTTGTAGTTGGTAGTTGTAGTTGGTAGTTGTAGTTGGTAGTTGTAGTTGGTAGTTGTAGTTGGTAGTTGTAGTTGTAGTTGTAGTTGGTAGTTGTAGTTGGTAGTTGTAGTTGGTAGTTGGAGTTGGTAGTTGCAGTTGGTAGTTGCAGTTGGTAGTTGCAGTTGGTAGTTGCAGTTGGTAGTTGTAGTTGGTAATTGTAGTTGGTAGTTGTAGTTGGTAGTTGTAGTTGGTAGTTGTAGTTGGTAGTTGTAGTTGGTAGTTGTAGTTGGTAGTTGTAGTTGGTAGTTGTAGTTGGTAGTTGTAGTTGGTAGTTGTAGTTGGTAGTTGTAGTTGGTAGTTGCAGTTGGTAGTTGTAGTTGGTAGTTGTAGTTGGTAGTTGTTGTTGGTAGTTGTAGTTGGTAGTTGTAGTTGGTAGTTGTAGCTGGCAGTTGTAGCTGGCAGTTGTAGCTGGCTGTTGTAGCTGGCAGTTGTAGCTGGCAGTTGTAGCTGGCAGTTGTAGCTGGTAGTTGTAGTTGGTAGTTGTAGGTGGTAGTTGTAGTTGGTAGTTGTAGTTGGTAGTTGTAGTTTGTAGTTGTAGTTGGTAGTTGTAGTTGGTAGATGTATTTGGTAGTTGTAGTTGGTCGTTGGAGTTGGTAGTTGCAGTTGGTAGTTGCAGTTGGTAGTTGTAGTTGTTGTTGTAGTTGGTAGTTGTAGTTGTAGTTGTAGTTGTAGTTGTAGTTGTTGTTGTAGTTGGTAGTTGTAGTTGGTAGTTGTAGTTGGTAGTTCTAGTTGGTTTGTTGTAGTTGGTAGTTGCAGTTGGTAGTTGCAGTTGGTAGTTGTAGTTCCAGTTGGTAGTTGTAGCTGTTGTTGTTTTTGTAGTTGTTGTTGTTGCAGTTGTTGTTGTTGTTGTAGTTGTTGTTGTTGTTGTAGTTGTTGTTGTTGTTGTAGTTGTAGTTGTAGTTGCAGTTGGTAGTTGTAGTTGGTAGTTGTAGTAGGTAGTTGTAATTGTAGTTGTTGTTGTAGTTGTAGTTGTAGTTGTAGTTGTAGTTGTAGTTGTAGTTGTAGTTGGTAGTTGTAGTTGGTAGTTGTAGTTGGTAGTTGTAGTTGGTAGCTGTAGTTGGTAGTTGTAGTTGGTAGTTGTACTTGGTAGGTGTAGTTGGTAGTTGTAGTTGGTAGTTGTAGTTGGTAGTTGTAGTTGGTAGTTGCAGTTGGTAGTTGCAGTTGGTAGCTGTAGTTTGTAGTTGTAGTTGGTAGTTGTAGTTGGTAGTTGTAGTTGGTAGTTGTAGTTGGTAGTTGTAGTTGGTAGTTGTAGTTGGTAGTTGTAGCTGGTAGTTGTAGCTGGTAGTTGTAGTTGGTAGTTGCAGTTGGTAGTTGCAGTTGGTAGTTGTAGTTGGTAGTTGTAGTTGGTAGTTGTAGTTGGTAGTTGTAGTTGGTAGTTGTAGTTGGCAGTTGTAGTTGGTAGTGGTAGTTGTAGTTGTAGTTGGTAGTTGTAGTTGGTAGTTGTAGTTGGTAGTTGTAGTTGGTAGTTGTAGTTGGTAATTGTAGTTGGTAGTTGTAGTTGGTAGTTGTAGTTGGTAGTTGTAGTTGGTAGTTGTAGTTGGTAGTTGCAGTTGGTAGTTGTAGGTGGTAGTTGTAGTTGGTAGTTGTAGTTGGTAGTTCTAGTTGGTTTGTTGTAGTTGGTAGTTGCAGTTGGTAGTTGCAGTTGGTAGTTGTAGTTCCAGTTGGTAGTTGTAGTTGTTGTTGTTTTTGTAGTTGTTGTTGTTGCAGTTGTTGTTGTTGTTGTAGTTGTTGTTGTTGTTGTAGTTGTTGTTGTTGTTGTAGTTGTAGTTGTAGTTGCAGTTGGTAGTTGTAGTTGGTAGTTGTAATTGTAGTTGTTGTTGTAGTTGTAGTTGTAGTTGTAGTTGTAGTTGTAGTTGTAGTTGTAGTTGTAGTTGGTAGTTGTAGTTGGTAGTTGTAGTTGGTAGTTGTAGTTGGTAGCTGTAGTTGGTAGTTGTAGTTGGTACTTGTACTTGGTAGGTGTAGTTGGTAGTTGTAGTTGGTAGTTGTAGTTGGTAGTTGTAGTTGGTAGTTGCAGTTGGTAGTTGCAGTTGGTAGCTGTAGTTTGTAGTTGTAGTTGGTAGTTGTAGTTGGTAGTTGTAGTTGGTAGTTGTAGTTGGTAGTTGTAGTTGGTAGTTGTAGTTGGTAGTTGTAGCTGGTAGTTGTAGTTGGTAGTTGTAGTTGGTAGTTGCAGTTGGTAGTTGTAGTTGGTAGTTGTAGTTGGTAGTTGTAGTTGGTAGTTGTAGTTGGTAGTTATAGTTGGTAGTTGTAGTTGGTAGTTGTAGTTGGTAGTTGTAGTTGGTAGTTGTAGTTGTAGTTGGTAGTTGTAGTTGGTAGTTGTAGTTGGTAGTTGTAGTTGGTAGTTGTAGTTGGTAGTTGTAGTTGGTAGTTGTAGTTGGTAGTTGTACTTGGTAGTTGTAGTTGGTAGTTGTAGTTGGTAGTTGTAGTTGGTATTTGTAGTTGGTAGTTGCAGTTGGTAGTTGTAGGTGGTAGTTGTAGTTGGTAGTTGTAGTTGGTAGTTGTAGTTGGTAGTTGTAGTTGGTAGTTGTAGTTGGTAGTTGTAGTTGGTAGTTGTAGTTGGTAGTTGTAGTTGGTAGTTGTAGGTGGTAGTTGTAGTTGGTAGTTGTAGTTGGTAGTTGTAGTTGGTAGTTGTAGTTGGTAGTTGTAGTTGGTAGTTGTAGTTGGTAGTTGTAGTTGGTAGTTGTAGTTGGTAGTTGTAGTTGGTAGTTGCAGTTGGTAGTTGTAGGTGGTAGTTGTAGTTGGTAGTTGTAGTTGGTAGTTGTAGTTGGTAGTTGTAGTTGGTAGTTGTAGTTGGTAGTTGTAGTTGGTAGTTGTAGTTGGTAGTTGTAGCTGGTAGTTGTAGTTGGTAGTTGTAGTTTGTAGTTGTAGTTGGTAGTTGTAGTTGGTAGATATATTTGGTAGTTGTAGTTGGTCGTTGGAGTTGGTAGTTGCAGTTGGTAGTTGCAGTTGGTAGTTGCAGTTGGTAGTTGTAGTTGTTGTTGTAGTTGGTAGTTGTAGTTGTAGTTGTAGTTGTAGTTGTAGTTGTTGTTGTAGTTGGTAGTTGTAGTTGGTAGTTGTAGTTGGTAGTTGTAGTTGGTAGTTGTAGTTGGTTTGTTGTAGTTGGTAGTTGCAGTTGGTAGTTGCAGTTGGTATTTGCAGTTGGTAGTTGTAGTTCCAGTTGGTAGTTGTAGTTGTTGTTTTTGTAGTTGTTGTTGTAGTTGTTGTTGTTGTTAGAGTTGTTGTTGTTGTTGTAGTTGTACTTGTAGTTGCAGTTGGTAGTTGTAGTTGGTAGTTGTAGTTGGTAGTTGTAGTTGTAGTTGTTGTAGTTGTAGTTGTAGATGTAGTTGTAGTTGTAGTTGGTAGTTGTAGTTGGTAGTTGTAGTTGGTAGTTGTAGATGGTAGTTGTAGTTGGTAGTTGTAGTTGGTAGTTGTACTTGGTAGTTGTAGTTGGTAGTTGCAGTTGGTAGTTGTAGTTGGTAGTTGTAGATGGTAGTTGTAGTTGGTAGTTGTAGTTGGTAGTTGTAGCTGGCAGTTGTAGCTGGCAGTTGTAGCTGGCTGTTGTAGCTGGCAGTTGTAGCTGGCAGTTGTAGCTGGCAGTTGTAGCTTGCAGTTGTAGCTGGCAGCTGTAGCTGGCAGTTGTAACTGGCATTTGTAGCTGGCAGTTGTAGCTGGCAGTTGTAGCTGGCTGTTGTAGCTGGCAGTTGTAGCTGGCAGTTGTAGCTGGCAGTTGTAGCTGGCAGTTGTAGCTCGTAGCTGTAGTTGGTAGTTGTAGTTGGTAGTTGTAGTTGGTAGTTGTAGTTTGTAGTTGTAGTTGGTAGTTGTAGTTGGTAGTTGTAGTTGGTAGATGTATTTGGTAGTTGTAGTTGGTCGTTGGAGTTGGTAGTTGCAGTTGGTAGTCGCAGTTGGTAGTTGCAGTTTGTAGTTGCAGGTGGTAGTTGCAGTTGGTAGTTGTAGTTGGTAGTTGTAGTTGGTAGTTGTAGTTGGTAGTTGTAGTTGGTAGTTGTAGTTGGTAGTTGTAGTTGGTAGTTGTAGTTGGTAGTGGTAGTTGGTAGTTGTAGTTGTAGTTGTAGTTGTAGTTGTTGTTGTAGTTGGTAGTTGTAGTTGGTAGTTGTAGTTGGTAGTTGTAGTTGGTAGTTGTAGTTGGTTTGTTGTAGTTGGTAGTTGCAGTTGGTAGTTGCAGTTGGTAGTTGCAGTTGGTAGTTGTAGTTGGTAGTTGTAGTTGGTAGTTGTAGATGGTAGTTGTAGTTGGTAGTTGCAGTTGGTAGTTGTAGTTGGTAGTTGTAGTTGGTAGTTGTAGTTTGTAGTTGTAGTTGGTAGTTGTAGTTGGTAGATGTATTTGGTAGTTGTAGTTGGTCGTTGGAGTTGGTAGTTGCAGTTGGTAGTTGCAGTTGGTAGTTGTAGTTGTTGTTGTAGGTGGTAGTTGTAGTTGTAGTTGTAGTTGTAGTTGTAGTTGTAGTTGTAGTTGTAGTTGTAGTTGTAGTTGTAGTTGTAGTTGTAGTTGTAGTTGTAGTTGTAGTTGTAGTTGTAGTTGTAGTTGTAGTTGTAGTTGTAGTTGTAGTTGTAGTTGTTGTTGTTGTCGTTGTTGTTGTCGTTGTTGTCGTTGTTGTCGTTGTTGTCGTTGCTGTCGTTGTTGTCGTTGTTGTCGTTGCTGTCGTTGCTGTCGTTGCTTTCGTTGCTGTCGTTGCTGTCGTTGTTGTCGTTGTTGTCGTTGTTGCCGTTGTTGCCGTTGTTGTCGTTGTTGTCGTTGTTGTCGTTGTTGTCGTTGTTGTTATTGTAGTTGTTCTCGTTGTTGTCGTCGTTGTCGTCGTTGTCGTCGTTGTCGTCGTTGTTCTCGTTGTTGTTGTTGTTGTCGTTGTTGTCGTTGTTGTTGTTGTTGCTGTTGTTGTTGTAGTTGTAGTTGTTGTTGTAGTTGTTGTTGTTGTTGTAGTTGTAGTTGTAGTTGTAGTTGTAGTTGTAGTTGTAGTTGTAGTTGTAGTTGTTGTTGTTGTTGTAGTTGTAGTTGTAGTAGTAGTTGTAGTTGTAGGTGTAGTTGTAGTTGTAGTTGTAGTTGTAGTTGTTGTTGTAGTTGTTGTTGTAGTTGTAGTTGTAGTTGGTAGTTGTAGTTGGTAGTTGTAGTTGGTAGTTGGAGTTGGTATTTGCAGTTGGTAGTTGCAGTTAGTAGTTGCAGTTGGTAGTTGTAGATGGTAGTTGTAGTTGGTAGTTGGTAGTTGTAGTTGTAGTTGTAGTTGGTAGTTGTAGTTGGTAGTTGTAGTTGGTAGTTGAAGTTGGTAGTTGTAGCTGGCTGTTGTAGCTGGCAGTTGTAGCTGGCAGTTGTAGCTGGCAGTTGTAGCTTGCAGTTGTAGCTGGCAGTTGTAGCTGGCAGTTGTAACTGGCATTTGTAGCTGGCAGTTGTAGCTGGCAGTTGTAGCTGGCTGTTGTAGCTGGCAGTTGTAGCTGGCAGTTGTAGCTGGCAGTTGTAGCTGGCAGTTGTAGCTCGTAGTTGTAGTTGGTAGTTGTAGTTGGTAGTTGTAGTTGCTGGTTGTAGTTTGTAGTTGTAGTTGGTAGTTGTAGTTGGTAGTTGTAGTTGGTAGATGTATTTGGTAGTTGTAGTTGGTCGTTGGAGTTGGTAGTTGCAGTTGGTAGTCGCAGTTGGTAGTTGCAGTTGGTAGTTGCAGGTGGTAGTTGCAGTTGGTAGTTGTAGTTGGTAGTTGTAGTTGGTAGTTGTAGTTGGTAGTTGTAGTTGGTAGTTGTAGTTGGTAGTTGTAGCTGGTAGTTGTAGTTGGTAGTTGTAGTTGGTAGTTGTAGTTGTAGTTGTAGTTGTAGTTGTTGTTGTAGTTGTAGTTGTAGTTGTAGTTGTAGTTGTAGTTGTAGTTGTAGTTGTAGTTGTAGTTGTAGTTGTAGTTGTAGTTGTAGTTGTAGTTGTAGTTGTAGTTGTAGTTGTAGTTGTAGTTGTAGTTGTAGTTGTAGTTGTAGTTGTAGTTGTAGTTGTTGTTGTTGCTGTTGTTGTTGTTGTAGTTGTTATTGTTGTAGTTGTTGTTGTGGTTGTAGTTGTTGGTGTGTCGTTGTCGTTGTCGTTGTCGTTGTTGTTGTCGTTGTTGTCGTTGTTGTCGTTGTTGTCGTTGCTGTCGTTGTTGTCGTTGTTGTCGTTGCTGTCGTTGCTGTCGTTGCTTTCGTTGCTGTCGTTGCTGTCGTTGCTGTCGTTGTTGTCGTTGTTGCCGTTGTTGCCGTGGTTGTCGTTGTTGTCGTTGTTGTCGTTGTTGTCGTTGTTGTCGTTGTTGTCGTTGTTGTCGTTGTTGTCGTTGTTGTTATTGTAGTTGTTCTCGTTGTTGTCGTCGTTGTCGTCGTTGTCGTCGTTGTTCTCGTTGTTGTTGTTGTTGTCGTTGTTGTCGTTGTTGTTGTTGTTGCTGTTGTTGTTGTAGTTGTAGTTGTTGTTGTAGTTGTTGTTGTTGTTGTAGTTGTAGTTGTAGTTGTAGTTGTAGTTGTAGTTGTAGTTGTTGTTGTTGTTGTAGTTGTAGTTGTAGTAGTAGTTGTAGTTGTAGGTGTAGTTGTAGTTGTAGTTGTAGTTGTAGTTGTTGTTGTAGTTGTTGTTGTAGTTGCAGTTGTAGTTGTAGTTGTAGTTGTAGTTGTAGTCGTATTTGTAGTTGTAGTTGTAGATGTAGTTGTAGTTGGTAGTTGTAGTTGGTAGTTGTAGTTGGTAGTTGGTAGTTGTAGTTGTAGTTGTAGTTGGTAGTTGTAGTTGGTAGTTGTAGTTGGTAGTTGTAGTTGGTAGTTGTAGTTGGTAGTTGTAGTTGGAAGTTGTAGTTGGTAGTTGTAGTTGTAGTTGTAGTTGTAGTTGATAGTTGTAGTTGGTAGTTGTAGTTGGTAGTCGTAGTTGATAGTTGTAGTTGGTAGTTGTAGTTGGTAGTTGTAGTTCGTAGTTGTAGTTGGTAGTTGTTGTTGGTAGTTGTAGTTGGTAGTTGTAGTTGGTTGTTGTAGTTGGTAGTTGTAGTTGGTAGTTGTAGTTGGTAGTTGTAGTTGGTAGTTGTAGTTTGTAGTTGTAGTTGGTAGTTGTAGATGGTAGTTGTAGTTGGTAGTTGTAGTTGGTAGTTGTAGTTGGTAGTTGTAGTTGGTAGTTGTAGTTGTTAGTTGTAGTTGGTAGTTGTAGTTGGTAGTTGTAGTTGGTAGTTGTAGTTGGTAGTTGTAGTTGTAGCTGTAGTTGATAGTTGTAGTTGGTAGTTGTAGTTGGTAGTTGTAGTTGGTAGTTGTAGTTGGTAGTTGTAGTTGGTAGTTGTAGTTGGTAGTTGTAGTTGTAGTTGTAGTTGGTAGTTGTAGTTGGTAGTTGTAGTTGGTAGTTGGAGTTGGTAGTTGCAGTTGGTAGTTGCAGTTAGTAGTTGCAGTTGGTAGTTGTAGTTGGTAGTTGGTAGTTGTAGTTGGTAGTTGTAGTTGGTAGTTGTAGTTGGTAGTTGTAGTTTGTAGTTGTAGTTGGTAGTTGTAGTTGGTAGTTGTAGTTGGTAGTTGTAGTTGGTAGTTGTAGTTGGTAGTTGTAGTTGGTAGTTGTAGTTGGTTTGTTGTAGTTGGTAGTTGTAGTTGGTAGTTGGTAGTTGTAGTTGTAGTTGTAGTTGGTAGTTGTAGTTGGTAGTTGTAGTTGGTAGTTGTAGTTGGTAGTTGTAGTTGGTAGTTGTAGTTGGTAGTTGTAGGTGGTAGTTGTAGTTGTAGTTGTAGTTGTAGTTGATAGTTGTAGTTGGTAGTTGTAGTTGGTAGTCGTAGTTGGTAGTTGTAGTTGGTAGTTGTAGTTGGTAGTTGTAGTTGGTAGTTGTAGTTGGTAGTTGTAGTTTGTAGTTGTAGTTGGTAGTTGTAGTTGGTAGTTGTAGTTGGTAGTTGTAGTTGGTAGTTGTAGTTGGTAGTTGTAGTTGGTAGTTGTAGTTGGTTTGTTGTAGTTGGTAGTTGTAGTTGGTAGTTGGTAGTTGTTGTTGTAGTTGTAGTTGGTAGTTGTAGTTGGTAGTTGTAGTTGTAGTTGTAGTTGTAGTTGATAGTTGTAGTTGGTAGTTGTAGTTGGCAGTCGTAGTTGGTAGTTGTAGTTGGTAGTTGTAGTTGGTAGTTGTAGTTCGTAGTTGTAGTTGGTAGTTGTTGTTGGTAGTTGTAGTTGGTAGTTGTAGTTGGTAGTTGTAGTTGGTAGTTGTAGTTGGTAGTTGTAGTTGGTAGTTGTAGTTGGTAGTTGTAGTTTGTAGTTGTAGTTGGTAGTTGTAGATGGTAGTTGTAGTTGGTAGTTGTAGTTGGTAGTTGTAGTTGGTAGTTGTAGTTGGTAGTTGTAGTTGGTAGTTGTAGTTGGTAGTTGTAGTTGTAGCTGTAGTTGATAGTTGATAGTTGTAGTTGGTAGTTGTAGTTGGTAGTTGTAGTTGGTAGTTGTAGTTGGTAGTTGTAGTTGGTAGTTGTAGCTGGTAGTTGTAGCTGGTAGTTGTAGTTGGTAGTTGCAGTTGGTAGTTGCAGTTGGTAGTTGTAGTTGGTAGTTGTAGTTGGTAGTTGTAGTTGGTAGTTGTAGTTGGTAGTTGCAGTTGGTAGTTGTAGGTGGTAGTTGTAGTTGGTAGTTGTAGTTGGTAGTTCTAGTTGGTTTGTTGTAGTTGGTAGTTGCAGTTGGTAGTTGCAGTTGGTAGTTGTAGTTCCAGTTGGTAGTTGTAGTTGTTGTTGTTTTTGTAGTTGTTGTTGTTGCAGTTGTTGTTGTTGTTGTAGTTGTTGTTGTTGTTGTAGTTGTTGTTGTTGTTGTAGTTGTAGTTGTAGTTGCAGTTGGTAGTTGTAGTTGGTAGTTGTAATTGTAGTTGTTGTTGTAGTTGTAGTTGTAGTTGTAGTTGTAGTTGTAGTTGTAGTTGTAGTTGTAGTTGGTAGTTGTAGTTGGTAGTTGTAGTTGGTAGTTGTAGTTGGTAGCTGTAGTTGGTAGTTGTAGTTGGTACTTGTACTTGGTAGGTGTAGTTGGTAGTTGTAGTTGGTAGTTGTAGTTGGTAGTTGTAGTTGGTAGTTGCAGTTGGTAGTTGCAGTTGGTAGCTGTAGTTTGTAGTTGTAGTTGGTAGTTGTAGTTGGTAGTTGTAGTTGGTAGTTGTAGTTGGTAGTTGTAGTTGGTAGTTGTAGTTGGTAGTTGTAGCTGGTAGTTGTAGTTGGTAGTTGTAGTTGGTAGTTGCAGTTGGTAGTTGTAGTTGGTAGTTGTAGTTGGTAGTTGTAGTTGGTAGTTGTAGTTGGTAGTTATAGTTGGTAGTTGTAGTTGGTAGTTGTAGTTGGTAGTTGTAGTTGGTAGTTGTAGTTGTAGTTGGTAGTTGTAGTTGGTAGTTGTAGTTGGTAGTTGTAGTTGGTAGTTGTAGTTGGTAGTTGTAGTTGGTAGTTGTAGTTGGTAGTTGTACTTGGTAGTTGTAGTTGGTAGTTGTAGTTGGTAGTTGTAGTTGGTATTTGTAGTTGGTAGTTGCAGTTGGTAGTTGTAGGTGGTAGTTGTAGTTGGTAGTTGTAGTTGGTAGTTGTAGTTGGTAGTTGTAGTTGGTAGTTGTAGTTGGTAGTTGTAGTTGGTAGTTGTAGTTGGTAGTTGTAGGTGGTAGTTGTAGTTGGTAGTTGTAGTTGGTAGTTGTAGTTGGTAGTTGTAGTTGGTAGTTGTAGTTGGTAGTTGTAGTTGGTAGTTGTAGTTGGTAGTTGTAGTTGGTAGTTGTAGTTGTAGTTGTAGTTGTAGTTGGTAGTTGTAGTTGGTAGTTGTAGTTGGTAGTTGTTGTTGGTAGTTGTAGTTGGTAGTTGCAGTTGGTAGTTGTAGTTGGTAGTTGTAGATGGTAGTTGTAGTTGGTAGTTGTAGTTGGTAGTTGTAGCTGGCAGTTGTAGCTGGCAGTTGTAGCTGGCTGTTGTAGCTGGCAGTTGTAGCTGGCAGTTGTAGCTGGCAGTTGTAGCTGGTAGTTGTAGTTGGTAGTTGTAGTTGGTAGTTGTAGTTGGTAGTTGTAGTTGGTAGTTGTAGTTTGTAGTTGTAGTTGGTAGTTGTAGTTGGTAGATATATTTGGTAGTTGTAGTTGGTCGTTGGAGTTGGTAGTTGCAGTTGGTAGTTGCAGTTGGTAGTTGCAGTTGGTAGTTGTAGTTGTTGTTGTAGTTGGTAGTTGTAGTTGTAGTTGTAGTTGTAGTTGTAGTTGTTGTTGTAGTTGGTAGTTGTAGTTGGTAGTTGTAGTTGGTAGTTGTAGTTGGTAGTTGTAGTTGGTTTGTTGTAGTTGGTAGTTGCAGTTGGTAGTTGCAGTTGGTATTTGCAGTTGGTAGTTGTAGTTCCAGTTGGTAGTTGTAGTTGTTGTTTTTGTAGTTGTTGTTGTAGTTGTTGTTGTTGTTAGAGTTGTTGTTGTTGTTGTAGTTGTACTTGTAGTTGCAGTTGGTAGTTGTAGTTGGTAGTTGTAGTTGGTAGTTGTAGTTGTAGTTGTTGTAGTTGTAGTTGTAGATGTAGTTGTAGTTGTAGTTGGTAGTTGTAGTTGGTAGTTGTAGTTGGTAGTTGTAGATGGTAGTTGTAGTTGGTAGTTGTAGTTGGTAGTTGTACTTGGTAGTTGTAGTTGGTAGTTGCAGTTGGTAGTTGTAGTTGGTAGTTGTAGATGGTAGTTGTAGTTGGTAGTTGTAGTTGGTAGTTGTAGCTGGCAGTTGTAGCTGGCAGTTGTAGCTGGCTGTTGTAGCTGGCAGTTGTAGCTGGCAGTTGTAGCTGGCAGTTGTAGCTTGCAGTTGTAGCTGGCAGCTGTAGCTGGCAGTTGTAACTGGCATTTGTAGCTGGCAGTTGTAGCTGGCAGTTGTAGCTGGCTGTTGTAGCTGGCAGTTGTAGCTGGCAGTTGTAGCTGGCAGTTGTAGCTGGCAGTTGTAGCTCGTAGCTGTAGTTGGTAGTTGTAGTTGGTAGTTGTAGTTGGTAGTTGTAGTTTGTAGTTGTAGTTGGTAGTTGTAGTTGGTAGTTGTAGTTGGTAGATGTATTTGGTAGTTGTAGTTGGTCGTTGGAGTTGGTAGTTGCAGTTGGTAGTCGCAGTTGGTAGTTGCAGTTTGTAGTTGCAGGTGGTAGTTGCAGTTGGTAGTTGTAGTTGGTAGTTGTAGTTGGTAGTTGTAGTTGGTAGTTGTAGTTGGTAGTTGTAGTTGGTAGTTGTAGTTGGTAGTTGTAGTTGGTAGTGGTAGTTGGTAGTTGTAGTTGTAGTTGTAGTTGTAGTTGTTGTTGTAGTTGGTAGTTGTAGTTGGTAGTTGTAGTTGGTAGTTCTAGTTGGTTTGTTGTAGTTGGTAGTTGCAGTTGGTAGTTGCAGTTGGTAGTTGTAGTTCCAGTTGGTAGTTGTAGCTGTTGTTGTTTTTGTAGTTGTTGTTGTTGCAGTTGTTGTTGTTGTTGTAGTTGTTGTTGTTGTTGTAGTTGTTGTTGTTGTTGTTGTTGTAGTTGTAGTTGCAGTTGGTAGTTGTAGTTGGTAGTTGTAGTAGGTAGTTGTAATTGTAGTTGTTGTTGTAGTTGTAGTTGTAGTTGTAGTTGTAGTTGTAGTTGTAGTTGTAGTTGGTAGTTGTAGTTGGTAGTTGTAGTTGGTAGTTGTAGTTGGTAGCTGTAGTTGGTAGTTGTAGTTGGTAGTTGTACTTGGTAGGTGTAGTTGGTAGTTGTAGTTGGTAGTTGTAGTTGGTAGTTGTAGTTGGTAGTTGCAGTTGGTAGTTGCAGTTGGTAGCTGTAGTTTGTAGTTGTAGTTGGTAGTTGTAGTTGGTAGTTGTAGTTGGTAGTTGTAGTTGGTAATTGTAGTTGGTAGTTGTAGTTGGTAGTTGTAGTTGGTAGTTGTAGTTGGTAGTTGTAGTTGGTAGTTGCAGTTGGTAGTTGTAGGTGGTAGTTGTAGTTGGTAGTTGTAGTTGGTAGTTGTAGTTGGTAGTTGTAGTTGGTAGTTGTAGTTGGTAGTTGTAGTTGGTAGTTGTAGTTGGTAGTTGTAGTTGGTAGTTGTAGTTGGTAGTTGTAATTGGTAGTTGTAGTTGTAGTTGTAGTTGGTAGTTGTAGTTGGTAGTTGTAGTTGGTAGTTGGAGTTGGTAGTTGCAGTTGGTAGTTGCAGTTGGTAGTTGCAGTTGGTAGTTGCAGTTGGTAGTTGCAGTTGGTAGTTGTAGTTGGTAGTTGTACTTGGTAGTTGTAGTTGGTAGTTGTAGTTGGTAGTTGTAGTTGGTAGTTGTAGTTGGTAGTTGTAGTTGGTAGTTGTAGTTGGTAGTTGTAGTTGGTAGTTGTAGTTGGTAGTTGTAGTTCGTAGTTGTAGCTGGTAGTTGTAGTTGGTAGATGTAGTTGGTAGTTGCAGTTGGTAGTTGTAGTTGGTAGTTGTAGTTGGTAGTTGTAGTTGGTAGTTGTAGTTGATAGTTGTAGTTGGTAGTTGTAGTTGGTAGTTGTAGTTGGTAGTTGCAGTTGGTAGCTGTAGTTGGTAGCTGTAGTTGGTAGTTGTAGTTGGTAGTTGTAGTTCTTAGTTGTAGTTGTAGTTGTTGTTGTAGTTGTAGTTGTAGTTGTAGTTGTAGTTGTAGTTGTAGTTGTATTTGTAGTTTGTAGTTGTAGTTGGTAGTTGTAGTTGGTTTGTTGTAGTTGGTAGTTGTAGTTGGTAGTTGTAGTTGGTAGTTGTAGTTGGTAGTTGTAGTTGGTAGTTGTAGTTGGTAGTTGTAGTTGGTTTGTTGTAGTTGGTAGTTGCAGTTGGTAGTTGCAGTTGGTAGTTGCAGTTGGTAGTTGTAGTTGGTAGTTGTAGTTGGTAGTTGTAGATGGTAGTTGTAGTTGGTAGTTGCAGTTGGTAGTTGTAGTTGGTAGTTGTAGTTGGTAGTTGTAGTTTGTAGTTGTAGTTGGTAGTTGTAGTTGGTAGATGTATTTGGTAGTTGTAGTTGGTCGTTGGAGTTGGTAGTTGCAGTTGGTAGTTGCAGTTGGTAGTTGTAGTTGTTGTTGTAGGTGGTAGTTGTAGTTGTAGTTGTAGTTGTAGTTGTAGTTGTAGTTGTAGTTGTAGTTGTAGTTGTAGTTGTAGTTGTAGTTGTAGTTGTAGTTGTAGTTGTAGTTGTAGTTGTAGTTGTAGTTGTAGTTGTAGTTGTAGTTGTAGTTGTTGTTGTTGTCGTTGTTGTTGTCGTTGTTGTCGTTGTTGTCGTTGTTGTCGTTGCTGTCGTTGTTGTCGTTGTTGTCGTTGCTGTCGTTGCTGTCGTTGCTTTCGTTGCTGTCGTTGCTGTCGTTGTTGTCGTTGTTGTCGTTGTTGCCGTTGTTGCCGTTGTTGTCGTTGTTGTCGTTGTTGTCGTTGTTGTCGTTGTTGTTATTGTAGTTGTTCTCGTTGTTGTCGTCGTTGTCGTCGTTGTCGTCGTTGTCGTCGTTGTTCTCGTTGTTGTTGTTGTTGTCGTTGTTGTCGTTGTTGTTGTTGTTGCTGTTGTTGTTGTAGTTGTAGTTGTTGTTGTAGTTGTTGTTGTTGTTGTAGTTGTAGTTGTAGTTGTAGTTGTAGTTGTAGTTGTAGTTGTAGTTGTAGTTGTTGTTGTTGTTGTAGTTGTAGTTGTAGTAGTAGTTGTAGTTGTAGGTGTAGTTGTAGTTGTAGTTGTAGTTGTAGTTGTTGTTGTAGTTGTTGTTGTAGTTGTAGTTGTAGTTGGTAGTTGTAGTTGGTAGTTGTAGTTGGTAGTTGGAGTTGGTATTTGCAGTTGGTAGTTGCAGTTAGTAGTTGCAGTTGGCAGTTGTAGTTGGTAGTTGTAGTTGGTAGTTGGTAGTTGTAGTTGTAGTTGTAGTTGGTAGTTGTAGTTGGTAGTTGTAGTTGGTAGTTGAAGTTGGTAGTTGTAGCTGGCTGTTGTAGCTGGCAGTTGTAGCTGGCAGTTGTAGCTGGCAGTTGTAGCTTGCAGTTGTAGCTGGCAGTTGTAGCTGGCAGTTGTAACTGGCATTTGTAGCTGGCAGTTGTAGCTGGCAGTTGTAGCTGGCTGTTGTAGCTGGCAGTTGTAGCTGGCAGTTGTAGCTGGCAGTTGTAGCTGGCAGTTGTAGCTCGTAGTTGTAGTTGGTAGTTGTAGTTGCTGGTTGTAGTTTGTAGTTGTAGTTGGTAGTTGTAGTTGGTAGTTGTAGTTGGTAGATGTATTTGGTAGTTGTAGTTGGTCGTTGGAGTTGGTAGTTGCAGTTGGTAGTCGCAGTTGGTAGTTGCAGTTGGTAGTTGCAGGTGGTAGTTGCAGTTGGTAGTTGTAGTTGGTAGTTGTAGTTGGTAGTTGTAGTTGGTAGTTGTAGTTGGTAGTTGTAGTTGGTAGTTGTAGCTGGTAGTTGTAGTTGGTAGTTGTAGTTGGTAGTTGTAGTTGTAGTTGTAGTTGTAGTTGTTGTTGTAGTTGTAGTTGTAGTTGTAGTTGTAGTTGTAGTTGTAGTTGTAGTTGTAGTTGTAGTTGTAGTTGTAGTTGTAGTTGTAGTTGTAGTTGTAGTTGTAGTTGTAGTTGTAGTTGTAGTTGTAGTTGTAGTTGTAGTTGTAGTTGTAGTTGTAGTTGTTGTTGTTGCTGTTGTTGTTGTTGTAGTTGTTATTGTTGTAGTTGTTGTTGTGGTTGTAGTTGTTGGTGTGTCGTTGTCGTTGTCGTTGTCGTTGTTGTTGTCGTTGTTGTCGTTGTTGTCGTTGTTGTCGTTGCTGTCGTTGTTGTCGTTGTTGTCGTTGCTGTCGTTGCTGTCGTTGCTTTCGTTGCTGTCGTTGCTGTCGTTGCTGTCGTTGTTGTCGTTGTTGCCGTTGTTGCCGTGGTTGTCGTTGTTGTCGTTGTTGTCGTTGTTGTCGTTGTTGTCGTTGTTGTCGTTGTTGTCGTTGTTGTCGTTGTTGTTATTGTAGTTGTTCTCGTTGTTGTCGTCGTTGTCGTCGTTGTCGTCGTTGTTCTCGTTGTTGTTGTTGTTGTCGTTGTTGTCGTTGTTGTTGTTGTTGCTGTTGTTGTTGTAGTTGTAGTTGTTGTTGTAGTTGTTGTTGTTGTTGTAGTTGTAGTTGTAGTTGTAGTTGTAGTTGTAGTTGTAGTTGTTGTTGTTGTTGTAGTTGTAGTTGTAGTAGTAGTTGTAGTTGTAGGTGTAGTTGTAGTTGTTGTTGTAGTTGTAGTTGTTGTTGTAGTTGTTGTTGTAGTTGCAGTTGTAGTTGTAGTTGTAGTTGTAGTTGTAGTCGTATTTGTAGTTGTAGTTGTAGATGTAGTTGTAGTTGGTAGTTGTAGTTGGTAGTTGTAGTTGGTAGTTGGTAGTTGTAGTTGTAGTTGTAGTTGGTAGTTGTAGTTGGTAGTTGTAGTTGGTAGTTGTAGTTGGTAGTTGTAGTTGGTAGTTGTAGTTGGAAGTTGTAGTTGGTAGTTGTAGTTGTAGTTGTAGTTGTAGTTGATAGTTGTAGTTGGTAGTTGTAGTTGGTAGTCGTAGTTGATAGTTGTAGTTGGTAGTTGTAGTTGGTAGTTGTAGTTCGTAGTTGTAGTTGGTAGTTGTTGTTGGTAGTTGTAGTTGGTAGTTGTAGTTGGTTGTTGTAGTTGGTAGTTGTAGTTGGTAGTTGTAGTTGGTAGTTGTAGTTGGTAGTTGTAGTTTGTAGTTGTAGTTGGTAGTTGTAGATGGTAGTTGTAGTTGGTAGTTGTAGTTGGTAGTTGTAGTTGGTAGTTGTAGTTGGTAGTTGTAGTTGTTAGTTGTAGTTGGTAGTTGTAGTTGGTAGTTGTAGTTGGTAGTTGTAGTTGGTTGTTGTAGTTGTAGCTGTAGTTGATAGTTGTAGTTGGTAGTTGTAGTTGGTAGTTGTAGTTGGTAGTTGTAGTTGGTAGTTGTAGTTGGTAGTTGTAGTTGGTAGTTGTAGTTGTAGTTGTAGTTGGTAGTTGTAGTTGGTAGTTGTAGTTGGTAGTTGTAGTTGGTAGTTGGAGTTGGTAGTTGCAGTTGGTAGTTGCAGTTAGTAGTTGCAGTTGGTAGTTGTAGTTGGTAGTTGGTAGTTGTAGTTGGTAGTTGTAGTTGGTAGTTGTAGTTGGTAGTTGTAGTTTGTAGTTGTAGTTGGTAGTTGTAGTTGGTAGTTGTAGTTGGTAGTTGTAGTTGGTAGTTGTAGTTGGTAGTTGTAGTTGGTAGTTGTAGTTGGTTTGTTGTAGTTGGTAGTTGTAGTTGGTAGTTGGTAGTTGTAGTTGTAGTTGTAGTTGGTAGTTGTAGTTGGTAGTTGTAGTTGGTAGTTGTAGTTGGTAGTTGTAGTTGGTAGTTGTAGTTGGTAGTTGTAGGTGGTAGTTGTAGTTGTAGTTGTAGTTGTAGTTGATAGTTGTAGTTGGTAGTTGTAGTTGGTAGTCGTAGTTGGTAGTTGTAGTTGGTAGTTGTAGTTGGTAGTTGTAGTTGGTAGTTGTAGTTGGTAGTTGTAGTTTGTAGTTGTAGTTGGTAGTTGTAGTTGGTAGTTGTAGTTGGTAGTTGTAGTTGGTAGTTGTAGTTGGTAGTTGTAGTTGGTAGTTGTAGTTGGTTTGTTGTAGTTGGTAGTTGTAGTTGGTAGTTGGTAGTTGTTGTTGTAGTTGTAGTTGGTAGTTGTAGTTGGTAGTTGTAGTTGTAGTTGTAGTTGTAGTTGATAGTTGTAGTTGGTAGTTGTAGTTGGCAGTCGTAGTTGGTAGTTGTAGTTGGTAGTTGTAGTTGGTAGTTGTAGTTCGTAGTTGTAGTTGGTAGTTGTTGTTGGTAGTTGTAGTTGGTAGTTGTAGTTGGTAGTTGTAGTTGGTAGTTGTAGTTGGTAGTTGTAGTTGGTAGTTGTAGTTGGTAGTTGTAGTTTGTAGTTGTAGTTGGTAGTTGTAGATGGTAGTTGTAGTTGGTAGTTGTAGTTGGTAGTTGTAGTTGGTAGTTGTAGTTGGTAGTTGTAGTTGGTAGTTGTAGTTGGTAGTTGTAGTTGTAGCTGTAGTTGATAGTTGATAGTTGTAGTTGGTAGTTGTAGTTGGTAGTTGTAGTTGGTAGTTGTAGTTGGTAGTTGTAGTTGGTAGTTGTAGTTTGTAGTTGCAGTTCCTAGTTGTAGTTGGTAGTTGCAGTTGGTAGTTGCAGTTGGTAGTTGCAGTTGGTAGTTGCAGTTGGTACTTGCAGTTGGTAGTTGTAGTTGGTAGTTGTAGTTGGTAGTTGTAGTTGGTAGTTGTAGTTGGTAGTTGTAGTTGGTAGTTGAAGTTGGTAGTTGTAGCTGGCTGTTGTAGCTGGCAGTTGTAGCTGGCAGTTGTAGCTGGCAGTTGTAGCTTGCAATTGTAGCTGGCAGTTGTAGCTGGCAGTTGTAACTGGCATTTGTAGCTGGCAGTTGTAGCTGGCAGTTGTAGCTCGTAGTTGTAGTTGGTAGTTGTAGTTGGTAGTTGTAGTTGCTGGTTGTAGTTTGTAGTTGTAGTTGGTAGTTGTAGTTGGTAGTTGTAGTTGGTAGATGTATTTGGTAGTTGTAGTTGGTCGTTGGAGTTGGTAGTTGCAGTTGGTAGTCGCAGTTGGTAGTTGCAGTTGGTAGTTGCAGGTGGTAGTTGCAGTTGGTAGTTGTAGTTGGTAGTTGTAGTTGGTAGTTGTAGTTGGTAGTTGTAGTTGGTAGTTGTAGTTGGTAGTTGTAGTTGGTAGTTGTAGCTGGTAGTTGTAGTTGGTAGTTGTAGTTGGTAGTTGTAGTTGTAGTTGTAGTTGTAGTTGTTGTTGTAGTTGTAGTTGTAGTTGTAGTTGTAGTTGTAGTTGTAGTTGTAGTTGTAGTTGTAGTTGTAGTTGTAGTTGTAGTTGTAGTTGTAGTTGTAGTTGTAGTTGTAGTTGTAGTTGTAGTT
This sequence comes from Andrena hattorfiana, assembly GCA_944738655.2. Lineage (NCBI taxonomy): Eukaryota > Metazoa > Arthropoda > Insecta > Hymenoptera > Andrenidae > Andrena > Andrena hattorfiana. The sequence continues at coordinate 46,698,647 of OX122890.1, read as the reverse complement.
GTAGTTGTAGTTGTAGTTGTAGTTGTAGTTGTTGTTGTTGCTGTTGTTGTTGTAGTAGTTGTTATTGTTGTAGTTGTTGTTGTGGTTGTAGTTGTTGGTGTGTCGTTGTCGTTGTCGTTGTCGTTGTTGTTGTCGTTGTTGTCGTTGTTGTCGTTGTTGTCGTTGCTGTCGTTGTTGTCGTTGTTGTCGTTGCTGTCGTTGCTGTCGTTGCTTTCGTTGCTGTCGTTGCTGTCGTTGTTGTCGTTGTTGTCGTTGTTGCCGTTGTTGCCGTGGTTGTCGTTGTTGTCGTTGTTGTCGTTGTTGTCGTTGTTGTCGTTGTTGTCGTTGTTGTCGTTGTTGTCGTTGTTGTTATTGTAGTTGTTCTCGTTGTTGTCGTCGTTGTCGTCGTTGTCGTCGTTGTCGTCGTTGTTCTCGTTGTTGTTGTTGTTGTCGTTGTTGTCGTTGTTGTTGTTGTTGCTGTTGTTGTTGTAGTTGTAGTTGTTGTTGTAGTTGTTGTTGTTGTTGTAGTTGTAGTTGTAGTTGTAGTTGTAGTTGTAGTTGTAGTTGTAGTTGTAGTTGTTGTTGTTGTTGTAGTTGTAGTTGTAGTAGTAGTTGTAGTTGTAGGTGTAGTTGTAGTTGTAGTTGTAGTTGTAGTTGTTGTTGTAGTTGTTGTTGTAGTTGCAGTTGTAGTTGTAGTTGTAGTTGTAGTTGTAGTTGTAGTCGTAGTTGTAGTTGTAGTTGTAGATGTAGTTGTAGTTGGTAGTTGTAGTTGGTAGTTGTAGTTGGTAGTTGGTAGTTGTAGTTGTAGTTGTAGTTGGTAGTTGTAGTTGGTAGTTGTAGTTGGTAGTTGTAGTTGGTAGTTGTAGTTGGTAGTTGTAGTTGGTAGTTGTAGTTGGTAGTTGTAGTTGTAGTTGTAGTTGTAGTTGATAGTTGTAGTTGGTAGTTGTAGTTGGTAGTCGTAGTTGATAGTTGTAGTTGGTAGTTGTAGTTGGTAGTTGTAGTTCGTAGTTGTAGTTGGTAGTTGTTGTTGGTAGTTGTAGTTGGTAGTTGTAGTTGGTTGTTGTAGTTGGTAGTTGTAGTTGGTAGTTGTAGTTGGTAGTTGTAGTTGGTAGTTGTAGTTTGTAGTTGTAGTTGGTAGCTGTAGATGGTCGTTGTAGTTGGTAGTTGTAGTTGGTAGTTGTAGTTGGTAGTTGTAGTTGGTAGTTGTAGTTGTTAGTTGTAGTTGGTAGTTGTAGTTGGTAGTTGTAGTTGGTAGTTGTAGTTGGTAGTTGTAGTTGGTAGTTGTAGTTGTAGCTGTAGTTGATAGTTGTAGTTGGTAGTTGTAGTTGGTAGTTGTAGTTGGTAGTTGTAGTTGGTAGTTGTAGTTGGTAGTTGTAGTTGGTAGTTGTAGTTGTAGTTGTAGTTGGTAGTTGTAGTTGGTAGTTGTAGTTGGTAGTTGTAGTTGGTAGTTGGAGTTGGTATTTGCAGTTGGTAGTTGCAGTTAGTAGTTGCAGTTGGTAGTTGTAGTTGGTAGTTGGTAGTTGTAGTTGGTAGTTGTAGTTGGTAGTTGTAGTTGGTAGTTGTAGTTTGTAGTTGTAGTTGGTAGTTGTAGTTGGTAGTTGTAGTTGGTAGTTGTAGTTGGTAGATGTATTTGGTAGTTGTAGTTGGTAGTTGTAGTTGGTAGTTGTAGTTGGTAGTTGTAGTTGGTAGTTGTAGTTGGTAGTTGTAGTTGGTAGTTGTAGTTGGTAGTTGTAGTTGGTAGTTGTAGTTGGTAGTTGTAGTTGGTAGTTGTAGTCGGTAGTTGTAGTTGTAGTTGGTAGTTGTAGTCGGTAGTTGTAGTTGTAGTTGTAGTTGTAGTTGTTGTTGTAGTTGTAGTTGTAGTTGTAGTTGTAGTTGTTGTTGTTGCTGTTGTTGTTGTTGTAGTTGTTATTGTTGTAGTTGTTGTTGTGGTTGTAGTTGTTGGTGTGTCGTTGTCGTTGTCGTTGTCGTTGTTGTTGTCGCTGTTGTCGTTGTTGTCGTTGTTGTCGTTGCTGTCGTTGTTGTCGTTGTTGTCGTTGCTGTCGTTGCTGTCGTTGCTTTCGTTGCTGTCGTTGCTGTCGTTGTTGTCGTTGTTGTCGTTGTTGCCGTTGTTGCCGTGGTTGTCGTTGTTGTCGTTGTTGCCGTTGTTGCCGTGGTTGTCGTTGTTGTCGTTGTTGTCGTTGTTGTCGTTGTTGTCGTTGTTGTCGTTGTTGTCGTTGTTGTCGTTGTTGTTATTGTAGTTGTTCTCGTTGTTCTCGTTGTTGTTGTTGTTGTCGTTGTTGTCGTTGTTGTTGTTGTTGCTGTTGTTGTTGTAGTTGTAGTTGTTGTTGTAGTTGGTAGTTGGTAGTTGTAGTTGGTAGTTGTAGTTGGTAGATGTATTTGGTAGTTGTAGTTGGTAGTTGTAGTTTGTAGTTGTAGTTGGTAGTTGTAGTTGGTAGTTGTAGTTGGTATTTGTAGTTGGTAGATGTATTTGGTAGTTGTAGTTGGTAGTTGTAGTTGGTAGTTGTAGTTGGTAGTTGTAGTTGGTAGTTGTAGTTGGTAGTTGTAGTTGGTAGTTGTAGTTGGTAGTTGTAGTTGGTAGTTGTAGTTGGTAGTTGTAGTTGGTAGTTGTAGTTGGTAGTTGTAGTTGGTAGTTGTAGTTGGTAGTTGTAGTTGGTAGTTGTAGTTGGTAGTTGTAGTTGGTAGTTGTAGTTGTAGTTGTAGTTGGTAGTTGTAGTTGGTAGATGTATTTGGTAGTTGTAGTTGGTAGTTGTAGTTGGTAGTTGTAGTTGGTAGTTGTAGTTGGTAGTTGTAGTTGTAGTTGGTAGTTGGTAGTTGTAGTTGGTAGTTGTAGTTGGTAGTTGTAGTTGTAGCTGTAGTTGATAGTTGTAGTTGGTAGTTGTAGTTGGTAGTTGTAGTTGGTAGTTGTAGTTGGTAGTTGTAGTTGGTAGTTGTAGTTGGTAGTTGTAGTTGTAGTTGTAGTTGGTAGTTGTAGTTGGTAGTTGTAGTTGGTAGTTGGAGTTGGTATTTGCAGTTGGTAGTTGCAGTTAGTAGTTGCAGTTGGTAGTTGTAGTTGGTAGTTGGTCGTTGTAGTTGGTAGTTGTAGTTGGTAGTTGTAGTTGGTAGTTGGAGTTGGTAGTTGCAGTTGGTAGTTGCAGTTAGTAGTTGCAGTTGGTAGTTGTAGTTGGTAGTTGTAGTTGGTAGTTGTAGTTGGTAGTTGTAGTTGGTAGTTGTAGTTGGTAGTTGTAGTTGGTAGTTGTAGTTGGTAGTTGTAGTTGGTAGTTGTAGTTGGTAGTTGTAGTTGGTAGTTGTAGTTGGTAGTTGTAGTTGGTAGTTGTAGTTGGTAGTTGCAGTTGGTAGTTGTAGTTGGTAGTTGTAGTTGGTAGTTGTTGTTGGTAGTTGTAGTTGGTAGTTGTAGTTGGTAGTTGTAGCTGGCAGTTGTAGCTGGCAGTTGTAGCTGGCTGTTGTATCTGGCAGTTGTAGCTGGCAGTTGTAGCTGGCAGTTGTAGCTGGTAGTTGTAGTTGGTAGTTGTAGGTGGTAGTTGTAGTTGGTAGTTGTAGTTGGTAGTTGTAGTTTGTAGTTGTAGTTGGTAGTTGTAGTTGGTAGATGTATTTGGTAGTTGTAGTTGGTCGTTGGAGTTGGTAGTTGCAGTTGGTAGTTGCAGTTGGTAGTTGTAGTTGTTGTTGTAGTTGGTAGTTGTAGTTGTAGTTGTAGTTGTAGTTGTAGTTGTTGTTGTAGTTGGTAGTTGTAGTTGGTAGTTGTAGTTGGTAGTTCTAGTTGGTTTGTTGTAGTTGGTAGTTGCAGTTGGTAGTTGCAGTTGGTAGTTGTAGTTCCAGTTGGTAGTTGTAGCTGTTGTTGTTTTTGTAGTTGTTGTTGTTGCAGTTGTTGTTGTTGTTGTAGTTGTTGTTGTTGTTGTAGTTGTTGTTGTTGTTGTAGTTGTAGTTGTAGTTGCAGTTGGTAGTTGTAGTTGGTAGTTGTAGTAGGTAGTTGTAATTGTAGTTGTTGTTGTAGTTGTAGTTGTAGTTGTAGTTGTAGTTGTAGTTGTAGTTGTAGTTGGTAGTTGTAGTTGGTAGTTGTAGTTGGTAGTTGTAGTTGGTAGCTGTAGTTGGTAGTTGTAGTTGGTAGTTGTACTTGGTAGGTGTAGTTGGTAGTTGTAGTTGGTAGTTGTAGTTGGTAGTTGTAGTTGGTAGTTGCAGTTGGTAGTTGCAGTTGGTAGCTGTAGTTTGTAGTTGTAGTTGGTAGTTGTAGTTGGTAGTTGTAGTTGGTAGTTGTAGTTGGTAGTTGTAGTTGGTAGTTGTAGTTGGTAGTTGTAGCTGGTAGTTGTAGCTGGTAGTTGTAGTTGGTAGTTGCAGTTGGTAGTTGCAGTTGGTAGTTGTAGTTGGTAGTTGTAGTTGGTAGTTGTAGTTGGTAGTTGTAGTTGGTAGTTGTAGTTGGCAGTTGTAGTTGGTAGTGGTAGTTGTAGTTGTAGTTGGTAGTTGTAGTTGGTAGTTGTAGTTGGTAGTTGTAGTTGGTAGTTGTAGTTGGTAATTGTAGTTGGTAGTTGTAGTTGGTAGTTGTAGTTGGTAGTTGTAGTTGGTAGTTGTAGTTGGTAGTTGCAGTTGGTAGTTGTAGGTGGTAGTTGTAGTTGGTAGTTGTAGTTGGTAGTTCTAGTTGGTTTGTTGTAGTTGGTAGTTGCAGTTGGTAGTTGCAGTTGGTAGTTGTAGTTCCAGTTGGTAGTTGTAGTTGTTGTTGTTTTTGTAGTTGTTGTTGTTGCAGTTGTTGTTGTTGTTGTAGTTGTTGTTGTTGTTGTAGTTGTTGTTGTTGTTGTAGTTGTAGTTGTAGTTGCAGTTGGTAGTTGTAGTTGGTAGTTGTAATTGTAGTTGTTGTTGTAGTTGTAGTTGTAGTTGTAGTTGTAGTTGTAGTTGTAGTTGTAGTTGTAGTTGTAGTTGGTAGTTGTAGTTGGTAGTTGTAGTTGGTAGTTGTAGTTGGTAGCTGTAGTTGGTAGTTGTAGTTGGTACTTGTACTTGGTAGGTGTAGTTGGTAGTTGTAGTTGGTAGTTGTAGTTGGTAGTTGTAGTTGGTAGTTGCAGTTGGTAGTTGCAGTTGGTAGCTGTAGTTTGTAGTTGTAGTTGGTAGTTGTAGTTGGTAGTTGTAGTTGGTAGTTGTAGTTGGTAGTTGTAGTTGGTAGTTGTAGTTGGTAGTTGTAGTTGGTAGTTGTAGCTGGTAGTTGTAGTTGGTAGTTGTAGTTGGTAGTTGCAGTTGGTAGTTGTAGTTGGTAGTTGTAGTTGGTAGTTGTAGTTGGTAGTTGTAGTTGGTAGTTATAGTTGGTAGTTGTAGTTGGTAGTTGTAGTTGGTAGTTGTAGTTGGTAGTTGTAGTTGTAGTTGGTAGTTGTAGTTGGTAGTTGTAGTTGGTAGTTGTAGTTGGTAGTTGTAGTTGGTAGTTGTAGTTGGTAGTTGTAGTTGGTAGTTGTAGTTGGTAGTTGTACTTGGTAGTTGTAGTTGGTAGTTGTAGTTGGTAGTTGTAGTTGGTATTTGTAGTTGGTAGTTGCAGTTGGTAGTTGTAGGTGGTAGTTGTAGTTGGTAGTTGTAGTTGGTAGTTGTAGTTGGTAGTTGTAGTTGGTAGTTGTAGTTGGTAGTTGTAGTTGGTAGTTGTAGTTGGTAGTTGTAGGTGGTAGTTGTAGTTGGTAGTTGTAGTTGGTAGTTGTAGTTGGTAGTTGTAGTTGGTAGTTGTAGTTGGTAGTTGTAGTTGGTAGTTGTAGTTGGTAGTTGTAGTTGGTAGTTGTAGTTGTAGTTGTAGTTGTAGTTGGTAGTTGTAGTTGGTAGTTGTAGTTGGTAGTTGTTGTTGGTAGTTGTAGTTGGTAGTTGCAGTTGGTAGTTGTAGTTGGTAGTTGTAGATGGTAGTTGTAGTTGGTAGTTGTAGTTGGTAGTTGTAGCTGGCAGTTGTAGCTGGCAGTTGTAGCTGGCTGTTGTAGCTGGCAGTTGTAGCTGGCAGTTGTAGCTGGCAGTTGTAGCTGGTAGTTGTAGTTGGTAGTTGTAGTTGGCAGTTGTAGTTGGTAGTTGTAGTTGGTAGTTGTAGTTTGTAGTTGTAGTTGGTAGTTGTAGTTGGTAGATATATTTGGTAGTTGTAGTTGGTCGTTGGAGTTGGTAGTTGCAGTTGGTAGTTGCAGTTGGTAGTTGCAGTTGGTAGTTGTAGTTGTTGTTGTAGTTGGTAGTTGTAGTTGTAGTTGTAGTTGTAGTTGTAGTTGTTGTTGTAGTTGGTAGTTGTAGTTGGTAGTTGTAGTTGGTAGTTGTAGTTGGTAGTTGTAGTTGGTTTGTTGTAGTTGGTAGTTGCAGTTGGTAGTTGCAGTTGGTATTTGCAGTTGGTAGTTGTAGTTCCAGTTGGTAGTTGTAGTTGTTGTTTTTGTAGTTGTTGTTGTAGTTGTTGTTGTTGTTAGAGTTGTTGTTGTTGTTGTAGTTGTACTTGTAGTTGCAGTTGGTAGTTGTAGTTGGTAGTTGTAGTTGGTAGTTGTAGTTGTAGTTGTTGTAGTTGTAGTTGTAGATGTAGTTGTAGTTGTAGTTGGTAGTTGTAGTTGGTAGTTGTAGTTGGTAGTTGTAGATGGTAGTTGTAGTTGGTAGTTGTAGTTGGTAGTTGTACTTGGTAGTTGTAGTTGGTAGTTGCAGTTGGTAGTTGTAGTTGGTAGTTGTAGATGGTAGTTGTAGTTGGTAGTTGTAGTTGGTAGTTGTAGCTGGCAGTTGTAGCTGGCAGTTGTAGCTGGCTGTTGTAGCTGGCAGTTGTAGCTGGCAGTTGTAGCTGGCAGTTGTAGCTTGCAGTTGTAGCTGGCAGCTGTAGCTGGCAGTTGTAACTGGCATTTGTAGCTGGCAGTTGTAGCTGGCAGTTGTAGCTGGCTGTTGTAGCTGGCAGTTGTAGCTGGCAGTTGTAGCTGGCAGTTGTAGCTGGCAGTTGTAGCTCGTAGCTGTAGTTGGTAGTTGTAGTTGGTAGTTGTAGTTGGTAGTTGTAGTTTGTAGTTGTAGTTGGTAGTTGTAGTTGGTAGTTGTAGTTGGTAGATGTATTTGGTAGTTGTAGTTGGTCGTTGGAGTTGGTAGTTGCAGTTGGTAGTCGCAGTTGGTAGTTGCAGTTTGTAGTTGCAGGTGGTAGTTGCAGTTGGTAGTTGTAGTTGGTAGTTGTAGTTGGTAGTTGTAGTTGGTAGTTGTAGTTGGTAGTTGTAGTTGGTAGTTGTAGTTGGTAGTTGTAGTTGGTAGTGGTAGTTGGTAGTTGTAGTTGTAGTTGTAGTTGTAGTTGTTGTTGTAGTTGGTAGTTGTAGTTGGTAGTTGTAGTTGGTAGTTCTAGTTGGTTTGTTGTAGTTGGTAGTTGCAGTTGGTAGTTGCAGTTGGTAGTTGTAGTTCCAGTTGGTAGTTGTAGCTGTTGTTGTTTTTGTAGTTGTTGTTGTTGCAGTTGTTGTTGTTGTTGTAGTTGTTGTTGTTGTTGTAGTTGTTGTTGTTGTTGTTGTTGTAGTTGTAGTTGCAGTTGGTAGTTGTAGTTGGTAGTTGTAGTAGGTAGTTGTAATTGTAGTTGTTGTTGTAGTTGTAGTTGTAGTTGTAGTTGTAGTTGTAGTTGTAGTTGTAGTTGGTAGTTGTAGTTGGTAGTTGTAGTTGGTAGTTGTAGTTGGTAGCTGTAGTTGGTAGTTGTAGTTGGTAGTTGTACTTGGTAGGTGTAGTTGGTAGTTGTAGTTGGTAGTTGTAGTTGGTAGTTGTAGTTGGTAGTTGCAGTTGGTAGTTGCAGTTGGTAGCTGTAGTTTGTAGTTGTAGTTGGTAGTTGTAGTTGGTAGTTGTAGTTGGTAGTTGTAGTTGGTAATTGTAGTTGGTAGTTGTAGTTGGTAGTTGTAGTTGGTAGTTGTAGTTGGTAGTTGTAGTTGGTAGTTGCAGTTGGTAGTTGTAGGTGGTAGTTGTAGTTGGTAGTTGTAGTTGGTAGTTGTAGTTGGTAGTTGTAGTTGGTAGTTGTAGTTGGTAGTTGTAGTTGGTAGTTGTAGTTGGTAGTTGTAGTTGGTAGTTGTAGTTGGTAGTTGTAATTGGTAGTTGTAGTTGTAGTTGTAGTTGGTAGTTGTAGTTGGTAGTTGTAGTTGGTAGTTGGAGTTGGTAGTTGCAGTTGGTAGTTGCAGTTGGTAGTTGCAGTTGGTAGTTGCAGTTGGTAGTTGCAGTTGGTAGTTGTAGTTGGTAGTTGTACTTGGTAGTTGTAGTTGGTAGTTGTAGTTGGTAGTTGTAGTTGGTAGTTGTAGTTGGTAGTTGTAGTTGGTAGTTGTAGTTGGTAGTTGTAGTTGGTAGTTGTAGTTGGTAGTTGTAGTTCGTAGTTGTAGCTGGTAGTTGTAGTTGGTAGATGTAGTTGGTAGTTGCAGTTGGTAGTTGTAGTTGGTAGTTGTAGTTGGTAGTTGTAGTTGGTAGTTGTAGTTGATAGTTGTAGTTGGTAGTTGTAGTTGGTAGTTGTAGTTGGTAGTTGCAGTTGGTAGCTGTAGTTGGTAGCTGTAGTTGGTAGTTGTAGTTGGTAGTTGTAGTTGGTAGTTGTAGTTGTAGTTGTTGTTGTAGTTGTAGTTGTAGTTGTAGTTGTAGTTGTAGTTGTAGTTGTATTTGTAGTTTGTAGTTGTAGTTGGTAGTTGTAGTTGGTTTGTTGTAGTTGGTAGTTGTAGTTGGTAGTTGTAGTTGGTAGTTGTAGTTGGTAGTTGTAGTTGGTAGTTGTAGTTGGTAGTTGTAGTTGGTTTGTTGTAGTTGGTAGTTGCAGTTGGTAGTTGCAGTTGGTAGTTGCAGTTGGTAGTTGTAGTTGGTAGTTGTAGTTGGTAGTTGTAGATGGTAGTTGTAGTTGGTAGTTGCAGTTGGTAGTTGTAGTTGGTAGTTGTAGTTGGTAGTTGTAGTTTGTAGTTGTAGTTGGTAGTTGTAGTTGGTAGATGTATTTGGTAGTTGTAGTTGGTCGTTGGAGTTGGTAGTTGCAGTTGGTAGTTGCAGTTGGTAGTTGTAGTTGTTGTTGTAGGTGGTAGTTGTAGTTGTAGTTGTAGTTGTAGTTGTAGTTGTAGTTGTAGTTGTAGTTGTAGTTGTAGTTGTAGTTGTAGTTGTAGTTGTAGTTGTAGTTGTAGTTGTAGTTGTAGTTGTAGTTGTAGTTGTAGTTGTAGTTGTAGTTGTTGTTGTTGTCGTTGTTGTTGTCGTTGTTGTCGTTGTTGTCGTTGTTGTCGTTGCTGTCGTTGTTGTCGTTGTTGTCGTTGCTGTCGTTGCTGTCGTTGCTTTCGTTGCTGTCGTTGCTGTCGTTGTTGTCGTTGTTGTCGTTGTTGCCGTTGTTGCCGTTGTTGTCGTTGTTGTCGTTGTTGTCGTTGTTGTCGTTGTTGTTATTGTAGTTGTTCTCGTTGTTGTCGTCGTTGTCGTCGTTGTCGTCGTTGTCGTCGTTGTTCTCGTTGTTGTTGTTGTTGTCGTTGTTGTCGTTGTTGTTGTTGTTGCTGTTGTTGTTGTAGTTGTAGTTGTTGTTGTAGTTGTTGTTGTTGTTGTAGTTGTAGTCGTAGTTGTAGTTGTAGTTGTAGTTGTAGTTGTAGTTGTAGTTGTTGTTGTTGTTGTAGTTGTAGTTGTAGTAGTAGTTGTAGTTGTAGGTGTAGTTGTAGTTGTAGTTGTAGTTGTAGTTGTTGTTGTAGTTGTTGTTGTAGTTGTAGTTGTAGTTGGTAGTTGTAGTTGGTAGTTGTAGTTGGTAGTTGGAGTTGGTATTTGCAGTTGGTAGTTGCAGTTAGTAGTTGCAGTTGGTAGTTGTAGTTGGTAGTTGTAGTTGGTAGTTGGTAGTTGTAGTTGTAGTTGTAGTTGGTAGTTGTAGTTGGTAGTTGTAGTTGGTAGTTGAAGTTGGTAGTTGTAGCTGGCTGTTGTAGCTGGCAGTTGTAGCTGGCAGTTGTAGCTGGCAGTTGTAGCTTGCAGTTGTAGCTGGCAGTTGTAGCTGGCAGTTGTAACTGGCATTTGTAGCTGGCAGTTGTAGCTGGCAGTTGTAGCTGGCTGTTGTAGCTGGCAGTTGTAGCTGGCAGTTGTAGCTGGCAGTTGTAGCTGGCAGTTGTAGCTCGTAGTTGTAGTTGGTAGTTGTAGTTGGTAGTTGTAGTTGCTGGTTGTAGTTTGTAGTTGTAGTTGGTAGTTGTAGTTGGTAGTTGTAGTTGGTAGATGTATTTGGTAGTTGTAGTTGGTCGTTGGAGTTGGTAGTTGCAGTTGGTAGTCGCAGTTGGTAGTTGCAGTTGGTAGTTGCAGGTGGTAGTTGCAGTTGGTAGTTGTAGTTGGTAGTTGTAGTTGGTAGTTGTAGTTGGTAGTTGTAGTTGGTAGTTGTAGTTGGTAGTTGTAGCTGGTAGTTGTAGTTGGTAGTTGTAGTTGGTAGTTGTAGTTGTAGTTGTAGTTGTAGTTGTTGTTGTAGTTGTAGTTGTAGTTGTAGTTGTAGTTGTAGTTGTAGTTGTAGTTGTAGTTGTAGTTGTAGTTGTAGTTGTAGTTGTAGTTGTAGTTGTAGTTGTAGTTGTAGTTGTAGTTGTAGTTGTAGTTGTAGTTGTAGTTGTAGTTGTAGTTGTAGTTGTTGTTGTTGCTGTTGTTGTTGTTGTAGTTGTTATTGTTGTAGTTGTTGTTGTGGTTGTAGTTGTTGGTGTGTCGTTGTCGTTGTCGTTGTCGTTGTTGTTGTCGTTGTTGTCGTTGTTGTCGTTGTTGTCGTTGCTGTCGTTGTTGTCGTTGTTGTCGTTGCTGTCGTTGCTGTCGTTGCTTTCGTTGCTGTCGTTGCTGTCGTTGCTGTCGTTGTTGTCGTTGTTGCCGTTGTTGCCGTGGTTGTCGTTGTTGTCGTTGTTGTCGTTGTTGTCGTTGTTGTCGTTGTTGTCGTTGTTGTCGTTGTTGTCGTTGTTGTTATTGTAGTTGTTCTCGTTGTTGTCGTCGTTGTCGTCGTTGTCGTCGTTGTTCTCGTTGTTGTTGTTGTTGTCGTTGTTGTCGTTGTTGTTGTTGTTGCTGTTGTTGTTGTAGTTGTAGTTGTTGTTGTAGTTGTTGTTGTTGTTGTAGTTGTAGTTGTAGTTGTAGTTGTAGTTGTAGTTGTTGTTGTTGTTGTAGTTGTAGTTGTAGTAGTAGTTGTAGTTGTAGGTGTAGTTGTAGTTGTAGTTGTAGTTGTAGTTGTTGTTGTAGTTGTTGTTGTAGTTGCAGTTGTAGTTGTAGTTGTAGTTGTAGTTGTAGTCGTATTTGTAGTTGTAGTTGTAGATGTAGTTGTAGTTGGTAGTTCTAGTTGGTAGTTGTAGTTGGTAGTTGGTAGTTGTAGTTGTAGTTGTAGTTGGTAGTTGTAGTTGGTAGTTGTAGTTGGTAGTTGTAGTTGGTAGTTGTAGTTGGTAGTTGTAGTTGGAAGTTGTAGTTGGTAGTTGTAGTTGTAGTTGTAGTTGTAGTTGATAGTTGTAGTTGGTAGTTGTAGTTGGTAGTCGTAGTTGATAGTTGTAGTTGGTAGTTGTAGTTGGTAGTTGTAGTTCGTAGTTGTAGTTGGTAGTTGTTGTTGGTAGTTGTAGTTGGTAGTTGTAGTTGGTTGTTGTAGTTGGTAGTTGTAGTTGGTAGTTGTAGTTGGTAGTTGTAGTTGGTAGTTGTAGTTTGTAGTTGTAGTTGGTAGTTGTAGATGGTAGTTGTAGTTGGTAGTTGTAGTTGGTAGTTGTAGTTGGTAGTTGTAGTTGGTAGTTGTAGTTGTTAGTTGTAGTTGGTAGTTGTAGTTGGTAGTTGTAGTTGGTAGTTGTAGTTGGTAGTTGTAGTTGTAGCTGTAGTTGATAGTTGTAGTTGGTAGTTGTAGTTGGTAGTTGTAGTTGGTAGTTGTAGTTGGTAGTTGTAGTTGGTAGTTGTAGTTGGTAGTTGTAGTTGTAGTTGTAGTTGGTAGTTGTAGTTGGTAGTTGTAGTTGGTAGTTGGAGTTGGTAGTTGCAGTTGGTAGTTGCAGTTAGTAGTTGCAGTTGGTAGTTGTAGTTGGTAGTTGGTAGTTGTAGTTGGTAGTTGTAGTTGGTAGTTGTAGTTGGTAGTTGTAGTTTGTAGTTGTAGTTGGTAGTTGTAGTTGGTAGTTGTAGTTGGTAGTTGTAGTTGGTAGTTGTAGTTGGTAGTTGTAGTTGGTAGTTGTAGTTGGTTTGTTGTAGTTGGTAGTTGTAGTTGGTAGTTGGTAGTTGTAGTTGTAGTTGTAGTTGGTAGTTGTAGTTGGTAGTTGTAGTTGGTAGTTGTAGTTGGTAGTTGTAGTTGGTAGTTGTAGTTGGTAGTTGTAGGTGGTAGTTGTAGTTGTAGTTGTAGTTGTAGTTGATAGTTGTAGTTGGTAGTTGTAGTTGGTAGTCGTAGTTGGTAGTTGTAGTTGGTAGTTGTAGTTGGTAGTTGTAGTTGGTAGTTGTAGTTGGTAGTTGTAGTTTGTAGTTGTAGTTGGTAGTTGTAGTTGGTAGTTGTAGTTGGTAGTTGTAGTTGGTAGTTGTAGTTGGTAGTTGTAGTTGGTAGTTCTAGTTGGTTTGTTGTAGTTGGTAGTTGTAGTTGGTAGTTGGTAGTTGTTGTTGTAGTTGTAGTTGGTAGTTGTAGTTGGTAGTTGTAGTTGTAGTTGTAGTTGTAGTTGATAGTTGTAGTTGGTAGTTGTAGTTGGCAGTCGTAGTTGGTAGTTGTAGTTGGTAGTTGTAGTTGGTAGTTGTAGTTCGTAGTTGTAGTTGGTAGTTGTTGTTGGTAGTTGTAGTTGGTAGTTGTAGTTGGTAGTTGTAGTTGGTAGTTGTAGTTGGTAGTTGTAGTTGGTAGTTGTAGTTGGTAGTTGTAGTTTGTAGTTGTAGTTGGTAGTTGTAGATGGTAGTTGTAGTTGGTAGTTGTAGTTGGTAGTTGTAGTTGGTAGTTGTAGTTGGTAGTTGTAGTTGGTAGTTGTAGTTGGTAGTTGTAGTTGTAGCTGTAGTTGATAGTTGATAGTTGTAGTTGGTAGTTGTAGTTGGTAGTTGTAGTTGGTAGTTGTAGTTGGTAGTTGTAGTTGGTAGTTGTAGTTTGTAGTTGCAGTTCCTAGTTGTAGTTGGTAGTTGCAGTTGGTAGTTGCAGTTGGTAGTTGCAGTTGGTAGTTGCAGTTGGTACTTGCAGTTGGTAGTTGTAGTTGGTAGTTGTAGTTGGTAGTTGTAGTTGGTAGTTGTAGTTGGTAGTTGTAGTTGGTAGTTGAAGTTGGTAGTTGTAGCTGGCTGTTGTAGCTGGCAGTTGTAGCTGGCAGTTGTAGCTGGCAGTTGTAGCTTGCAGTTGTAGCTGGCAGTTGTAGCTGGCAGTTGTAACTGGCATTTGTAGCTGGCAGTTGTAGCTGGCAGTTGTAGCTCGTAGTTGTAGTTGGTAGTTGTAGTTGGTAGTTGTAGTTGCTGGTTGTAGTTTGTAGTTGTAGTTGGTAGTTGTAGTTGGTAGTTGTAGTTGGTAGATGTATTTGGTAGTTGTAGTTGGTCGTTGGAGTTGGTAGTTGCAGTTGGTAGTCGCAGTTGGTAGTTGCAGTTGGTAGTTACAGGTGGTAGTTGCAGTTGGTAGTTGTAGTTGGTAGTTGTAGTTGGTAGTTGTAGTTGGTAGTTGTAGTTGGTAGTTGTAGTTGGTAGTTGTAGTTGGTAGTTGTAGCTGGTAGTTGTAGTTGGTAGTTGTAGTTGGTAGTTGTAGTTGTAGTTGTAGTTGTAGTTGTTGTTGTAGTTGTAGTTGTAGTTGTAGTTGTAGTTGTAGTTGTAGTTGTAGTTGTAGTTGTAGTTGTAGTTGTAGTTGTAGTTGTAGTTGTAGTTGTAGTTGTAGTTGTAGTTGTAGTTGTAGTTGTAGTTGTAGTTGTAGTTGTAGTTGTTGTTGTTGCTGTTGTTGTTGTAGTAGTTGTTATTGTTGTAGTTGTTGTTGTGGTTGTAGTTGTTGGTGTGTCGTTGTCGTTGTCGTTGTCGTTGTTGTTGTCGTTGTTGTCGTTGTTGTCGTTGTTGTCGTTGCTGTCGTTGTTGTCGTTGTTGTCGTTGCTGTCGTTGCTGTCGTTGCTTTCGTTGCTGTCGTTGCTGTCGTTGTTGTCGTTGTTGTCGTTGTTGCCGTTGTTGCCGTGGTTGTCGTTGTTGTCGTTGTTGTCGTTGTTGTCGTTGTTGTCGTTGTTGTCGTTGTTGTCGTTGTTGTCGTTGTTGTTATTGTAGTTGTTCTCGTTGTTGTCGTCGTTGTCGTCGTTGTCGTCGTTGTCGTCGTTGTTCTCGTTGTTGTTGTTGTTGTCGTTGTTGTCGTTGTTGTTGTTGTTGCTGTTGTTGTTGTAGTTGTAGTTGTTGTTGTAGTTGTTGTTGTTGTTGTAGTTGTAGTTGTAGTTGTAGTTGTAGTTGTAGTTGTAGTTGTAGTTGTAGTTGTTGTTGTTGTTGTAGTTGTAGTTGTAGTAGTAGTTGTAGTTGTAGGTGTAGTTGTAGTTGTAGTTGTAGTTGTAGTTGTTGTTGTAGTTGTTGTTGTAGTTGCAGTTGTAGTTGTAGTTGTAGTTGTAGTTGTAGTTGTAGTCGTAGTTGTAGTTGTAGTTGTAGATGTAGTTGTAGTTGGTAGTTGTAGTTGGTAGTTGTAGTTGGTAGTTGGTAGTTGTAGTTGTAGTTGTAGTTGGTAGTTGTAGTTGGTAGTTGTAGTTGGTAGTTGTAGTTGGTAGTTGTAGTTGGTAGTTGTAGTTGGTAGTTGTAGTTGGTAGTTGTAGTTGTAGTTGTAGTTGTAGTTGATAGTTGTAGTTGGTAGTTGTAGTTGGTAGTCGTAGTTGATAGTTGTAGTTGGTAGTTGTAGTTGGTAGTTGTAGTTCGTAGTTGTAGTTGGTAGTTGTTGTTGGTAGTTGTAGTTGGTAGTTGTAGTTGGTTGTTGTAGTTGGTAGTTGTAGTTGGTAGTTGTAGTTGGTAGTTGTAGTTGGTAGTTGTAGTTTGTAGTTGTAGTTGGTAGCTGTAGATGGTCGTTGTAGTTGGTAGTTGTAGTTGGTAGTTGTAGTTGGTAGTTGTAGTTGGTAGTTGTAGTTGTTAGTTGTAGTTGGTAGTTGTAGTTGGTAGTTGTAGTTGGTAGTTGTAGTTGGTAGTTGTAGTTGGTAGTTGTAGTTGTAGCTGTAGTTGATAGTTGTAGTTGGTAGTTGTAGTTGGTAGTTGTAGTTGGTAGTTGTAGTTGGTAGTTGTAGTTGGTAGTTGTAGTTGGTAGTTGTAGTTGTAGTTGTAGTTGGTAGTTGTAGTTGGTAGTTGTAGTTGGTAGTTGGAGTTGGTATTTGCAGTTGGTAGTTGCAGTTAGTAGTTGCAGTTGGTAGTTGTAGTTGGTAGTTGGTAGTTGTAGTTGGTAGTTGTAGTTGGTAGTTGTAGTTGGTAGTTGTAGTTTGTAGTTGTAGTTGGTAGTTGTAGTTGGTAGTTGTAGTTGGTAGTTGTAGTTGGTAGATGTATTTGGTAGTTGTAGTTGGTAGTTGTAGTTGGTAGTTGTAGTTGGTAGTTGTAGTTGGTAGTTGTAGTTGGTAGTTGTAGTTGGTAGTTGTAGTTGGTAGTTGTAGTTGGTAGTTGTAGTTGGTAGTTGTAGTTGGTAGTTGTAGTCGGTAGTTGTAGTTGTAGTTGGTAGTTGTAGTCGGTAGTTGTAGTTGTAGTTGTAGTTGTAGTTGTTGTTGTAGTTGTAGTTGTAGTTGTAGTTGTAGTTGTTGTTGTTGCTGTTGTTGTTGTTGTAGTTGTTATTGTTGTAGTTGTTGTTGTGGTTGTAGTTGTTGGTGTGTCGTTGTCGTTGTCGTTGTCGTTGTTGTTGTCGCTGTTGTCGTTGTTGTCGTTGTTGTCGTTGCTGTCGTTGTTGTCGTTGTTGTCGTTGCTGTCGTTGCTGTCGTTGCTTTCGTTGCTGTCGTTGCTGTCGTTGTTGTCGTTGTTGTCGTTGTTGCCGTTGTTGCCGTGGTTGTCGTTGTTGTCGTTGTTGCCGTTGTTGCCGTGGTTGTCGTTGTTGTCGTTGTTGTCGTTGTTGTCGTTGTTGTCGTTGTTGTCGTTGTTGTCGTTGTTGTCGTTGTTGTTATTGTAGTTGTTCTCGTTGTTCTCGTTGTTGTTGTTGTTGTCGTTGTTGTCGTTGTTGTTGTTGTTGCTGTTGTTGTTGTAGTTGTAGTTGTTGTTGTAGTTGTTGTTGTTGTTGTAGTTGTAGTTGTAGTTGTAGTTGTAGTTGTAGTTGTTGTTGTTGTTGTAGTTGTAGTTGTAGTAGTAGTTGTAGTTGTAGTTGTTGTCGTTGTTGTCGTTGTTGTCGTTGTTGTCGTTGTTGTCGTTGTTGTTATTGTAGTTGTTCTCGTTGTTGTCGTCGTTGTCGTCGTTGTCGTCGTTGTCGTCGTTGTTCTCGTTGTTGTTGTTGTTGTCGTTGTTGTCGTTGTTGTTGTTGTTGCTGTTGTTGTTGTAGTTGTAGTTGTTGTTGTAGTTGTTGTTGTTGTTGTAGTTGTAGTTGTAGTTGTAGTTGTAGTTGTAGTTGTAGTTGTAGTTGTAGTTGTTGTTGTTGTTGTAGTTGTAGTTGTAGTAGTAGTTGTAGTTGTAGGTGTAGTTGTAGTTGTAGTTGTAGTTGTAGTTGTTGTTGTAGTTGTTGTTGTAGTTGTAGTTGTAGTTGGTAGTTGTAGTTGGTAGTTGTAGTTGGTAGTTGGAGTTGGTATTTGCAGTTGGTAGTTGCAGTTAGTAGTTGCAGTTGGTAGTTGTAGTTGGTAGTTGTAGTTGGTAGTTGGTAGTTGTAGTTGTAGTTGTAGTTGGTAGTTGTAGTTGGTAGTTGTAGTTGGTAGTTGTAGTTGGTAGTTGTAGTTGGTAGTTGTAGTTGGTAGTTGTAGTTGGTAGTTGTAGTTGTAGTTGTAGTTGTAGTTGATAGTTGTAGTTGGTAGTTGCAGTTGGTAGTTGCAGTTGGTAGTTGCAGTTGGTAGTTGCAGTTAGCAGTTGCTGTTGGTAGTTGCAGTTGGTAGTTGCAGTTGGTAGTTGCAGTTGGTAGTTGCAGTTGGTAGTTGCAGCTGGTAGTTGCAGTTGGTAGTTGCAGTTGGTAGTTGTAGTTGGTAGTTGTAGTTGGTAGTTGTACTTGGTTTGTTGTAGTTGGTAGTTGAAGTTGGTAGTTGTAGATGGTAGTTGTAGTTGGTAGTTGTAGTTGGTAGTTGTAGTTGGTAGTTGTAGCTGGCTGTTGTAGCTGGCAGTTGTAGCTGGCAGTTGTAGCTTGCAGTTGTAGCTGGCAGTTGTAGCTGGCAGTTGTAGCTGGCAGTTGTAGCTGGCAGTTGTAGCTGGCAGTTGTAGCTGGCTGTTGTAGTTGGTAGTTGTAGTTGGTAGTTGTAGTTGGTAGTTGTAGCTGGTAGTTGTAGTTGGTAGTTGTAGTTGGTAGTTGCAGTTGGTAGTTGTAGTTGGTAGTTGTAGTTGGTAGTTGTAGTTGGTAGTTGTAGTTGGTAGTTGTAGTTGGTAGTTGTACTTGGTAGTTGTAGTTGGTAGTTGTAGTTGGTAGTTGTAGTTGGTAGTTGTAGTTGGTAGTTGTAGTTGGTAGTTGTAGTTGGTAGTTGTAGTTGGTAGTTGTAGTTGGTAGTTGTAGTTGGTAGTTGTAGTTGGTAGTTGTAGTTGTAGTTGGTAGTTGTAGTTGGTAGTTGCAGTTGGTAGTTGCAGTTGGTAGTTGCAGTTGGTAGTTGCAGTTGGTAGTTGCAGTTGGTAGTTGTAGTTGGTAGTTGTAGATGGTAGTTGTAGTTGGTAGTTGTAGTTGGTAGTTGTAGCTGGCAGTTGTAGCTGGCAGTTGTAGCTGGCTGTTGTAGCTGGCAGTTGTAGCTGGCAGTTGTAGCTGGCAGTTGTAGCTGGTAGTTGTAGTTGGTAGTTGTAGTTGGTAGTTGTAGTTGTAGTTGTTGTAGTTGTAGTTGTAGATGTAGTTGTAGTTGTAGTTGGTAGTTGTAGTTGGTAGTTGTAGTTGGTAGTTGTAGTTGGTAGTTGTAGTTGGTAGTTGTAGTTGGTAGTTGTAGTTGGTAGTTGTAGTTGGTAGTTGTAGCTGGTAGTTGTAGCTGGTAGTTGTAGTTGCTAGTTGCAGTTGGTAGTTGTAGTTGGTAGTTGTAGTTGGTAGTTGTAGTTGGTAGTTGTAGTTGGTAGTTGTAGTTGGTAGTTGTAGTTGGTAGTTGTAGTTGGTAGTTGTAGTTGGTAGTTGCAGTTGGTAGCTGTAGTTGGTAGTTGTAGTTGGTAGTTGTTGTTGGTAGTTGTAGTTGGTAGTTGTAGTTGGTAGTTGTAGTTGTAGTTGTTGTTGTAGTTGTAGTTGTAGTTGTAGTTGTAGTTGTAGTTGTAGTTGTAGTTGTAGTTTGTAGTTGTAGTTGGTAGTTGTAGTTGGTTTGTTGTAGTTGGTAGTTGTAGTTGGTAGTTGTAGTTGGTAGTTGTAGTTGGTAGTTGTAGTTGGTAGTTGTAGTTGGTAGTTGTAGTTGGTTTGTTGTAGTTGGTAGTTGCAGTTGGTAGTTGCAGTTGGTAGTTGCAGTTGGTAGTTGTAGTTGGTAGTTGTAGTTGGTAGTTGTAGATGGTAGTTGTAGTTGGTAGTTGCAGTTGGTAGTTGTAGTTGGTAGTTGTAGTTGGTAGTTGTAGTTGGTAGATGTATTTGGTAGTTGTAGTTGGTCGTTGGAGTTGGTAGTTGCAGTTGGTAGTCGCAGTTGGTAGTTGCAGTTGGTAGTTACAGGTGGTAGTTGCAGTTGGTAGTTGTAGTTGGTAGTTGTAGTTGGTAGTTGTAGTTGGTAGTTGTAGTTGGTAGTTGTAGTTGGTAGTTGTAGTTGGTAGTTGTAGCTGGTAGTTGTAGTTGGTAGTTGTAGTTGGTAGTTGTAGTTGTAGTTGTAGTTGTAGTTGTTGTTGTAGTTGTAGTTGTAGTTGTAGTTGTAGTTGTAGTTGTAGTTGTAGTTGTAGTTGTAGTTGTAGTTGTAGTTGTAGTTGTAGTTGTAGTTGTAGTTGTAGTTGTAGTTGTAGTTGTAGTTGTAGTTGTAGTTGTAGTTGTAGTTGTTGTTGTTGCTGTTGTTGTTGTAGTAGTTGTTATTGTTGTAGTTGTTGTTGTGGTTGTAGTTGTTGGTGTGTCGTTGTCGTTGTCGTTGTCGTTGTTGTTGTCGTTGTTGTCGTTGTTGTCGTTGTTGTCGTTGCTGTCGTTGTTGTCGTTGTTGTCGTTGCTGTCGTTGCTGTCGTTGCTTTCGTTGCTGTCGTTGCTGTCGTTGTTGTCGTTGTTGTCGTTGTTGCCGTTGTTGCCGTGGTTGTCGTTGTTGTCGTTGTTGTCGTTGTTGTCGTTGTTGTCGTTGTTGTCGTTGTTGTCGTTGTTGTCGTTGTTGTTATTGTAGTTGTTCTCGTTGTTGTCGTCGTTGTCGTCGTTGTCGTCGTTGTCGTCGTTGTTCTCGTTGTTGTTGTTGTTGTCGTTGTTGTCGTTGTTGTTGTTGTTGCTGTTGTTGTTGTAGTTGTAGTTGTTGTTGTAGTTGTTGTTGTTGTTGTAGTTGTAGTTGTAGTTGTAGTTGTAGTTGTAGTTGTAGTTGTAGTTGTAGTTGTTGTTGTTGTTGTAGTTGTAGTTGTAGTAGTAGTTGTAGTTGTAGGTGTAGTTGTAGTTGTAGTTGTAGTTGTAGTTGTTGTTGTAGTTGTTGTTGTAGTTGCAGTTGTAGTTGTAGTTGTAGTTGTAGTTGTAGTTGTAGTCGTAGTTGTAGTTGTAGTTGTAGATGTAGTTGTAGTTGGTAGTTGTAGTTGGTAGTTGTAGTTGGTAGTTGGTAGTTGTAGTTGTAGTTGTAGTTGGTAGTTGTAGTTGGTAGTTGTAGTTGGTAGTTGTAGTTGGTAGTTGTAGTTGGTAGTTGTAGTTGGTAGTTGTAGTTGGTAGTTGTAGTTGTAGTTGTAGTTGTAGTTGATAGTTGTAGTTGGTAGTTGTAGTTGGTAGTCGTAGTTGATAGTTGTAGTTGGTAGTTGTAGTTGGTAGTTGTAGTTCGTAGTTGTAGTTGGTAGTTGTTGTTGGTAGTTGTAGTTGGTAGTTGTAGTTGGTTGTTGTAGTTGGTAGTTGTAGTTGGTAGTTGTAGTTGGTAGTTGTAGTTGGTAGTTGTAGTTTGTAGTTGTAGTTGGTAGCTGTAGATGGTCGTTGTAGTTGGTAGTTGTAGTTGGTAGTTGTAGTTGGTAGTTGTAGTTGGTAGTTGTAGTTGTTAGTTGTAGTTGGTAGTTGTAGTTGGTAGTTGTAGTTGGTAGTTGTAGTTGGTAGTTGTAGTTGGTAGTTGTAGTTGTAGCTGTAGTTGATAGTTGTAGTTGGTAGTTGTAGTTGGTAGTTGTAGTTGGTAGTTGTAGTTGGTAGTTGTAGTTGGTAGTTGTAGTTGGTAGTTGTAGTTGTAGTTGTAGTTGGTAGTTGTAGTTGGTAGTTGTAGTTGGTAGTTGGAGTTGGTATTTGCAGTTGGTAGTTGCAGTTAGTAGTTGCAGTTGGTAGTTGTAGTTGGTAGTTGGTAGTTGTAGTTGGTAGTTGTAGTTGGTAGTTGTAGTTGGTAGTTGTAGTTTGTAGTTGTAGTTGGTAGTTGTAGTTGGTAGTTGTAGTTGGTAGTTGTAGTTGGTAGATGTATTTGGTAGTTGTAGTTGGTAGTTGTAGTTGGTAGTTGTAGTTGGTAGTTGTAGTTGGTAGTTGTAGTTGGTAGTTGTAGTTGGTAGTTGTAGTTGGTAGTTGTAGTTGGTAGTTGTAGTTGGTAGTTGTAGTTGGTAGTTGTAGTCGGTAGTTGTAGTTGTAGTTGGTAGTTGTAGTCGGTAGTTGTAGTTGTAGTTGTAGTTGTAGTTGTTGTTGTAGTTGTAGTTGTAGTTGTAGTTGTAGTTGTTGTTGTTGCTGTTGTTGTTGTTGTAGTTGTTATTGTTGTAGTTGTTGTTGTGGTTGTAGTTGTTGGTGTGTCGTTGTCGTTGTCGTTGTCGTTGTTGTTGTCGCTGTTGTCGTTGTTGTCGTTGTTGTCGTTGCTGTCGTTGTTGTCGCTGTTGTCGTTGCTGTCGTTGCTGTCGTTGCTTTCGTTGCTGTCGTTGCTGTCGTTGTTGTCGTTGTTGTCGTTGTTGCCGTTGTTGCCGTGGTTGTCGTTGTTGTCGTTGTTGCCGTTGTTGCCGTGGTTGTCGTTGTTGTCGTTGTTGTCGTTGTTGTCGTTGTTGTCGTTGTTGTCGTTGTTGTCGTTGTTGTCGTTGTTGTTATTGTAGTTGTTCTCGTTGTTCTCGTTGTTGTTGTTGTTGTCGTTGTTGTCGTTGTTGTTGTTGTTGCTGTTGTTGTTGTAGTTGTAGTTGTTGTTGTAGTTGTTGTTGTTGTTGTAGTTGTAGTTGTAGTTGTAGTTGTAGTTGTAGTTGTTGTTGTTGTTGTAGTTGTAGTTGTAGTAGTAGTTGTAGTTGTAGTTGTTGTCGTTGTTGTCGTTGTTGTCGTTGTTGTCGTTGTTGTCGTTGTTGTTATTGTAGTTGTTCTCGTTGTTGTCGTCGTTGTCGTCGTTGTCGTCGTTGTCGTCGTTGTTCTCGTTGTTGTTGTTGTTGTCGTTGTTGTCGTTGTTGTTGTTGTTGCTGTTGTTGTTGTAGTTGTAGTTGTTGTTGTAGTTGTTGTTGTTGTTGTAGTTGTAGTTGTAGTTGTAGTTGTAGTTGTAGTTGTAGTTGTAGTTGTAGTTGTTGTTGTTGTTGTAGTTGTAGTTGTAGTAGTAGTTGTAGTTGTAGGTGTAGTTGTAGTTGTAGTTGTAGTTGTAGTTGTTGTTGTAGTTGTTGTTGTAGTTGTAGTTGTAGTTGGTAGTTGTAGTTGGTAGTTGTAGTTGGTAGTTGGAGTTGGTATTTGCAGTTGGTAGTTGCAGTTAGTAGTTGCAGTTGGTAGTTGTAGTTGGTAGTTGTAGTTGGTAGTTGGTAGTTGTAGTTGTAGTTGTAGTTGGTAGTTGTAGTTGGTAGTTGTAGTTGGTAGTTGTAGTTGGTAGTTGTAGTTGGTAGTTGTAGTTGGTAGTTGTAGTTGGTAGTTGTAGTTGTAGTTGTAGTTGTAGTTGATAGTTGTAGTTGGTAGTTGCAGTTGGTAGTTGCAGTTGGTAGTTGCAGTTGGTAGTTGCAGTTAGCAGTTGCTGTTGGTAGTTGCAGTTGGTAGTTGCAGTTGGTAGTTGCAGTTGGTAGTTGCAGTTGGTAGTTGCAGCTGGTAGTTGCAGTTGGTAGTTGCAGTTGGTAGTTGTAGTTGGTAGTTGTAGTTGGTAGTTGTACTTGGTTTGTTGTAGTTGGTAGTTGAAGTTGGTAGTTGTAGATGGTAGTTGTAGTTGGTAGTTGTAGTTGGTAGTTGTAGTTGGTAGTTGTAGCTGGCTGTTGTAGCTGGCAGTTGTAGCTGGCAGTTGTAGCTTGCAGTTGTAGCTGGCAGTTGTAGCTGGCAGTTGTAGCTGGCAGTTGTAGCTGGCAGTTGTAGCTGGCAGTTGTAGCTGGCTGTTGTAGTTGGTAGTTGTAGTTGGTAGTTGTAGTTGGTAGTTGTAGCTGGTAGTTGTAGTTGGTAGTTGTAGTTGGTAGTTGCAGTTGGTAGTTGTAGTTGGTAGTTGTAGTTGGTAGTTGTAGTTGGTAGTTGTAGTTGGTAGTTGTAGTTGGTAGTTGTACTTGGTAGTTGTAGTTGGTAGTTGTAGTTGGTAGTTGTAGTTGGTAGTTGTAGTTGGTAGTTGTAGTTGGTAGTTGTAGTTGGTAGTTGTAGTTGGTAGTTGTAGTTGGTAGTTGTAGTTGGTAGTTGTAGTTGGTAGTTGTAGTTGTAGTTGGTAGTTGTAGTTGGTAGTTGCAGTTGGTAGTTGCAGTTGGTAGTTGCAGTTGGTAGTTGCAGTTGGTAGTTGCAGTTGGTAGTTGTAGTTGGTAGTTGTAGATGGTAGTTGTAGTTGGTAGTTGTAGTTGGTAGTTGTAGCTGGCAGTTGTAGCTGGCAGTTGTAGCTGGCTGTTGTAGCTGGCAGTTGTAGCTGGCAGTTGTAGCTGGCAGTTGTAGCTGGTAGTTGTAGTTGGTAGTTGTAGTTGGTAGTTGTAGTTGTAGTTGTTGTAGTTGTAGTTGTAGATGTAGTTGTAGTTGTAGTTGGTAGTTGTAGTTGGTAGTTGTAGTTGGTAGTTGTAGTTGGTAGTTGTAGTTGGTAGTTGTAGTTGGTAGTTGTAGTTGGTAGTTGTAGTTGGTAGTTGTAGCTGGTAGTTGTAGCTGGTAGTTGTAGTTGCTAGTTGCAGTTGGTAGTTGTAGTTGGTAGTTGTAGTTGGTAGTTGTAGTTGGTAGTTGTAGTTGGTAGTTGTAGTTGGTAGTTGTAGTTGGTAGTTGTAGTTGGTAGTTGTAGTTGGTAGTTGCAGTTGGTAGCTGTAGTTGGTAGTTGTAGTTGGTAGTTGTTGTTGGTAGTTGTAGTTGGTAGTTGTAGTTGGTAGTTGTAGTTGTAGTTGTTGTTGTAGTTGTAGTTGTAGTTGTAGTTGTAGTTGTAGTTGTAGTTGTAGTTGTAGTTTGTAGTTGTAGTTGGTAGTTGTAGTTGGTTTGTTGTAGTTGGTAGTTGTAGTTGGTAGTTGTAGTTGGTAGTTGTAGTTGGTAGTTGTAGTTGGTAGTTGTAGTTGGTAGTTGTAGTTGGTTTGTTGTAGTTGGTAGTTGCAGTTGGTAGTTGCAGTTGGTAGTTGCAGTTGGTAGTTGTAGTTGGTAGTTGTAGTTGGTAGTTGTAGATGGTAGTTGTAGTTGGTAGTTGCAGTTGGTAGTTGTAGTTGGTAGTTGTAGTTGGTAGTTGTAGTTGGTAGTTGTAGTTTGTAGTTGCAGTTGGTAGTTGTAGTTGGTAGTTGCAGTTGGTAGTTGCAGTTGGTAGTTGCAGTTGGTAGTTGCAGTTGGTACTTGCAGTTGGTAGTTGTAGTTGGTAGTTGTAGTTGGTAGTTGTAGTTGGTAGTTGTAGTTGGTAGTTGTAGTTGGTAGTTGAAGTTGGTAGTTGTAGCTGGCTGTTGTAGCTGGCAGTTGTAGCTGGCAGTTGTAGCTGGCAGTTGTAGCTTGCAGTTGTAGCTGGCAGTTGTAGCTGGCAGTTGTAACTGGCATTTGTAGCTGGCAGTTGTAGCTGGCAGTTGTAGCTGGCTGTTGTAGCTGGCAGTTGTAGCTGGCAGTTGTAGCTGGCAGTTGTAGCTGGCAGTTGTAGCTCGTAGTTGTAGTTGGTAGTTGTAGTTGGTAGTTGTAGTTGCTGGTTGTAGTTTGTAGTTGTAGTTGGTAGTTGTAGTTGGTAGTTGTAGTTGGTAGATGTATTTGGTAGTTGTAGTTGGTCGTTGGAGTTGGTAGTTGCAGTTGGTAGTCGCAGTTGGTAGTTGCAGTTGGTAGTTGCAGGTGGTAGTTGCAGTTGGTAGTTGTAGTTGGTAGTTGTAGTTGGTAGTTGTAGTTGGTAGTTGTAGTTGGTAGTTGTAGTTGGTAGTTGTAGCTGGTAGTTGTAGTTGGTAGTTGTAGTTGGTAGTTGTAGTTGTAGTTGTAGTTGTAGTTGTTGTTGTAGTTGTAGTTGTAGTTGTAGTTGTAGTTGTAGTTGTAGTTGTAGTTGTAGTTGTAGTTGTAGTTGTAGTTGTAGTTGTAGTTGTAGTTGTAGTTGTAGTTGTAGTTGTAGTTGTAGTTGTAGTTGTAGTTGTAGTTGTAGTTGTAGTTGTTGTTGTTGCTGTTGTTGTTGTTGTTGTTGTAGTTGTTATTGTTGTAGTTGTTGTTGTGGTTGTAGTTGTTGGTGTGTCGTTGTCGTTGTCGTTGTCGTTGTTGTTGTCGTTGTTGTCGTTGTTGTCGATGTTGTCGTTGCTGTCGTTGTTGTCGTTGTTGTCGTTGCTGTCGTTGCTGTCGTTGCTTTCGTTGCTGTCGTTGCTGTCGTTGCTGTCGTTGTTGTCGTTGTTGCCGTTGTTGCCGTGGTTGTCGTTGTTGTCGTTGTTGTCGTTGTTGTCGTTGTTGTCGTTGTTGTCGTTGTTGTCGTTGTTGTTATTGTAGTTGTTCTCGTTGTTGTCGTCGTTGTCGTCGTTGTCGTCGTTGTTCTCGTTGTTGTTGTTGTTGTCGTTGTTGTCGTTGTTGTTGTTGTTGCTGTTGTTGTTGTAGTTGTAGTTGTTGTTGTAGTTGTTGTTGTTGTTGTAGTTGTAGTTGTAGTTGTAGTTGTAGTTGTAGTTGTAGTTGTTGTTGTTGTTGTAGTTGTAGTTGTAGTAGTAGTTGTAGTTGTAGGTGTAGTTGTAGTTGTAGTTGTAGTTGTAGTTGTTGTTGTAGTTGTTGTTGTAGTTGCAGTTGTAGTTGTAGTTGTAGTTGTAGTTGTAGTCGTATTTGTAGTTGTAGTTGTAGATGTAGTTGTAGTTGGTAGTTGTAGTTGGTAGTTGTAGTTGGTAGTTGGTAGTTGTAGTTGTAGTTGTAGTTGGTAGTTGTAGTTGGTAGTTGTAGTTGGTAGTTGTAGTTGGTAGTTGTAGTTGGTAGTTGTAGTTGGAAGTTGTAGTTGGTAGTTGTAGTTGTAGTTGTAGTTGTAGTTGATAGTTGTAGTTGGTAGTTGTAGTTGGTAGTCGTAGTTGATAGTTGTAGTTGGTAGTTGTAGTTGGTAGTTGTAGTTCGTAGTTGTAGTTGGTAGTTGTTGTTGGTAGTTGTAGTTGGTAGTTGTAGTTGGTTGTTGTAGTTGGTAGTTGTAGTTGGTAGTTGTAGTTGGTAGTTGTAGTTGGTAGTTGTAGTTTGTAGTTGTAGTTGGTAGTTGTAGATGGTAGTTGTAGTTGGTAGTTGTAGTTGGTAGTTGTAGTTGGTAGTTGTAGTTGGTAGTTGTAGTTGTTAGTTGTAGTTGGTAGTTGTAGTTGGTAGTTGTAGTTGGTAGTTGTAGTTGGTAGTTGTAGTTGTAGCTGTAGTTGATAGTTGTAGTTGGTAGTTGTAGTTGGTAGTTGTAGTTGGTAGTTGTAGTTGGTAGTTGTAGTTGGTAGTTGTAGTTGGTAGTTGTAGTTGTAGTTGTAGTTGGTAGTTGTAGTTGGTAGTTGTAGTTGGTAGTTGGAGTTGGTAGTTGCAGTTGGTAGTTGCAGTTAGTAGTTGCAGTTGGTAGTTGTAGTTGGTAGTTGGTAGTTGTAGTTTGTAGTTGTAGTTGGTAGTTGTAGTTGGTAGTTGTAGTTTGTAGTTGTAGTTGGTAGTTGTAGTTGGTAGTTGTAGTTGGTAGTTGTAGTTGGTAGTTGTAGTTGGTAGTTGTAGTTGGTACTTGTAGTTGGTTTGTTGTAGTTGGTAGTTGTAGTTGGTAGTTGGTAGTTGTAGTTGTAGTTGTAGTTGGTAGTTGTAGTTGGTAGTTGTAGTTGGTAGTTGTAGTTGGTAGTTGTAGTTGGTAGTTGTAGTTGGTAGTTGTAGGTGGTAGTTGTAGTTGTAGTTGTAGTTGTAGTTGATAGTTGTAGTTGGTAGTTGTAGTTGGTAGTCGTAGTTGGTAGTTGTAGTTGGTAGTTGTAGTTGGTAGTTGTAGTTGGTAGTTGTAGTTGGTAGTTGTAGTTTGTAGTTGTAGTTGGTAGTTGTAGTTGGTAGTTGTAGTTGGTAGTTGGTAGTTGTTGTTGTAGTTGTAGTTGGTAGTTGTAGTTGGTAGTTGTAGTTGTAGTTGTAGTTGTAGTTGATAGTTGTAGTTGGTAGTTGTAGTTGGTAGTTGCAGTTGGTAGTTGCAGTTGGTAGTTGCAGTTGGTAGTTGCAGTTGGTAGTTGCAGTTGGTAGTTGTAGTTGGTAGTTGTAGATGGTAGTTGTAGTTGGTAGTTGTAGTTGGTAGTTGTAGCTGGCAGTTGTAGCTGGCAGTTGTAGCTGGCTGTTGTAGCTGGCAGTTGTAGCTGGCAGTTGTAGCTGGCAGTTGTAGCTGGTAGTTGTAGTTGGTAGTTGTAGTTGGTAGTTGTAGTTGTAGTTGTTGTAGTTGTAGTTGTAGATGTAGTTGTAGTTGTAGTTGGTAGTTGTAGTTGGTAGTTGTAGTTGGTAGTTGTAGTTGGTAGTTGTAGTTGGTAGTTGTAGTTGGTAGTTGTAGTTGGTAGTTGTAGTTGGTAGTTGTAGCTGGTAGTTGTAGCTGGTAGTTGTAGTTGCTAGTTGCAGTTGGTAGTTGTAGTTGGTAGTTGTAGTTGGTAGTTGTAGTTGGTAGTTGTAGTTGGTAGTTGTAGTTGGTAGTTGTAGTTGGTAGTTGTAGTTGGTAGTTGTAGTTGGTAGTTGCAGTTGGTAGCTGTAGTTGGTAGTTGTAGTTGGTAGTTGTTGTTGGTAGTTGTAGTTGGTAGTTGTAGTTGGTAGTTGTAGTTGTAGTTGTTGTTGTAGTTGTAGTTGTAGTTGTAGTTGTAGTTGTAGTTGTAGTTGTAGTTGTAGTTTGTAGTTGTAGTTGGTAGTTGTAGTTGGTTTGTTGTAGTTGGTAGTTGTAGTTGGTAGTTGTAGTTGGTAGTTGTAGTTGGTAGTTGTAGTTGGTAGTTGTAGTTGGTTTGTTGTAGTTGGTAGTTGCAGTTGGTAGTTGCAGTTGGTAGTTGCAGTTGGTAGTTGTAGTTGGTAGTTGTAGTTGGTAGTTGTAGATGGTAGTTGTAGTTGGTAGTTGCAGTTGGTAGTTGTAGTTGGTAGTTGTAGTTGGTAGTTGTAGTTGGTAGTTGTAGTTTGTAGTTGCAGTTGGTAGTTGTAGTTGGTAGTTGCAGTTGGTAGTTGCAGTTGGTAGTTGCAGTTGGTAGTTGCAGTTGGTACTTGCAGTTGGTAGTTGTAGTTGGTAGTTGTAGTTGGTAGTTGTAGTTGGTAGTTGTAGTTGGTAGTTGTAGTTGGTAGTTGAAGTTGGTAGTTGTAGCTGGCTGTTGTAGCTGGCAGTTGTAGCTGGCAGTTGTAGCTGGCAGTTGTAGCTTGCAGTTGTAGCTGGCAGTTGTAGCTGGCAGTTGTAACTGGCATTTGTAGCTGGCAGTTGTAGCTGGCAGTTGTAGCTGGCTGTTGTAGCTGGCAGTTGTAGCTGGCAGTTGTAGCTGGCAGTTGTAGCTGGCAGTTGTAGCTCGTAGTTGTAGTTGGTAGTTGTAGTTGGTAGTTGTAGTTGCTGGTTGTAGTTTGTAGTTGTAGTTGGTAGTTGTAGTTGTAGTTGTAGTTGTAGTTGTAGTTTGTAGTTGTAGTTGGTAGTTGTAGTTGGTTTGTTGTAGTTGGTAGTTGTAGTTGGTAGTTGTAGTTGGTAGTTGTAGTTGGTAGTTGTAGTTGGTAGTTGTAGTTGGTAGTTGTAGTTGGTAGTTGTAGTTGGTAGTTGTAGTTGGTAGTTGAAGTTGGTAGTTGTAGCTGGCTGTTGTAGCTGGCAGTTGTAGCTGGCAGTTGTAGCTGGCAGTTGTAGCTTGCAGTTGTAGCTGGCAGTTGTAGCTGGCAGTTGTAACTGGCATTTGTAGCTGGCAGTTGTAGCTGGCAGTTGTAGCTGGCTGTTGTAGCTGGCAGTTGTAGCTGGCAGTTGTAGCTGGCAGTTGTAGCTGGCAGTTGTAGCTCGTAGTTGTAGTTGGTAGTTGTAGTTGGTAGTTGTAGTTGCTGGTTGTAGTTTGTAGTTGTAGTTGGTAGTTGTAGTTGTAGTTGTAGTTGTAGTTGTAGTTTGTAGTTGTAGTTGGTAGTTGTAGTTGGTTTGTTGTAGTTGGTAGTTGTAGTTGGTAGTTGTAGTTGGTAGTTGTAGTTGGTAGTTGTAGTTGGTAGTTGTAGTTGGTAGTTGTAGTTGGTTTGTTGTAGTTGGTAGTTGTAGTTGGTAGTTGTAGTTGGTAGTTGTAGTTGGTAGTTGTAGTTGGTAGTTGTAGCTGGTAGTTGTAGCTGGTAGTTGTAGTTGCTAGTTGCAGTTGGTAGTTGTAGTTGGTAGTTGTAGTTGGTAGTTGTAGTTGGTAGTTGTAGTTGGTAGTTGTAGTTGGTAGTTGTAGTTGGTAGTTGTAGTTGGTAGTTGTAGTTGGTAGTTGCAGTTGGTAGCTGTAGTTGGTAGTTGTAGTTGGTAGTTGTTGTTGGTAGTTGTAGTTGGTAGTTGTAGTTGGTAGTTGTAGTTGTAGTTGTTGTTGTAGTTGTAGTTGTAGTTGTAGTTGTAGTTGTAGTTGTAGTTGTAGTTGTAGTTTGTAGTTGTAGTTGGTAGTTGTAGTTGGTAGTTGTAGTTGGTAGTTGTAGTTGGTAGTTGTAGTTGGTAGTTGTAGTTGGTAGTTGTAGTTGGTAGTTGTAGTTGGTAGTTGTAGCTGGTAGTTGTAGCTGGTAGTTGTAGTTGGTAGTTGCAGTTGGTAGTTGTAGTTGGTAGTTGTAGATGGTAGTTGTAGTTGGTAGTTGTAGTTGGTAGTTGTAGCTGGCAGTTGTAGCTGGCAGTTGTAGCTGGCTGTTGTAGCTGGCAGTTGTAGCTGGCAGTTGTAGCTGGCAGTTGTAGCTGGTAGTTGTAGTTGGTAGTTGTAGTTGGTAGTTGTAGTTGTAGTTGTTGTAGTTGTAGTTGTAGATGTAGTTGTAGTTGTAGTTGGTAGTTGTAGTTGGTAGTTGTAGTTGGTAGTTGTAGTTGGTAGTTGTAGTTGGTAGTTGTAGTTGGTAGTTGTAGTTGGTAGTTGTAGTTGGTTTGTTGTAGTTGGTAGTTGTAGTTGGTAGTTGGTAGTTGTTGTTGTAGTTGTAGTTGGTAGTTGTAGTTGGTAGTTGTAGTTGTAGTTGTAGTTGTAGTTGATAGTTGTAGTTGGTAGTTGTAGTTGGCAGTCGTAGTTGGTAGTTGTAGTTGGTAGTTGTAGTTGGTAGTTGTAGTTCGTAGTTGTAGTTGGTAGTTGTTGTTGGTAGTTGTAGTTGGTAGTTGTAGTTGGTAGTTGTAGTTGGTAGTTGTAGTTGGTAGTTGTAGTTGGTAGTTGTAGTTGGTAGTTGTAGTTTGTAGTTGTAGTTGGTAGTTGTAGATGGTAGTTGTAGTTGGTAGTTGTAGTTGGTAGTTGTAGTTGGTAGTTGTAGTTGGTAGTTGTAGTTGGTAGTTGTAGTTGGTAGTTGTAGTTGTAGCTGTAGTTGATAGTTGATAGTTGTAGTTGGTAGTTGTAGTTGGTAGTTGTAGTTGGTAGTTGTAGTTGGTAGTTGTAGTTGGTAGTTGTAGTTTGTAGTTGCAGTTCCTAGTTGTAGTTGGTAGTTGCAGTTGGTAGTTGCAGTTGGTAGTTGCAGTTGGTAGTTGCAGTTGGTACTTGCAGTTGGTAGTTGTAGTTGGTAGTTGTAGTTGGTAGTTGTAGTTGGTAGTTGTAGTTGGTAGTTGTAGTTGGTAGTTGAAGTTGGTAGTTGTAGCAGGCTGTTGTAGCTGGCAGTTGTAGCTGGCAGTTGTAGCTGGCAGTTGTAGCTTGCAGTTGTAGCTGGCAGTTGTAGCTGGCAGTTGTAACTGGCATTTGTAGCTGGCAGTTGTAGCTGGCAGTTGTAGCTGGCTGTTGTAGCTGGCAGTTGTAGCTGGCAGTTGTAGCTGGCAGTTGTAGCTGGCAGTTGTAGCTCGTAGTTGTAGTTGGTAGTTGTAGTTGGTAGTTGTAGTTGCTGGTTGTAGTTTGTAGTTGTAGTTGGTAGTTGTAGTTGGTAGTTGTAGTTGGTAGATGTATTTGGTAGTTGTAGTTGGTCGTTGGAGTTGGTAGTTGCAGTTGGTAGTCGCAGTTGGTAGTTGCAGTTGGTAGTTGCAGGTGGTAGTTGCAGTTGGTAGTTGTAGTTGGTAGTTGTAGTTGGTAGTTGTAGTTGGTAGTTGTAGTTGGTAGTTGTAGTTGGTAGTTGTAGCTGGTAGTTGTAGTTGGTAGTTGTAGTTGGTAGTTGTAGTTGTAGTTGTAGTTGTAGTTGTTGTTGTAGTTGTAGTTGTAGTTGTAGTTGTAGTTGTAGTTGTAGTTGTAGTTGTAGTTGTAGTTGTAGTTGTAGTTGTAGTTGTAGTTGTAGTTGTAGTTGTAGTTGTAGTTGTAGTTGTAGTTGTAGTTGTAGTTGTAGTTGTAGTTGTTGTTGTTGCTGTTGTTGTTGTAGTAGTTGTTATTGTTGTAGTTGTTGTTGTGGTTGTAGTTGTTGGTGTGTCGTTGTCGTTGTCGTTGTCGTTGTTGTTGTCGTTGTTGTCGTTGTTGTCGTTGTTGTCGTTGCTGTCGTTGTTGTCGTTGTTGTCGTTGCTGTCGTTGCTGTCGTTGCTTTCGTTGCTGTCGTTGCTGTCGTTGTTGTCGTTGTTGTCGTTGTTGCCGTTGTTGCCGTGGTTGTCGTTTTTGTCGTTGTTGTCGTTGTTGTCGTTGTTGTCGTTGTTGTCGTTGTTGTCGTTGTTGTTATTGTAGTTGTTCTCGTTGTTGTCGTCGTTGTCGTCGTTGTCGTCGTTGTCGTCGTTGTTCTCGTTGTTGTTGTTGTTGTCGTTGTTGTCGTTGTTGTTGTTGTTGCTGTTGTTGTTGTAGTTGTAGTTGTTGTTGTAGTTGTTGTTGTTGTTGTAGTTGTAGTTGTAGTTGTAGTTGTAGTTGTAGTTGTAGTTGTAGTTGTAGTTGTTGTTGTTGTTGTAGTTGTAGTTGTAGTAGTAGTTGTAGTTGTAGGTGTAGTTGTAGTTGTAGTTGTAGTTGTAGTTGTAGTTGTTGTTGTAGTTGTTGTTGTAGTTGCAGTTGTAGTTGTAGTTGTAGTTGTAGTTGTAGTTGTAGTCGTAGTTGTAGTTGTAGTTGTAGATGTAGTTGTAGTTGGTAGTTGTAGTTGGTAGTTGTAGTTGGTAGTTGGTAGTTGTAGTTGTAGTTGTAGTTGGTAGTTGTAGTTGGTAGTTGTAGTTGGTAGTTGTAGTTGGTAGTTGTAGTTGGTAATTGTAGTTGGTAGTTGTAGTTGGTAGTTGTAGTTGTAGTTGTAGTTGTAGTTGATAGTTGTAGTTGGTAGTTGTAGTTGGTAGTCGTAGTTGATAGTTGTAGTTGGTAGTTGTAGTTGGTAGTTGTAGTTCGTAGTTGTAGTTGGTAGTTGTTGTTGGTAGTTGTAGTTGGTAGTTGTAGTTGGTTGTTGTAGTTGGTAGTTGTAGTTGGTAGTTGTAGTTGGTAGTTGTAGTTGGTAGTTGTAGTTTGTAGTTGTAGTTGGTAGCTGTAGATGGTCGTTGTAGTTGGTAGTTGTAGTTGGTAGTTGTAGTTGGTAGTTGTAGTTGGTAGTTGTAGTTGTTAGTTGTAGTTGGTAGTTGTAGTTGGTAGTTGTAGTTGGTAGTTGTAGTTGGTAGTTGTAGTTGGTAGTTGTAGTTGTAGCTGTAGTTGATAGTTGTAGTTGGTAGTTGTAGTTGGTAGTTGTAGTTGGTAGTTGTAGTTGGTAGTTGTAGTTGGTAGTTGTAGTTGGTAGTTGTAGTTGTAGTTGTAGTTGGTAGTTGTAGTTGGTAGTTGTAGTTGGTAGTTGGAGTTGGTATTTGCAGTTGGTAGTTGCAGTTAGTAGTTGCAGTTGGTAGTTGTAGTTGGTAGTTGGTAGTTGTAGTTGGTAGTTGTAGTTGGTAGTTGTAGTTGGTAGTTGTAGTTTGTAGTTGTAGTTGGTAGTTGTAGTTGGTAGTTGTAGTTGGTAGTTGTAGTTGGTAGATGTATTTGGTAGTTGTAGTTGGTAGTTGTAGTTGGTAGTTGTAGTTGGTAGTTGTAGTTGGTAGTTGTAGTTGGTAGTTGTAGTTGGTAGTTGTAGTTGGTAGTTGTAGTTGGTAGTTGTAGTTGGTAGTTGTAGTTGGTAGTTGTAGTCGGTAGTTGTAGTTGTAGTTGGTAGTTGTAGTCGGTAGTTGTAGTTGTAGTTGTAGTTGTAGTTGTTGTTGTAGTTGTAGTTGTAGTTGTAGTTGTAGTTGTTGTTGTTGCTGTTGTTGTTGTTGTAGTTGTTATTGTTGTAGTTGTTGTTGTGGTTGTAGTTGTTGGTGTATCGTTGTCGTTGTCGTTGTCGTTGTTGTTGTCGCTGTTGTCGTTGTTGTCGTTGTTGTCGTTGCTGTCGTTGTTGTCGTTGTTGTCGTTGCTGTCGTTGCTGTCGTTGCTTTCGTTGCTGTCGTTGCTGTCGTTGTTGTCGTTGTTGTCGTTGTTGCCGTTGTTGCCGTGGTTGTCGTTGTTGTCGTTGTTGCCGTTGTTGCCGTGGTTGTCGTTGTTGTCGTTGTTGTCGTTGTTGTCGTTGTTGTCGTTGTTGTCGTTGTTGTCGTTGTTGTCGTTGTTGTTATTGTAGTTGTTCTCGTTGTTCTCGTTGTTGTTATTGTTGTCGTTGTTGTCGTTGTTGTTGTTGTTGCTGTTGTTGTTGTAGTTGTAGTTGTTGTTGTAGTTGTTGTTGTTGTTGTAGTTGTAGTTGTAGTTGTAGTTGTAGTTGTAGTTGTTGTTGTTGTTGTAGTTGTAGTTGTAGTAGTAGTTGTAGTTGTAGTTGTTGTCGTTGTTGTCGTTGTTGTCGTTGTTGTCGTTGTTGTCGTTGTTGTCGTTGTTGTTATTGTAGTTGTTCTCGTTGTTGTCGTCGTTGTCGTCGTTGTCGTCGTTGTCGTCGTTGTTCTCGTTGTTGTTGTTGTTGTCGTTGTTGTCGTTGTTGTTGTTGTTGCTGTTGTTGTTGTAGTTGTAGTTGTTGTTGTAGTTGTTGTTGTTGTTGTAGTTGTAGTTGTAGTTGTAGTTGTAGTTGTAGTTGTAGTTGTAGTTGTAGTTGTAGTTGTTGTTGTTGTTGTAGTTGTAGTTGTAGTAGTAGTTGTAGTTGTAGGTGTAGTTGTAGTTGTAGTTGTAGTTGTTGTTGTAGTTGTTGTTGTAGTTGTAGTTGTAGTTGGTAGTTGTAGTTGGTAGTTGTAGTTGGTAGTTGGAGTTGGTATTTGCAGTTGGTAGTTGCAGTTAGTAGTTGCAGTTGGTAGTTGTAGTTGGTAGTTGGTAGTTGTAGTTGGTAGTTGTAGTTGTAGTTGTAGTTGGTAGTTGTAGTTGGTAGTTGTAGTTGGTAGTTGTAGTTGGTAGTTGTAGTTGGTAGTTGTAGTTGGTAGTTGTAGTTGGTAGTTGTAGGTGGTAGTTGTAGTTGTAGTTGTAGTTGTAGTTGATAGTTGTAATTGGTAGTTGTAGTTGGTAGTCGTAGTTGGTAGTTGTAGTTGGTAGTTGTAGTTGGTAGTTGTAGTTCGTAGTTGTAGTTGGTAGTTGTTGTTGGTAGTTGTAGTTGGTAGTTGTAGTTGGTAGTTGTAGTTGGTAGTTGTAGTTGGTAGTTGTAGTTGGTAGTTGTAGTTGGTAGTTGTAGTTGGTAGTT
The DNA here is from genome assembly GCA_944738655.2 of Andrena hattorfiana. Taxonomy (NCBI): domain Eukaryota; kingdom Metazoa; phylum Arthropoda; class Insecta; order Hymenoptera; family Andrenidae; genus Andrena; species Andrena hattorfiana. The sequence continues at coordinate 46,664,842 of OX122890.1, read as the reverse complement.
GTAGTTGGTAGTTGTAGTTTGTAGTTGTAGTTGATAGTTGTAGATGGTAGTTGTAGTTGGTAGTTGTAGCTGGTAGTTGTAGTTGGTAGTTGTAGTTGGTAGTTGTAGTTGGTAGTTGTAGTTGGTAGTTGTAGTTGGTAGTTGTAGTTGGTAGTTGTAGTTGTAGCTGTAGTTGATAGTTGTAGTTGGTAGTTGTAGTTGGTAGTTGTAGTTGGTAGTTGTAGTTGGTAGTTGTAGTTGGTAGTTGTAGTTGTAGTTGTAGTTGGTAGTTGTAGTTGGTAGTTGTAGTTGGTAGTTGGAGTTGGTAGTTGCAGTTGGTAGTTGCAGTTAGTAGTTGCAGTTGGTAGTTGTAGTTGGTAGTTGTAGTTGGTAGTTGTAGTTGGTAGTTGTAGTTGGTAGTTGTAGTTGGTAGTTGTAGTTGGTAGTTGTAGTTGGTAGTTGTAGTTGGTAGTTGTAGTTGGTAGTTGTAGTTGGTAGTTGTAGTTGGTAGTTGTAGTTGGTAGTTGTAGTTGGTAGTTGCAGTTGGTAGTTGTAGTTGGTAGTTGTAGTTGGTAGTTGTTGTTGGTAGTTGTAGTTGGTAGTTGTAGTTGGTAGTTGTAGCTGGCAGTTGTAGCTGGCAGTTGTAGCTGGCTGTTGTAGCTGGCAGTTGTAGCTGGCAGTTGTAGCTGGCAGTTGTAGCTGGTAGTTGTAGTTGGTAGTTGTAGGTGGTAGTTGTAGTTGGTAGTTGTAGTTGGTAGTTGTAGTTTGTAGTTGTAGTTGGTAGTTGTAGTTGGTAGATGTATTTGGTAGTTGTAGTTGGTCGTTGGAGTTGGTAGTTGCAGTTGGTAGTTGCAGTTGGTAGTTGTAGTTGTTGTTGTAGTTGGTAGTTGTAGTTGTAGTTGTAGTTGTAGTTGTAGTTGTAGTTGTTGTTGTAGTTGGTAGTTGTAGTTGGTAGTTGTAGTTGGTAGTTCTAGTTGGTTTGTTGTAGTTGGTAGTTGCAGTTGGTAGTTGCAGTTGGTAGTTGTAGTTCCAGTTGGTAGTTGTAGCTGTTGTTGTTTTTGTAGTTGTTGTTGTTGCAGTTGTTGTTGTTGTTGTAGTTGTTGTTGTTGTTGTAGTTGTTGTTGTTGTTGTAGTTGTAGTTGTAGTTGCAGTTGGTAGTTGTAGTTGGTAGTTGTAGTTGTTAGTTGTAGTTGGTAGTTGTAGTTGGTAGTTGTAGTTGGTAGTTGTAGTTGGTAGTTGTAGTTGGTAGTTGTAGTTGTAGCTGTAGTTGATAGTTGTAGTTGGTAGTTGTAGTTGGTAGTTGTAGTTGGTAGTTGTAGTTGGTAGTTGTAGTTGGTAGTTGTAGTTGGTAGTTGTAGTTGTAGTTGTAGTTGGTAGTTGTAGTTGGTAGTTGTAGTTGGTAGTTGGAGTTGGTATTTGCAGTTGGTAGTTGCAGTTAGTAGTTGCAGTTGGTAGTTGTAGTTGGTAGTTGGTAGTTGTAGTTGGTAGTTGTAGTTGGTAGTTGTAGTTGGTAGTTGTAGTTTGTAGTTGTAGTTGGTAGTTGTAGTTGGTAGTTGTAGTTGGTAGTTGTAGTTGGTAGATGTATTTGGTAGTTGTAGTTGGTAGTTGTAGTTGGTAGTTGTAGTTGGTAGTTGTAGTTGGTAGTTGTAGTTGGTAGTTGTAGTTGGTAGTTGTAGTTGGTAATTGTAGTTGGTAGTTGTAGTTGGTAGTTGTAGTTGGTAGTTGTAGTCGGTAGTTGTAGTTGTAGTTGGTAGTTGTAGTCGGTAGTTGTAGTTGTAGTTGTAGTTGTAGTTGTTGTTGTAGTTGTAGTTGTAGTTGTAGTTGTAGTTGTTGTTGTTGCTGTTGTTGTTGTTGTAGTTGTTATTGTTGTAGTTGTTGTTGTGGTTGTAGTTGTTGGTGTGTCGTTGTCGTTGTCGTTGTCGTTGTTGTTGTCGCTGTTGTCGTTGTTGTCGTTGTTGTCGTTGCTGTCGTTGTTGTCGTTGTTGTCGTTGCTGTCGTTGCTGTCGTTGCTTTCGTTGCTGTCGTTGCTGTCGTTGTTGTCGTTGTTGTCGTTGTTGCCGTTGTTGCCGTGGTTGTCGTTGTTGTCGTTGTTGCCGTTGTTGCCGTGGTTGTCGTTGTTGTCGTTGTTGTCGTTGTTGTCGTTGTTGTCGTTGTTGTCGTTGTTGTCGTTGTTGTCGTTGTTGTTATTGTAGTTGTTCTCGTTGTTCTCGTTGTTGTTGTTGTTGTCGTTGTTGTCGTTGTTGTTGTTGTTGCTGTTGTTGTTGTAGTTGTAGTTGTTGTTGTAGTTGGTAGTTGGTAGTTGTAGTTGGTAGTTGTAGTTGGTAGATGTATTTGGTAGTTGTAGTTGGTAGTTGTAGTTTGTAGTTGTAGTTGGTAGTTGTAGTTGGTAGTTGTAGTTGGTAGTTGTAGTTGGTAGATGTATTTGGTAGTTGTAGTTGGTAGTTGTAGTTGGTAGTTGTAGTTGGTAGTTGTAGTTGGTAGTTGTAGTTGGTAGTTGTAGTTGGTAGTTGTAGTTGGTAGTTGTAGTTGGTAGTTGTAGTTGGTAGTTGTAGTTGGTAGTTGTAGTTGGTAGTTGTAGTTGGTAGTTGTAGTTGGTAGTTGTAGTTGGTAGTTGTAGTTGGTAGTTGTAGTTGGTAGTTGTAGTTGTAGTTGTAGTTGGTAGTTGTAGTTGGTAGATGTATTTGGTAGTTGTAGTTGGTAGTTGTAGTTGGTAGTTGTAGTTGGTAGTTGTAGTTGGTAGTTGTAGTTGGTAGTTGTAGTTGTAGTTGGTAGTTGGTAGTTGTAGTTGGTAGTTGTAGTTGGTAGTTGTAGTTGTAGCTGTAGTTGATAGTTGTAGTTGGTAGTTGTAGTTGGTAGTTGTAGTTGGTAGTTGTAGTTGGTAGTTGTAGTTGGTAGTTGTAGTTGGTAGTTGTAGTTGTAGTTGTAGTTGGTAGTTGTAGTTGGTAGTTGTAGTTGGTAGTTGGAGTTGGTATTTGCAGTTGGTAGTTGCAGTTAGTAGTTGCAGTTGGTAGTTGTAGTTGGTAGTTGGTCGTTGTAGTTGGTAGTTGTAGTTGGTAGTTGTAGTTGGTAGTTGGAGTTGGTAGTTGCAGTTGGTAGTTGCAGTTAGTAGTTGCAGTTGGTAGTTGTAGTTGGTAGTTGTAGTTGGTAGTTGTAGTTGGTAGTTGTAGTTGGTAGTTGTAGTTGGTAGTTGTAGTTGGTAGTTGTAGTTGTTAGTTGTAGTTGGTAGTTGTAGTTGGTAGTTGTAGTTGGTAGTTGTAGTTGGTAGTTGTAGTTGGTAGTTGTAGTTGGTAGTTGCAGTTGGTAGTTGTAGTTGGTAGTTGTAGTTGGTAGTTGTTGTTGGTAGTTGTAGTTGGTAGTTGTAGTTGGTAGTTGTAGCTGGCAGTTGTAGCTGGCAGTTGTAGCTGGCTGTTGTAGCTGGCAGTTGTAGCTGGCAGTTGTAGCTGGCAGTTGTAGCTGGTAGTTGTAGTTGGTAGTTGTAGGTGGTAGTTGTAGTCGGTAGTTGTAGTTGGTAGTTGTAGTTTGTAGTTGTAGTTGGTAGTTGTAGTTGGTAGATGTATTTGGTAGTTGTAGTTGGTCGTTGGAGTTGGTAGTTGCAGTTGGTAGTTGCAGTTGGTAGTTGTAGTTGTTGTTGTAGTTGGTAGTTGTAGTTGTAGTTGTAGTTGTAGTTGTAGTTGTTGTTGTAGTTGGTAGTTGTAGTTGGTAGTTGTAGTTGGTAGTTCTAGTTGGTTTGTTGTAGTTGGTAGTTGCAGTTGGTAGTTGCAGTTGGTAGTTGTAGTTCCAGTTGGTAGTTGTAGCTGTTGTTGTTTTTGTAGTTGTTGTTGTTGCAGTTGTTGTTGTTGTTGTAGTTGTTGTTGTTGTTGTAGTTGTTGTTGTTGTTGTAGTTGTAGTTGTAGTTGCAGTTGGTAGTTGTAGTTGGTAGTTGTAGTAGGTAGTTGTAATTGTAGTTGTTGTTGTAGTTGTAGTTGTAGTTGTAGTTGTAGTTGTAGTTGTAGTTGTAGTTGGTAGTTGTAGTTGGTAGTTGTAGTTGGTAGTTGTAGTTGGTAGCTGTAGTTGGTAGTTGTAGTTGGTAGTTGTACTTGGTAGGTGTAGTTGGTAGTTGTAGTTGGTAGTTGTAGTTGGTAGTTGTAGTTGGTAGTTGCAGTTGGTAGTTGCAGTTGGTAGCTGTAGTTTGTAGTTGTAGTTGGTAGTTGTAGTTGGTAGTTGTAGTTGGTAGTTGTAGTTGGTAGTTGTAGTTGGTAGTTGTAGTTGGTAGTTGTAGTTGGTAGTTGTAGCTGGTAGTTGTAGCTGGTAGTTGTAGTTGGTAGTTGCAGTTGGTAGTTGCAGTTGGTAGTTGTAGTTGGTAGTTGCAGTTGGTAGTTGTAGTTGGTAGTTGTAGTTGGTAGTTGTAGTTGGCAGTTGTAGTTGGTAGTGGTAGTTGTAGTTGTAGTTGGTAGTTGTAGTTGGTAGTTGTAGTTGGTAGTTGTAGTTGGTAGTTGTAGTTGGTAATTGTAGTTGGTAGTTGTAGTTGGTAGTTGTAGTTGGTAGTTGTAGTTGGTAGTTGTAGTTGTTAGTTGCAGTTGGTAGTTGTAGGTGGTAGTTGTAGTTGGTAGTTGTAGTTGGTAGTTCTAGTTGGTTTGTTGTAGTTGGTAGTTGCAGTTGGTAGTTGCAGTTGGTAGTTGTAGTTCCAGTTGGTAGTTGTAGTTGTTGTTGTTTTTGTAGTTGTTGTTGTTGCAGTTGTTGTTGTTGTTGTAGTTGTTGTTGTTGTTGTAGTTGTTGTTGTTGTTGTAGTTGTAGTTGTAGTTGCAGTTGGTAGTTGTAGTTGGTAGTTGTAATTGTAGTTGTTGTTGTAGTTGTAGTTGTAGTTGTAGTTGTAGTTGTAGTTGTAGTTGTAGTTGTAGTTGGTAGTTGTAGTTGGTAGTTGTAGTTGGTAGTTGTAGTTGGTAGCTGTAGTTGGTAGTTGTAGTTGGTACTTGTACTTGGTAGGTGTAGTTGGTAGTTGTAGTTGGTAGTTGTAGTTGGTAGTTGTAGTTGGTAGTTGCAGTTGGTAGTTGCAGTTGGTAGCTGTAGTTTGTAGTTGTAGTTGGTAGTTGTAGTTGGTAGTTGTAGTTGGTAGTTGTAGTTGGTAGTTGTAGTTGGTAGTTGTAGCTGGTAGTTGTAGTTGGTAGTTGTAGTTGGTAGTTGCAGTTGGTAGTTGTAGTTGGTAGTTGTAGTTGGTAGTTGTAGTTGGTAGTTGTAGTTGGTAGTTATAGTTGGTAGTTGTAGTTGGTAGTTGTAGTTGGTAGTTGTAGTTGGTAGTTGTAGTTGGTAGTTGTAGTTGGTAGTTGTAGTTGGTAGTTGTAGTTGGTAGTTGTAGTTGGTAGTTGTAGTTGGTAGTTGTAGTTGGTAGTTGTACTTGGTAGTTGTAGTTGGTAGTTGTAGTTGGTAGTTGTAGTTGGTATTTGTAGTTGGTAGTTGCAGTTGGTAGTTGTAGGTGGTAGTTGCAGTTGGTAGTTGTAGTTGGTAGTTGTAGTTGGTAGTTGTAGTTGGTAGTTGTAGTTGGTAGTTGTAGTTGGTAGTTGTAGTTGGTAGTTGTAGTTGGTAGTTGTAGGTGGTAGTTGTAGTTGGTAGTTGTAGTTGGTAGTTGTAGTTGGTAGTTGTAGTTGGTAGTTGTAGTTGGTAGTTGTAGTTGGTAGTTGTAGTTGGTAGTTGTAGTTGGTAGTTGTAGTTGTAGTTGTAGTTGTAGTTGGTAGTTGTAGTTGGTAGTTGTAGTTGGTAGTTGTTGTTGTAGTTGTTGTAGTTGTAGTTGTAGATGTAGTTGTAGTTGTAGTTGGTAGTTGTAGTTGGTAGTTGTAGTTGGTAGTTGTAGATGGTAGTTGTAGTTGGTAGTTGTAGTTGGTAGTTGTACTTGGTAGTTGTAGTTGGTAGTTGCAGTTGGTAGTTGTAGTTGGTAGTTGTAGATGGTAGTTGTAGTTGGTAGTTGTAGTTGGTAGTTGTAGCTGGCAGTTGTAGCTGGCAGTTGTAGCTGGCTGTTGTAGCTGGCAGTTGTAGCTGGCAGTTGTAGCTGGCAGTTGTAGCTTGCAGTTGTAGCTGGCAGCTGTAGCTGGCAGTTGTAACTGGCATTTGTAGCTGGCAGTTGTAGCTGGCAGTTGTAGCTGGCTGTTGTAGCTGGCAGTTGTAGCTGGCAGTTGTAGCTGGCAGTTGTAGCTGGCAGCTGTAGCTGGCAGTTGTAACTGGCATTTGTAGCTGGCAGTTGTAGCTGGCAGTTGTAGCTGGCTGTTGTAGCTGGCAGTTGTAGCTGGCAGTTGTAGCTGGCAGTTGTAGCTGGCAGTTGTAGCTCGTAGCTGTAGTTGGTAGTTGTAGTTGGTAGTTGTAGTTGGTAGTTGTAGTTTGTAGTTGTAGTTGGTAGTTGTAGTTGGTAGTTGTAGTTGGTAGTTGTAGTTGGTAGTTGGAGTTGGTAGTTGCAGTTGGTAGTTGCAGTTAGTAGTTGCAGTTGGTAGTTGTAGTTGGTAGTTGTAGTTGGTAGTTGTAGTTGGTAGTTGTAGTTGGTAGTTGGAGTTGGTAGTTGCAGTTGGTAGTTGCAGTTGGTAGTTGCAGTTGGTAGTTGCAGTTGGTAGTTGCAGTTGGTAGTTGTAGTTGGTAGTTGTACTTGGTAGTTGTAGTTGGTAGTTGTAGTTGGTAGTTGTAGTTGGTAGTTGTAGTTGGTAGTTGTAGTTGGTAGTTGTAGTTGGTAGTTGTAGTTGGTAGTTGTAGTTGGTAGTTGTAGTTCGTAGTTGTAGCTGGTAGTTGTAGTTGGTAGATGTAGTTGGTAGTTGTAGTTGGTAGATGTATTTGGTAGTTGTAGTTGGTAGTTGTAGTTGGTAGTTGTAGTTGGTAGTTGTAGTTGGTAGTTGTAGTTGGTAGTTGTAGTTGTAGTTGTAGTTGGTAGTTGTAGTTGGTAGTTGTAGTTGGTAGTTGGAGTTGGTATTTGCAGTTGGTAGTTGCAGTTAGTAGTTGCAGTTGGTAGTTGTAGTTGGTAGTTGGTCGTTGTAGTTGGTAGTTGTAGTTGGTAGTTGTAGTTGGTAGTTGGAGTTGGTAGTTGCAGTTGGTAGTTGCAGTTAGTAGTTGCAGTTGGTAGTTGTAGTTGGTAGTTGTAGTTGGTAGTTGTAGTTGGTAGTTGTAGTTGGTAGTTGTAGTTGGTAGTTGTAGTTGGTAGTTGTAGTTGTTAGTTGTAGTTGGTAGTTGTAGTTGGTAGTTGTAGTTGGTAGTTGTAGTTGGTAGTTGTAGTTGGTAGTTGTAGTTGGTAGTTGCAGTTGGTAGTTGTAGTTGGTAGTTGTAGTTGGTAGTTGTTGTTGGTAGTTGTAGTTGGTAGTTGTAGTTGGTAGTTGTAGCTGGCAGTTGTAGCTGGCAGTTGTAGCTGGCTGTTGTAGCTGGCAGTTGTAGCTGGCAGTTGTAGCTGGCAGTTGTAGCTGGTAGTTGTAGTTGGTAGTTGTAGGTGGTAGTTGTAGTCGGTAGTTGTAGTTGGTAGTTGTAGTTTGTAGTTGTAGTTGGTAGTTGTAGTTGGTAGATGTATTTGGTAGTTGTAGTTGGTCGTTGGAGTTGGTAGTTGCAGTTGGTAGTTGCAGTTGGTAGTTGTAGTTGTTGTTGTAGTTGGTAGTTGTAGTTGTAGTTGTAGTTGTAGTTGTAGTTGTTGTTGTAGTTGGTAGTTGTAGTTGGTAGTTGTAGTTGGTAGTTGTAGTTGGTAGTTGTAGATGGTAGTTGTAGTTGGTAGTTGTAGTTGGTAGTTGTACTTGGTAGTTGTAGTTGGTAGTTGCAGTTGGTAGTTGTAGTTGGTAGTTGTAGATGGTAGTTGTAGTTGGTAGTTGTAGTTGGTAGTTGTAGCTGGCAGTTGTAGCTGGCAGTTGTAGCTGGCTGTTGTAGCTGGCAGTTGTAGCTGGCAGTTGTAGCTGGCAGTTGTAGCTTGCAGTTGTAGCTGGCAGCTGTAGCTGGCAGTTGTAACTGGCATTTGTAGCTGGCAGTTGTAGCTGGCAGTTGTAGCTGGCAGTTGTAGCTGGTAGTTGTAGTTGGTAGTTGTAGTTGGTAGTTGTAGTTGGTAGTTGTAGTTGGTAGTTGTAGTTTGTAGTTGTAGTTGGTAGTTGTAGTTGGTAGATATATTTGGTAGTTGTAGTTGGTCGTTGGAGTTGGTAGTTGCAGTTGGTAGTTGCAGTTGGTAGTTGCAGTTGGTAGTTGTAGTTGTTGTTGTAGTTGGTAGTTGTAGTTGTAGTTGTAGTTGTAGTTGTAGTTGTTGTTGTAGTTGGTAGTTGTAGTTGGTAGTTGTAGTTGGTAGTTGTAGTTGGTAGTTGTAGTTGGTTTGTTGTAGTTGGTAGTTGCAGTTGGTAGTTGCAGTTGGTATTTGCAGTTGGTAGTTGTAGTTCCAGTTGGTAGTTGTAGTTGTTGTTTTTGTAGTTGTTGTTGTAGTTGTTGTTGTTGTTAGAGTTGTTGTTGTTGTTGTAGTTGTACTTGTAGTTGCAGTTGGTAGTTGTAGTTGGTAGTTGTAGTTGGTAGTTGTAGTTGTAGTTGTTGTAGTTGTAGTTGTAGATGTAGTTGTAGTTGTAGTTGGTAGTTGTAGTTGGTAGTTGTAGTTGGTAGTTGTAGATGGTAGTTGTAGTTGGTAGTTGTAGTTGGTAGTTGTACTTGGTAGTTGTAGTTGGTAGTTGCAGTTGGTAGTTGTAGTTGGTAGTTGTAGATGGTAGTTGTAGTTGGTAGTTGTAGTTGGTAGTTGTAGCTGGCAGTTGTAGCTGGCAGTTGTAGCTGGCTGTTGTAGCTGGCAGTTGTAGCTGGCAGTTGTAGCTGGCAGTTGTAGCTTGCAGTTGTAGCTGGCAGCTGTAGCTGGCAGTTGTAACTGGCATTTGTAGCTGGCAGTTGTAGCTGGCAGTTGTAGCTGGCTGTTGTAGCTGGCAGTTGTAGCTGGCAGTTGTAGCTGGCAGTTGTAGCTGGCAGTTGTAGCTCGTAGCTGTAGTTGGTAGTTGTAGTTGGTAGTTGTAGTTGGTAGTTGTAGTTTGTAGTTGTAGTTGGTAGTTGTAGTTGGTAGTTGTAGTTGGTAGATGTATTTGGTAGTTGTAGTTGGTCGTTGGAGTTGGTAGTTGCAGTTGGTAGTCGCAGTTGGTAGTTGCAGTTTGTAGTTGCAGGTGGTAGTTGCAGTTGGTAGTTGTAGTTGGTAGTTGTAGTTGGTAGTTGTAGTTGGTAGTTGTAGTTGGTAGTTGTAGTTGGTAGTTGTAGTTGGTAGTTGTAGTTGGTAGTGGTAGTTGGTAGTTGTAGTTGTAGTTGTAGTTGTAGTTGTTGTTGTAGTTGGTAGTTGTAGTTGGTAGTTGTAGTTGGTAGTTCTAGTTGGTTTGTTGTAGTTGGTAGTTGCAGTTGGTAGTTGCAGTTGGTAGTTGTAGTTCCAGTTGGTAGTTGTAGCTGTTGTTGTTTTTGTAGTTGTTGTTGTTGCAGTTGTTGTTGTTGTTGTAGTTGTTGTTGTTGTTGTAGTTGTTGTTGTTGTTGTTGTTGTAGTTGTAGTTGCAGTTGGTAGTTGTAGTTGGTAGTTGTAGTAGGTAGTTGTAATTGTAGTTGTTGTTGTAGTTGTAGTTGTAGTTGTAGTTGTAGTTGTAGTTGTAGTTGGTAGTTGTAGTTGGTAGTTGTAGTTGGTAGTTGTAGTTGGTAGCTGTAGTTGGTAGTTGTAGTTGGTAGTTGTACTTGGTAGGTGTAGTTGGTAGTTGTAGTTGGTAGTTGTAGTTGGTAGTTGTAGTTGGTAGGTGCAGTTGGTAGTTGCAGTTGGTAGCTGTAGTTTGTAGTTGTAGTTGGTAGTTGTAGTTGGTAGTTGTAGTTGGTAGTTGTAGTTGGTAATTGTAGTTGGTAGTTGTAGTTGGTAGTTGTAGTTGGTAGTTGTAGTTGGTAGTTGTAGTTGGTAGTTGCAGTTGGTAGTTGTAGGTGGTAGTTGTAGTTGGTAGTTGTAGTTGGTAGTTGTAGTTGGTAGTTGTAGTTGGTAGTTGTAGTTGGTAGTTGTAGTTGGTAGTTGTAGTTGGTAGTTGTAGTTGGTAGTTGTAGTTGGTAGTTGTAATTGGTAGTTGTAGTTGTAGTTGTAGTTGGTAGTTGTAGTTGGTAGTTGTAGTTGGTAGTTGGAGTTGGTAGTTGCAGTTGGTAGTTGCAGTTGGTAGTTGCAGTTGGTAGTTGCAGTTGGTAGTTGCAGTTGGTAGTTGTAGTTGGTAGTTGTACTTGGTAGTTGTAGTTGGTAGTTGTAGTTGGTAGTTGTAGTTGGTAGTTGTAGTTGGTAGTTGTAGTTGGTAGTTGTAGTTGGTAGTTGTAGTTGGTAGTTGTAGTTGGTAGTTGTAGTTCGTAGTTGTAGCTGGTAGTTGTAGTTGGTAGATGTAGTTGGTAGTTGCAGTTGGTAGTTGTAGTTGGTAGTTGTAGTTGGTAGTTGTAGTTGGTAGTTGTAGTTGATAGTTGTAGTTGGTAGTTGTAGTTGGTAGTTGTAGTTGGTAGTTGCAGTTGGTAGCTGTAGTTGGTAGCTGTAGTTGGTAGTTGTAGTTGGTAGTTGTAGTTGGTAGTTGTAGTTGTAGTTGTTGTTGTAGTTGTAGTTGTAGTTGTAGTTGTAGTTGTAGTTGTAGTTGTATTTGTAGTTTGTAGTTGTAGTTGGTAGTTGTAGTTGGTTTGTTGTAGTTGGTAGTTGTAGTTGGTAGTTGTAGTTGGTAGTTGTAGTTGGTAGTTGTAGTTGGTAGTTGTAGTTGGTTTGTTGTAGTTGGTAGTTGCAGTTGGTAGTTGCAGTTGGTAGTTGCAGTTGGTAGTTGTAGTTGGTAGTTGTAGTTGGTAGTTGTAGATGGTAGTTGTAGTTGGTAGTTGCAGTTGGTAGTTGTAGTTGGTAGTTGTAGTTGGTAGTTGTAGTTTGTAGTTGTAGTTGGTAGTTGTAGTTGGTAGATGTATTTGGTAGTTGTAGTTGGTCGTTGGAGTTGGTAGTTGCAGTTGGTAGTTGCAGTTGGTAGTTGTAGTTGTTGTTGTAGGTGGTAGTTGTAGTTGTAGTTGTAGTTGTAGTTGTAGTTGTAGTTGTAGTTGTAGTTGTAGTTGTAGTTGTAGTTGTAGTTGTAGTTGTAGTTGTAGTTGTAGTTGTAGTTGTAGTTGTAGTTGTAGTTGTAGTTGTAGTTGTAGTTGTAGTTGTAGTTGTAGTTGTAGTTGTTGTTGTTGTCGTTGTTGTTGTCGTTGTTGTCGTTGTTGTCGTTGTTGTCGTTGCTGTCGTTGTTGTCGTTGTTGTCGTTGCTGTCGTTGCTGTCGTTGCTTTCGTTGCTGTCGTTGCTGTCGTTGTTGTCGTTGTTGTCGTTGTTGCCGTTGTTGCCGTTGTTGTCGTTGTTGTCGTTGTTGTCGTTGTTGTCGTTGTTGTTATTGTAGTTGTTCTCGTTGTTGTCGTCGTTGTCGTCGTTGTCGTCGTTGTCGTCGTTGTTCTCGTTGTTGTTGTTGTTGTCGTTGTTGTCGTTGTTGTTGTTGTTGCTGTTGTTGTTGTAGTTGTAGTTGTTGTTGTAGTTGTTGTTGTTGTTGTAGTTGTAGTTGTAGTTGTAGTTGTAGTTGTAGTTGTAGTTGTAGTTGTAGTTGTTGTTGTTGTTGTAGTTGTAGTTGTAGTAGTAGTTGTAGTTGTAGGTGTAGTTGTAGTTGTAGTTGTAGTTGTAGTTGTTGTTGTAGTTGTTGTTGTAGTTGTAGTTGTAGTTGGTAGTTGTAGTTGGTAGTTGTAGTTGGTAGTTGGAGTTGGTATTTGCAGTTGGTAGTTGCAGTTAGTAGTTGCAGTTGGTAGTTGTAGTTGGTAGTTGTAGTTGGTAGTTGGTAGTTGTAGTTGTAGTTGTAGTTGGTAGTTGTAGTTGGTAGTTGTAGTTGGTAGTTGAAGTTGGTAGTTGTAGCTGGCTGTTGTAGCTGGCAGTTGTAGCTGGCAGTTGTAGCTGGCAGTTGTAGCTTGCAGTTGTAGCTGGCAGTTGTAGCTGGCAGTTGTAACTGGCATTTGTAGCTGGCAGTTGTAGCTGGCAGTTGTAGCTGGCTGTTGTAGCTGGCAGTTGTAGCTGGCAGTTGTAGCTGGCAGTTGTAGCTGGCAGTTGTAGCTCGTAGTTGTAGTTGGTAGTTGTAGTTGGTAGTTGTAGTTGCTGGTTGTAGTTTGTAGTTGTAGTTGGTAGTTGTAGTTGGTAGTTGTAGTTGGTAGATGTATTTGGTAGTTGTAGTTGGTCGTTGGAGTTGGTAGTTGCAGTTGGTAGTCGCAGTTGGTAGTTGCAGTTGGTAGTTGCAGGTGGTAGTTGCAGTTGGTAGTTGTAGTTGGTAGTTGTAGTTGGTAGTTGTAGTTGGTAGTTGTAGTTGGTAGTTGTAGTTGGTAGTTGTAGCTGGTAGTTGTAGTTGGTAGTTGTAGTTGGTAGTTGTAGTTGTAGTTGTAGTTGTAGTTGTTGTTGTAGTTGTAGTTGTAGTTGTAGTTGTAGTTGTAGTTGTAGTTGTAGTTGTAGTTGTAGTTGTAGTTGTAGTTGTAGTTGTAGTTGTAGTTGTAGTTGTAGTTGTAGTTGTAGTTGTAGTTGTAGTTGTAGTTGTAGTTGTAGTTGTAGTTGTAGTTGTAGTTGTTGTTGTTGCTGTTGTTGTTGTTGTAGTTGTTATTGTTGTAGTTGTTGTTGTGGTTGTAGTTGTTGGTGTGTCGTTGTCGTTGTCGTTGTCGTTGTTGTTGTCGTTGTTGTCGTTGTTGTCGTTGTTGTCGTTGCTGTCGTTGTTGTCGTTGTTGTCGTTGCTGTCGTTGCTGTCGTTGCTTTCGTTGCTGTCGTTGCTGTCGTTGCTGTCGTTGTTGTCGTTGTTGCCGTTGTTGCCGTGGTTGTCGTTGTTGTCGTTGTTGTCGTTGTTGTCGTTGTTGTCGTTGTTGTCGTTGTTGTCGTTGTTGTCGTTGTTGTTATTGTAGTTGTTCTCGTTGTTGTCGTCGTTGTCGTCGTTGTCGTCGTTGTTCTCGTTGTTGTTGTTGTTGTCGTTGTTGTCGTTGTTGTTGTTGTTGCTGTTGTTGTTGTAGTTGTAGTTGTTGTTGTAGTTGTTGTTGTTGTTGTAGTTGTAGTTGTAGTTGTAGTTGTAGTTGTAGTTGTAGTTGTTGTTGTTGTTGTAGTTGTAGTTGTAGTAGTAGTTGTAGTTGTAGGTGTAGTTGTAGTTGTAGTTGTAGTTGTAGTTGTTGTTGTAGTTGTTGTTGTAGTTGCAGTTGTAGTTGTAGTTGTAGTTGTAGTTGTAGTCGTATTTGTAGTTGTAGTTGTAGATGTAGTTGTAGTTGGTAGTTGTAGTTGGTAGTTGTAGTTGGTAGTTGGTAGTTGTAGTTGTAGTTGTAGTTGGTAGTTGTAGTTGGTAGTTGTAGTTGGTAGTTGTAGTTGGTAGTTGTAGTTGGTAGTTGTAGTTGGAAGTTGTAGTTGGTAGTTGTAGTTGTAGTTGTAGTTGTAGTTGATAGTTGTAGTTGGTAGTTGTAGTTGGTAGTCGTAGTTGATAGTTGTAGTTGGTAGTTGTAGTTGGTAGTTGTAGTTCGTAGTTGTAGTTGGTAGTTGTTGTTGGTAGTTGTAGTTGGTAGTTGTAGTTGGTTGTTGTAGTTGGTAGTTGTAGTTGGTAGTTGTAGTTGGTAGTTGTAGTTGGTAGTTGTAGTTTGTAGTTGTAGTTGGTAGTTGTAGATGGTAGTTGTAGTTGGTAGTTGTAGTTGGTAGTTGTAGTTGGTAGTTGTAGTTGGTAGTTGTAGTTGTTAGTTGTAGTTGGTAGTTGTAGTTGGTAGTTGTAGTTGGTAGTTGTAGTTGGTAGTTGTAGTTGTAGCTGTAGTTGATAGTTGTAGTTGGTAGTTGTAGTTGGTAGTTGTAGTTGGTAGTTGTAGTTGGTAGTTGTAGTTGGTAGTTGTAGTTGGTAGTTGTAGTTGTAGTTGTAGTTGGTAGTTGTAGTTGGTAGTTGTAGTTGGTAGTTGGAGTTGGTAGTTGCAGTTGGTAGTTGCAGTTAGTAGTTGCAGTTGGTAGTTGTAGTTGGTAGTTGGTAGTTGTAGTTGGTAGTTGTAGTTGGTAGTTGTAGTTGGTAGTTGTAGTTTGTAGTTGTAGTTGGTAGTTGTAGTTGGTAGTTGTAGTTGGTAGTTGTAGTTGGTAGTTGTAGTTGGTAGTTGTAGTTGGTAGTTGTAGTTGGTTTGTTGTAGTTGGTAGTTGTAGTTGGTAGTTGGTAGTTGTAGTTGTAGTTGTAGTTGGTAGTTGTAGTTGGTAGTTGTAGTTGGTAGTTGTAGTTGGTAGTTGTAGTTGGTAGTTGTAGTTGGTAGTTGTAGGTGGTAGTTGTAGTTGTAGTTGTAGTTGTAGTTGATAGTTGTAGTTGGTAGTTGTAGTTGGTAGTCGTAGTTGGTAGTTGTAGTTGGTAGTTGTAGTTGGTAGTTGTAGTTGGTAGTTGTAGTTGGTAGTTGTAGTTTGTAGTTGTAGTTGGTAGTTGTAGTTGGTAGTTGTAGTTGGTAGTTGTAGTTGGTAGTTGTAGTTGGTAGTTGTAGTTGGTAGTTGTAGTTGGTTTGTTGTAGTTGGTAGTTGTAGTTGGTTTGTTGTAGTTGGTAGTTGTTGTTGTAGTTGTAGTTGGTAGTTGTAGTTGGTAGTTGTAGTTGTAGTTGTAGTTGTAGTTGATAGTTGTAGTTGGTAGTTGTAGTTGGCAGTCGTAGTTGGTAGTTGTAGTTGGTAGTTGTAGTTGGTAGTTGTAGTTCGTAGTTGTAGTTGGTAGTTGTTGTTGGTAGTTGTAGTTGGTAGTTGTAGTTGGTAGTTGTAGTTGGTAGTTGTAGTTGGTAGTTGTAGTTGGTAGTTGTAGTTGGTAGTTGTAGTTTGTAGTTGTAGTTGGTAGTTGTAGATGGTAGTTGTAGTTGGTAGTTGTAGTTGGTAGTTGTAGTTGGTAGTTGTAGTTGGTAGTTGTAGTTGGTAGTTGTAGTTGGTAGTTGTAGTTGTAGCTGTAGTTGATAGTTGATAGTTGTAGTTGGTAGTTGTAGTTGGTAGTTGTAGTTGGTAGTTGTAGTTGGTAGTTGTAGTTGGTAGTTGTAGTTTGTAGTTGCAGTTCCTAGTTGTAGTTGGTAGTTGCAGTTGGTAGTTGCAGTTGGTAGTTGCAGTTGGTAGTTGCAGTTGGTACTTGCAGTTGGTAGTTGTAGTTGGTAGTTGTAGTTGGTAGTTGTAGTTGGTAGTTGTAGTTGGTAGTTGTAGTTGGTAGTTGAAGTTGGTAGTTGTAGCTGGCTGTTGTAGCTGGCAGTTGTAGCTGGCAGTTGTAGCTGGCAGTTGTAGCTTGCAGTTGTAGCTGGCAGTTGTAGCTGGCAGTTGTAACTGGCATTTGTAGCTGGCAGTTGTAGCTGGCAGTTGTAGCTCGTAGTTGTAGTTGGTAGTTGTAGTTGGTAGTTGTAGTTGTAGTTGTAGTTGTAGTTGTAGTTGTAGTTGTAGTTGTAGTTGTAGTTGTAGTTGTAGTTGTAGTTGTTGTTGTTGCTGTTGTTGTTGTAGTAGTTGTTATTGTTGTAGTTGTTGTTGTGGTTGTAGTTGTTGGTGTGTCGTTGTCGTTGTCGTTGTCGTTGTTGTTGTCGTTGTTGTCGTTGTTGTCGTTGTTGTCGTTGCTGTCGTTGTTGTCGTTGTTGTCGTTGCTGTCGTTGCTGTCGTTGCTTTCGTTGCTGTCGTTGCTGTCGTTGTTGTCGTTGTTGTCGTTGTTGCCGTTGTTGCCGTGGTTGTCGTTGTTGTCGTTGTTGTCGTTGTTGTCGTTGTTGTCGTTGTTGTCGTTGTTGTCGTTGTTGTCGTTGTTGTTATTGTAGTTGTTCTCGTTGTTGTCGTCGTTGTCGTCGTTGTCGTCGTTGTCGTCGTTGTTCTCGTTGTTGTTGTTGTTGTCGTTGTTGTCGTTGTTGTTGTTGTTGCTGTTGTTGTTGTAGTTGTAGTTGTTGTTGTAGTTGTTGTTGTTGTTGTAGTTGTAGTTGTAGTTGTAGTTGTAGTTGTAGTTGTAGTTGTAGTTGTAGTTGTTGTTGTTGTTGTAGTTGTAGTTGTAGTAGTAGTTGTAGTTGTAGGTGTAGTTGTAGTTGTAGTTGTAGTTGTAGTTGTTGTTGTAGTTGTTGTTGTAGTTGCAGTTGTAGTTGTAGTTGTAGTTGTAGTTGTAGTTGTAGTCGTAGTTGTAGTTGTAGTTGTAGATGTAGTTGTAGTTGGTAGTTGTAGTTGGTAGTTGTAGTTGGTAGTTGGTAGTTGTAGTTGTAGTTGTAGTTGGTAGTTGTAGTTGGTAGTTGTAGTTGGTAGTTGTAGTTGGTAGTTGTAGTTGGTAGTTGTAGTTGGTAGTTGTAGTTGGTAGTTGTAGTTGTAGTTGTAGTTGTAGTTGATAGTTGTAGTTGGTAGTTGTAGTTGGTAGTCGTAGTTGATAGTTGTAGTTGGTAGTTGTAGTTGGTAGTTGTAGTTCGTAGTTGTAGTTGGTAGTTGTTGTTGGTAGTTGTAGTTGGTAGTTGTAGTTGGTTGTTGTAGTTGGTAGTTGTAGTTGGTAGTTGTAGTTGGTAGTTGTAGTTGGTAGTTGTAGTTTGTAGTTGTAGTTGGTAGCTGTAGATGGTCGTTGTAGTTGGTAGTTGTAGTTGGTAGTTGTAGTTGGTAGTTGTAGTTGGTAGTTGTAGTTGTTAGTTGTAGTTGGTAGTTGTAGTTGGTAGTTGTAGTTGGTAGTTGTAGTTGGTAGTTGTAGTTGGTAGTTGTAGTTGTAGCTGTAGTTGATAGTTGTAGTTGGTAGTTGTAGTTGGTAGTTGTAGTTGGTAGTTGTAGTTGGTAGTTGTAGTTGGTAGTTGTAGTTGGTAGTTGTAGTTGTAGTTGTAGTTGGTAGTTGTAGTTGGTAGTTGTAGTTGGTAGTTGGAGTTGGTATTTGCAGTTGGTAGTTGCAGTTAGTAGTTGCAGTTGGTAGTTGTAGTTGGTAGTTGGTAGTTGTAGTTGGTAGTTGTAGTTGGTAGTTGTAGTTGGTAGTTGTAGTTTGTAGTTGTAGTTGGTAGTTGTAGTTGGTAGTTGTAGTTGGTAGTTGTAGTTGGTAGATGTATTTGGTAGTTGTAGTTGGTAGTTGTAGTTGGTAGTTGTAGTTGGTAGTTGTAGTTGGTAGTTGTAGTTGGTAGTTGTAGTTGGTAGTTGTAGTTGGTAGTTGTAGTTGGTAGTTGTAGTTGGTAGTTGTAGTTGGTAGTTGTAGTCGGTAGTTGTAGTTGTAGTTGGTAGTTGTAGTCGGTAGTTGTAGTTGTAGTTGTAGTTGTAGTTGTTGTTGTAGTTGTAGTTGTAGTTGTAGTTGTAGTTGTTGTTGTTGCTGTTGTTGTTGTTGTAGTTGTTATTGTTGTAGTTGTTGTTGTGGTTGTAGTTGTTGGTGTATCGTTGTCGTTGTCGTTGTCGTTGTTGTTGTCGCTGTTGTCGTTGTTGTCGTTGTTGTCGTTGCTGTCGTTGTTGTCGTTGTTGTCGTTGCTGTCGTTGCTGTCGTTGCTTTCGTTGCTGTCGTTGCTGTCGTTGTTGTCGTTGTTGTCGTTGTTGCCGTTGTTGCCGTGGTTGTCGTTGTTGTCGTTGTTGCCGTTGTTGCCGTGGTTGTCGTTGTTGTCGTTGTTGTCGTTGTTGTCGTTGTTGTCGTTGTTGTCGTTGTTGTCGTTGTTGTCGTTGTTGTTATTGTAGTTGTTCTCGTTGTTCTCGTTGTTGTTATTGTTGTCGTTGTTGTCGTTGTTGTTGTTGTTGCTGTTGTTGTTGTAGTTGTAGTTGTTGTTGTAGTTGTTGTTGTTGTTGTAGTTGTAGTTGTAGTTGTAGTTGTAGTTGTAGTTGTTGTTGTTGTTGTAGTTGTAGTTGTAGTAGTAGTTGTAGTTGTAGTTGTTGTCGTTGTTGTCGTTGTTGTCGTTGTTGTCGTTGTTGTCGTTGTTGTCGTTGTTGTTATTGTAGTTGTTCTCGTTGTTGTCGTCGTTGTCGTCGTTGTCGTCGTTGTCGTCGTTGTTCTCGTTGTTGTTGTTGTTGTCGTTGTTGTCGTTGTTGTTGTTGTTGCTGTTGTTGTTGTAGTTGTAGTTGTTGTTGTAGTTGTTGTTGTTGTTGTAGTTGTAGTTGTAGTTGTAGTTGTAGTTGTAGTTGTAGTTGTAGTTGTAGTTGTAGTTGTTGTTGTTGTTGTAGTTGTAGTTGTAGTAGTAGTTGTAGTTGTAGGTGTAGTTGTAGTTGTAGTTGTAGTTGTTGTTGTAGTTGTTGTTGTAGTTGTAGTTGTAGTTGGTAGTTGTAGTTGGTAGTTGTAGTTGGTAGTTGGAGTTGGTATTTGCAGTTGGTAGTTGCAGTTAGTAGTTGCAGTTGGTAGTTGTAGTTGGTAGTTGGTAGTTGTAGTTGGTAGTTGTAGTTGTAGTTGTAGTTGGTAGTTGTAGTTGGTAGTTGTAGTTGGTAGTTGTAGTTGGTAGTTGTAGTTGGTAGTTGTAGTTGGTAGTTGTAGTTGGTAGTTGTAGGTGGTAGTTGTAGTTGTAGTTGTAGTTGTAGTTGATAGTTGTAATTGGTAGTTGTAGTTGGTAGTCGTAGTTGGTAGTTGTAGTTGGTAGTTGTAGTTGGTAGTTGTAGTTCGTAGTTGTAGTTGGTAGTTGTTGTTGGTAGTTGTAGTTGGTAGTTGTAGTTGGTAGTTGTAGTTGGTAGTTGTAGTTGGTAGTTGTAGTTGGTAGTTGTAGTTGGTAGTTGTAGTTGGTAGTTGTAGTTGGTAGTTGTAGTTTGTAGTTGTAGTTGATAGTTGTAGATGGTAGTTGTAGTTGGTAGTTGTAGCTGGTAGTTGTAGTTGGTAGTTGTAGTTGGTAGTTGTAGTTGGTAGTTGTAGTTGGTAGTTGTAGTTGGTAGTTGTAGTTGGTAGTTGTAGTTGTAGCTGTAGTTGATAGTTGTAGTTGGTAGTTGTAGTTGGTAGTTGTAGTTGGTAGTTGTAGTTGGTAGTTGTAGTTGGTAGTTGTAGTTGTAGTTGTAGTTGGTAGTTGTAGTTGGTAGTTGTAGTTGGTAGTTGGAGTTGGTAGTTGCAGTTGGTAGTTGCAGTTAGTAGTTGCAGTTGGTAGTTGTAGTTGGTAGTTGTAGTTGGTAGTTGTAGTTGGTAGTTGTAGTTGGTAGTTGTAGTTGGTAGTTGTAGTTGGTAGTTGTAGTTGGTAGTTGTAGTTGGTAGTTGTAGTTGGTAGTTGTAGTTGGTAGTTGTAGTTGGTAGTTGTAGTTGGTAGTTGTAGTTGGTAGTTGCAGTTGGTAGTTGTAGTTGGTAGTTGTAGTTGGTAGTTGTTGTTGGTAGTTGTAGTTGGTAGTTGTAGTTGGTAGTTGTAGCTGGCAGTTGTAGCTGGCAGTTGTAGCTGGCTGTTGTAGCTGGCAGTTGTAGCTGGCAGTTGTAGCTGGCAGTTGTAGCTGGTAGTTGTAGTTGGTAGTTGTAGGTGGTAGTTGTAGTTGGTAGTTGTAGTTGGTAGTTGTAGTTTGTAGTTGTAGTTGGTAGTTGTAGTTGGTAGATGTATTTGGTAGTTGTAGTTGGTCGTTGGAGTTGGTAGTTGCAGTTGGTAGTTGCAGTTGGTAGTTGTAGTTGTTGTTGTAGTTGGTAGTTGTAGTTGTAGTTGTAGT
Organism: Andrena hattorfiana; assembly: GCA_944738655.2. NCBI lineage: Eukaryota > Metazoa > Arthropoda > Insecta > Hymenoptera > Andrenidae > Andrena > Andrena hattorfiana. The sequence continues at coordinate 46,645,394 of OX122890.1, read as the reverse complement.
TGTAGTTGTAGTTGTAGTTGTTGTTGTAGTTGGTAGTTGTAGTTGGTAGTTGTAGTTGGTAGTTCTAGTTGGTTTGTTGTAGTTGGTAGTTGCAGTTGGTAGTTGCAGTTGGTAGTTGTAGTTCCAGTTGGTAGTTGTAGCTGTTGTTGTTTTTGTAGTTGTTGTTGTTGCAGTTGTTGTTGTTGTTGTAGTTGTTGTTGTTGTTGTAGTTGTTGTTGTTGTTGTAGTTGTAGTTGTAGTTGCAGTTGGTAGTTGTAGTTGGTAGTTGTAGTTGTTAGTTGTAGTTGGTAGTTGTAGTTGGTAGTTGTAGTTGGTAGTTGTAGTTGGTAGTTGTAGTTGGTAGTTGTAGTTGTAGCTGTAGTTGATAGTTGTAGTTGGTAGTTGTAGTTGGTAGTTGTAGTTGGTAGTTGTAGTTGGTAGTTGTAGTTGGTAGTTGTAGTTGGTAGTTGTAGTTGTAGTTGTAGTTGGTAGTTGTAGTTGGTAGTTGTAGTTGGTAGTTGGAGTTGGTATTTGCAGTTGGTAGTTGCAGTTAGTAGTTGCAGTTGGTAGTTGTAGTTGGTAGTTGGTAGTTGTAGTTGGTAGTTGTAGTTGGTAGTTGTAGTTGGTAGTTGTAGTTTGTAGTTGTAGTTGGTAGTTGTAGTTGGTAGTTGTAGTTGGTAGTTGTAGTTGGTAGATGTATTTGGTAGTTGTAGTTGGTAGTTGTAGTTGGTAGTTGTAGTTGGTAGTTGTAGTTGGTAGTTGTAGTTGGTAGTTGTAGTTGGTAGTTGTAGTTGGTAATTGTAGTTGGTAGTTGTAGTTGGTAGTTGTAGTTGGTAGTTGTAGTCGGTAGTTGTAGTTGTAGTTGGTAGTTGTAGTCGGTAGTTGTAGTTGTAGTTGTAGTTGTAGTTGTTGTTGTAGTTGTAGTTGTAGTTGTAGTTGTAGTTGTTGTTGTTGCTGTTGTTGTTGTTGTAGTTGTTATTGTTGTAGTTGTTGTTGTGGTTGTAGTTGTTGGTGTGTCGTTGTCGTTGTCGTTGTCGTTGTTGTTGTCGCTGTTGTCGTTGTTGTCGTTGTTGTCGTTGCTGTCGTTGTTGTCGTTGTTGTCGTTGCTGTCGTTGCTGTCGTTGCTTTCGTTGCTGTCGTTGCTGTCGTTGTTGTCGTTGTTGTCGTTGTTGCCGTTGTTGCCGTGGTTGTCGTTGTTGTCGTTGTTGCCGTTGTTGCCGTGGTTGTCGTTGTTGTCGTTGTTGTCGTTGTTGTCGTTGTTGTCGTTGTTGTCGTTGTTGTCGTTGTTGTCGTTGTTGTTATTGTAGTTGTTCTCGTTGTTCTCGTTGTTGTTGTTGTTGTCGTTGTTGTCGTTGTTGTTGTTGTTGCTGTTGTTGTTGTAGTTGTAGTTGTTGTTGTAGTTGGTAGTTGGTAGTTGTAGTTGGTAGTTGTAGTTGGTAGATGTATTTGGTAGTTGTAGTTGGTAGTTGTAGTTTGTAGTTGTAGTTGGTAGTTGTAGTTGGTAGTTGTAGTTGGTAGTTGTAGTTGGTAGATGTATTTGGTAGTTGTAGTTGGTAGTTGTAGTTGGTAGTTGTAGTTGGTAGTTGTAGTTGGTAGTTGTAGTTGGTAGTTGTAGTTGGTAGTTGTAGTTGGTAGTTGTAGTTGGTAGTTGTAGTTGGTAGTTGTAGTTGGTAGTTGTAGTTGGTAGTTGTAGTTGGTAGTTGTAGTTGGTAGTTGTAGTTGGTAGTTGTAGTTGGTAGTTGTAGTTGTAGTTGTAGTTGGTAGTTGTAGTTGGTAGATGTATTTGGTAGTTGTAGTTGGTAGTTGTAGTTGGTAGTTGTAGTTGGTAGTTGTAGTTGGTAGTTGTAGTTGGTAGTTGTAGTTGTAGTTGGTAGTTGGTAGTTGTAGTTGGTAGTTGTAGTTGGTAGTTGTAGTTGTAGCTGTAGTTGATAGTTGTAGTTGGTAGTTGTAGTTGGTAGTTGTAGTTGGTAGTTGTAGTTGGTAGTTGTAGTTGGTAGTTGTAGTTGGTAGTTGTAGTTGTAGTTGTAGTTGGTAGTTGTAGTTGGTAGTTGTAGTTGGTAGTTGGAGTTGGTATTTGCAGTTGGTAGTTGCAGTTAGTAGTTGCAGTTGGTAGTTGTAGTTGGTAGTTGGTCGTTGTAGTTGGTAGTTGTAGTTGGTAGTTGTAGTTGGTAGTTGGAGTTGGTAGTTGCAGTTGGTAGTTGCAGTTAGTAGTTGCAGTTGGTAGTTGTAGTTGGTAGTTGTAGTTGGTAGTTGTAGTTGGTAGTTGTAGTTGGTAGTTGTAGTTGGTAGTTGTAGTTGGTAGTTGTAGTTGTTAGTTGTAGTTGGTAGTTGTAGTTGGTAGTTGTAGTTGGTAGTTGTAGTTGGTAGTTGTAGTTGGTAGTTGTAGTTGGTAGTTGCAGTTGGTAGTTGTAGTTGGTAGTTGTAGTTGGTAGTTGTTGTTGGTAGTTGTAGTTGGTAGTTGTAGTTGGTAGTTGTAGCTGGCAGTTGTAGCTGGCAGTTGTAGCTGGCTGTTGTAGCTGGCAGTTGTAGCTGGCAGTTGTAGCTGGCAGTTGTAGCTGGTAGTTGTAGTTGGTAGTTGTAGGTGGTAGTTGTAGTCGGTAGTTGTAGTTGGTAGTTGTAGTTTGTAGTTGTAGTTGGTAGTTGTAGTTGGTAGATGTATTTGGTAGTTGTAGTTGGTCGTTGGAGTTGGTAGTTGCAGTTGGTAGTTGCAGTTGGTAGTTGTAGTTGTTGTTGTAGTTGGTAGTTGTAGTTGTAGTTGTAGTTGTAGTTGTAGTTGTTGTTGTAGTTGGTAGTTGTAGTTGGTAGTTGTAGTTGGTAGTTCTAGTTGGTTTGTTGTAGTTGGTAGTTGCAGTTGGTAGTTGCAGTTGGTAGTTGTAGTTCCAGTTGGTAGTTGTAGCTGTTGTTGTTTTTGTAGTTGTTGTTGTTGCAGTTGTTGTTGTTGTTGTAGTTGTTGTTGTTGTTGTAGTTGTTGTTGTTGTTGTAGTTGTAGTTGTAGTTGCAGTTGGTAGTTGTAGTTGGTAGTTGTAGTAGGTAGTTGTAATTGTAGTTGTTGTTGTAGTTGTAGTTGTAGTTGTAGTTGTAGTTGTAGTTGTAGTTGTAGTTGGTAGTTGTAGTTGGTAGTTGTAGTTGGTAGTTGTAGTTGGTAGCTGTAGTTGGTAGTTGTAGTTGGTAGTTGTACTTGGTAGGTGTAGTTGGTAGTTGTAGTTGGTAGTTGTAGTTGGTAGTTGTAGTTGGTAGTTGCAGTTGGTAGTTGCAGTTGGTAGCTGTAGTTTGTAGTTGTAGTTGGTAGTTGTAGTTGGTAGTTGTAGTTGGTAGTTGTAGTTGGTAGTTGTAGTTGGTAGTTGTAGTTGGTAGTTGTAGTTGGTAGTTGTAGCTGGTAGTTGTAGCTGGTAGTTGTAGTTGGTAGTTGCAGTTGGTAGTTGCAGTTGGTAGTTGTAGTTGGTAGTTGCAGTTGGTAGTTGTAGTTGGTAGTTGTAGTTGGTAGTTGTAGTTGGCAGTTGTAGTTGGTAGTGGTAGTTGTAGTTGTAGTTGGTAGTTGTAGTTGGTAGTTGTAGTTGGTAGTTGTAGTTGGTAGTTGTAGTTGGTAATTGTAGTTGGTAGTTGTAGTTGGTAGTTGTAGTTGGTAGTTGTAGTTGGTAGTTGTAGTTGTTAGTTGCAGTTGGTAGTTGTAGGTGGTAGTTGTAGTTGGTAGTTGTAGTTGGTAGTTCTAGTTGGTTTGTTGTAGTTGGTAGTTGCAGTTGGTAGTTGCAGTTGGTAGTTGTAGTTCCAGTTGGTAGTTGTAGTTGTTGTTGTTTTTGTAGTTGTTGTTGTTGCAGTTGTTGTTGTTGTTGTAGTTGTTGTTGTTGTTGTAGTTGTTGTTGTTGTTGTAGTTGTAGTTGTAGTTGCAGTTGGTAGTTGTAGTTGGTAGTTGTAATTGTAGTTGTTGTTGTAGTTGTAGTTGTAGTTGTAGTTGTAGTTGTAGTTGTAGTTGTAGTTGTAGTTGGTAGTTGTAGTTGGTAGTTGTAGTTGGTAGTTGTAGTTGGTAGCTGTAGTTGGTAGTTGTAGTTGGTACTTGTACTTGGTAGGTGTAGTTGGTAGTTGTAGTTGGTAGTTGTAGTTGGTAGTTGTAGTTGGTAGTTGCAGTTGGTAGTTGCAGTTGGTAGCTGTAGTTTGTAGTTGTAGTTGGTAGTTGTAGTTGGTAGTTGTAGTTGGTAGTTGTAGTTGGTAGTTGTAGTTGGTAGTTGTAGCTGGTAGTTGTAGTTGGTAGTTGTAGTTGGTAGTTGCAGTTGGTAGTTGTAGTTGGTAGTTGTAGTTGGTAGTTGTAGTTGGTAGTTGTAGTTGGTAGTTATAGTTGGTAGTTGTAGTTGGTAGTTGTAGTTGGTAGTTGTAGTTGGTAGTTGTAGTTGGTAGTTGTAGTTGGTAGTTGTAGTTGGTAGTTGTAGTTGGTAGTTGTAGTTGGTAGTTGTAGTTGGTAGTTGTAGTTGGTAGTTGTACTTGGTAGTTGTAGTTGGTAGTTGTAGTTGGTAGTTGTAGTTGGTATTTGTAGTTGGTAGTTGCAGTTGGTAGTTGTAGGTGGTAGTTGTAGTTGGTAGTTGTAGTTGGTAGTTGTAGTTGGTAGTTGTAGTTGGTAGTTGTAGTTGGTAGTTGTAGTTGGTAGTTGTAGTTGGTAGTTGTAGTTGGTAGTTGTAGGTGGTAGTTGTAGTTGGTAGTTGTAGTTGGTAGTTGTAGTTGGTAGTTGTAGTTGGTAGTTGTAGTTGGTAGTTGTAGTTGGTAGTTGTAGTTGGTAGTTGTAGTTGGTAGTTGTAGTTGGTAGTTGTAGTTGTAGTTGTAGTTGTAGTTGGTAGTTGTAGTTGGTAGTTGTAGTTGGTAGTTGTTGTTGTAGTTGTTGTAGTTGTAGTTGTAGATGTAGTTGTAGTTGTAGTTGGTAGTTGTAGTTGGTAGTTGTAGTTGGTAGTTGTAGATGGTAGTTGTAGTTGGTAGTTGTAGTTGGTAGTTGTACTTGGTAGTTGTAGTTGGTAGTTGCAGTTGGTAGTTGTAGTTGGTAGTTGTAGATGGTAGTTGTAGTTGGTAGTTGTAGTTGGTAGTTGTAGCTGGCAGTTGTAGCTGGCAGTTGTAGCTGGCTGTTGTAGCTGGCAGTTGTAGCTGGCAGTTGTAGCTGGCAGTTGTAGCTTGCAGTTGTAGCTGGCAGCTGTAGCTGGCAGTTGTAACTGGCATTTGTAGCTGGCAGTTGTAGCTGGCAGTTGTAGCTGGCTGTTGTAGCTGGCAGTTGTAGCTGGCAGTTGTAGCTGGCAGTTGTAGCTGGCAGCTGTAGCTGGCAGTTGTAACTGGCATTTGTAGCTGGCAGTTGTAGCTGGCAGTTGTAGCTGGCTGTTGTAGCTGGCAGTTGTAGCTGGCAGTTGTAGCTGGCAGTTGTAGCTGGCAGTTGTAGCTCGTAGCTGTAGTTGGTAGTTGTAGTTGGTAGTTGTAGTTGGTAGTTGTAGTTTGTAGTTGTAGTTGGTAGTTGTAGTTGGTAGTTGTAGTTGGTAGTTGTAGTTGGTAGTTGGAGTTGGTAGTTGCAGTTGGTAGTTGCAGTTAGTAGTTGCAGTTGGTAGTTGTAGTTGGTAGTTGTAGTTGGTAGTTGTAGTTGGTAGTTGTAGTTGGTAGTTGGAGTTGGTAGTTGCAGTTGGTAGTTGCAGTTGGTAGTTGCAGTTGGTAGTTGCAGTTGGTAGTTGCAGTTGGTAGTTGTAGTTGGTAGTTGTACTTGGTAGTTGTAGTTGGTAGTTGTAGTTGGTAGTTGTAGTTGGTAGTTGTAGTTGGTAGTTGTAGTTGGTAGTTGTAGTTGGTAGTTGTAGTTGGTAGTTGTAGTTGGTAGTTGTAGTTGGTAGTTGTAGTTCGTAGTTGTAGCTGGTAGTTGTAGTTGGTAGATGTAGTTGGTAGTTGTAGTTGGTAGATGTATTTGGTAGTTGTAGTTGGTAGTTGTAGTTGGTAGTTGTAGTTGGTAGTTGTAGTTGGTAGTTGTAGTTGGTAGTTGTAGTTGTAGTTGTAGTTGGTAGTTGTAGTTGGTAGTTGTAGTTGGTAGTTGGAGTTGGTATTTGCAGTTGGTAGTTGCAGTTAGTAGTTGCAGTTGGTAGTTGTAGTTGGTAGTTGGTCGTTGTAGTTGGTAGTTGTAGTTGGTAGTTGTAGTTGGTAGTTGGAGTTGGTAGTTGCAGTTGGTAGTTGCAGTTAGTAGTTGCAGTTGGTAGTTGTAGTTGGTAGTTGTAGTTGGTAGTTGTAGTTGGTAGTTGTAGTTGGTAGTTGTAGTTGGTAGTTGTAGTTGGTAGTTGTAGTTGTTAGTTGTAGTTGGTAGTTGTAGTTGGTAGTTGTAGTTGGTAGTTGTAGTTGGTAGTTGTAGTTGGTAGTTGTAGTTGGTAGTTGCAGTTGGTAGTTGTAGTTGGTAGTTGTAGTTGGTAGTTGTTGTTGGTAGTTGTAGTTGGTAGTTGTAGTTGGTAGTTGTAGCTGGCAGTTGTAGCTGGCAGTTGTAGCTGGCTGTTGTAGCTGGCAGTTGTAGCTGGCAGTTGTAGCTGGCAGTTGTAGCTGGTAGTTGTAGTTGGTAGTTGTAGGTGGTAGTTGTAGTCGGTAGTTGTAGTTGGTAGTTGTAGTTTGTAGTTGTAGTTGGTAGTTGTAGTTGGTAGATGTATTTGGTAGTTGTAGTTGGTCGTTGGAGTTGGTAGTTGCAGTTGGTAGTTGCAGTTGGTAGTTGTAGTTGTTGTTGTAGTTGGTAGTTGTAGTTGTAGTTGTAGTTGTAGTTGTAGTTGTTGTTGTAGTTGGTAGTTGTAGTTGGTAGTTGTAGTTGGTAGTTGTAGTTGGTAGTTGTAGATGGTAGTTGTAGTTGGTAGTTGTAGTTGGTAGTTGTACTTGGTAGTTGTAGTTGGTAGTTGCAGTTGGTAGTTGTAGTTGGTAGTTGTAGATGGTAGTTGTAGTTGGTAGTTGTAGTTGGTAGTTGTAGCTGGCAGTTGTAGCTGGCAGTTGTAGCTGGCTGTTGTAGCTGGCAGTTGTAGCTGGCAGTTGTAGCTGGCAGTTGTAGCTTGCAGTTGTAGCTGGCAGTTGTAGCTGGTAGTTGTAGTTGGTAGTTGTAGGTGGTAGTTGTAGTCGGTAGTTGTAGTTGGTAGTTGTAGTTTGTAGTTGCAGTTGGTAGTTGTAGTTGGTAGTTGTAGTTGGTAGTTGTAGTTGGTAGTTGTAGTTGGTAGTTGTAGTTGGTAGTTGTAGTTGGTAGTTGTAGTTGTTAGTTGTAGTTGGTAGTTGTAGTTGGTAGTTGTAGTTGGCAGTTGTAGCTGGCAGTTGTAGCTGGTAGTTGTAGTTGGTAGTTGTAGTTGGTAGTTGTAGTTGGTAGTTGTAGTTGGTAGTTGTAGTTTGTAGTTGTAGTTGGTAGTTGTAGTTGGTAGATATATTTGGTAGTTGTAGTTGGTCGTTGGAGTTGGTAGTTGCAGTTGGTAGTTGCAGTTGGTAGTTGCAGTTGGTAGTTGTAGTTGTTGTTGTAGTTGGTAGTTGTAGTTGTAGTTGTAGTTGTAGTTGTAGTTGTTGTTGTAGTTGGTAGTTGTAGTTGGTAGTTGTAGTTGGTAGTTGTAGTTGGTAGTTGTAGTTGGTTTGTTGTAGTTGGTAGTTGCAGTTGGTAGTTGCAGTTGGTATTTGCAGTTGGTAGTTGTAGTTCCAGTTGGTAGTTGTAGTTGTTGTTTTTGTAGTTGTTGTTGTAGTTGTTGTTGTTGTTAGAGTTGTTGTTGTTGTTGTAGTTGTACTTGTAGTTGCAGTTGGTAGTTGTAGTTGGTAGTTGTAGTTGGTAGTTGTAGTTGTAGTTGTTGTAGTTGTAGTTGTAGATGTAGTTGTAGTTGTAGTTGGTAGTTGTAGTTGGTAGTTGTAGTTGGTAGTTGTAGATGGTAGTTGTAGTTGGTAGTTGTAGTTGGTAGTTGTACTTGGTAGTTGTAGTTGGTAGTTGCAGTTGGTAGTTGTAGTTGGTAGTTGTAGATGGTAGTTGTAGTTGGTAGTTGTAGTTGGTAGTTGTAGCTGGCAGTTGTAGCTGGCAGTTGTAGCTGGCTGTTGTAGCTGGCAGTTGTAGCTGGCAGTTGTAGCTGGCAGTTGTAGCTTGCAGTTGTAGCTGGCAGCTGTAGCTGGCAGTTGTAACTGGCATTTGTAGCTGGCAGTTGTAGCTGGCAGTTGTAGCTGGCTGTTGTAGCTGGCAGTTGTAGCTGGCAGTTGTAGCTGGCAGTTGTAGCTGGCAGTTGTAGCTCGTAGCTGTAGTTGGTAGTTGTAGTTGGTAGTTGTAGTTGGTAGTTGTAGTTTGTAGTTGTAGTTGGTAGTTGTAGTTGGTAGTTGTAGTTGGTAGATGTATTTGGTAGTTGTAGTTGGTCGTTGGAGTTGGTAGTTGCAGTTGGTAGTCGCAGTTGGTAGATGCAGTTTGTAGTTGCAGGTGGTAGTTGCAGTTGGTAGTTGTAGTTGGTAGTTGTAGTTGGTAGTTGTAGTTGGTAGTTGTAGTTGGTAGTTGTAGTTGGTAGTTGTAGTTGGTAGTTGTAGTTGGTAGTGGTAGTTGGTAGTTGTAGTTGTAGTTGTAGTTGTAGTTGTTGTTGTAGTTGGTAGTTGTAGTTGGTAGTTGTAGTTGGTAGTTCTAGTTGGTTTGTTGTAGTTGGTAGTTGCAGTTGGTAGTTGCAGTTGGTAGTTGTAGTTCCAGTTGGTAGTTGTAGCTGTTGTTGTTTTTGTAGTTGTTGTTGTTGCAGTTGTTGTTGTTGTTGTAGTTGTTGTTGTTGTTGTAGTTGTTGTTGTTGTTGTTGTTGTAGTTGTAGTTGCAGTTGGTAGTTGTAGTTGGTAGTTGTAGTAGGTAGTTGTAATTGTAGTTGTTGTTGTAGTTGTAGTTGTAGTTGTAGTTGTAGTTGTAGTTGTAGTTGGTAGTTGTAGTTGGTAGTTGTAGTTGGTAGTTGTAGTTGGTAGCTGTAGTTGGTAGTTGTAGTTGGTAGTTGTACTTGGTAGGTGTAGTTGGTAGTTGTAGTTGGTAGTTGTAGTTGGTAGTTGTAGTTGGTAGGTGCAGTTGGTAGTTGCAGTTGGTAGCTGTAGTTTGTAGTTGTAGTTGGTAGTTGTAGTTGGTAGTTGTAGTTGGTAGTTGTAGTTGGTAATTGTAGTTGGTAGTTGTAGTTGGTAGTTGTAGTTGGTAGTTGTAGTTGGTAGTTGTAGTTGGTAGTTGCAGTTGGTAGTTGTAGGTGGTAGTTGTAGTTGGTAGTTGTAGTTGGTAGTTGTAGTTGGTAGTTGTAGTTGGTAGTTGTAGTTGGTAGTTGTAGTTGGTAGTTGTAGTTGGTAGTTGTAGTTGGTAGTTGTAGTTGGTAGTTGTAATTGGTAGTTGTAGTTGTAGTTGTAGTTGGTAGTTGTAGTTGGTAGTTGTAGTTGGTAGTTGGAGTTGGTAGTTGCAGTTGGTAGTTGCAGTTGGTAGTTGCAGTTGGTAGTTGCAGTTGGTAGTTGCAGTTGGTAGTTGTAGTTGGTAGTTGTACTTGGTAGTTGTAGTTGGTAGTTGTAGTTGGTAGTTGTAGTTGGTAGTTGTAGTTGGTAGTTGTAGTTGGTAGTTGTAGTTGGTAGTTGTAGTTGGTAGTTGTAGTTGGTAGTTGTAGTTCGTAGTTGTAGCTGGTAGTTGTAGTTGGTAGATGTAGTTGGTAGTTGCAGTTGGTAGTTGTAGTTGGTAGTTGTAGTTGGTAGTTGTAGTTGGTAGTTGTAGTTGATAGTTGTAGTTGGTAGTTGTAGTTGGTAGTTGTAGTTGGTAGTTGCAGTTGGTAGCTGTAGTTGGTAGCTGTAGTTGGTAGTTGTAGTTGGTAGTTGTAGTTGGTAGTTGTAGTTGTAGTTGTTGTTGTAGTTGTAGTTGTAGTTGTAGTTGTAGTTGTAGTTGTAGTTGTATTTGTAGTTTGTAGTTGTAGTTGGTAGTTGTAGTTGGTTTGTTGTAGTTGGTAGTTGTAGTTGGTAGTTGTAGTTGGTAGTTGTAGTTGGTAGTTGTAGTTGGTAGTTGTAGTTGGTTTGTTGTAGTTGGTAGTTGCAGTTGGTAGTTGCAGTTGGTAGTTGCAGTTGGTAGTTGTAGTTGGTAGTTGTAGTTGGTAGTTGTAGATGGTAGTTGTAGTTGGTAGTTGCAGTTGGTAGTTGTAGTTGGTAGTTGTAGTTGGTAGTTGTAGTTTGTAGTTGTAGTTGGTAGTTGTAGTTGGTAGATGTATTTGGTAGTTGTAGTTGGTCGTTGGAGTTGGTAGTTGCAGTTGGTAGTTGCAGTTGGTAGTTGTAGTTGTTGTTGTAGGTGGTAGTTGTAGTTGTAGTTGTAGTTGTAGTTGTAGTTGTAGTTGTAGTTGTAGTTGTAGTTGTAGTTGTAGTTGTAGTTGTAGTTGTAGTTGTAGTTGTAGTTGTAGTTGTAGTTGTAGTTGTAGTTGTAGTTGTAGTTGTAGTTGTAGTTGTAGTTGTAGTTGTAGTTGTTGTTGTTGTCGTTGTTGTTGTCGTTGTTGTCGTTGTTGTCGTTGTTGTCGTTGCTGTCGTTGTTGTCGTTGTTGTCGTTGCTGTCGTTGCTGTCGTTGCTTTCGTTGCTGTCGTTGCTGTCGTTGTTGTCGTTGTTGTCGTTGTTGCCGTTGTTGCCGTTGTTGTCGTTGTTGTCGTTGTTGTCGTTGTTGTCGTTGTTGTTATTGTAGTTGTTCTCGTTGTTGTCGTCGTTGTCGTCGTTGTCGTCGTTGTCGTCGTTGTTCTCGTTGTTGTTGTTGTTGTCGTTGTTGTCGTTGTTGTTGTTGTTGCTGTTGTTGTTGTAGTTGTAGTTGTTGTTGTAGTTGTTGTTGTTGTTGTAGTTGTAGTTGTAGTTGTAGTTGTAGTTGTAGTTGTAGTTGTAGTTGTAGTTGTTGTTGTTGTTGTAGTTGTAGTTGTAGTAGTAGTTGTAGTTGTAGGTGTAGTTGTAGTTGTAGTTGTAGTTGTAGTTGTTGTTGTAGTTGTTGTTGTAGTTGTAGTTGTAGTTGGTAGTTGTAGTTGGTAGTTGTAGTTGGTAGTTGGAGTTGGTATTTGCAGTTGGTAGTTGCAGTTAGTAGTTGCAGTTGGTAGTTGTAGTTGGTAGTTGTAGTTGGTAGTTGGTAGTTGTAGTTGTAGTTGTAGTTGGTAGTTGTAGTTGGTAGTTGTAGTTGGTAGTTGAAGTTGGTAGTTGTAGCTGGCTGTTGTAGCTGGCAGTTGTAGCTGGCAGTTGTAGCTGGCAGTTGTAGCTTGCAGTTGTAGCTGGCAGTTGTAGCTGGCAGTTGTAACTGGCATTTGTAGCTGGCAGTTGTAGCTGGCAGTTGTAGCTGGCTGTTGTAGCTGGCAGTTGTAGCTGGCAGTTGTAGCTGGCAGTTGTAGCTGGCAGTTGTAGCTCGTAGTTGTAGTTGGTAGTTGTAGTTGGTAGTTGTAGTTGCTGGTTGTAGTTTGTAGTTGTAGTTGGTAGTTGTAGTTGGTAGTTGTAGTTGGTAGATGTATTTGGTAGTTGTAGTTGGTCGTTGGAGTTGGTAGTTGCAGTTGGTAGTCGCAGTTGGTAGTTGCAGTTGGTAGTTGCAGGTGGTAGTTGCAGTTGGTAGTTGTAGTTGGTAGTTGTAGTTGGTAGTTGTAGTTGGTAGTTGTAGTTGGTAGTTGTAGTTGGTAGTTGTAGCTGGTAGTTGTAGTTGGTAGTTGTAGTTGGTAGTTGTAGTTGTAGTTGTAGTTGTAGTTGTTGTTGTAGTTGTAGTTGTAGTTGTAGTTGTAGTTGTAGTTGTAGTTGTAGTTGTAGTTGTAGTTGTAGTTGTAGTTGTAGTTGTAGTTGTAGTTGTAGTTGTAGTTGTAGTTGTAGTTGTAGTTGTAGTTGTAGTTGTAGTTGTAGTTGTAGTTGTAGTTGTAGTTGTTGTTGTTGCTGTTGTTGTTGTTGTAGTTGTTATTGTTGTAGTTGTTGTTGTGGTTGTAGTTGTTGGTGTGTCGTTGTCGTTGTCGTTGTCGTTGTTGTTGTCGTTGTTGTCGTTGTTGTCGTTGTTGTCGTTGCTGTCGTTGTTGTCGTTGTTGTCGTTGCTGTCGTTGCTGTCGTTGCTTTCGTTGCTGTCGTTGCTGTCGTTGCTGTCGTTGTTGTCGTTGTTGCCGTTGTTGCCGTGGTTGTCGTTGTTGTCGTTGTTGTCGTTGTTGTCGTTGTTGTCGTTGTTGTCGTTGTTGTCGTTGTTGTCGTTGTTGTTATTGTAGTTGTTCTCGTTGTTGTCGTCGTTGTCGTCGTTGTCGTCGTTGTTCTCGTTGTTGTTGTTGTTGTCGTTGTTGTCGTTGTTGTTGTTGTTGCTGTTGTTGTTGTAGTTGTAGTTGTTGTTGTAGTTGTTGTTGTTGTTGTAGTTGTAGTTGTAGTTGTAGTTGTAGTTGTAGTTGTAGTTGTTGTTGTTGTTGTAGTTGTAGTTGTAGTAGTAGTTGTAGTTGTAGGTGTAGTTGTAGTTGTAGTTGTAGTTGTAGTTGTTGTTGTAGTTGTTGTTGTAGTTGCAGTTGTAGTTGTAGTTGTAGTTGTAGTTGTAGTCGTATTTGTAGTTGTAGTTGTAGATGTAGTTGTAGTTGGTAGTTGTAGTTGGTAGTTGTAGTTGGTAGTTGGTAGTTGTAGTTGTAGTTGTAGTTGGTAGTTGTAGTTGGTAGTTGTAGTTGGTAGTTGTAGTTGGTAGTTGTAGTTGGTAGTTGTAGTTGGAAGTTGTAGTTGGTAGTTGTAGTTGTAGTTGTAGTTGTAGTTGATAGTTGTAGTTGGTAGTTGTAGTTGGTAGTCGTAGTTGATAGTTGTAGTTGGTAGTTGTAGTTGGTAGTTGTAGTTCGTAGTTGTAGTTGGTAGTTGTTGTTGGTAGTTGTAGTTGGTAGTTGTAGTTGGTTGTTGTAGTTGGTAGTTGTAGTTGGTAGTTGTAGTTGGTAGTTGTAGTTGGTAGTTGTAGTTTGTAGTTGTAGTTGGTAGTTGTAGATGGTAGTTGTAGTTGGTAGTTGTAGTTGGTAGTTGTAGTTGGTAGTTGTAGTTGGTAGTTGTAGTTGTTAGTTGTAGTTGGTAGTTGTAGTTGGTAGTTGTAGTTGGTAGTTGTAGTTGGTAGTTGTAGTTGTAGCTGTAGTTGATAGTTGTAGTTGGTAGTTGTAGTTGGTAGTTGTAGTTGGTAGTTGTAGTTGGTAGTTGTAGTTGGTAGTTGTAGTTGGTAGTTGTAGTTGTAGTTGTAGTTGGTAGTTGTAGTTGGTAGTTGTAGTTGGTAGTTGGAGTTGGTAGTTGCAGTTGGTAGTTGCAGTTAGTAGTTGCAGTTGGTAGTTGTAGTTGGTAGTTGGTAGTTGTAGTTGGTAGTTGTAGTTGGTAGTTGTAGTTGGTAGTTGTAGTTTGTAGTTGTAGTTGGTAGTTGTAGTTGGTAGTTGTAGTTGGTAGTTGTAGTTGGTAGTTGTAGTTGGTAGTTGTAGTTGGTAGTTGTAGTTGGTTTGTTGTAGTTGGTAGTTGTAGTTGGTAGTTGGTAGTTGTAGTTGTAGTTGTAGTTGGTAGTTGTAGTTGGTAGTTGTAGTTGGTAGTTGTAGTTGGTAGTTGTAGTTGGTAGTTGTAGTTGGTAGTTGTAGGTGGTAGTTGTAGTTGTAGTTGTAGTTGTAGTTGATAGTTGTAGTTGGTAGTTGTAGTTGGTAGTCGTAGTTGGTAGTTGTAGTTGGTAGTTGTAGTTGGTAGTTGTAGTTGGTAGTTGTAGTTGGTAGTTGTAGTTTGTAGTTGTAGTTGGTAGTTGTAGTTGGTAGTTGTAGTTGGTAGTTGTAGTTGGTAGTTGTAGTTGGTAGTTGTAGTTGGTAGTTGTAGTTGGTTTGTTGTAGTTGGTAGTTGTAGTTGGTTTGTTGTAGTTGGTAGTTGTTGTTGTAGTTGTAGTTGGTAGTTGTAGTTGGTAGTTGTAGTTGTAGTTGTAGTTGTAGTTGATAGTTGTAGTTGGTAGTTGTAGTTGGCAGTCGTAGTTGGTAGTTGTAGTTGGTAGTTGTAGTTGGTAGTTGTAGTTCGTAGTTGTAGTTGGTAGTTGTTGTTGGTAGTTGTAGTTGGTAGTTGTAGTTGGTAGTTGTAGTTGGTAGTTGTAGTTGGTAGTTGTAGTTGGTAGTTGTAGTTGGTAGTTGTAGTTTGTAGTTGTAGTTGGTAGTTGTAGATGGTAGTTGTAGTTGGTAGTTGTAGTTGGTAGTTGTAGTTGGTAGTTGTAGTTGGTAGTTGTAGTTGGTAGTTGTAGTTGGTAGTTGTAGTTGTAGCTGTAGTTGATAGTTGATAGTTGTAGTTGGTAGTTGTAGTTGGTAGTTGTAGTTGGTAGTTGTAGTTGGTAGTTGTAGTTGGTAGTTGTAGTTTGTAGTTGCAGTTCCTAGTTGTAGTTGGTAGTTGCAGTTGGTAGTTGCAGTTGGTAGTTGCAGTTGGTAGTTGCAGTTGGTACTTGCAGTTGGTAGTTGTAGTTGGTAGTTGTAGTTGGTAGTTGTAGTTGGTAGTTGTAGTTGGTAGTTGTAGTTGGTAGTTGAAGTTGGTAGTTGTAGCTGGCTGTTGTAGCTGGCAGTTGTAGCTGGCAGTTGTAGCTGGCAGTTGTAGCTTGCAGTTGTAGCTGGCAGTTGTAGCTGGCAGTTGTAACTGGCATTTGTAGCTGGCAGTTGTAGCTGGCAGTTGTAGCTCGTAGTTGTAGTTGGTAGTTGTAGTTGGTAGTTGTAGTTGTAGTTGTAGTTGTAGTTGTAGTTGTAGTTGTAGTTGTAGTTGTAGTTGTAGTTGTAGTTGTAGTTGTTGTTGTTGCTGTTGTTGTTGTAGTAGTTGTTATTGTTGTAGTTGTTGTTGTGGTTGTAGTTGTTGGTGTGTCGTTGTCGTTGTCGTTGTCGTTGTTGTTGTCGTTGTTGTCGTTGTTGTCGTTGTTGTCGTTGCTGTCGTTGTTGTCGTTGTTGTCGTTGCTGTCGTTGCTGTCGTTGCTTTCGTTGCTGTCGTTGCTGTCGTTGTTGTCGTTGTTGTCGTTGTTGCCGTTGTTGCCGTGGTTGTCGTTGTTGTCGTTGTTGTCGTTGTTGTCGTTGTTGTCGTTGTTGTCGTTGTTGTCGTTGTTGTCGTTGTTGTTATTGTAGTTGTTCTCGTTGTTGTCGTCGTTGTCGTCGTTGTCGTCGTTGTCGTCGTTGTTCTCGTTGTTGTTGTTGTTGTCGTTGTTGTCGTTGTTGTTGTTGTTGCTGTTGTTGTTGTAGTTGTAGTTGTTGTTGTAGTTGTTGTTGTTGTTGTAGTTGTAGTTGTAGTTGTAGTTGTAGTTGTAGTTGTAGTTGTAGTTGTAGTTGTTGTTGTTGTTGTAGTTGTAGTTGTAGTAGTAGTTGTAGTTGTAGGTGTAGTTGTAGTTGTAGTTGTAGTTGTAGTTGTTGTTGTAGTTGTTGTTGTAGTTGCAGTTGTAGTTGTAGTTGTAGTTGTAGTTGTAGTTGTAGTCGTAGTTGTAGTTGTAGTTGTAGATGTAGTTGTAGTTGGTAGTTGTAGTTGGTAGTTGTAGTTGGTAGTTGGTAGTTGTAGTTGTAGTTGTAGTTGGTAGTTGTAGTTGGTAGTTGTAGTTGGTAGTTGTAGTTGGTAGTTGTAGTTGGTAGTTGTAGTTGGTAGTTGTAGTTGGTAGTTGTAGTTGTAGTTGTAGTTGTAGTTGATAGTTGTAGTTGGTAGTTGTAGTTGGTAGTCGTAGTTGATAGTTGTAGTTGGTAGTTGTAGTTGGTAGTTGTAGTTCGTAGTTGTAGTTGGTAGTTGTTGTTGGTAGTTGTAGTTGGTAGTTGTAGTTGGTTGTTGTAGTTGGTAGTTGTAGTTGGTAGTTGTAGTTGGTAGTTGTAGTTGGTAGTTGTAGTTTGTAGTTGTAGTTGGTAGCTGTAGATGGTCGTTGTAGTTGGTAGTTGTAGTTGGTAGTTGTAGTTGGTAGTTGTAGTTGGTAGTTGTAGTTGTTAGTTGTAGTTGGTAGTTGTAGTTGGTAGTTGTAGTTGGTAGTTGTAGTTGGTAGTTGTAGTTGGTAGTTGTAGTTGTAGCTGTAGTTGATAGTTGTAGTTGGTAGTTGTAGTTGGTAGTTGTAGTTGGTAGTTGTAGTTGGTAGTTGTAGTTGGTAGTTGTAGTTGGTAGTTGTAGTTGTAGTTGTAGTTGGTAGTTGTAGTTGGTAGTTGTAGTTGGTAGTTGGAGTTGGTATTTGCAGTTGGTAGTTGCAGTTAGTAGTTGCAGTTGGTAGTTGTAGTTGGTAGTTGGTAGTTGTAGTTGGTAGTTGTAGTTGGTAGTTGTAGTTGGTAGTTGTAGTTTGTAGTTGTAGTTGGTAGTTGTAGTTGGTAGTTGTAGTTGGTAGTTGTAGTTGGTAGATGTATTTGGTAGTTGTAGTTGGTAGTTGTAGTTGGTAGTTGTAGTTGGTAGTTGTAGTTGGTAGTTGTAGTTGGTAGTTGTAGTTGGTAGTTGTAGTTGGTAGTTGTAGTTGGTAGTTGTAGTTGGTAGTTGTAGTTGGTAGTTGTAGTCGGTAGTTGTAGTTGTAGTTGGTAGTTGTAGTCGGTAGTTGTAGTTGTAGTTGTAGTTGTAGTTGTTGTTGTAGTTGTAGTTGTAGTTGTAGTTGTAGTTGTTGTTGTTGCTGTTGTTGTTGTTGTAGTTGTTATTGTTGTAGTTGTTGTTGTGGTTGTAGTTGTTGGTGTGTCGTTGTCGTTGTCGTTGTCGTTGTTGTTGTCGCTGTTGTCGTTGTTGTCGTTGTTGTCGTTGCTGTCGTTGTTGTCGTTGTTGTCGTTGCTGTCGTTGCTGTCGTTGCTTTCGTTGCTGTCGTTGCTGTCGTTGTTGTCGTTGTTGTCGTTGTTGCCGTTGTTGCCGTGGTTGTCGTTGTTGTCGTTGTTGCCGTTGTTGCCGTGGTTGTCGTTGTTGTCGTTGTTGTCGTTGTTGTCGTTGTTGTCGTTGTTGTCGTTGTTGTCGTTGTTGTCGTTGTTGTTATTGTAGTTGTTCTCGTTGTTCTCGTTGTTGTTGTTGTTGTCGTTGTTGTCGTTGTTGTTGTTGTTGCTGTTGTTGTTGTAGTTGTAGTTGTTGTTGTAGTTGTTGTTGTTGTTGTAGTTGTAGTTGTAGTTGTAGTTGTAGTTGTAGTTGTTGTTGTTGTTGTAGTTGTAGTTGTAGTAGTAGTTGTAGTTGTAGTTGTTGTCGTTGTTGTCGTTGTTGTCGTTGTTGTCGTTGTTGTCGTTGTTGTTATTGTAGTTGTTCTCGTTGTTGTCGTCGTTGTCGTCGTTGTCGTCGTTGTCGTCGTTGTTCTCGTTGTTGTTGTTGTTGTCGTTGTTGTCGTTGTTGTTGTTGTTGCTGTTGTTGTTGTAGTTGTAGTTGTTGTTGTAGTTGTTGTTGTTGTTGTAGTTGTAGTTGTAGTTGTAGTTGTAGTTGTAGTTGTAGTTGTAGTTGTAGTTGTTGTTGTTGTTGTAGTTGTAGTTGTAGTAGTAGTTGTAGTTGTAGGTGTAGTTGTAGTTGTAGTTGTAGTTGTAGTTGTTGTTGTAGTTGTTGTTGTAGTTGTAGTTGTAGTTGGTAGTTGTAGTTGGTAGTTGTAGTTGGTAGTTGGAGTTGGTATTTGCAGTTGGTAGTTGCAGTTAGTAGTTGCAGTTGGTAGTTGTAGTTGGTAGTTGTAGTTGGTAGTTGGTAGTTGTAGTTGTAGTTGTAGTTGGTAGTTGTAGTTGGTAGTTGTAGTTGGTAGTTGTAGTTGGTAGTTGTAGTTGGTAGTTGTAGTTGGTAGTTGTAGTTGGTAGTTGTAGTTGTAGTTGTAGTTGTAGTTGATAGTTGTAGTTGGTAGTTGCAGTTGGTAGTTGCAGTTGGTAGTTGCAGTTGGTAGTTGCAGTTGGTAGTTGCAGTTGGTAGTTGCAGTTGGTAGTTGCAGCTGGTAGTTGCAGTTGGTAGTTGCAGTTGGTAGTTGTAGTTGGTAGTTGTAGTTGGTAGTTGTACTTGGTTTGTTGTAGTTGGTAGTTGAAGTTGGTAGTTGTAGATGGTAGTTGTAGTTGGTAGTTGTAGTTGGTAGTTGTAGTTGGTAGTTGTAGCTGGCTGTTGTAGCTGGCAGTTGTAGCTGGCAGTTGTAGCTTGCAGTTGTAGCTGGCAGTTGTAGCTGGCAGTTGTAGCTGGCAGTTGTAGCTGGCAGTTGTAGCTGGCAGTTGTAGCTGGCTGTTGTAGTTGGTAGTTGTAGTTGGTAGTTGTAGTTGGTAGTTGTAGCTGGTAGTTGTAGTTGGTAGTTGTAGTTGGTAGTTGCAGTTGGTAGTTGTAGTTGGTAGTTGTAGTTGGTAGTTGTAGTTGGTAGTTGTAGTTGGTAGTTGTAGTTGGTAGTTGTACTTGGTAGTTGTAGTTGGTAGTTGTAGTTGGTAGTTGTAGTTGGTAGTTGTAGTTGGTAGTTGTAGTTGGTAGTTGTAGTTGGTAGTTGTAGTTGGTAGTTGTAGTTGGTAGTTGTAGTTGGTAGTTGTAGTTGGTAGTTGTAGTTGGTAGTTGTAGTTGGTAGTTGTAGTTGGTAGTTGTAGTTGGTAGTTGTAGTTCGTAGTTGTAGCTGGTAGTTGTAGTTGGTAGATGTAGTTGGTAGTTGTAGTTGGTAGATGTATTTGGTAGTTGTAGTTGGTAGTTGTAGTTGGTAGTTGTAGTTGGTAGTTGTAGTTGGTAGTTGTAGTTGGTAGTTGTAGTTGTAGTTGTAGTTGGTAGTTGTAGTTGGTAGTTGTAGTTGGTAGTTGGAGTTGGTATTTGCAGTTGGTAGTTGCAGTTAGTAGTTGCAGTTGGTAGTTGTAGTTGGTAGTTGGTCGTTGTAGTTGGTAGTTGTAGTTGGTAGTTGTAGTTGGTAGTTGGAGTTGGTAGTTGCAGTTGGTAGTTGCAGTTAGTAGTTGCAGTTGGTAGTTGTAGTTGGTAGTTGTAGTTGGTAGTTGTAGTTGGTAGTTGTAGTTGGTAGTTGTAGTTGGTAGTTGTAGTTGGTAGTTGTAGTTGTTAGTTGTAGTTGGTAGTTGTAGTTGGTAGTTGTAGTTGGTAGTTGTAGTTGGTAGTTGTAGTTGGTAGTTGTAGTTGGTAGTTGCAGTTGGTAGTTGTAGTTGGTAGTTGTAGTTGGTAGTTGTTGTTGGTAGTTGTAGTTGGTAGTTGTAGTTGGTAGTTGTAGCTGGCAGTTGTAGCTGGCAGTTGTAGCTGGCTGTTGTAGCTGGCAGTTGTAGCTGGCAGTTGTAGCTGGCAGTTGTAGCTGGTAGTTGTAGTTGGTAGTTGTAGGTGGTAGTTGTAGTCGGTAGTTGTAGTTGGTAGTTGTAGTTTGTAGTTGTAGTTGGTAGTTGTAGTTGGTAGATGTATTTGGTAGTTGTAGTTGGTCGTTGGAGTTGGTAGTTGCAGTTGGTAGTTGCAGTTGGTAGTTGTAGTTGTTGTTGTAGTTGGTAGTTGTAGTTGTAGTTGTAGTTGTAGTTGTAGTTGTTGTTGTAGTTGGTAGTTGTAGTTGGTAGTTGTAGTTGGTAGTTGTAGTTGGTAGTTGTAGATGGTAGTTGTAGTTGGTAGTTGTAGTTGGTAGTTGTACTTGGTAGTTGTAGTTGGTAGTTGCAGTTGGTAGTTGTAGTTGGTAGTTGTAGATGGTAGTTGTAGTTGGTAGTTGTAGTTGGTAGTTGTAGCTGGCAGTTGTAGCTGGCAGTTGTAGCTGGCTGTTGTAGCTGGCAGTTGTAGCTGGCAGTTGTAGCTGGCAGTTGTAGCTTGCAGTTGTAGCTGGCAGCTGTAGCTGGCAGTTGTAACTGGCATTTGTAGCTGGCAGTTGTAGCTGGCAGTTGTAGCTGGCAGTTGTAGCTGGTAGTTGTAGTTGGTAGTTGTAGTTGGTAGTTGTAGTTGGTAGTTGTAGTTGGTAGTTGTAGTTTGTAGTTGTAGTTGGTAGTTGTAGTTGGTAGATATATTTGGTAGTTGTAGTTGGTCGTTGGAGTTGGTAGTTGCAGTTGGTAGTTGCAGTTGGTAGTTGCAGTTGGTAGTTGTAGTTGTTGTTGTAGTTGGTAGTTGTAGTTGTAGTTGTAGTTGTAGTTGTAGTTGTTGTTGTAGTTGGTAGTTGTAGTTGGTAGTTGTAGTTGGTAGTTGTAGTTGGTAGTTGTAGTTGGTTTGTTGTAGTTGGTAGTTGCAGTTGGTAGTTGCAGTTGGTATTTGCAGTTGGTAGTTGTAGTTCCAGTTGGTAGTTGTAGTTGTTGTTTTTGTAGTTGTTGTTGTAGTTGTTGTTGTTGTTAGAGTTGTTGTTGTTGTTGTAGTTGTACTTGTAGTTGCAGTTGGTAGTTGTAGTTGGTAGTTGTAGTTGGTAGTTGTAGTTGTAGTTGTTGTAGTTGTAGTTGTAGATGTAGTTGTAGTTGTAGTTGGTAGTTGTAGTTGGTAGTTGTAGTTGGTAGTTGTAGATGGTAGTTGTAGTTGGTAGTTGTAGTTGGTAGTTGTACTTGGTAGTTGTAGTTGGTAGTTGCAGTTGGTAGTTGTAGTTGGTAGTTGTAGATGGTAGTTGTAGTTGGTAGTTGTAGTTGGTAGTTGTAGCTGGCAGTTGTAGCTGGCAGTTGTAGCTGGCTGTTGTAGCTGGCAGTTGTAGCTGGCAGTTGTAGCTGGCAGTTGTAGCTTGCAGTTGTAGCTGGCAGCTGTAGCTGGCAGTTGTAACTGGCATTTGTAGCTGGCAGTTGTAGCTGGCAGTTGTAGCTGGCTGTTGTAGCTGGCAGTTGTAGCTGGCAGTTGTAGCTGGCAGTTGTAGCTGGCAGTTGTAGCTCGTAGCTGTAGTTGGTAGTTGTAGTTGGTAGTTGTAGTTGGTAGTTGTAGTTTGTAGTTGTAGTTGGTAGTTGTAGTTGGTAGTTGTAGTTGGTAGATGTATTTGGTAGTTGTAGTTGGTCGTTGGAGTTGGTAGTTGCAGTTGGTAGTCGCAGTTGGTAGTTGCAGTTTGTAGTTGCAGGTGGTAGTTGCAGTTGGTAGTTGTAGTTGGTAGTTGTAGTTGGTAGTTGTAGTTGGTAGTTGTAGTTGGTAGTTGTAGTTGGTAGTTGTAGTTGGTAGTTGTAGTTGGTAGTGGTAGTTGGTAGTTGTAGTTGTAGTTGTAGTTGTAGTTGTTGTTGTAGTCGGTAGTTGTAGTTGGTAGTTGTAGTTGGTAGTTCTAGTTGGTTTGTTGTAGTTGGTAGTTGCAGTTGGTAGTTGCAGTTGGTAGTTGTAGTTCCAGTTGGTAGTTGTAGCTGTTGTTGTTTTTGTAGTTGTTGTTGTTGCAGTTGTTGTTGTTGTTGTAGTTGTTGTTGTTGTTGTAGTTGTTGTTGTTGTTGTTGTTGTAGTTGTAGTTGCAGTTGGTAGTTGTAGTTGGTAGTTGTAGTAGGTAGTTGTAATTGTAGTTGTTGTTGTAGTTGTAGTTGTAGTTGTAGTTGTAGTTGTAGTTGTAGTTGGTAGTTGTAGTTGGTAGTTGTAGTTGGTAGTTGTAGTTGGTAGCTGTAGTTGGTAGTTGTAGTTGGTAGTTGTACTTGGTAGGTGTAGTTGGTAGTTGTAGTTGGTAGTTGTAGTTGGTAGGTGCAGTTGGTAGTTGCAGTTGGTAGCTGTAGTTTGTAGTTGTAGTTGGTAGTTGTAGTTGGTAGTTGTAGTTGGTAGTTGTAGTTGGTAATTGTAGTTGGTAGTTGTAGTTGGTAGTTGTAGTTGGTAGTTGTAGTTGGTAGTTGTAGTTGGTAGTTGCAGTTGGTAGTTGTAGGTGGTAGTTGTAGTTGGTAGTTGTAGTTGGTAGTTGTAGTTGGTAGTTGTAGTTGGTAGTTGTAGTTGGTAGTTGTAGTTGGTAGTTGTAGTTGGTAGTTGTAGTTGGTAGTTGTAGTTGGTAGTTGTAATTGGTAGTTGTAGTTGTAGTTGTAGTTGGTAGTTGTAGTTGGTAGTTGTAGTTGGTAGTTGGAGTTGGTAGTTGCAGTTGGTAGTTGCAGTTGGTAGTTGCAGTTGGTAGTTGCAGTTGGTAGTTGCAGTTGGTAGTTGTAGTTGGTAGTTGTACTTGGTAGTTGTAGTTGGTAGTTGTAGTTGGTAGTTGTAGTTGGTAGTTGTAGTTGGTAGTTGTAGTTGGTAGTTGTAGTTGGTAGTTGTAGTTGGTAGTTGTAGTTGGTAGTTGTAGTTCGTAGTTGTAGCTGGTAGTTGTAGTTGGTAGATGTAGTTGGTAGTTGCAGTTGGTAGTTGTAGTTGGTAGTTGTAGTTGGTAGTTGTAGTTGGTAGTTGTAGTTGATAGTTGTAGTTGGTAGTTGTAGTTGGTAGTTGTAGTTGGTAGTTGCAGTTGGTAGCTGTAGTTGGTAGCTGTAGTTGGTAGTTGTAGTTGGTAGTTGTAGTTGGTAGTTGTAGTTGTAGTTGTTGTTGTAGTTGTAGTTGTAGTTGTAGTTGTAGTTGTAGTTGTAGTTGTATTTGTAGTTTGTAGTTGTAGTTGGTAGTTGTAGTTGGTTTGTTGTAGTTGGTAGTTGTAGTTGGTAGTTGTAGTTGGTAGTTGTAGTTGGTAGTTGTAGTTGGTAGTTGTAGTTGGTTTGTTGTAGTTGGTAGTTGCAGTTGGTAGTTGCAGTTGGTAGTTGCAGTTGGTAGTTGTAGTTGGTAGTTGTAGTTGGTAGTTGTAGATGGTAGTTGTAGTTGGTAGTTGCAGTTGGTAGTTGTAGTTGGTAGTTGTAGTTGGTAGTTGTAGTTTGTAGTTGTAGTTGGTAGTTGTAGTTGGTAGATGTATTTGGTAGTTGTAGTTGGTCGTTGGAGTTGGTAGTTGCAGTTGGTAGTTGCAGTTGGTAGTTGTAGTTGTTGTTGTAGGTGGTAGTTGTAGTTGTAGTTGTAGTTGTAGTTGTAGTTGTAGTTGTAGTTGTAGTTGTAGTTGTAGTTGTAGTTGTAGTTGTAGTTGTAGTTGTAGTTGTAGTTGTAGTTGTAGTTGTAGTTGTAGTTGTAGTTGTAGTTGTAGTTGTAGTTGTAGTTGTTGTTGTTGTCGTTGTTGTTGTCGTTGTTGTCGTTGTTGTCGTTGTTGTCGTTGCTGTCGTTGTTGTCGTTGTTGTCGTTGCTGTCGTTGCTGTCGTTGCTTTCGTTGCTGTCGTTGCTGTCGTTGTTGTCGTTGTTGTCGTTGTTGCCGTTGTTGCCGTTGTTGTCGTTGTTGTCGTTGTTGTCGTTGTTGTCGTTGTTGTTATTGTAGTTGTTCTCGTTGTTGTCGTCGTTGTCGTCGTTGTCGTCGTTGTCGTCGATGTTCTCGTTGTTGTTGTTGTTGTCGTTGTTGTCGTTGTTGTTGTTGTTGCTGTTGTTGTTGTAGTTGTAGTTGTTGTTGTAGTTGTTGTTGTTGTTGTAGTTGTAGTTGTAGTTGTAGTTGTAGTTGTAGTTGTAGTTGTAGTTGTAGTTGTTGTTGTTGTTGTAGTTGTAGTTGTAGTAGTAGTTGTAGTTGTAGGTGTAGTTGTAGTTGTAGTTGTAGTTGTAGTTGTTGTTGTAGTTGTTGTTGTAGTTGTAGTTGTAGTTGGTAGTTGTAGTTGGTAGTTGTAGTTGGTAGTTGGAGTTGGTATTTGCAGTTGGTAGTTGCAGTTAGTAGTTGCAGTTGGTAGTTGTAGTTGGTAGTTGTAGTTGGTAGTTGGTAGTTGTAGTTGTAGTTGTAGTTGGTAGTTGTAGTTGGTAGTTGTAGTTGGTAGTTGAAGTTGGTAGTTGTAGCTGGCTGTTGTAGCTGGCAGTTGTAGCTGGCAGTTGTAGCTGGCAGTTGTAGCTTGCAGTTGTAGCTGGCAGTTGTAGCTGGCAGTTGTAACTGGCATTTGTAGCTGGCAGTTGCAGCTGGCAGTTGTAGCTGGCTGTTGTAGCTGGCAGTTGTAGCTGGCAGTTGTAGCTGGCAGTTGTAGCTGGCAGTTGTAGCTCGTAGTTGTAGTTGGTAGTTGTAGTTGGTAGTTGTAGTTGCTGGTTGTAGTTTGTAGTTGTAGTTGGTAGTTGTAGTTGGTAGTTGTAGTTGGTAGATGTATTTGGTAGTTGTAGTTGGTCGTTGGAGTTGGTAGTTGCAGTTGGTAGTCGCAGTTGGTAGTTGCAGTTGGTAGTTGCAGGTGGTAGTTGCAGTTGGTAGTTGTAGTTGGTAGTTGTAGTTGGTAGTTGTAGTTGGTAGTTGTAGTTGGTAGTTGTAGTTGGTAGTTGTAGCTGGTAGTTGTAGTTGGTAGTTGTAGTTGGTAGTTGTAGTTGTAGTTGTAGTTGTAGTTGTTGTTGTAGTTGTAGTTGTAGTTGTAGTTGTAGTTGTAGTTGTAGTTGTAGTTGTAGTTGTAGTTGTAGTTGTAGTTGTAGTTGTAGTTGTAGTTGTAGTTGTAGTTGTAGTTGTAGTTGTAGTTGTAGTTGTAGTTGTAGTTGTAGTTGTAGTTGTAGTTGTTGTTGTTGCTGTTGTTGTTGTTGTAGTTGTTATTGTTGTAGTTGTTGTTGTGGTTGTAGTTGTTGGTGTGTCGTTGTCGTTGTCGTTGTCGTTGTTGTTGTCGTTGTTGTCGTTGTTGTCGTTGTTGTCGTTGCTGTCGTTGTTGTCGTTGTTGTCGTTGCTGTCGTTGCTGTCGTTGCTTTCGTTGCTGTCGTTGCTGTCGTTGCTGTCGTTGTTGTCGTTGTTGCCGTTGTTGCCGTGGTTGTCGTTGTTGTCGTTGTTGTCGTTGTTGTCGTTGTTGTCGTTGTTGTCGTTGTTGTCGTTGTTGTCGTTGTTGTTATTGTAGTTGTTCTCGTTGTTGTCGTCGTTGTCGTCGTTGTCGTCGTTGTTCTCGTTGTTGTTGTTGTTGTCGTTGTTGTCGTTGTTGTTGTTGTTGCTGTTGTTGTTGTAGTTGTAGTTGTTGTTGTAGTTGTTGTTGTTGTTGTAGTTGTAGTTGTAGTTGTAGTTGTAGTTGTAGTTGTAGTTGTTGTTGTTGTTGTAGTTGTAGTTGTAGTAGTAGTTGTAGTTGTAGGTGTAGTTGTAGTTGTAGTTGTAGTTGTAGTTGTTGTTGTAGTTGTTGTTGTAGTTGCAGTTGTAGTTGTAGTTGTAGTTGTAGTTGTAGTCGTATTTGTAGTTGTAGTTGTAGATGTAGTTGTAGTTGGTAGTTGTAGTTGGTAGTTGTAGTTGGTAGTTGGTAGTTGTAGTTGTAGTTGTAGTTGGTAGTTGTAGTTGGTAGTTGTAGTTGGTAGTTGTAGTTGGTAGTTGTAGTTGGTAGTTGTAGTTGGAAGTTGTAGTTGGTAGTTGTAGTTGTAGTTGTAGTTGTAGTTGATAGTTGTAGTTGGTAGTTGTAGTTGGTAGTCGTAGTTGATAGTTGTAGTTGGTAGTTGTAGTTGGTAGTTGTAGTTCGTAGTTGTAGTTGGTAGTTGTTGTTGGTAGTTGTAGTTGGTAGTTGTAGTTGGTTGTTGTAGTTGGTAGTTGTAGTTGGTAGTTGTAGTTGGTAGTTGTAGTTGGTAGTTGTAGTTTGTAGTTGTAGTTGGTAGTTGTAGATGGTAGTTGTAGTTGGTAGTTGTAGTTGGTAGTTGTAGTTGGTAGTTGTAGTTGGTAGTTGTAGTTGTTAGTTGTAGTTGGTAGTTGTAGTTGGTAGTTGTAGTTGGTAGTTGTAGTTGGTAGTTGTAGTTGTAGCTGTAGTTGATAGTTGTAGTTGGTAGTTGTAGTTGGTAGTTGTAGTTGGTAGTTGTAGTTGGTAGTTGTAGTTGGTAGTTGTAGTTGGTAGTTGTAGTTGTAGTTGTAGTTGGTAGTTGTAGTTGGTAGTTGTAGTTGGTAGTTGGAGTTGGTAGTTGCAGTTGGTAGTTGCAGTTAGTAGTTGCAGTTGGTAGTTGTAGTTGGTAGTTGGTAGTTGTAGTTGGTAGTTGTAGTTGGTAGTTGTAGTTGGTAGTTGTAGTTTGTAGTTGTAGTTGGTAGTTGTAGTTGGTAGTTGTAGTTGGTAGTTGTAGTTGGTAGTTGTAGTTGGTAGTTGTAGTTGGTAGTTGTAGTTGGTTTGTTGTAGTTGGTAGTTGTAGTTGGTAGTTGGTAGTTGTAGTTGTAGTTGTAGTTGGTAGTTGTAGTTGGTAGTTGTAGTTGGTAGTTGTAGTTGGTAGTTGTAGTTGGTAGTTGTAGTTGGTAGTTGTAGGTGGTAGTTGTAGTTGTAGTTGTAGTTGTAGTTGATAGTTGTAGTTGGTAGTTGTAGTTGGTAGTCGTAGTTGGTAGTTGTAGTTGGTAGTTGTAGTTGGTAGTTGTAGTTGGTAGTTGTAGTTGGTAGTTGTAGTTTGTAGTTGTAGTTGGTAGTTGTAGTTGGTAGTTGTAGTTGGTAGTTGTAGTTGGTAGTTGTAGTTGGTAGTTGTAGTTGGTAGTTGTAGTTGGTTTGTTGTAGTTGGTAGTTGTAGTTGGTAGTTGGTAGTTGTTGTTGTAGTTGTAGTTGGTAGTTGTAGTTGGTAGTTGTAGTTGTAGTTGTAGTTGTAGTTGATAGTTGTAGTTGGTAGTTGTAGTTGGCAGTCGTAGTTGGTAGTTGTAGTTGGTAGTTGTAGTTGGTAGTTGTAGTTCGTAGTTGTAGTTGGTAGTTGTTGTTGGTAGTTGTAGTTGGTAGTTGTAGTTGGTAGTTGTAGTTGGTAGTTGTAGTTGGTAGTTGTAGTTGGTAGTTGTAGTTGGTAGTTGTAGTTTGTAGTTGTAGTTGGTAGTTGTAGATGGTAGTTGTAGTTGGTAGTTGTAGTTGGTAGTTGTAGTTGGTAGTTGTAGTTGGTAGTTGTAGTTGGTAGTTGTAGTTGGTAGTTGTAGTTGTAGCTGTAGTTGATAGTTGATAGTTGTAGTTGGTAGTTGTAGTTGGTAGTTGTAGTTGGTAGTTGTAGTTGGTAGTTGTAGTTGGTAGTTGTAGTTTGTAGTTGCAGTTCCTAGTTGTAGTTGGTAGTTGCAGTTGGTAGTTGCAGTTGGTAGTTGCAGTTGGTAGTTGCAGTTGGTACTTGCAGTTGGTAGTTGTAATTGGTAGTTGTAGTTGGTAGTTGTAGTTGGTAGTTGTAGTTGGTAGTTGTAGTTGGTAGTTGAAGTTGGTAGTTGTAGCTGGCTGTTGTAGCTGGCAGTTGTAGCTGGCAGTTGTAGCTGGCAGTTGTAGCTTGCAGTTGTAGCTGGCAGTTGTAGCTGGCAGTTGTAACTGGCATTTGTAGCTGGCAGTTGTAGCTGGCAGTTGTAGCTCGTAGTTGTAGTTGGTAGTTGTAGTTGGTAGTTGTAGTTGTAGTTGTAGTTGTAGTTGTAGTTGTAGTTGTAGTTGTAGTTGTAGTTGTAGTTGTAGTTGTAGTTGTTGTTGTTGCTGTTGTTGTTGTAGTAGTTGTTATTGTTGTAGTTGTTGTTGTGGTTGTAGTTGTTGGTGTGTCGTTGTCGTTGTCGTTGTCGTTGTTGTTGTCGTTGTTGTCGTTGTTGTCGTTGTTGTCGTTGCTGTCGTTGTTGTCGTTGTTGTCGTTGCTGTCGTTGCTGTCGTTGCTTTCGTTGCTGTCGTTGCTGTCGTTGTTGTCGTTGTTGTCGTTGTTGCCGTTGTTGCCGTGGTTGTCGTTGTTGTCGTTGTTGTCGTTGTTGTCGTTGTTGTCGTTGTTGTCGTTGTTGTCGTTGTTGTCGTTGTTGTTATTGTAGTTGTTCTCGTTGTTGTCGTCGTTGTCGTCGTTGTCGTCGTTGTCGTCGTTGTTCTCGTTGTTGTTGTTGTTGTCGTTGTTGTCGTTGTTGTTGTTGTTGCTGTTGTTGTTGTAGTTGTAGTTGTTGTTGTAGTTGTTGTTGTTGTTGTAGTTGTAGTTGTAGTTGTAGTTGTAGTTGTAGTTGTAGTTGTAGTTGTTGTTGTTGTTGTAGTTGTAGTTGTAGTAGTAGTTGTAGTTGTAGGTGTAGTTGTAGTTGTAGTTGTAGTTGTAGTTGTTGTTGTAGTTGTTGTTGTAGTTGCAGTTGTAGTTGTAGTTGTAGTTGTAGTTGTAGTTGTAGTCGTAGTTGTAGTTGTAGTTGTAGATGTAGTTGTAGTTGGTAGTTGTAGTTGGTAGTTGTAGTTGGTAGTTGGTAGTTGTAGTTGTAGTTGTAGTTGGTAGTTGTAGTTGGTAGTTGTAGTTGGTAGTTGTAGTTGGTAGTTGTAGTTGGTAGTTGTAGTTGGTAGTTGTAGTTGGTAGTTGTAGTTGTAGTTGTAGTTGTAGTTGATAGTTGTAGTTGGTAGTTGTAGTTGGTAGTCGTAGTTGATAGTTGTAGTTGGTAGTTGTAGTTGGTAGTTGTAGTTCGTAGTTGTAGTTGGTAGTTGTTGTTGGTAGTTGTAGTTGGTAGTTGTAGTTGGTTGTTGTAGTTGGTAGTTGTAGTTGGTAGTTGTAGTTGGTAGTTGTAGTTGGTAGTTGTAGTTTGTAGTTGTAGTTGGTAGCTGTAGATGGTCGTTGTAGTTGGTAGTTGTAGTTGGTAGTTGTAGTTGGTAGTTGTAGTTGGTAGTTGTAGTTGTTAGTTGTAGTTGGTAGTTGTAGTTGGTAGTTGTAGTTGGTAGTTGTAGTTGGTAGTTGTAGTTGGTAGTTGTAGTTGTAGCTGTAGTTGATAGTTGTAGTTGGTAGTTGTAGTTGGTAGTTGTAGTTGGTAGTTGTAGTTGGTAGTTGTAGTTGGTAGTTGTAGTTGGTAGTTGTAGTTGTAGTTGTAGTTGGTAGTTGTAGTTGGTAGTTGTAGTTGGTAGTTGGAGTTGGTATTTGCAGTTGGTAGTTGCAGTTAGTAGTTGCAGTTGGTAGTTGTAGTTGGTAGTTGGTAGTTGTAGTTGGTAGTTGTAGTTGGTAGTTGTAGTTGGTAGTTGTAGTTTGTAGTTGTAGTTGGTAGTTGTAGTTGGTAGTTGTAGTTGGTAGTTGTAGTTGGTAGATGTATTTGGTAGTTGTAGTTGGTAGTTGTAGTTGGTAGTTGTAGTTGGTAGTTGTAGTTGGTAGTTGTAGTTGGTAGTTGTAGTTGGTAGTTGTAGTTGGTAGTTGTAGTTGGTAGTTGTAGTTGGTAGTTGTAGTTGGTAGTTGTAGTCGGTAGTTGTAGTTGTAGTTGGTAGTTGTAGTCGGTAGTTGTAGTTGTAGTTGTAGTTGTAGTTGTTGTTGTAGTTGTAGTTGTAGTTGTAGTTGTAGTTGTTGTTGTTGCTGTTGTTGTTGTTGTAGTTGTTATTGTTGTAGTTGTTGTTGTGGTTGTAGTTGTTGGTGTGTCGTTGTCGTTGTCGTTGTCGTTGTTGTTGTCGCTGTTGTCGTTGTTGTCGTTGTTGTCGTTGCTGTCGTTGTTGTCGTTGTTGTCGTTGCTGTCGTTGCTGTCGTTGCTTTCGTTGCTGTCGTTGCTGTCGTTGTTGTCGTTGTTGTCGTTGTTGCCGTTGTTGCCGTGGTTGTCGTTGTTGTCGTTGTTGCCGTTGTTGCCGTGGTTGTCGTTGTTGTCGTTGTTGTCGTTGTTGTCGTTGTTGTCGTTGTTGTCGTTGTTGTCGTTGTTGTCGTTGTTGTTATTGTAGTTGTTCTCGTTGTTCTCGTTGTTGTTGTAGTTGTAGTTGTTGTTGTAGTTGTTGTTGTTGTTGTAGTTGTAGTTGTAGTTGTAGTTGTAGTTGTAGTTGTAGTTGTTGTTGTTGTTGTAGTTGTAGTTGTAGTAGTAGTTGTAGTTGTAGGTGTAGTTGTAGTTGTAGTTGTAGTTGTAGTTGTTGTTGTAGTTGTTGTTGTAGTTGCAGTTGTAGTTGTAGTTGTAGTTGTAGTTGTAGTCGTATTTGTAGTTGTAGTTGTAGATGTAGTTGTAGTTGGTAGTTGTAGTTGGTAGTTGTAGTTGGTAGTTGGTAGTTGTAGTTGTAGTTGTAGTTGGTAGTTGTAGTTGGTAGTTGTAGTTGGTAGTTGTAGTTGGTAGTTGTAGTTGGTAGTTGTAGTTGGAAGTTGTAGTTGGTAGTTGTAGTTGTAGTTGTAGTTGTAGTTGATAGTTGTAGTTGGTAGTTGTAGTTGGTAGTCGTAGTTGATAGTTGTAGTTGGTAGTTGTAGTTGGTAGTTGTAGTTCGTAGTTGTAGTTGGTAGTTGTTGTTGGTAGTTGTAGTTGGTAGTTGTAGTTGGTTGTTGTAGTTGGTAGTTGTAGTTGGTAGTTGTAGTTGGTAGTTGTAGTTGGTAGTTGTAGTTTGTAGTTGTAGTTGGTAGTTGTAGATGGTAGTTGTAGTTGGTAGTTGTAGTTGGTAGTTGTAGTTGGTAGTTGTAGTTGGTAGTTGTAGTTGTTAGTTGTAGTTGGTAGTTGTAGTTGGTAGTTGTAGTTGGTAGTTGTAGTTGGTAGTTGTAGTTGTAGCTGTAGTTGATAGTTGTAGTTGGTAGTTGTAGTTGGTAGTTGTAGTTGGTAGTTGTAGTTGGTAGTTGTAGTTGGTAGTTGTAGTTGGTAGTTGTAGTTGTAGTTGTAGTTGGTAGTTGTAGTTGGTAGTTGTAGTTGGTAGTTGGAGTTGGTAGTTGCAGTTGGTAGTTGCAGTTAGTAGTTGCAGTTGGTAGTTGTAGTTGGTAGTTGGTAGTTGTAGTTGGTAGTTGTAGTTGGTAGTTGTAGTTGGTAGTTGTAGTTTGTAGTTGTAGTTGGTAGTTGTAGTTGGTAGTTGTAGTTGGTAGTTGTAGTTGGTAGTTGTAGTTGGTAGTTGTAGTTGGTAGTTGTAGTTGGTTTGTTGTAGTTGGTAGTTGTAGTTGGTAGTTGGTAGTTGTAGTTGTAGTTGTAGTTGGTAGTTGTAGTTGGTAGTTGTAGTTGGTAGTTGTAGTTGGTAGTTGTAGTTGGTAGTTGTAGTTGGTAGTTGTAGGTGGTAGTTGTAGTTGTAGTTGTAGTTGTAGTTGATAGTTGTAGTTGGTAGTTGTAGTTGGTAGTCGTAGTTGGTAGTTGTAGTTGGTAGTTGTAGTTGGTAGTTGTAGTTGGTAGTTGTAGTTGGTAGTTGTAGTTTGTAGTTGTAGTTGGTAGTTGTAGTTGGTAGTTGTAGTTGGTAGTTGTAGTTGGTAGTTGTAGTTGGTAGTTGTAGTTGGTAGTTGTAGTTGGTTTGTTGTAGTTGGTAGTTGTAGTTGGTAGTTGGTAGTTGTTGTTGTAGTTGTAGTTGGTAGTTGTAGTTGGTAGTTGTAGTTGTAGTTGTAGTTGTAGTTGATAGTTGTAGTTGGTAGTTGTAGTTGGCAGTCGTAGTTGGTAGTTGTAGTTGGTAGTTGTAGTTGGTAGTTGTAGTTCGTAGTTGTAGTTGGTAGTTGTTGTTGGTAGTTGTAGTTGGTAGTTGTAGTTGGTAGTTGTAGTTGGTAGTTGTAGCTCGTAGTTGTAGTTGGTAGTTGTAGTTGGTAGTTGTAGTTGTAGTTGTAGTTGTAGTTGTAGTTGTAGTTGTAGTTGTAGTTGTAGTTGTAGTTGTAGTTGTAGTTGTTGTTGTTGCTGTTGTTGTTGTAGTAGTTGTTATTGTTGTAGTTGTTGTTGTGGTTGTAGTTGTTGGTGTGTCGTTGTCGTTGTCGTTGTCGTTGTTGTTGTCGTTGTTGTCGTTGTTGTCGTTGTTGTCGTTGCTGTCGTTGTTGTCGTTGTTGTCGTTGCTGTCGTTGCTGTCGTTGCTTTCGTTGCTGTCGTTGCTGTCGTTGTTGTCGTTGTTGTCGTTGTTGCCGTTGTTGCCGTGGTTGTCGTTGTTGTCGTTGTTGTCGTTGTTGTCGTTGTTGTCGTTGTTGTCGTTGTTGTCGTTGTTGTCGTTGTTGTTATTGTAGTTGTTCTCGTTGTTGTCGTCGTTGTCGTCGTTGTCGTCGTTGTCGTCGTTGTTCTCGTTGTTGTTGTTGTTGTCGTTGTTGTCGTTGTTGTTGTTGTTGCTGTTGTTGTTGTAGTTGTAGTTGTTGTTGTAGTTGTTGTTGTTGTTGTAGTTGTAGTTGTAGTTGTAGTTGTAGTTGTAGTTGTAGTTGTAGTTGTAGTTGTAGTTGTTGTTGTTGTTGTAGTTGTAGTTGTAGTAGTAGTTGTAGTTGTAGGTGTAGTTGTAGTTGTAGTTGTAGTTGTAGTTGTTGTTGTAGTTGTTGTTGTAGTTGCAGTTGTAGTTGTAGTTGTAGTTGTAGTTGTAGTTGTAGTCGTAGTTGTAGTTGTAGTTGTAGATGTAGTTGTAGTTGGTAGTTGTAGTTGGTAGTTGTAGTTGGTAGTTGGTAGTTGTAGTTGTAGTTGTAGTTGGTAGTTGTAGTTGGTAGTTGTAGTTGGTAGTTGTAGTTGGTAGTTGTAGTTGGTAGTTGTAGTTGGTAGTTGTAGTTGGTAGTTGTAGTTGTAGTTGTAGTTGTAGTTGATAGTTGTAGTTGGTAGTTGTAGTTGGTAGTCGTAGTTGATAGTTGTAGTTGGTAGTTGTAGTTGGTAGTTGTAGTTCGTAGTTGTAGTTGGTAGTTGTTGTTGGTAGTTGTAGTTGGTAGTTGTAGTTGGTTGTTGTAGTTGGTAGTTGTAGTTGGTAGTTGTAGTTGGTAGTTGTAGTTGGTAGTTGTAGTTTGTAGTTGTAGTTGGTAGCTGTAGATGGTCGTTGTAGTTGGTAGTTGTAGTTGGTAGTTGTAGTTGGTAGTTGTAGTTGGTAGTTGTAGTTGTTAGTTGTAGTTGGTAGTTGTAGTTGGTAGTTGTAGTTGGTAGTTGTAGTTGGTAGTTGTAGTTGGTAGTTGTAGTTGTAGCTGTAGTTGATAGTTGTAGTTGGTAGTTGTAGTTGGTAGTTGTAGTTGGTAGTTGTAGTTGGTAGTTGTAGTTGGTAGTTGTAGTTGGTAGTTGTAGTTGTAGTTGTAGTTGGTAGTTGTAGTTGGTAGTTGTAGTTGGTAGTTGGAGTTGGTATTTGCAGTTGGTAGTTGCAGTTAGTAGTTGCAGTTGGTAGTTGTAGTTGGTAGTTGGTAGTTGTAGTTGGTAGTTGTAGTTGGTAGTTGTAGTTGGTAGTTGTAGTTTGTAGTTGTAGTTGGTAGTTGTAGTTGGTAGTTGTAGTTGGTAGTTGTAGTTGGTAGATGTATTTGGTAGTTGTAGTTGGTAGTTGTAGTTGGTAGTTGTAGTTGGTAGTTGTAGTTGGTAGTTGTAGTTGGTAGTTGTAGTTGGTAGTTGTAGTTGGTAGTTGTAGTTGGTAGTTGTAGTTGGTAGTTGTAGTTGGTAGTTGTAGTCGGTAGTTGTAGTTGTAGTTGGTAGTTGTAGTCGGTAGTTGTAGTTGTAGTTGTAGTTGTAGTTGTTGTTGTAGTTGTAGTTGTAGTTGTAGTTGTAGTTGTTGTTGTTGCTGTTGTTGTTGTTGTAGTTGTTATTGTTGTAGTTGTTGTTGTGGTTGTAGTTGTTGGTGTGTCGTTGTCGTTGTCGTTGTCGTTGTTGTTGTCGCTGTTGTCGTTGTTGTCGTTGTTGTCGTTGCTGTCGTTGTTGTCGTTGTTGTCGTTGCTGTCGTTGCTGTCGTTGCTTTCGTTGCTGTCGTTGCTGTCGTTGTTGTCGTTGTTGTCGTTGTTGCCGTTGTTGCCGTGGTTGTCGTTGTTGTCGTTGTTGCCGTTGTTGCCGTGGTTGTCGTTGTTGTCGTTGTTGTCGTTGTTGTCGTTGTTGTCGTTGTTGTCGTTGTTGTCGTTGTTGTCGTTGTTGTTATTGTAGTTGTTCTCGTTGTTCTCGTTGTTGTTGTTGTTGTCGTTGTTGTCGTTGTTGTTGTTGTTGCTGTTGTTGTTGTAGTTGTAGTTGTTGTTGTAGTTGTTGTTGTTGTTGTAGTTGTAGTTGTAGTTGTAGTTGTAGTTGTAGTTGTTGTTGTTGTTGTAGTTGTAGTTGTAGTAGTAGTTGTAGTTGTAGTTGTTGTCGTTGTTGTCGTTGTTGTCGTTGTTGTCGTTGTTGTCGTTGTTGTTATTGTAGTTGTTCTCGTTGTTGTCGTCGTTGTCGTCGTTGTCGTCGTTGTCGTCGTTGTTCTCGTTGTTGTTGTTGTTGTCGTTGTTGTCGTTGTTGTTGTTGTTGCTGTTGTTGTTGTAGTTGTAGTTGTTGTTGTAGTTGTTGTTGTTGTTGTAGTTGTAGTTGTAGTTGTAGTTGTAGTTGTAGTTGTAGTTGTAGTTGTAGTTGTTGTTGTTGTTGTAGTTGTAGTTGTAGTAGTAGTTGTAGTTGTAGGTGTAGTTGTAGTTGTAGTTGTAGTTGTAGTTGTTGTTGTAGTTGTTGTTGTAGTTGTAGTTGTAGTTGGTAGTTGTAGTTGGTAGTTGTAGTTGGTAGTTGGAGTTGGTATTTGCAGTTGGTAGTTGCAGTTAGTAGTTGCAGTTGGTAGTTGTAGTTGGTAGTTGTAGTTGGTAGTTGGTAGTTGTAGTTGTAGTTGTAGTTGGTAGTTGTAGTTGGTAGTTGTAGTTGGTAGTTGTAGTTGGTAGTTGTAGTTGGTAGTTGTAGTTGGTAGTTGTAGTTGGTAGTTGTAGTTGTAGTTGTAGTTGTAGTTGATAGTTGTAGTTGGTAGTTGCAGTTGGTAGTTGCAGTTGGTAGTTGCAGTTGGTAGTTGCAGTTAGCAGTTGCTGTTGGTAGTTGCAGTTGGTAGTTGCAGTTGGTAGTTGCAGTTGGTAGTTGCAGTTGGTAGTTGCAGCTGGTAGTTGCAGTTGGTAGTTGCAGTTGGTAGTTGTAGTTGGTAGTTGTAGTTGGTAGTTGTACTTGGTTTGTTGTAGTTGGTAGTTGAAGTTGGTAGTTGTAGATGGTAGTTGTAGTTGGTAGTTGTAGTTGGTAGTTGTAGCTGGTAGTTGTAGTTGGTAGTTGTAGTTGGTAGTTGCAGTTGGTAGTTGTAGTTGGTAGTTGTAGTTGGTAGTTGTAGTTGGTAGTTGTAGTTGGTAGTTGTAGTTGGTAGTTGTACTTGGTAGTTGTAGTTGGTAGTTGTAGTTGGTAGTTGTAGTTGGTAGTTGTAGTTGGTAGTTGTAGTTGGTAGTTGTAGTTGGTAGTTGTAGTTGGTAGTTGTAGTTGGTAGTTGTAGTTGGTAGTTGTAGTTGGTAGTTGTAGTTGTAGTTGGTAGTTGTAGTTGGTAGTTGCAGTTGGTAGTTGCAGTTGGTAGTTGCAGTTGGTAGTTGCAGTTGGTAGTTGCAGTTGGTAGTTGTAGTTGGTAGTTGTAGATGGTAGTTGTAGTTGGTAGTTGTAGTTGGTAGTTGTAGCTGGCAGTTGTAGCTGGCAGTTGTAGCTGGCTGTTGTAGCTGGCAGTTGTAGCTGGCAGTTGTAGCTGGCAGTTGTAGCTGGTAGTTGTAGTTGGTAGTTGTAGTTGGTAGTTGTAGTTGTAGTTGTTGTAGTTGTAGTTGTAGATGTAGTTGTAGTTGTAGTTGGTAGTTGTAGTTGGTAGTTGTAGTTGGTAGTTGTAGTTGGTAGTTGTAGTTGGTAGTTGTAGTTGGTAGTTGTAGTTGGTAGTTGTAGTTGGTAGTTGTAGCTGGTAGTTGTAGCTGGTAGTTGTAGTTGCTAGTTGCAGTTGGTAGTTGTAGTTGGTAGTTGTAGTTGGTAGTTGTAGTTGGTAGTTGTAGTTGGTAGTTGTAGTTGGTAGTTGTAGTTGGTAGTTGTAGTTGGTAGTTGTAGTTGGTAGTTGCAGTTGGTAGCTGTAGTTGGTAGTTGTAGTTGGTAGTTGTTGTTGGTAGTTGTAGTTGGTAGTTGTAGTTGGTAGTTGTAGTTGTAGTTGTTGTTGTAGTTGTAGTTGTAGTTGTAGTTGTAGTTGTAGTTGTAGTTGTAGTTGGAGTTTGTAGTTGTAGTTGGTAGTTGTAGTTGGTTTGTTGTAGTTGGTAGTTGTAGTTGGTAGTTGTAGTTGGTAGTTGTAGTTGGTAGTTGTAGTTGGTAGTTGTAGTTGGTAGTTGTAGTTGGTTTGTTGTAGTTGGTAGTTGCAGTTGGTAGTTGCAGTTGGTAGTTGCAGTTGGTAGTTGTAGTTGGTAGTTGTAGTTGGTAGTTGTAGATGGTAGTTGTAGTTGGTAGTTGCAGTTGGTAGTTGTAGTTGGTAGTTGTAGTTGGTAGTTGTAGTTGGTAGTTGTAGTTTGTAGTTGCAGTTGGTAGTTGTAGTTGGTAGTTGCAGTTGGTAGTTGCAGTTGGTAGTTGCAGTTGGTAGTTGCAGTTGGTACTTGCAGTTGGTAGTTGTAGTTGGTAGTTGTAGTTGGTAGTTGTAGTTGGTAGTTGTAGTTGGTAGTTGTAGTTGGTAGTTGAAGTTGGTAGTTGTAGCTGGCTGTTGTAGCTGGCAGTTGTAGCTGGCAGTTGTAGCTGGCAGTTGTAGCTTGCAGTTGTAGCTGGCAGTTGTAGCTGGCAGTTGTAACTGGCATTTGTAGCTGGCAGTTGTAGCTGGCAGTTGTAGCTGGCTGTTGTAGCTGGCAGTTGTAGCTGGCAGTTGTAGCTGGCAGTTGTAGCTGGCAGTTGTAGCTCGTAGTTGTAGTTGGTAGTTGTAGTTGGTAGTTGTAGTTGTAGTTGTTGTTGTTGCTGTTGTTGTTGTTGTTGTTGTAGTTGTTATTGTTGTAGTTGTTGTTGTGGTTGTAGTTGTTGGTGTGTCGTTGTCGTTGTCGTTGTCGTTGTTGTTGTCGTTGTTGTCGTTGTTGTCGTTGTTGTCGTTGCTGTCGTTGTTGTCGTTGTTGTCGTTGCTGTCGTTGCTGTCGTTGCTTTCGTTGCTGTCGTTGCTGTCGTTGCTGTCGTTGTTGTCGTTGTTGCCGTTGTTGCCGTGGTTGTCGTTGTTGTCGTTGTTGTCGTTGTTGTCGTTGTTGTCGTTGTTGTCGTTGTTGTCGTTGTTGTCGTTGTTGTTATTGTAGTTGTTCTCGTTGTTGTCGTCGTTGTCGTCGTTGTCGTCGTTGTTCTCGTTGTTGTTGTTGTTGTCGTTGTTGTCGTTGTTGTTGTTGTTGCTGTTGTTGTTGTAGTTGTAGTTGTTGTTGTAGTTGTTGTTGTTGTTGTAGTTGTAGTTGTAGTTGTAGTTGTAGTTGTAGTTGTAGTTGTTGTTGTTGTTGTAGTTGTAGTTGTAGTAGTAGTTGTAGTTGTAGGTGTAGTTGTAGTTGTAGTTGTAGTTGTAGTTGTTGTTGTAGTTGTTGTTGTAGTTGCAGTTGTAGTTGTAGTTGTAGTTGTAGTTGTAGTCGTATTTGTAGTTGTAGTTGTAGATGTAGTTGTAGTTGTAGTTGTAGTTGTAGTTGTAGTTGTTGTTGTTGCTGTTGTTGTTGTTGTTGTTGTAGTTGTTATTGTTGTAGTTGTTGTTGTGGTTGTAGTTGTTGGTGTGTCGTTGTCGTTGTCGTTGTCGTTGTTGTTGTCGTTGTTGTCGTTGTTGTCGTTGTTGTCGTTGCTGTCGTTGTTGTCGTTGTTGTCGTTGCTGTCGTTGCTGTCGTTGCTTTCGTTGCTGTCGTTGCTGTCGTTGCTGTCGTTGTTGTCGTTGTTGCCGTTGTTGCCGTGGTTGTCGTTGTTGTCGTTGTTGTCGTTGTTGTCGTTGTTGTCGTTGTTGTCGTTGTTGTCGTTGTTGTCGTTGTTGTTATTGTAGTTGTTCTCGTTGTTGTCGTCGTTGTCGTCGTTGTCGTCGTTGTTCTCGTTGTTGTTGTTGTTGTCGTTGTTGTCGTTGTTGTTGTTGTTGCTGTTGTTGTTGTAGTTGTAGTTGTTGTTGTAGTTGTTGTTGTTGTTGTAGTTGTAGTTGTAGTTGTAGTTGTAGTTGTAGTTGTAGTTGTTGTTGTTGTTGTAGTTGTAGTTGTAGTAGTAGTTGTAGTTGTAGGTGTAGTTGTAGTTGTAGTTGTAGTTGTAGTTGTTGTTGTAGTTGTTGTTGTAGTTGCAGTTGTAGTTGTAGTTGTAGTTGTAGTTGTAGTCGTATTTGTAGTTGTAGTTGTAGATGTAGTTGTAGTTGGTAGTTGTAGTTGGTAGTTGTAGTTGGTAGTTGGTAGTTGTAGTTGTAGTTGTAGTTGGTAGTTGTAGTTGGTAGTTGTAGTTGGTAGTTGTAGTTGGTAGTTGTAGTTGGTAGTTGTAGTTGGAAGTTGTAGTTGGTAGTTGTAGTTGTAGTTGTAGTTGTAGTTGATAGTTGTAGTTGGTAGTTGTAGTTGGTAGTCGTAGTTGATAGTTGTAGTTGGTAGTTGTAGTTGGTAGTTGTAGTTCGTAGTTGTAGTTGGTAGTTGTTGTTGGTAGTTGTAGTTGGTAGTTGTAGTTGGTTGTTGTAGTTGGTAGTTGTAGTTGGTAGTTGTAGTTGGTAGTTGTAGTTGGTAGTTGTAGTTTGTAGTTGTAGTTGGTAGTTGTAGATGGTAGTTGTAGTTGGTAGTTGTAGTTGGTAGTTGTAGTTGGTAGTTGTAGTTGGTAGCTGTAGTTGTTAGTTGTAGTTGGTAGTTGTAGTTGGTAGTTGTAGTTGGTAGTTGTAGTTGGTAGTTGTAGTTGTAGCTGTAGTTGATAGTTGTAGTTGGTAGTTGTAGTTGGTAGTTGTAGTTGGTAGTTGTAGTTGGTAGTTGTAGTTGGTAGTTGTAGTTGGTAGTTGTAGTTGTAGTTGTAGTTGGTAGTTGTAGTTGGTAGTTGTAGTTGGTAGTTGGAGTTGGTAGTTGCAGTTGGTAGTTGCAGTTAGTAGTTGCAGTTGGTAGTTGTAGTTGGTAGTTGGTAGTTGTAGTTGGTAGTTGTAGTTGGTAGTTGTAGTTGGTAGTTGTAGTTTGTAGTTGTAGTTGGTAGTTGTAGTTGGTAGTTGTAGTTGGTAGTTGTAGTTGGTAGTTGTAGTTGGTAGTTGTAGTTGGTAGTTGTAGTTGGTTTGTTGTAGTTGGTAGTTGTAGTTGGTAGTTGGTAGTTGTAGTTGTAGTTGTAGTTGGTAGTTGTAGTTGGTAGTTGTAGTTGGTAGTTGTAGTTGGTAGTTGTAGTTGGTAGTTGTAGTTGGTAGTTGTAGGTGGTAGTTGTAGTTGTAGTTGTAGTTGTAGTTGATAGTTGTAGTTGGTAGTTGTAGTTGGTAGTCGTAGTTGGTAGTTGTAGTTGGTAGTTGTAGTTGGTAGTTGTAGTTGGTAGTTGTAGTTGGTAGTTGTAGTTTGTAGTTGTAGTTGGTAGTTGTAGTTGGTAGTTGTAGTTGGTAGTTGTAGTTGGTAGTTGTAGTTGGTAGTTGTAGTTGGTAGTTGTAGTTGGTTTGTTGTAGTTGGTAGTTGTAGTTGGTAGTTGGTAGTTGTTGTTGTAGTTGTAGTTGGTAGTTGTAGTTGGTAGTTGTAGTTGTAGTTGTAGTTGTAGTTGATAGTTGTAGTTGGTAGTTGTAGTTGGCAGTCGTAGTTGGTAGTTGTAGTTGGTAGTTGTAGTTGGTAGTTGTAGTTCGTAGTTGTAGTTGGTAGTTGTTGTTGGTAGTTGTAGTTGGTAGTTGTAGTTGGTAGTTGTAGTTGGTAGTTGTAGTTGGTAGTTGTAGTTGGTAGTTGTAGTTGGTAGTTGTAGTTTGTAGTTGTAGTTGGTAGTTGTAGATGGTAGTTGTAGTTGGTAGTTGTAGTTGGTAGTTGTAGTTGGTAGTTGTAGTTGGTAGTTGTAGTTGGTAGTTGTAGTTGGTAGTTGTAGTTGTAGCTGTAGTTGATAGTTGATAGTTGTAGTTGGTAGTTGTAGTTGGTAGTTGTAGTTGGTAGTTGTAGTTGGTAGTTGTAGTTGGTAGTTGTAGTTTGTAGTTGCAGTTCCTAGTTGTAGTTGGTAGTTGCAGTTGGTAGTTGCAGTTGGTAGTTGCAGTTGGTAGTTGCAGTTGGTACTTGCAGTTGGTAGTTGTAGTTGGTAGTTGTAGTTGGTAGTTGTAGTTGGTAGTTGTAGTTGGTAGTTGTAGTTGGTAGTTGAAGTTGGTAGTTGTAGCTGGCTGTTGTAGCTGGCAGTTGTAGCTGGCAGTTGTAGCTGGCAGTTGTAGCTTGCAGTTGTAGCTGGCAGTTGTAGCTGGCAGTTGTAACTGGCATTTGTAGCTGGCAGTTGTAGCTGGCAGTTGTAGCTGGCTGTTGTAGCTGGCAGTTGTAGCTGGCAGTTGTATCTGGCAGTTGTAGCTGGCAGATGTAGCTCGTAGTTGTAGTTGGTAGTTGTAGTTGGTAGTTGTAGTTGCTGGTTGTAGTTTGTAGTTGTAGTTGGTAGTTGTAGTTGGTAGTTGTAGTTGGTAGATGTATTTGGTAGTTGTAGTTGGTCGTTGGAGTTGGTAGTTGCAGTTGGTAGTCGCAGTTGGTAGTTGCAGTTGGTAGTTGCAGGTGGTAGTTGCAGTTGGTAGTTGTAGTTGGTAGTTGTAGTTGGTAGTTGTAGTTGGTAGTTGTAGTTGGTAGTTGTAGTTGGTAGTTGTAGCTGGTAGTTGTAGTTGGTAGTTGTAGTTGGTAGTTGTAGTTGTAGTTGTAGTTGTAGTTGTTGTTGTAGTTGTAGTTGTAGTTGTAGTTGTAGTTGTAGTTGTAGTTGTAGTTGTAGTTGTAGTTGTAGTTGTAGTTGTAGTTGTAGTTGTAGTTGTAGTTGTAGTTGTAGTTGTAGTTGTAGTTGTAGTTGTAGTTGTAGTTGTAGTTGTTGTTGTTGCTGTTGTTGTTGTAGTAGTTGTTATTGTTGTAGTTGTTGTTGTGGTTGTAGTTGTTGGTGTGTCGTTGTCGTTGTCGTTGTCGTTGTTGTTGTCGTTGTTGTCGTTGTTGTCGTTGTTGTCGTTGCTGTCGTTGTTGTCGTTGTTGTCGTTGCTGTCGTTGCTGTCGTTGCTTTCGTTGCTGTCGTTGCTGTCGTTGTTGTCGTTGTTGTCGTTGTTGCCGTTGTTGCCGTGGTTGTCGTTTTTGTCGTTGTTGTCGTTGTTGTCGTTGTTGTCGTTGTTGTCGTTGTTGTCGTTGTTGTTATTGTAGTTGTTCTCGTTGTTGTCGTCGTTGTCGTCGTTGTCGTCGTTGTCGTCGTTGTTCTCGTTGTTGTTGTTGTTGTCGTTGTTGTCGTTGTTGTTGTTGTTGCTGTTGTTGTTGTAGTTGTAGTTGTTGTTGTAGTTGTTGTTGTTGTTGTAGTTGTAGTTGTAGTTGTAGTTGTAGTTGTAGTTGTAGTTGTAGTTGTAGTTGTTGTTGTTGTTGTAGTTGTAGTTGTAGTAGTAGTTGTAGTTGTAGGTGTAGTTGTAGTTGTAGTTGTAGTTGTAGTTGTTGTTGTATTTGTTGTTGTAGTTGCAGTTGTAGTTGTAGTTGTAGTTGTAGTTGTAGTTGTAGTCGTAGTTGTAGTTGTAGTTGTAGATGTAGTTGTAGTTGGTAGTTGTAGTTGGTAGTTGTAGTTGGTAGTTGGTAGTTGTAGTTGTAGTTGTAGTTGGTAGTTGTAGTTGGTAGTTGTAGTTGGTAGTTGTAGTTGGTAGTTGTAGTTGGTAATTGTAGTTGGTAGTTGTAGTTGGTAGTTGTAGTTGTAGTTGTAGTTGTAGTTGATAGTTGTAGTTGGTAGTTGTAGTTGGTAGTCGTAGTTGATAGTTGTAGTTGGTAGTTGTAGTTGGTAGTTGTAGTTCGTAGTTGTAGTTGGTAGTTGTTGTTGGTAGTTGTAGTTGGTAGTTGTAGTTGGTTGTTGTAGTTGGTAGTTGTAGTTGGTAGTTGTAGTTGGTAGTTGTAGTTGGTAGTTGTAGTTTGTAGTTGTAGTTGGTAGCTGTAGATGGTCGTTGTAGTTGGTAGTTGTAGTTGGTAGTTGTAGTTGGTAGTTGTAGTTGGTAGTTGTAGTTGTTAGTTGTAGTTGGTAGTTGTAGTTGGTAGTTGTAGTTGGTAGTTGTAGTTGGTAGTTGTAGTTGGTAGTTGTAGTTGTAGCTGTAGTTGATAGTTGTAGTTGGTAGTTGTAGTTGGTAGTTGTAGTTGGTAGTTGTAGTTGGTAGTTGTAGTTGGTAGTTGTAGTTGGTAGTTGTAGTTGTAGTTGTAGTTGGTAGTTGTAGTTGGTAGTTGTAGTTGGTAGTTGGAGTTGGTATTTGCAGTTGGTAGTTGCAGTTAGTAGTTGCAGTTGGTAGTTGTAGTTGGTAGTTGGTAGTTGTAGTTGGTAGTTGTAGTTGGTAGTTGTAGTTGGTAGTTGTAGTTTGTAGTTGTAGTTGGTAGTTGTAGTTGGTAGTTGTAGTTGGTAGTTGTAGTTGGTAGATGTATTTGGTAGTTGTAGTTGGTAGTTGTAGTTGGTAGTTGTAGTTGGTAGTTGTAGTTGGTAGTTGTAGTTGGTAGTTGTAGTTGGTAGTTGTAGTTGGTAGTTGTAGTTGGTAGTTGTAGTTGGTAGTTGTAGTTGGTAGTTGTAGTCGGTAGTTGTAGTTGTAGTTGGTAGTTGTAGTCGGTAGTTGTAGTTGTAGTTGTAGTTGTAGTTGTTGTTGTAGTTGTAGTTGTAGTTGTAGTTGTAGTTGTTGTTGTTGCTGTTGTTGTTGTTGTAGTTGTTATTGTTGTAGTTGTTGTTGTGGTTGTAGTTGTTGGTGTATCGTTGTCGTTGTCGTTGTCGTTGTTGTTGTCGCTGTTGTCGTTGTTGTCGTTGTTGTCGTTGCTGTCGTTGTTGTCGTTGTTGTCGTTGCTGTCGTTGCTGTCGTTGCTTTCGTTGCTGTCGTTGCTGTCGTTGTTGTCGTTGTTGTCGTTGTTGCCGTTGTTGCCGTGGTTGTCGTTGTTGTCGTTGTTGCCGTTGTTGCCGTGGTTGTCGTTGTTGTCGTTGTTGTCGTTGTTGTCGTTGTTGTCGTTGTTGTCGTTGTTGTCGTTGTTGTCGTTGTTGTTATTGTAGTTGTTCTCGTTGTTCTCGTTGTTGTTATTGTTGTCGTTGTTGTCGTTGTTGTTGTTGTTGCTGTTGTTGTTGTAGTTGTAGTTGTTGTTGTAGTTGTTGTTGTTGTTGTAGTTGTAGTTGTAGTTGTAGTTGTAGTTGTAGTTGTTGTTGTTGTTGTAGTTGTAGTTGTAGTAGTAGTTGTAGTTGTAGTTGTTGTCGTTGTTGTCGTTGTTGTCGTTGTTGTCGTTGTTGTCGTTGTTGTCGTTGTTGTTATTGTAGTTGTTCTCGTTGTTGTCGTCGTTGTCGTCGTTGTCGTCGTTGTCGTCGTTGTTCTCGTTGTTGTTGTTGTTGTCGTTGTTGTCGTTGTTGTTGTTGTTGCTGTTGTTGTTGTAGTTGTAGTTGTTGTTGTAGTTGTTGTTGTTGTTGTAGTTGTAGTTGTAGTTGTAGTTGTAGTTGTAGTTGTAGTTGTAGTTGTAGTTGTAGTTGTTGTTGTTGTTGTAGTTGTAGTTGTAGTAGTAGTTGTAGTTGTAGGTGTAGTTGTAGTTGTAGTTGTAGTTGTTGTTGTAGTTGTTGTTGTAGTTGTAGTTGTAGTTGGTAGTTGTAGTTGGTAGTTGTAGTTGGTAGTTGGAGTTGGTATTTGCAGTTGGTAGTTGCAGTTAGTAGTTGCAGTTGGTAGTTGTAGTTGGTAGTTGGTAGTTGTAGTTGGTAGTTGTAGTTGTAGTTGTAGTTGGTAGTTGTAGTTGGTAGTTGTAGTTGGTAGTTGTAGTTGGTAGTTGTAGTTGGTAGTTGTAGTTGGTAGTTGTAGTTGGTAGTTGTAGGTGGTAGTTGTAGTTGTAGTTGTAGTTGTAGTTGATAGTTGTAATTGGTAGTTGTAGTTGGTAGTCGTAGTTGGTAGTTGTAGTTGGTAGTTGTAGTTGGTAGTTGTAGTTCGTAGTTGTAGTTGGTAGTTGTTGTTGGTAGTTGTAGTTGGTAGTTGTAGTTGGTAGTTGTAGTTGGTAGTTGTAGTTGGTAGTTGTAGTTGGTAGTTGTAGTTGGTAGTTGTAGTTGGTAGTTGTAGTTGGTAGTTGTAGTTTGTAGTTGTAGTTGATAGTTGTAGATGGTAGTTGTAGTTGGTAGTTGTAGCTGGTAGTTGTAGTTGGTAGTTGTAGTTGGTAGTTGTAGTTGGTAGTTGTAGTTGGTAGTTGTAGTTGGTAGTTGTAGTTGGTAGTTGTAGTTGTAGCTGTAGTTGATAGTTGTAGTTGGTAGTTGTAGTTGGTAGTTGTAGTTGGTAGTTGTAGTTGGTAGTTGTAGTTGGTAGTTGTAGTTGTAGTTGTAGTTGGTAGTTGTAGTTGGTAGTTGTAGTTGGTAGTTGGAGTTGGTAGTTGCAGTTGGTAGTTGCAGTTAGTAGTTGCAGTTGGTAGTTGTAGTTGGTAGTTGTAGTTGGTAGTTGTAGTTGGTAGTTGTAGTTGGTAGTTGTAGTTGGTAGTTGTAGTTGGTAGTTGTAGTTGGTAGTTGTAGTTGGTAGTTGTAGTTGGTAGTTGTAGTTGGTAGTTGTAGTTGGTAGTTGTAGTTGGTAGTTGTAGTTGGTAGTTGCAGTTGGTAGTTGTAGTTGGTAGTTGTAGTTGGTAGTTGTTGTTGGTAGTTGTAGTTGGTAGTTGTAGTTGGTAGTTGTAGCTGGCAGTTGTAGCTGGCAGTTGTAGCTGGCTGTTGTAGCTGGCAGTTGTAGCTGGCAGTTGTAGCTGGCAGTTGTAGCTGGTAGTTGTAGTTGGTAGTTGTAGGTGGTAGTTGTAGTTGGTAGTTGTAGTTGGTAGTTGTAGTTTGTAGTTGTAGTTGGTAGTTGTAGTTGGTAGATGTATTTGGTAGTTGTAGTTGGTCGTTGGAGTTGGTAGTTGCAGTTGGTAGTTGCAGTTGGTAGTT
Organism: Andrena hattorfiana; assembly: GCA_944738655.2. Taxonomy (NCBI): domain Eukaryota; kingdom Metazoa; phylum Arthropoda; class Insecta; order Hymenoptera; family Andrenidae; genus Andrena; species Andrena hattorfiana. The sequence continues at coordinate 46,601,352 of OX122890.1, read as the reverse complement.
GTAGTTGTTGTTGTAGTTGGTAGTTGTAGTTGTAGTTGTAGTTGTAGTTGTAGTTGTTGTTGTAGTTGGTAGTTGTAGTTGGTAGTTGTAGTTGGTAGTTCTAGTTGGTTTGTTGTAGTTGGTAGTTGCAGTTGGTAGTTGCAGTTGGTAGTTGTAGTTCCAGTTGGTAGTTGTAGCTGTTGTTGTTTTTGTAGTTGTTGTTGTTGCAGTTGTTGTTGTTGTTGTAGTTGTTGTTGTTGTTGTAGTTGTTGTTGTTGTTGTAGTTGTAGTTGTAGTTGCAGTTGGTAGTTGTAGTTGGTAGTTGTAGTAGGTAGTTGTAATTGTAGTTGTTGTTGTAGTTGTAGTTGTAGTTGTAGTTGTAGTTGTAGTTGTAGTTGTAGTTGGTAGTTGTAGTTGGTAGTTGTAGTTGGTAGTTGTAGTTGGTAGCTGTAGTTGGTAGTTGTAGTTGGTAGTTGTACTTGGTAGGTGTAGTTGGTAGTTGTAGTTGGTAGTTGTAGTTGGTAGTTGTAGTTGGTAGTTGCAGTTGGTAGTTGCAGTTGGTAGCTGTAGTTTGTAGTTGTAGTTGGTAGTTGTAGTTGGTAGTTGTAGTTGGTAGTTGTAGTTGGTAGTTGTAGTTGGTAGTTGTAGTTGGTAGTTGTAGCTGGTAGTTGTAGCTGGTAGTTGTAGTTGGTAGTTGCAGTTGGTAGTTGCAGTTGGTAGTTGTAGTTGGTAGTTGTAGTTGGTAGTTGTAGTTGGTAGTTGTAGTTGGTAGTTGTAGTTGGCAGTTGTAGTTGGTAGTGGTAGTTGTAGTTGTAGTTGGTAGTTGTAGTTGGTAGTTGTAGTTGGTAGTTGTAGTTGGTAGTTGTAGTTGGTAATTGTAGTTGGTAGTTGTAGTTGGTAGTTGTAGTTGGTAGTTGTAGTTGGTAGTTGTAGTTGGTAGTTGCAGTTGGTAGTTGTAGGTGGTAGTTGTAGTTGGTAGTTGTAGTTGGTAGTTCTAGTTGGTTTGTTGTAGTTGGTAGTTGCAGTTGGTAGTTGCAGTTGGTAGTTGTAGTTCCAGTTGGTAGTTGTAGTTGTTGTTGTTTTTGTAGTTGTTGTTGTTGCAGTTGTTGTTGTTGTTGTAGTTGTTGTTGTTGTTGTAGTTGTTGTTGTTGTTGTAGTTGTAGTTGTAGTTGCAGTTGGTAGTTGTAGTTGGTAGTTGTAATTGTAGTTGTTGTTGTAGTTGTAGTTGTAGTTGTAGTTGTAGTTGTAGTTGTAGTTGTAGTTGTAGTTGGTAGTTGTAGTTGGTAGTTGTAGTTGGTAGTTGTAGTTGGTAGCTGTAGTTGGTAGTTGTAGTTGGTACTTGTACTTGGTAGGTGTAGTTGGTAGTTGTAGTTGGTAGTTGTAGTTGGTAGTTGTAGTTGGTAGTTGCAGTTGGTAGTTGCAGTTGGTAGCTGTAGTTTGTAGTTGTAGTTGGTAGTTGTAGTTGGTAGTTGTAGTTGGTAGTTGTAGTTGGTAGTTGTAGTTGGTAGTTGTAGTTGGTAGTTGTAGCTGGTAGTTGTAGTTGGTAGTTGTAGTTGGTAGTTGCAGTTGGTAGTTGTAGTTGGTAGTTGTAGTTGGTAGTTGTAGTTGGTAGTTGTAGTTGGTAGTTATAGTTGGTAGTTGTAGTTGGTAGTTGTAGTTGGTAGTTGTAGTTGGTAGTTGTAGTTGTAGTTGGTAGTTGTAGTTGGTAGTTGTAGTTGGTAGTTGTAGTTGGTGGTTGTAGTTGGTAGTTGTAGTTGGTAGTTGTAGTTGGTAGTTGTACTTGGTAGTTGTAGTTGGTAGTTGTAGTTGGTAGTTGTAGTTGGTATTTGTAGTTGGTAGTTGCAGTTGGTAGTTGTAGGTGGTAGTTGTAGTTGGTAGTTGTAGTTGGTAGTTGTAGTTGGTAGTTGTAGTTGGTAGTTGTAGTTGGTAGTTGTAGTTGGTAGTTGTAGTTGGTAGTTGTAGGTGGTAGTTGTAGTTGGTAGTTGTAGTTGGTAGTTGTAGTTGGTAGTTGTAGTTGGTAGTTGTAGTTGGTAGTTGTAGTTGGTAGTTGTAGTTGGTAGTTGTAGTTGGTAGTTGTAGTTGTAGTTGTAGTTGTAGTTGGTAGTTGTAGTTGGTAGTTGTAGTTGGTAGTTGTTGTTGGTAGTTGTAGTTGGTAGTTGCAGTTGGTAGTTGTAGTTGGTAGTTGTAGATGGTAGTTGTAGTTGGTAGTTGTAGTTGGTAGTTGTAGCTGGCAGTTGTAGCTGGCAGTTGTAGCTGGCTGTTGTAGCTGGCAGTTGTAGCTGGCAGTTGTAGCTGGCAGTTGTAGCTGGTAGTTGTAGTTGGTAGTTGTAGTTGGTAGTTGTAGTTGGTAGTTGTAGTTGGTAGTTGTAGTTTGTAGTTGTAGTTGGTAGTTGTAGTTGGTAGATATATTTGGTAGTTGTAGTTGGTCGTTGGAGTTGGTAGTTGCAGTTGGTAGTTGCAGTTGGTAGTTGCAGTTGGTAGTTGTAGTTGTTGTTGTAGTTGGTAGTTGTAGTTGTAGTTGTAGTTGTAGTTGTAGTTGTTGTTGTAGTTGGTAGTTGTAGTTGGTAGTTGTAGTTGGTAGTTGTAGTTGGTAGTTGTAGTTGGTTTGTTGTAGTTGGTAGTTGCAGTTGGTAGTTGCAGTTGGTATTTGCAGTTGGTAGTTGTAGTTCCAGTTGGTAGTTGTAGTTGTTGTTTTTGTAGTTGTTGTTGTAGTTGTTGTTGTTGTTAGAGTTGTTGTTGTTGTTGTAGTTGTACTTGTAGTTGCAGTTGGTAGTTGTAGTTGGTAGTTGTAGTTGGTAGTTGTAGTTGTAGTTGTTGTAGTTGTAGTTGTAGATGTAGTTGTAGTTGTAGTTGGTAGTTGTAGTTGGTAGTTGTAGTTGGTAGTTGTAGATGGTAGTTGTAGTTGGTAGTTGTAGTTGGTAGTTGTACTTGGTAGTTGTAGTTGGTAGTTGCAGTTGGTAGTTGTAGTTGGTAGTTGTAGATGGTAGTTGTAGTTGGTAGTTGTAGTTGGTAGTTGTAGCTGGCAGTTGTAGCTGGCAGTTGTAGCTGGCTGTTGTAGCTGGCAGTTGTAGCTGGCAGTTGTAGCTGGCAGTTGTAGCTTGCAGTTGTAGCTGGCAGCTGTAGCTGGCAGTTGTAACTGGCATTTGTAGCTGGCAGTTGTAGCTGGCAGTTGTAGCTGGCTGTTGTAGCTGGCAGTTGTAGCTGGCAGTTGTAGCTGGCAGTTGTAGCTGGCAGTTGTAGCTCGTAGCTGTAGTTGGTAGTTGTAGTTGGTAGTTGTAGTTGGTAGTTGTAGTTTGTAGTTGTAGTTGGTAGTTGTAGTTGGTAGTTGTAGTTGGTAGATGTATTTGGTAGTTGTAGTTGGTCGTTGGAGTTGGTAGTTGCAGTTGGTAGTCGCAGTTGGTAGTTGCAGTTTGTAGTTGCAGGTGGTAGTTGCAGTTGGTAGTTGTAGTTGGTAGTTGTAGTTGGTAGTTGTAGTTGGTAGTTGTAGTTGGTAGTTGTAGTTGGTAGTTGTAGTTGGTAGTTGTAGTTGGTAGTGGTAGTTGGTAGTTGTAGTTGTAGTTGTAGTTGTAGTTGTTGTTGTAGTTGGTAGTTGTAGTTGGTAGTTGTAGTTGGTAGTTCTAGTTGGTTTGTTGTAGTTGGTAGTTGCAGTTGGTAGTTGCAGTTGGTAGTTGTAGTTCCAGTTGGTAGTTGTAGCTGTTGTTGTTTTTGTAGTTGTTGTTGTTGCAGTTGTTGTTGTTGTTGTAGTTGTTGTTGTTGTTGTAGTTGTTGTTGTTGTTGTTGTTGTAGTTGTAGTTGCAGTTGGTAGTTGTAGTTGGTAGTTGTAGTAGGTAGTTGTAATTGTAGTTGTTGTTGTAGTTGTAGTTGTAGTTGTAGTTGTAGTTGTAGTTGTAGTTGTAGTTGGTAGTTGTAGTTGGTAGTTGTAGTTGGTAGTTGTAGTTGGTAGCTGTAGTTGGTAGTTGTAGTTGGTAGTTGTACTTGGTAGGTGTAGTTGGTAGTTGTAGTTGGTAGTTGTAGTTGGTAGTTGTAGTTGGTAGTTGCAGTTGGTAGTTGCAGTTGGTAGCTGTAGTTTGTAGTTGTAGTTGGTAGTTGTAGTTGGTAGTTGTAGTTGGTAGTTGTAGTTGGTAATTGTAGTTGGTAGTTGTAGTTGGTAGTTGTAGTTAGTAGTTGTAGTTGGTAGTTGTAGTTGGTAGTTGCAGTTGGTAGTTGTAGGTGGTAGTTGTAGTTGGTAGTTGTAGTTGGTAGTTGTAGTTGGTAGTTGTAGTTGGTAGTTGTAGTTGGTAGTTGTAGTTGGTAGTTGTAGTTGGTAGTTGTAGTTGGTAGTTGTAGTTGGTAGTTGTAATTGGTAGTTGTAGTTGTAGTTGTAGTTGGTAGTTGTAGTTGGTAGTTGTAGTTGGTAGTTGGAGTTGGTAGTTGCAGTTGGTAGTTGCAGTTGGTAGTTGCAGTTGGTAGTTGCAGTTGGTAGTTGCAGTTGGTAGTTGCAGTTGGTAGTTGCAGTTGGTAGTTGTAGTTGGTAGTTGTACTTGGTAGTTGTAGTTGGTAGTTGTAGTTGGTAGTTGTAGTTGGTAGTTGTAGTTGGTAGTTGTAGTTGGTAGTTGTAGTTGGTAGTTGTAGTTGGTAGTTGTAGTTGGTAGTTGTAGTTCGTAGTTGTAGCTGGTAGTTGTAGTTGGTAGATGTAGTTGGTAGTTGCAGTTGGTAGTTGTAGTTGGTAGTTGTAGTTGGTAGTTGTAGTTGGTAGTTGTAGTTGATAGTTGTAGTTGGTAGTTGTAGTTGGTAGTTGTAGTTGGTAGTTGCAGTTGGTAGCTGTAGTTGGTAGCTGTAGTTGGTAGTTGTAGTTGGTAGTTGTAGTTGGTAGTTGTAGTTGTAGTTGTTGTTGTAGTTGTAGTTGTAGTTGTAGTTGTAGTTGTAGTTGTAGTTGTATTTGTAGTTTGTAGTTGTAGTTGGTAGTTGTAGTTGGTTTGTTGTAGTTGGTAGTTGTAGTTGGTAGTTGTAGTTGGTAGTTGTAGTTGGTAGTTGTAGTTGGTAGTTGTAGTTGGTTTGTTGTAGTTGGTAGTTGCAGTTGGTAGTTGCAGTTGGTAGTTGCAGTTGGTAGTTGTAGTTGGTAGTTGTAGTTGGTAGTTGTAGATGGTAGTTGTAGTTGGTAGTTGCAGTTGGTAGTTGTAGTTGGTAGTTGTAGTTGGTAGTTGTAGTTTGTAGTTGTAGTTGGTAGTTGTAGTTGGTAGATGTATTTGGTAGTTGTAGTTGGTCGTTGGAGTTGGTAGTTGCAGTTGGTAGTTGCAGTTGGTAGTTGTAGTTGTTGTTGTAGGTGGTAGTTGTAGTTGTAGTTGTAGTTGTAGTTGTAGTTGTAGTTGTAGTTGTAGTTGTAGTTGTAGTTGGTAGTTGTAGTTGGTAGTTGCAGTTGGTAGCTGCAGTTGGTAGTTGCAGTTGGTAGTTGTAGTTGGTAGTTGTAGTTGGTAGTTGGTAGTTGTAGTTGGTAGTTGTAGTTTGTAGTTGTAGTTGGTAGTTGCAGTTGCTAGCTGTAGTTGGTAGTTGTAGTTGGTAGTTGTTGTTGGTAGTTGTAGTTGTAGTTGTTGTTGTAGTTGTAGTTGTAGTTGTACTTGTAGTTGTAGTTGTAGTTGTAGTTGTAGTTGTAGTTTGTAGTTGTAGTTGGTAGTTGTAGTTGGTTTGTTGTAGTTGGTAGTTGTAGTTGGTAGTTGTAGTTGGTAGTTGTAGTTGGTAGTTGTAGTTGGTAGTTGTAGTTGGTAGTTGCAGTTGGTAGTTGCAGTTGGTAGTTGCAGTTGGTAGTTGTAATTGTAGTTGTTGTTGTAGTTGTAGTTGTAGTTGTAGTTGTAGTTGTAGTTGGTAGTTGTAGTTGGTAGTTGTAGTTGGTAGTTGTAGTTGGTAGCTGTAGTTGGTAGTTGTAGTTGGTAGTTGTACTTGGTAGGTGTAGTTGGTAGTTGTAGTTGGTAGTTGTAGTTGGTAGTTGTAGTTGGTAGTTGCAGTTGGTAGTTGCAGTTGGTAGCTGTAGTTGGTAGTTGTAGTTGGTAGTTGCAGTTGGTAGTTGCAGTTGGTAGCTGTAGTTTGTAGTTGTAGTTGGTAGTTGTAGTTGGTAGTTGTAGTTGGTAGTTGTAGTTGGTAGTTGTAGTTGGTAGTTGTAGTTGGTAGTTGTAGCTGGTAGTTGTAGTTGGTAGTTGTAGTTGGTAGTTGTAGTTGGTAGATGTATTTGGTAGTTGTATTTGGTCGTTGGAGTTGGTAGTTGCAGTTGGTAGTTGCAGTTGGTAGTTGTAGTTGTTGTTGTAGTTGGTAGTTGTAGTTGTAGTTGTAGTTGTAGTTGTTGTTGTAGTTGGTAGTTGTAGTTGGTAGTTGTAGTTGGTAGTTGTAGTTGGTAGTTCTAGTTGGTTTGTTGTAGTTGGTAGTTGCAGTTGGTAGTTGCAGTTGGTAGTTGTAGTTCCAGTTGGTAGTTGTAGTTGTTGTTGTTTTTGTAGTTGTTGTTGTTGCAGTTGTTGTTGTTGTTGTAGTTGTTGTTGTTGTTGTAGTTGTTGTTGTTGTTGTAGTTGTAGTTGTAGTTGCAGTTGGTAGTTGTAGTTGGTAGTTGTAATTGTAGTTGTTGTTGTAGTTGTAGTTGTAGTTGTAGTTGTAGTTGTAGTTGTAGTTGTAGTTGTAGTTGGTAGTTGTAGTTGGTAGTTGTAGTTGGTAGTTGTAGTTGGTAGCTGTAGTTGGTAGTTGTAGTTGGTACTTGTACTTGGTAGGTGTAGTTGGTAGTTGTAGTTGGTAGTTGTAGTTGGTAGTTGTAGTTGGTAGTTGCAGTTGGTAGTTGCAGTTGGTAGCTGTAGTTTGTAGTTGTAGTTGGTAGTTGTAGTTGGTAGTTGTAGTTGGTAGTTGTAGTTGGTAGTTGTAGTTGGTAGTTGTAGTTGGTAGTTGTAGTTGGTAGTTGTAGCTGGTAGTTGTAGTTGGTAGTTGTAGTTGGTAGTTGCAGTTGGTAGTTGTAGTTGGTAGTTGTAGTTGGTAGTTGTAGTTGGTAGTTGTAGTTGGTAGTTGTAGTTGGTAGTTGTAGTTGGTAGTTGTAGTTGGTAGTTGTAGTTGGTAGTTGTAGTTGTAGTTGGTAGTTGTAGTTGGTAGTTGTAGTTGGTAGTTGTAGTTGGTAGTTGTAGTTGGTAGTTGTAGTTGGTAGTTGTAGTTGGTAGTTGTACTTGGTAGTTGTAGTTGGTAGTTGTAGTTGGTAGTTGTAGTTGGTAGTTGTAGTTGGTAGTTGCAGTTGGTAGTTGTAGTTCCAGTTGGTAGTTGTAGTTGTTGTTGTTTTTGTAGTTGTTGTTGTTGCAGTTGTTGTTGTTGTTGTAGTTGTTGTTGTTGTTGTAGTTGTTGTTGTTGTTGTAGTTGTAGTTGTAGTTGCAGTTGGTAGTTGTAGTTGGTAGTTGTAATTGTAGTTGTTGTTGTAGTTGTAGTTGTAGTTGTAGTTGTAGTTGTAGTTGTAGTTGTAGTTGTAGTTGGTAGTTGTAGTTGGTAGTTGTAGTTGGTAGTTGTAGTTGGTAGCTGTAGTTGGTAGTTGTAGTTGGTACTTGTACTTGGTAGGTGTAGTTGGTAGTTGTAGTTGGTAGTTGTAGATGGTAGTTGTAGTTGGTAGTTGTAGTTGGTAGTTGTAGCTGGCAGTTGTAGCTGGCAGTTGTAGCTGGCTGTTGTAGCTGGCAGTTGTAGCTGGCAGTTGTAGCTGGCAGTTGTAGCTTGCAGTTGTAGCTGGCAGCTGTAGCTGGCAGTTGTAACTGGCATTTGTAGCTGGCAGTTGTAGCTGGCAGTTGTAGCTGGCTGTTGTAGCTGGCAGTTGTAGCTGGCAGTTGTAGCTGGCAGTTGTAGCTGGCAGTTGTAGCTCGTAGCTGTAGTTGGTAGTTGTAGTTGGTAGTTGTAGTTGGTAGTTGTAGTTTGTAGTTGTAGTTGGTAGTTGTAGTTGGTAGTTGTAGTTGGTAGATGTATTTGGTAGTTGTAGTTGGTCGTTGGAGTTGGTAGTTGCAGTTGGTAGTCGCAGTTGGTAGTTGCAGTTTGTAGTTGCAGGTGGTAGTTGCAGTTGGTAGTTGTAGTTGGTAGTTGTAGTTGATAGTTGTAGTTGGTAGTTGTAGTTGGTAGTTGTAGTTGGTAGTTGTAGTTGGTAGTTGTAGTTGGTAGTGGTAGTTGGTAGTTGTAGTTGTAGTTGTAGTTGTAGTTGTTGTTGTAGTTGTAGTTTAGTTGTAGTTGTAGTTGTAGTTGTAGTTGTAGTTGTAGTTGTAGTTGTAGTTGTAGTTGTAGTTGTAGTTGTTGTTGTTGCTGTTGTTGTTGTTGTAGTTGTTATTGTTGTAGTTGTTGTTGTGGTTGTAGTTGTTGGTGTGTCGTTGTCGTTGTCGTTGTCGTTGTTGTTGTCGTTGTTGTCGTTGTTGTCGTTGTTGTCGTTGCTGTCGTTGTTGTCGTTGTTGTCGTTGCTGTCGTTGCTGTCGTTGCTTTCGTTGCTGTCGTTGCTGTCGTTGTTGTCGTTGTTGTCGTTGTTGCCGTTGTTGCCGTGGTTGTCGTTGTTGTCGTTGTTGTCGTTGTTGTCGTTGTTGTCGTTGTTGTTATTGTAGTTGTTCTCGTTGTTGTCGTCGTTGTCGTCGTTGTCGTCGTTGTCGTCGTTGTTCTCGTTGTTGTTGTTGTTGTCGTTGTTGTCGTTGTTGTTGTTGTTGCTGTTGTTGTTGCTGTTGTTGTTGTAGTTGTAGTTGTTGTTGTAGTTGTTGTTGTTGTTGTAGTTGTAGTTGTAGTTGTAGTTGTAGTTGTAGTTGTAGTTGTAGTTGTTGTTGTTGTTGTAGTTGTAGTTGTAGTAGTAGTTGTAGTTGTAGGTGTAGTTGTAGTTGTAGTTGTAGTTGTAGTTGTTGTTGTAGTTGTTGTTGTAGTTGTAGTTGTAGTTGTAGTTGCAGTTGTAGTTGTAGTTGTAGTTGTAGTTGTAGTCGTAGTTGTAGTTGTAGTTGTAGTTGTAGATGTAGTTGTAGTTGGTAGTTGTAGTTGGTAGTTGTAGTTGGTAGTTGGTAGTTGTAGTTTGTAGTTGTAGTTGGTAGTTGTAGTTGGTAGTTGTAGTTGGTAGTTGTAGTTGGTAGTTGTAGTTGGTAGTTGTAGGTGGTAGTTGTAGTTGTAGTTGTAGTTGTAGTTGATAGTTGTAGTTGGTAGTTGTAGTTGGTAGTCGTAGTTGGTAGTTGTAGTTGGTAGTTGTAGTTGGTAGTTGTAGTTCGTAGTTGTAGTTGGTAGTTGTTGTTGGTAGTTGTAGTTGGTAGTTGTAGTTGGTAGTTGTAGTTGGTAGTTGTAGTTGGTAGTTGTAGTTGGTAGTTGTAGTTGGTAGTTGTAGTTTGTAGTTGTAGTTGGTAGTTGTAGATGGTAGTTGTAGTTGGTAGTTGTAGTTGGTAGTTGTAGTTGGTAGTTGTAGTTGGTAGTTGTAGTTGGTAGTTGTAGTTGGTAGTTGTCGTTGGTAGTTGTAGTTGGTAGTTGTAGTTGGTAGTTGTAGTTGATAGTTGTAGTTGTAGCTGTAGTTGATAGTTGTAGTTGGTAGTTGTAGTTGGTAGTTGTAGTTGGTAGTTGTAGTTGGTAGTTGTAGTTGGTAGTTGTAGTTGTAGTTGTAGTTGGTAGTTGTAGTTGGTAGTTGTAGTTGGTAGTTGGAGTTGGTAGTTGCAGTTGGTAGTTGCAGTTAGTAGTTGCAGTTGGTAGTTGTAGTTGGTAGTTGTAGTTGGTAGTTGTAGTTGGTAGTTGTAGTTGGTAGTTGTAGTTGGTAGTTGTAGTTGGTAGTTGTAGTTGGTAGTTGCAGTTGGTAGTTGCAGTTGGTAGTTGTAGTTGGTAGTTGTAGTTGGTAGTTGTAGTTGGTAGTTGTAGCTAGCAGTTGTATCTGGCAGTTGTAGCTGGCTGTTGTAGCTGGCAGTTGTAGCTGGCAGTTGTAGCTGGCAGTTGTAGCTGGTAGTTGTAGTTGGTAGTTGTAGTTGGTAGTTGTAGTTGGTAGTTGTAGTTGGTAGTTGTAGTTTGTAGTTGTAGTTGGTAGTTGTAGTTGGTAGATGTATTTGGTAGTTGTAGTTGGTCGTTGGAGTTGGTAGTTGCAGTTGGTAGTTGCAGTTGGTAGTTGTAGTTGTAGTTGTAGTTGTAGTTGTAGTTGTTGTTGTAGTTGGTAGTTGTAGTTGGTAGTTGTAGTTGGTAGTTCTAGTTGGTTTGTTGTAGTTGGTAGTTGCAGTTGGTAGTTGCAGTTGGTAGTTGTAGTTCCAGTTGGTGGTTGTAGTTGTTGTTGTTTTTGTAGTTGTTGTTGTTGCAGTTGTTGTTGTTGTTGTAGTTGTTGTTGTTGTTGTAGTTGTTGTTGTTGTTGTAGTTGTAGTTGTAGTTGCAGTTGGTAGTTGTAGTTGGTAGTTGTAGTAGGTAGTTGTAATTGTAGTTGTTGTTGTAGTTGTAGGTGTAGTTGTAGTTGTAGTTGTACTTGTAGTTGTAGTTGGTAGTTGTAGTTGGTAGTTGTAGTTGGTAGCTGTAGTTGGTAGTTGTAGTTGGTAGTTGTACTTGGTAGGTGTAGTTGGTAGTTGTAGTTGGTAGTTGTAGTTGGTAGTTGTAGTTGGTAGTTGCAGTTGGTAGTTGCAGTTGGTAGTTGCAGTTGGTAGCTGTAGTTTGTAGTTGTAGTTGGTAGTTGTAGTTGGTAGTTGTAGTTGGTAGTTGTAGTTGGTAGTTGTAGTTGGTAGTTGTAGTTGGTAGTTGTAGTTGGTAGTTGTAGTTGGTAGTTGTAGTTGGTAGTTGTAGCTGGTAGTTGTAGTTGGTAGTTGTAGTTGGTAGTTGCAGTTGGTAGTTGTAGTTGGTAGTTGTAGTTGGTAGTTGTAGTTGGTAGTTGCAGTTGGTAGTTGTAGTTGGTAGTTGTAGTTGGTAGTTGTAGTTGTAGTTGTAGTTGTAGTTGGTAGTTGTAGTTGGTAGTTGTAGTTGGTAGTTGTAGTTGGTAGTTGTAGTTGGTAATTGTAGTTGGTAGTTGTAGTTGGTAGTTGTAGTTGGTAGTTGTAGTTGGTAGTTGTAGTTGGTAGTTGTAGTTGGAAGTTGTAGTTGGTAGTTGTAGTTGTAGTTGTAGTTGTAGTTGATAGTTGTAGTTGGTAGTTGTAGTTGGTAGTCGTAGTTGATAGTTGTAGTTGGTAGTTGTAGTTGGTAGTTGTAGTTCGTAGTTGTAGTTGGTAGTTGTTGTTGGTAGTTGTAGTTGGTAGTTGTAGTTGGTTGTTGTAGTTGGTAGTTGTAGTTGGTAGTTGTAGTTGGTAGTTGCAGTTGGTAGTTGCAGTTGGTAGCTGAAGTTGGTAGTTGCAGTTGGTATTTGCAGTTGGTAGTTGCAGTTGGTAGCTGAAATTGGTAGTTACAGTTGGTAGTTGCAGTCGGTAGTTGCAGTGGGTAGTTGCAGTTGGTAGTTGCAGTTGGTAGTTGCAGTTGGTAGTTGCAGTTGGTAGTTGCAGTTGGTAGCTGTAGTTCGTAGTTGTAGTTGGTAGTTGTAGTTGGTAGTTGTAGTTGGTAGTTGTAGTTGGTATTTGTAGTTGGTAGTTGTAGTTGGTAGTTGTAGTTGGTAGTTGTAGCTGGTAGTTGTAGTTGGTAGTTGTAGTTGGTAGTTGTAGCTGGCAGTTGTAGCTGGCAGTTGTAGCTGGCTGTTGTAGCTGGCAGTTGTAGCTGGCAGTTGTAGCTGGCAGTTGTAGCTGGTAGTTGTAGTTGGTAGTTGTTGTTGGTAGTTGTAGTTGGTAGTTGTAGTTGGTAGATGTATTTGGTAGTTGTAGTTGGTCGATGCAGTTGGTAGTTGCAGTTGGTAGCTGTAGTTCGTAGTTGTAGTTGGTAGTTGTAGTTGGTAGTTGTAGTTGGTAGTTGTAGTTGGTAGTTGTAGTTGGTAGTTGTAGTTGGTAGTTGTAGTTGGTAGTTGTAGTTGGTAGCTGTAGTTGGTAGTTGCAGTTGGTAGTTGCAGTTGGTAGTTGCAGTTGGTAGTTGCAGTTGGTAGTTGCAGTTGGTAGTTGCAGTTGGTAGTTGCAGTTGGTAGTTGCAGTTAGCAGTTGCTGTTGGTAGTTGCAGTTGGTAGTTGCAGTTGGTAGTTGCAGTTGGTAGTTGCAGTTGGTAGTTGCAGCTGGTAGTTGCAGTTGGTAGTTGCAGTTGGTAGTTGTAGTTGGTAGTTGTAGTTGGTAGTTGTACTTGGTTTGTTGTAGTTGGTAGTTGAAGTTGGTAGTTGTAGATGGTAGTTGTAGTTGGTAGTTGTAGTTGGTAGTTGTAGTTGGTAGTTGTAGCTGGCTGTTGTAGCTGGCAGTTGTAGCTGGCAGTTGTAGCTTGCAGTTGTAGCTGGCAGTTGTAGCTGGCAGTTGTAGCTGGCAGTTGTAGCTGGCAGTTGTAGCTGGCTGTTGTAGTTGGTAGTTGTAGTTGGTAGTTGTAGTTGGTAGTTGTAGCTGGTAGTTGTAGTTGGTAGTTGTAGTTGGTAGTTGTAGTTGGTAGTTGTAGTTGGTAGTTGTACTTGGTAGTTGTAGTTGGTAGTTGTAGTTGGTAGTTGTAGTTGGTAGTTGTAGTTGGTAGTTGTAGTTGGTAGTTGTAGTTGGTAGTTGTAGTTGGTAGTTGTAGTTGGTAGTTGTAGTTGGTAGTTGTAGTTGGTAGTTGTAGTTGGTAGTTGTAGTTGGTAGTTGCAGTTGGTAGTTGCAGTTGGTAGTTGCAGTTGGTAGTTGCAGTTGGTAGTTGCAGTTGGTAGTTGCAGTTGGTAGTTGTAGTTGGTAGTTGTAGATGGTAGTTGTAGTTGGTAGTTGTAGTTGGTAGTTGTAGCTGGCAGTTGTAGCTGGCAGTTGTAGCTGGCTGTTGTAGCTGGCAGTTGTAGCTGGCAGTTGTAGCTGGCAGTTGTAGCTGGTAGTTGTAGTTGGTAGTTGTAGTTGGTAGTTGTAGTTGTAGTTGTTGTAGTTGTAGTTGTAGATGTAGTTGTAGTTGTAGTTGGTAGTTGTAGTTGGTAGTTGTAGTTGGTAGTTGTAGTTGGTAGTTGTAGTTGGTAGTTGTAGTTGGTAGTTGTAGTTGGTAGTTGTAGTTGGTAGTTGTAGCTGGTAGTTGTAGCTGGTAGTTGTAGTTGGTAGTTGCAGTTGGTAGTTGTAGTTGGTAGTTGTAGTTGGTAGTTGTAGTTGGTAGTTGTAGTTGGTAGTTGTAGTTGGTAGTTGTAGTTGGTAGTTGTAGTTGGTAGTTGTAGTTGGTAGTTGCAGTTGGTAGCTGTAGTTGGTAGTTGTAGTTGGTAGTTGTAGTTGGTAGTTGTAGTTGGTAGTTGTAGTTGGTAGTTGTAGTTGTAGTTGTTGTTGTAGTTGTAGTTGTAGTTGTAGTTGTAGTTGTAGTTGTAGTTGTAGTTTGTAGTTGTAGTTGGTAGTTGTAGTTGGTTTGTTGTAGTTGGTAGTTGTAGTTGGTTGTTGTAGTTGGTAGTTGTAGTTGGTAGTTGTAGTTGGTAGTTGTAGTTGGTAGTTGTAGTTGGTTTGTTGTAGTTGGTAGTTGCAGTTGGTAGTTGCAGTTGGTAGTTGTAGTTGGTAGTTGTAGCTGGTAGTTGTAGTTGGTAGTTGTAGTTGGTAGTTGTAGTTGGTAGTTGTAGTTGGTAGTTGTACTTGGTAGTTGTAGTTGGTAGTTGTAGTTGGTAGTTGTAGTTGGTAGTTGTAGTTGGTAGTTGTAGTTGGTAGTTGTAGTTGGTAGTTGTAGTTGGTAGTTGTAGTTGGTAGTTGTAGTTGGTAGTTGTAGTTGGTAGTTGTAGTTGGTAGTTGTAGTTGGTAGTTGCAGTTGGTAGTTGCAGTTGGTAGTTGCAGTTGGTAGTTGCAGTTGGTAGTTGCAGTTGGTAGTTGCAGTTGGTAGTTGTAGTTGGTAGTTGTAGATGGTAGTTGTAGTTGGTAGTTGTAGTTGGTAGTTGTAGCTGGCAGTTGTAGCTGGCAGTTGTAGCTGGCTGTTGTAGCTGGCAGTTGTAGCTGGCAGTTGTAGCTGGCAGTTGTAGCTGGTAGTTGTAGTTGGTAGTTGTAGTTGGTAGTTGTAGTTGTAGTTGTTGTAGTTGTAGTTGTAGATGTAGTTGTAGTTGTAGTTGGTAGTTGTAGTTGGTAGTTGTAGTTGGTAGTTGTAGTTGGTAGTTGTAGTTGGTAGTTGTAGTTGGTAGTTGTAGTTGGTAGTTGTAGTTGGTAGTTGTAGCTGGTAGTTGTAGCTGGTAGTTGTAGTTGGTAGTTGCAGTTGGTAGTTGTAGTTGGTAGTTGTAGTTGGTAGTTGTAGTTGGTAGTTGTAGTTGGTAGTTGTAGTTGGTAGTTGTAGTTGGTAGTTGTAGTTGGTAGTTGTAGTTGGTAGTTGCAGTTGGTAGCTGTAGTTGGTAGTTGTAGTTGGTAGTTGTAGTTGGTAGTTGTAGTTGGTAGTTGTAGTTGGTAGTTGTAGTTGTAGTTGTTGTTGTAGTTGTAGTTGTAGTTGTAGTTGTAGTTGTAGTTGTAGTTGTAGTTTGTAGTTGTAGTTGGTAGTTGTAGTTGGTTTGTTGTAGTTGGTAGTTGTAGTTGGTTGTTGTAGTTGGTAGTTGTAGTTGGTAGTTGTAGTTGGTAGTTGTAGTTGGTAGTTGTAGTTGGTTTGTTGTAGTTGGTAGTTGCAGTTGGTAGTTGCAGTTGGTAGTTGCAGTTGGTAGTTGTAGTTGGTAGTTGTAGTTGGTAGTTGTAGATGGTAGTTGTAGTTGGTAGTTGCAGTTGGTAGTTGTAGTTGGTAGTTGTAGTTGGTAGTTGTAGTTGGTAGTTGTAGTTTGTAGTTGCAGTTGGTATTTGTAGTTGGTAGTTGCAGTTGGTAGTTGCAGTTGGTAGTTGCAGTTGGTAGTTGCAGTTGGTACTTGCAGTTGGTAGTTGTAGTTGGTAGTTGTAGTTGGTAGTTGTAGTTGGTAGTTGTAGTTGGTAGTTGTAGTTGGTAGTTGAAGGTGGTAGTTGTAGCTGGCTGTTGTAGCTGGCAGTTGTAGCTGGCAGTTGTAGCTGGCAGTTGTAGCTTGCAGTTGTAGCTGGCAGTTGTAGCTGGCAGTTGTAACTGGCACTTGTAGCTGGCAGTTGTAGCTGGCAGTTGTAGCTGGCTGTTGTAGCTGGCAGTTGTAGCTGGCAGTTGTAGCTGGCAGTTGTAGCTGGCAGTTGTAGCTCGTAGTTGTAGTTGGTAGTTGTAGTTGGTAGTTGTAGTTGCTGGTTGTAGTTTGTAGTTGTAGTTGGTAGTTGTAGTTGGTAGTTGTAGTTGGTAGATGTATTTGGTAGTTGTAGTTGGTCGTTGGAGTTGGTAGTTGCAGTTGGTAGTCGCAGTTGGTAGTTGCAGTTGGTAGTTGCAGGTGGTAGTTGCAGTTGGTAGTTGTAGTTGGTAGTTGTAGTTGGTAGTTGTAGTTGGTAGTTGTAGTTGGTAGTTGTAGTTGGTAGTTGTAGCTGGTAGTTGTAGTTGGTAGTTGTAGTTGGTAGTTGTAGTTGTAGTTGTAGTTGTAGTTGTTGTTGTAGTTGTAGTTGTAGTTGTAGTTGTAGTTGTAGTTGTAGTTGTAGTTGTAGTTGTAGTTGTAGTTGTAGTTGTAGTTGTAGTTGTAGTTGTAGTTGTAGTTGTAGTTGTAGTTGTAGTTGTAGTTGTAGTTGTAGTTGTAGTTGTAGTTGTAGTTGTAGTTGTAGTTGTAGTTGTAGTTGTAGTTGTAGTTGTAGTTGTAGTTGTTGTTGTTGCTGTTGTTGTTGTTGTAGTTGTTATTGTTGTAGTTGTTGTTGTGGTTGTAGTTGTTGGTGTGTCGTTGTCGTTGTCGTTGTCGTGAGTTGTTGTCGTTGTTGTCGTTGTTGTCGTTGTTGCCGTTGCTGTCGTTGTTGTCGTTGTTGTCGTTGCTGTCGTTGCTGTCGTTGCTTTCGTTGCTGTCGTTGCTGTCGTTGCTGTCGTTGTTGTCGTTGTTGCCGTTGTTGCCGTGGTTGTCGTTGTTGTCGTTGTTGTCGTTGTTGTCGTTGTTGTCGTTGTTGTCGTTGTTGTCGTTGTTGTCGTTGTTGTTATTGTAGTTGTTCTCGTTGTTGTCGTCGTTGTCGTCGTTGTCGTCGTTGTCGTCGTTGTTCTCGTTGTTGTTGTTGTTGTCGTTGTTGTCGTTGTTGTTGTTGTTGCTGTTGTTGTTGTAGTTGTAGTTGTTGTTGTAGTTGTTGTTGTTGTTGTAGTTGTAGTTGTAGTTGTAGTTGTAGTTGTAGTTGTAGTTGTAGTTGTTGTTGTTGTTGTAGTTGTAGTTGTAGTAGTAGTTGTAGTTGTAGGTGTAGTTGTAGTTGTAGTTGTAGTTGTAGTTGTTGTTGTAGTTGTTGTTGTAGTTGCAGTTGTAGTTGTAGTTGTAGTTGTAGTTGTAGTTGGTAGTTGTAGATGGTAGTTGTAGTTGGTAGTTGTAGTTGGTAGTTGTAGCTGGCAGTTGTAGCTGGCAGTTGTAGCTGGCTGTTGTAGCTGGCAGTTGTAGCTGGCAGTTGTAGCTGGCAGTTGTAGCTTGCAGTTGTAGCTGGCAGTTGTAGCTGGCAGTTGTAACTGGCATTTGTAGCTGGCAGTTGTAGCTGGCAGTTGTAGCTGGCTGTTGTAGCTGGCAGTTGTAGCTGGCAGTTGTAGCTGGCAGTTGTAGCTGGCAGTTGTAGCTCGTAGCTGTAGTTGGTAGTTGTAGTTGGTAGTTGTAGTTGGTAGTTGTAGTTTGTAGTTGTAGTTGGTAGTTGTAGTTGGTAGTTGTAGTTGGTAGATGTATTTGGTAGTTGTAGTTGGTCGTTGGAGTTGGTAGTTGCAGTTGGTAGTCGCAGGTGGTAGTTGCAGTTTGTAGTTGCAGGTGGTAGTTGCAGTTGGTAGTTGTAGTTGGTAGTTGTAGTTGATAGTTGTAGTTGGTAGTTGTAGTTGGTAGTTGTAGTTGGTAGTTGTAGTTGGTAGTTGTAGTTGGTAGTGGTAGTTGGTAGTTGTAGTTGTAGTTGTAGTTGTAGTTGTTGTTGTAGTTGTAGTTTAGTTGTAGTTGTAGTTGTAGTTGTAGTTGTAGTTGTAGTTGTAGTTGTAGTTGTAGTTGTAGTTGTAGTTGTTGTTGTTGCTGTTGTTGTTGTTGTAGTTGTTATTGTTGTAGTTGTTGTTGTGGTTGTAGTTGTTGGTGTGTCGTTGTCGTTGTCGTTGTCGTTGTTGTTGTCGTTGTTGTCGTTGTTGTCGTTGTTGTCGTTGCTGTCGTTGTTGTCGTTGTTGTCGTTGCTGTCGTTGCTGTCGTTGCTTTCGTTGCTGTCGTTGCTGTCGTTGTTGTCGTTGTTGTCGTTGTTGCCGTTGTTGCCGTGGTTGTCGTTGTTGTCGTTGTTGTCGTTGTTGTCGTTGTTGTCGTTGTTGTTATTGTAGTTGTTCTCGGTGTTGTCGTCGTTGTCGTCGATGTCGTCGTTGTCGTCGTTGTTCTCGTTGTTGTTGTTGTTGTCGTTGTTGTCGTTGTTGTTGTTGTTGCTGTTGTTGTTGCTGTTGTTGTTGTAGTTGTAGTTGTTGTTGTAGTTGTTGTTGTTGTTGTAGTTGTAGTTGTAGTTGTAGTTGTAGTTGTAGTTGTAGTTGTAGTTGTAGTTGTTGTTGTTGTTGTAGTTGTAGTTGTAGTAGTAGTTGTAGTTGTAGGTGTAGTTGTAGTTGTAGTTGTAGTTGTAGTTGTTGTTGTAGTTGTTGTTGTAGTTGTAGTTGTAGTTGTAGTTGCAGTTGTAGTTGTAGTTGTAGTTGTAGTTGTAGTCGTAGTTGTAGTTGTAGTTGTAGTTGTAGATGTAGTTGTAGTTGGTAGTTGTAGTTGGTAGTTGTAGTTGGTAGTTGGTAGTTGTAGTTGGTAGTTGTAGTTGGTAGTTGTAGTTGGTAGTTGTAGTTGGTAGTTGTAGTTGGTAGTTGTAGTTGGTAGTTGTAGGTGGTAGTTGTAGTTGTAGTTGTAGTTGTAGTTGATAGTTGTAGTTGGTAGTTGTAGTTGGTAGTCGTAGTTGGTAGTTGTAGTTGGTAGTTGTAGTTGGTAGTTGTAGTTCGTAGTTGTAGTTGGTAGTTGTTGTTGGTAGTTGTAGTTGGTAGTTGTAGTTGGTAGTTGTAGTTGGTAGTTGTAGTTGGTAGTTGTAGTTGGTAGTTGTAGTTGGTAGTTGTAGTTTGTAGTTGTAGTTGGTAGTTGTAGATGGTAGTTGTAGTTGGTAGTTGTAGTTGGTAGTTGTAGTTGGTAGTT
The DNA here is from genome assembly GCA_944738655.2 of Andrena hattorfiana. Lineage (NCBI taxonomy): Eukaryota > Metazoa > Arthropoda > Insecta > Hymenoptera > Andrenidae > Andrena > Andrena hattorfiana. The sequence continues at coordinate 46,583,276 of OX122890.1, read as the reverse complement.
GTAGTTGGTAGTTGTAGTTGGTAGTTGTAGTTGGTAGTTGTCGTTGGTAGTTGTAGTTGGTAGTTGTAGTTGGTAGTTGTAGTTGATAGTTGTAGTTGTAGCTGTAGTTGATAGTTGTAGTTGGTAGTTGTAGTTGGTAGTTGTAGTTGGTAGTTGTAGTTGGTAGTTGTAGTTGGTAGTTGTAGCTAGCAGTTGTAGCTGGCAGTTGTAGCTGGCTGTTGTAGCTGGCAGTTGTAGCTGGCAGTTGTAGCTGGCAGTTGTAGCTGGTAGTTGTAGTTGGTAGTTGTAGTTGGTAGTTGTAGTTGGTAGTTGTAGTTGGTAGTTGTAGATGGTAGTTGTAGTTGGTAGTTGTAGTTGGTAGTTGTAGTTGGTAGTTGTAGTTGGTAGTTGTAGTTGGTAGTTGTAGTTGGTAGTTGTCGTTGGTAGTTGTAGTTGGTAGTTGTAGTTGGTAGTTGTAGTTGATAGTTGTAGTTGTAGCTGTAGTTGATAGTTGTAGTTGGTAGTTGTAGTTGGTAGTTGTAGTTGGTAGTTGTAGTTGGTAGTTGTAGTTGGTAGTTGTAGTTGTAGTTGTAGTTGGTAGTTGTAGTTGGTAGTTGTAGTTGGTAGTTGGAGTTGGTAGTTGCAGTTGGTAGTTGCAGTTAGTAGTTGCAGTTGGTAGTTGTAGTTGGTAGTTGTAGTTGGTAGTTGTAGTTGGTAGTTGTAGTTGGTAGTTGTAGTTGGTAGTTGTAGTTGGTAGTTGTAGTTGGTAGTTGCAGTTGGTAGTTGCAGTTGGTAGTTGTAGTTGGTAGTTGTAGTTGGTAGTTGTAGTTGGTAGTTGTAGCTAGCAGTTGTAGCTGGCAGTTGTAGCTGGCTGTTGTAGCTGGCAGTTGTAGCTGGCAGTTGTAGCTGGCAGTTGTAGCTGGCAGTTGTAGCTGGTAGTTGTAGTTGGTAGTTGTAGTTGGTAGTTGTAGTTGGTAGTTGTAGTTGGTAGTTGTAGTTTGTAGTTGTAGTTGGTAGTTGTAGTTGGTAGATGTATTTGGTAGTTGTAGTTGGTCGTTGGAGTTGGTAGTTGCAGTTGGTAGTTGCAGTTGGTAGTTGTAGTTGTTGTTGTAGTTGGTAGTTGTAGTTGTAGTTGTAGTTGTAGTTGTAGTTGTTGTTGTAGTTGGTAGTTGTAGTTGGTAGTTGTAGTTGGTAGTTGTAGTTGTTGTTGTAGTTGGTAGTTGTAGTTGTAGTTGTAGTTGTAGTTGTTGTTGTAGTTGGTAGTTGTAGTTGGTAGTTGTAGTTGGTAGTTGTAGTTGGTATTTCTAGTTGGTTTGTTGTAGTTGGTAGTTGCAGTTGGTAGTTGCAGTTGGTAGTTGTAGTTCCAGTTGGTAGTTGTAGTTGTTGTTGTTTTTGTAGTTGTTGTTGTTGCAGTTGTTGTTGTTGTTGTAGTTGTTGTTGTTGTTGTAGTTGTTGTTGTTGTTGTAGTTGTAGTTGTAGTTGCAGTTGGTAGTTGTAGTTGGTAGTTGTAATTGTAGTTGTTGTTGTAGTTGTAGTTGTAGTTGTAGTTGTAGTTGTAGTTGTAGTTGTAGTTGTAGTTGTAGTTGTAGTTGGTAGTTGTAGTTGGTAGTTGCAGTTGGTAGCTGCAGTTGGTAGTTGCAGTTGGTAGTTGTAGTTGGTAGTTGTAGTTGGTAGTTGGTAGTTGTAGTTGGTAGTTGTAGTTTGTAGTTGTAGTTGGTAGTTGCAGTTGCTAGCTGTAGTTGGTAGTTGTAGTTGGTAGTTGTTGTTGGTAGTTGTAGTTGTAGTTGTTGTTGTAGTTGTAGTTGTAGTTGTACTTGTAGTTGTAGTTGTAGTTGTAGTTGTAGTTGTAGTTTGTAGTTGTAGTTGGTAGTTGTAGTTGGTTTGTTGTAGTTGGTAGTTGTAGTTGGTAGTTGTAGTTGGTAGTTGTAGTTGGTAGTTGTAGTTGGTAGTTGTAGTTGGTAGTTGCAGTTGGTAGTTGCAGTTGGTAGTTGCAGTTGGTAGTTGTAATTGTAGTTGTTGTTGTAGTTGTAGTTGTAGTTGTAGTTGTAGTTGTAGTTGTAGTTGGTAGTTGTAGTTGGTAGTTGTAGTTGGTAGTTGTAGTTGGTAGCTGTAGTTGGTAGTTGTAGTTGGTAGTTGTACTTGGTAGGTGTAGTTGGTAGTTGTAGTTGGTAGATGTAGTTGGTAGTTGTAGTTGGTAGTTGCAGTTGGTAGTTGCAGTTGGTAGCTGTAGTTGGTAGTTGTAGTTGGTAGTTGCAGTTGGTAGTTGCAGTTGGTAGCTGTAGTTTGTAGTTGTAGTTGGTAGTTGTAGTTGGTAGTTGTAGTTGGTAGTTGTAGTTGGTAGTTGTAGTTGGTAGTTGTAGTTGGTAGTTGTAGTTGGTAGTTGTAGCTGGTAGTTGTAGTTGGTAGTTGTAGTTGGTAGTTGTAGTTGGTAGATGTATTTGGTAGTTGTATTTGGTCGTTGGAGTTGGTAGTTGCAGTTGGTAGTTGCAGTTGGTAGTTGTAGTTGTTGTTGTAGTTGGTAGTTGTAGTTGTAGTTGTAGTTGTAGTTGTTGTTGTAGTTGGTAGTTGTAGTTGGTAGTTGTAGTTGGTAGTTGTAGTTGGTAGTTCTAGTTGGTTTGTTGTAGTTGGTAGTTGCAGTTGGTAGTTGCAGTTGGTAGTTGTAGTTCCAGTTGGTAGTTGTAGTTGTTGTTGTTTTTGTAGTTGTTGTTGTTGCAGTTGTTGTTGTTGTTGTAGTTGTTGTTGTTGTTGTAGTTGTTGTTGTTGTTGTAGTTGTAGTTGTAGTTGCAGTTGGTAGTTGTAGTTGGTAGTTGTAATTGTAGTTGTTGTTGTAGTTGTAGTTGTAGTTGTAGTTGTAGTTGTAGTTGTAGTTGTAGTTGTAGTTGGTAGTTGTAGTTGGTAGTTGTAGTTGGTAGTTGTAGTTGGTAGCTGTAGTTGGTAGTTGTAGTTGGTACTTGTACTTGGTAGGTGTAGTTGGTAGTTGTAGTTGGTAGTTGTAGTTGGTAGTTGTAGTTGGTAGTTGCAGTTGGTAGTTGCAGTTGGTAGCTGTAGTTTGTAGTTGTAGTTGGTAGTTGTAGTTGGTAGTTGTAGTTGGTAGTTGTAGTTGGTAGTTGTAGTTGGTAGTTGTAGTTGGTAGTTGTAGTTGGTAGTTGTAGCTGGTAGTTGTAGTTGGTAGTTGTAGTTGGTAGTTGCAGTTGGTAGTTGTAGTTGGTAGTTGTAGTTGGTAGTTGTAGTTGGTAGTTGTAGTTGGTAGTTGTAGTTGGTAGTTGTAGTTGGTAGTTGTAGTTGGTAGTTGTAGTTGGTAGTTGTAGTTCCAGTTGGTAGTTGTAGTTGTTGTTGTTTTTGTAGTTGTTGTTGTTGCAGTTGTTGTTGTTGTTGTAGTTGTTGTTGTTGTTGTAGTTGTTGTTGTTGTTGTAGTTGTAGTTGTAGTTGCAGTTGGTAGTTGTAGTTGGTAGTTGTAATTGTAGTTGTTGTTGTAGTTGTAGTTGTAGTTGTAGTTGTAGTTGTAGTTGTAGTTGTAGTTGTAGTTGGTAGTTGTAGTTGGTAGTTGTAGTTGGTAGTTGTAGTTGGTAGCTGTAGTTGGTAGTTGTAGTTGGTACTTGTACTTGGTAGGTGTAGTTGGTAGTTGTAGTTGGTAGTTGTAGATGGTAGTTGTAGTTGGTAGTTGTAGTTGGTAGTTGTAGCTGGCAGTTGTAGCTGGCAGTTGTAGCTGGCTGTTGTAGCTGGCAGTTGTAGCTGGCAGTTGTAGCTGGCAGTTGTAGCTCGTAGCTGTAGTTGGTAGTTGTAGTTGGTAGTTCTAGTTGGTTTGTTGTAGTTGGTAGTTGCAGTTGGTAGTTGCAGTTGGTAGTTGTAGTTCCAGTTGGTAGTTGTAGTTGTTGTTGTTGCAGTTGTTGTTGTTGTTGTAGTTGTTGTTGTTGTTGTAGTTGTTGTTGTTGTTGTAGTTGTAGTTGTAGTTGTACTTGGTAGGTGTAGTTGGTAGTTGTAGTTGGTAGTTGTAGTTGGTAGTTGTAGTTGGTAGTTGTAGTTGGAAGTTGTAGTTGGTAGTTGTAGTTGTAGTTGTAGTTGTAGTTGATAGTTGTAGTTGGTAGTTGTAGTTGGTAGTCGTAGTTGATAGTTGTAGTTGGTAGTTGTAGTTGGTAGTTGTAGTTCGTAGTTGTAGTTGGTAGTTGTTGTTGGTAGTTGTAGTTGGTAGTTGTAGTTGGTTGTTGTAGTTGGTAGTTGTAGTTGGTAGTTGTAGTTGGTAGTTGCAGTTGGTAGTTGCAGTTGGTAGTTGTAGTTGGTAGTTGTAGTTGGTAGTTGTAGTTGGTAGTTGTAGTTGGTAGTTGTAGTTGGTAGTTGTAGTTGGTAGTTGTAGTTGGTAGTTGTAGTTGGTAGTTGTAGCTGGTAGTTGTAGTTGGTAGTTGTAGTTGGTAGTTGTAGTTGGTAGTTGTAGTTGGTAGTTGTAGTTGGTAGTTGTAGCTGGTAGTTGTAGTTGGTAGTTGTAGTTGGTAGTTGCAGTTGGTAGTTGTAGTTGGTAGTTGTAGTTGGTAGTTGTAGTTGGTAGTTGTAGTTGGTAGTTGTAGTTGGTAGTTGTAGTTGGTAGTTGTAGTTGGTAGTTGTAGTTGGTAGTTGTAGTTGTAGTTGGTAGTTGTAGTTGGTAGTTGTAGTTGGTAGTTGTAGTTGGTAGTTGTAGTTGGTAGTTGTAGTTGGTAGTTGTAGTTGGTAGTTGTAGTTGGTAGTTGTCGTTGGTAGTTGTAGTTGGTAGTTGTAGTTGGTAGTTGTAGTTGATAGTTGTAGTTGTAGCTGTAGTTGATAGTTGTAGTTGGTAGTTGTAGTTGGTAGTTGTAGTTGGTAGTTGTAGTTGGTAGTTGTAGTTGGTAGTTGTAGTTGTAGTTGTAGTTGGTAGTTGTAGTTGGTAGTTGTAGTTGGTAGTTGGAGTTGGTAGTTGCAGTTGGTAGTTGCAGTTAGTAGTTGCAGTTGGTAGTTGTAGTTGGTAGTTGTAGTTGGTAGTTGTAGTTGGTAGTTGTAGTTGGTAGTTGTAGTTGGTAGTTGTAGTTGGTAGTTGTAGTTGGTAGTTGCAGTTGGTAGTTGCAGTTGGTAGTTGTAGTTGGTAGTTGTAGTTGGTAGTTGTAGTTGGTAGTTGTAGCTAGCAGTTGTAGCTGGCAGTTGTAGCTGGCTGTTGTAGCTGGCAGTTGTAGCTGGCAGTTGTAGCTGGCAGTTGTAGCTGGTAGTTGTAGTTGGTAGTTGTAGTTGGTAGTTGTAGTTGGTAGTTGTAGTTGGTAGTTGTAGTTTGTAGTTGTAGTTGGTAGTTGTAGTTGGTAGATGTATTTGGTAGTTGTAGTTGGTCGTTGGAGTTGGTAGTTGCAGTTGGTAGTTGCAGTTGGTAGTTGTAGTTGTAGTTGTAGTTGTAGTTGTAGTTGTTGTTGTAGTTGGTAGTTGTAGTTGGTAGTTGTAGTTGGTAGTTCTAGTTGGTTTGTTGTAGTTGGTAGTTGCAGTTGGTAGTTGCAGTTGGTAGTTGTAGTTCCAGTTGGTGGTTGTAGTTGTTGTTGTTTTTGTAGTTGTTGTTGTTGCAGTTGTTGTTGTTGTTGTAGTTGTTGTTGTTGTTGTAGTTGTTGTTGTTGTTGTAGTTGTAGTTGTAGTTGCAGTTGGTAGTTGTAGTTGGTAGTTGTAGTAGGTAGTTGTAATTGTAGTTGTTGTTGTAGTTGTAGGTGTAGTTGTAGTTGTAGTTGTAGTTGTAGTTGTAGTTGGTAGTTGTAGTTGGTAGTTGTAGTTGGTAGCTGTAGTTGGTAGTTGTAGTTGGTAGTTGTACTTGGTAGGTGTAGTTGGTAGTTGTAGTTGGTAGTTGTAGTTGGTAGTTGTAGTTGGTAGTTGCAGTTGGTAGTTGCAGTTGGTAGTTGCAGTTGGTAGCTGTAGTTTGTAGTTGTAGTTGGTAGTTGTAGTTGGTAGTTGTAGTTGGTAGTTGTAGTTGGTAGTTGTAGTTGGTAGTTGTAGTTGGTAGTTGTAGTTGGTAGTTGTAGTTGGTAGTTGTAGTTGGTAGTTGTAGCTGGTAGTTGTAGTTGGTAGTTGTAGTTGGTAGTTGCAGTTGGTAGTTGTAGTTGGTAGTTGTAGTTGGTAGTTGTAGTTGGTAGTTGCAGTTGGTAGTTGTAGTTGGTAGTTGTAGTTGGTAGTTGTAGTTGTAGTTGTAGTTGTAGTTGGTAGTTGTAGTTGGTAGTTGTAGTTGGTAGTTGTAGTTGGTAGTTGTAGTTGGTAATTGTAGTTGGTAGTTGTAGTTGGTAGTTGTAGTTGGTAGTTGTAGTTGGTAGTTGTAGTTGGTAGTTGTAGTTGGAAGTTGTAGTTGGTAGTTGTAGTTGTAGTTGTAGTTGTAGTTGATAGTTGTAGTTGGTAGTTGTAGTTGGTAGTCGTAGTTGATAGTTGTAGTTGGTAGTTGTAGTTGGTAGTTGTAGTTCGTAGTTGTAGTTGGTAGTTGTTGTTGGTAGTTGTAGTTGGTAGTTGTAGTTGGTTGTTGTAGTTGGTAGTTGTAGTTGGTAGTTGTAGTTGGTAGTTGCAGTTGGTAGTTGCAGTTGGTAGCTGAAGTTGGTAGTTGCAGTTGGTATTTGCAGTTGGTAGTTGCAGTTGGTAGCTGAAATTGGTAGTTACAGTTGGTAGTTGCAGTCGGTAGTTGCAGTGGGTAGTTGCAGTTGGTAGTTGCAGTTGGTAGTTGCAGTTGGTAGTTGCAGTTGGTAGCTGTAGTTCGTAGTTGTAGTTGGTAGTTGTAGTTGGTAGTTGTAGTTGGTAGTTGTAGTTGGTATTTGTAGTTGGTAGTTGTAGTTGGTAGTTGTAGTTGGTAGTTGTAGTTGGTAGTTGTAGCTGGTAGTTGTAGTTGGTAGTTGTAGTTGGTAGTTGTAGCTGGCAGTTGTAGCTGGCAGTTGTAGCTGGCTGTTGTAGCTGGCAGTTGTAGCTGGCAGTTGTAGCTGGCAGTTGTAGCTGGTAGTTGTAGTTGGTAGTTGTTGTTGGTAGTTGTAGTTGGTAGTTGTAGTTGGTAGATGTATTTGGTAGTTGTAGTTGGTCGATGCAGTTGGTAGTTGCAGTTGGTAGCTGTAGTTCGTAGTTGTAGTTGGTAGTTGTAGTTGGTAGTTGTAGTTGGTAGTTGTAGTTGGTAGTTGTAGTTGGTAGTTGTAGTTGGTAGTTGTAGTTGGTAGTTGTAGTTGGTAGCTGTAGTTGGTAGTTGCAGTTGGTAGTTGCAGTTGGTAGTTGCAGTTGGTAGTTGCAGTTGGTAGTTGCAGTTGGTAGTTGCAGTTGGTAGTTGCAGTTAGCAGTTGCTGTTGGTAGTTGCAGTTGGTAGTTGCAGTTGGTAGTTGCAGTTGGTAGTTGCAGTTGGTAGTTGCAGCTGGTAGTTGCAGTTGGTAGTTGCAGTTGGTAGTTGTAGTTGGTAGTTGTAGTTGGTAGTTGTACTTGGTTTGTTGTAGTTGGTAGTTGAAGTTGGTAGTTGTAGATGGTAGTTGTAGTTGGTAGTTGTAGTTGGTAGTTGTAGTTGGTAGTTGTAGCTGGCTGTTGTAGCTGGCAGTTGTAGCTGGCAGTTGTAGCTTGCAGTTGTAGCTGGCAGTTGTAGCTGGCAGTTGTAGCTGGCAGTTGTAGCTGGCAGTTGTAGCTGGCTGTTGTAGTTGGTAGTTGTAGTTGGTAGTTGTAGTTGGTAGTTGTAGCTGGTAGTTGTAGTTGGTAGTTGTAGTTGGTAGTTGTAGTTGGTAGTTGTAGTTGGTAGTTGTACTTGGTAGTTGTAGTTGGTAGTTGTAGTTGGTAGTTGTAGTTGGTAGTTGTAGTTGGTAGTTGTAGTTGGTAGTTGTAGTTGTAGTTGTTGTAGTTGTAGTTGTAGATGTAGTTGTAGTTGTAGTTGGTAGTTGTAGTTGGTAGTTGTAGTTGGTAGTTGTAGTTGGTAGTTGTAGTTGGTAGTTGCAGTTGGTAGTTGTAGTTGGTAGTTGTAGTTGGTAGTTGTAGTTGGTAGTTGTAGTTGGTAGTTGTAGTTGGTAGTTGTAGTTGGTAGTTGTAGTTGGTAGTTGTAGTTGGTAGTTGCAGTTGGTAGCTGTAGTTGGTAGTTGTAGTTGGTAGTTGTAGTTGGTAGTTGTAGTTGGTAGTTGTAGTTGGTAGTTGTAGTTGTAGTTGTTGTTGTAGTTGTAGTTGTAGTTGTAGTTGTAGTTGTAGTTGTAGTTGTAGTTTGTAGTTGTAGTTGGTAGTTGTAGTTGGTTTGTTGTAGTTGGTAGTTGTAGTTGGTTGTTGTAGTTGGTAGTTGTAGTTGGTAGTTGTAGTTGGTAGTTGTAGTTGGTAGTTGTAGTTGGTTTGTTGTAGTTGGTAGTTGCAGTTGGTAGTTGCAGTTGGTAGTTGCAGTTGGTAGTTGTAGTTGGTAGTTGTAGTTGGTAGTTGTAGATGGTAGTTGTAGTTGGTAGTTGCAGTTGGTAGTTGTAGTTGGTAGTTGTAGTTGGTAGTTGTAGTTGGTAGTTGTAGTTTGTAGTTGCAGTTGGTATTTGTAGTTGGTAGTTGCAGTTGGTAGTTGCAGTTGGTAGTTGCAGTTGGTAGTTGCAGTTGGTACTTGCAGTTGGTAGTTGTAGTTGGTAGTTGTAGTTGGTAGTTGTAGTTGGTAGTTGTAGTTGGTAGTTGTAGTTGGTAGTTGAAGTTGGTAGTTGTAGCTGGCTGTTGTAGCTGGCAGTTGTAGCTGGCAGTTGTAGCTGGCAGTTGTAGCTTGCAGTTGTAGCTGGCAGTTGTAGCTGGCAGTTGTAACTGGCACTTGTAGCTGGCAGTTGTAGCTGGCAGTTGTAGCTGGCTGTTGTAGCTGGCAGTTGTAGCTGGCAGCTGTAGCTGGCAGTTGTAGCTGGCAGTTGTAGCTCGTAGTTGTAGTTGGTAGTTGTAGTTGGTAGTTGTAGTTGCTGGTTGTAGTTTGTAGTTGTAGTTGGTAGTTGTAGTTGGTAGTTGTAGTTGGTAGATGTATTTGGTAGTTGTAGTTGGTCGTTGGAGTTGGTAGTTGCAGTTGGTAGTCGCAGTTGGTAGTTGCAGTTGGTAGTTGCAGGTGGTAGTTGCAGTTGGTAGTTGTAGTTGGTAGTTGTAGTTGGTAGTTGTAGTTGGTAGTTGTAGTTGGTAGTTGTAGTTGGTAGTTGTAGCTGGTAGTTGTAGTTGGTAGTTGTAGTTGGTAGTTGTAGTTGTAGTTGTAGTTGTAGTTGTTGTTGTAGTTGTAGTTGTAGTTGTAGTTGTAGTTGTAGTTGTAGTTGTAGTTGTAGTTGTAGTTGTAGTTGTAGTTGTAGTTGTAGTTGTAGTTGTAGTTGTAGTTGTAGTTGTAGTTGTAGTTGTAGTTGTAGTTGTAGTTGTAGTTGTAGTTGTAGTTGTAGTTGTAGTTGTAGTTGTAGTTGTTGTTGTTGCTGTTGTTGTTGTTGTAGTTGTTATTGTTGTAGTTGTTGTTGTGGTTGTAGTTGTTGGTGTGTCGTTGTCGTTGTCGTTGTCGTGAGTTGTTGTCGTTGTTGTCGTTGTTGTCGTTGTTGCCGTTGCTGTCGTTGTTGTCGTTGTTGTCGTTGCTGTCGTTGCTGTCGTTGCTTTCGTTGCTGTCGTTGCTGTCGTTGCTGTCGTTGTTGTCGTTGTTGCCGTTGTTGCCGTGGTTGTCGTTGTTGTCGTTGTTGTCGTTGTTGTCGTTGTTGTCGTTGTTGTCGTTGTTGTCGTTGTTGTCGTTGTTGTTATTGTAGTTGTTCTCGTTGTTGTCGTCGTTGTCGTCGTTGTCGTCGTTGTCGTCGTTGTCGTCGTTGTTCTCGTTGTTGTTGTTGTTGTCGTTGTTGTCGTTGTTGTTGTTGTTGCTGTTGTTGTTGTAGTTGTAGTTGTTGTTGTAGTTGTTGTTGTTGTTGTAGTTGTAGTTGTAGTTGTAGTTGTAGTTGTAGTTGTAGTTGTAGTTGTTGTTGTTGTTGTAGTTGTAGTTGTAGTAGTAGTTGTAGTTGTAGGTGTAGTTGTAGTTGTAGTTGTAGTTGTAGTTGTTGTTGTAGTTGTTGTTGTAGTTGCAGTTGTAGTTGTAGTTGTAGTTGTAGTTGTAGTTGGTAGTTGTAGATGGTAGTTGTAGTTGGTAGTTGTAGTTGGTAGTTGTAGCTGGCAGTTATAGCTGGCAGTTGTAGCTGGCTGTTGTAGCTGGCAGTTGTAGCTGGCAGTTGTAGCTGGCAGTTGTAGCTTGCAGTTGTAGCTGGCAGTTGTAGCTGGCAGTTGTAACTGGCATTTGTAGCTGGCAGTTGTAGCTGGCAGTTGTAGCTGGCTGTTGTAGCTGGCAGTTGTAGCTGGCAGTTGTAGCTGGCAGTTGTAGCTGGCAGTTGTAGCTCGTAGCTGTAGTTGGTAGTTGTAGTTGGTAGTTGTAGTTGGTAGTTGTAGTTTGTAGTTGTAGTTGGTAGTTGTAGTTGGTAGTTGTAGTTGGTAGATGTATTTGGTAGTTGTAGTTGGTCGTTGGAGTTGGTAGTTGCAGTTGGTAGTCGCAGGTGGTAGTTGCAGTTTGTAGTTGCAGGTGGTAGTTGCAGTTGGTAGTTGTAGTTGGTAGTTGTAGTTGATAGTTGTAGTTGGTAGTTGTAGTTGGTAGTTGTAGTTGGTAGTTGTAGTTGGTAGTTGTAGTTGGTAGTGGTAGTTGGTAGTTGTAGTTGTAGTTGTAGTTGTAGTTGTTGTTGTAGTTGTAGTTTAGTTGTAGTTGTAGTTGTAGTTGTAGTTGTAGTTGTAGTTGTAGTTGTAGTTGTAGTTGTAGTTGTAGTTGTTGTTGTTGCTGTTGTTGTTGTTGTAGTTGTTATTGTTGTAGTTGTTGTTGTGGTTGTAGTTGTTGGTGTGTCGTTGTCGTTGTCGTTGTCGTTGTTGTTGTCGTTGTTGTCGTTGTTGTCGTTGTTGTCGTTGCTGTCGTTGTTGTCGTTGTTGTCGTTGCTGTCGTTGCTGTCGTTGCTTTCGTTGCTGTCGTTGCTGTCGTTGTTGTCGTTGTTGTCGTTGTTGCCGTTGTTGCCGTGGTTGTCTTTGTTGTCGTTGTTGTCGTTGTTGTCGTTGTTGTCGTTGTTGTTATTGTAGTTGTTCTCGTTGTTGTCGTCGTTGTCGTCGTTGTCGTCGTTGTCGTCGTTGTTCTCGTTGTTGTTGTTGTTGTCGTTGTTGTCGTTGTTGTTGTTGTTGCTGTTGTTGTTGCTGTTGTTGTTGTAGTTGTAGTTGTTGTTGTAGTTGTTGTTGTTGTTGTAGTTGTAGTTGTAGTTGTAGTTGTAGTTGTAGTTGTAGTTGTAGTTGTTGTTGTTGTTGTAGTTGTAGTTGTAGTAGTAGTTGTAGTTGTAGGTGTAGTTGTAGTTGTAGTTGTAGTTGTAGTTGTTGTTGTAGTTGTTGTTGTAGTTGTAGTTGTAGTTGTAGTTGCAGTTGTAGTTGTAGTTGTAGTTGTAGTTGTAGTCGTAGTTGTAGTTGTAGTTGTAGTTGTAGATGTAGTTGTAGTTGGTAGTTGTAGTTGGTAGTTGTAGTTGGTAGTTGGTAGTTGTAGTTGGTAGTTGTAGTTGGTAGTTGTAGTTGGTAGTTGTAGTTGGTAGTTGTAGTTGGTAGTTGTAGTTGGTAGTTGTAGGTGGTAGTTGTAGTTGTAGTTGTAGTTGTAGTTGATAGTTGTAGTTGGTAGTTGTAGTTGGTAGTCGTAGTTGGTAGTTGTAGTTGGTAGTTGTAGTTGGTAGTTGTAGTTCGTAGTTGTAGTTGGTAGTTGTTGTTGGTAGTTGTAGTTGGTAGTTGTAGTTGGTAGTTGTAGTTGGTAGTTGTAGTTGGTAGTTGTAGTTGGTAGTTGTAGTTGGTAGTTGTAGTTTGTAGTTGTAGTTGGTAGTTGTAGATGGTAGTTGTAGTTGGTAGTTGTAGTTGGTAGTTGTAGTTGGTAGTTGTAGTTGGTAGTTGTAGTTGGTAGTTGTAGTTGGTAGTTGTCGTTGGTAGTTGTAGTTGGTAGTTGTAGTTGGTAGTTGTAGTTTATAGTTGTAGTTGTAGCTGTAGTTGATAGTTGTAGTTGGTAGTTGTAGTTGGTAGTTGTAGTTGGTAGTTGTAGTTGGTAGTTGTAGTTGGTAGTTGTAGTTGTAGTTGTAGTTGGTAGTTGTAGTTGGTAGTTGTAGTTGGTAGTTGGAGTTGGTAGTTGCAGTTGGTAGTTGCAGTTAGTAGTTGCAGTTGGTAGTTGTAGTTGGTAGTTGTAGTTGGTAGTTGTAGTTGGTAGTTGTAGTTGGTAGTTGTAGTTGGTAGTTGTAGTTGGTAGTTGTAGTTGGTAGTTGCAGTTGGTAGTTGCAGTTGGTAGTTGTAGTTGGTAGTTGTAGTTGGTAGTTGTAGTTGGTAGTTGTAGCTAGCAGTTGTAGCTGGCAGTTGTAGCTGGCTGTTGTAGCTGGCAGTTGTAGCTGGCAGTTGTAGCTGGCAGTTGTAGCTGGTAGTTGTAGTTGGTAGTTGTAGTTGGTAGTTGTAGTTGGTAGTTGTAGTTGGTAGTTGTAGTTTGTAGTTGTAGTTGGTAGTTGTAGTTGGTAGATGTATTTGGTAGTTGTAGTTGGTCGTTGGAGTTGGCAGTTGCAGTTGGTAGTTGCAGTTGGTAGTTGTAGTTGTTGTTGTAGTTGGTAGTTGTAGTTGTAGTTGTAGTTGTAGTTGTAGTTGTTGTTGTAGTTGGTAGTTGTAGTTGGTAGTTGTAGTTGGTAGTTGTAGTTGTTGTTGTAGTTGGTAGTTGTAGTTGTAGTTGTAGTTGTAGTTGTTGTTGTAGTTGGTAGTTGTAGTTGGTAGTTGTAGTTGGTAGTTGTAGTTGGTAGTTCTAGTTGGTTTGTTGTAGTTGGTAGTTGCAGTTGGTAGTTGCAGTTGGTAGTTGTAGTTCCAGTTGGTAGTTGTAGTTGTTGTTGTTTTTGTAGTTGTTGTTGTTGCAGTTGTTGTTGTTGTTGTAGTTGTTGTTGTTGTTGTAGTTGTTGTTGTTGTTGTAGTTGTAGTTGTAGTTGCAGTTGGTAGTTGTAGTTGGTAGTTGTAATTGTAGTTGTTGTTGTAGTTGTAGTTGTAGTTGTAGTTGTAGTTGTAGTTGTAGTTGTAGTTGTAGTTGTAGTTGTAGTTGGTAGTTGTAGTTGGTAGTTGCAGTTGGTAGCTGCAGTTGGTAGTTGCAGTTGGTAGTTGTAGTTGGTAGTTGTAGTTGGTAGTTGGTAGTTGTAGTTGGTAGTTGTAGTTTGTAGTTGTAGTTGGTAGTTGCAGTTGCTAGCTGTAGTTGGTAGTTGTAGTTGGTAGTTGTTGTTGGTAGTTGTAGTTGTAGTTGTTGTTGTAGTTGTAGTTGTAGTTGTACTTGTAGTTGTAGTTGTAGTTGTAGTTGTAGTTGTAGTTTGTAGTTGTAGTTGGTAGTTGTAGTTGGTTTGTTGTAGTTGGTAGTTGTAGTTGGTAGTTGTAGTTGGTAGTTGTAGTTGGTAGTTGTAGTTGGTAGTTGTAGTTGGTAGTTGCAGTTGGTAGTTGCAGTTGGTAGTTGCAGTTGGTAGTTGTAATTGTAGTTGTTGTTGTAGTTGTAGTTGTAGTTGTAGTTGTAGTTGTAGTTGTAGTTGGTAGTTGTAGTTGGTAGTTGTAGTTGGTAGTTGTAGTTGGTAGCTGTAGTTGGTAGTTGTAGTTGGTAGTTGTACTTGGTAGGTGTAGTTGGTAGTTGTAGTTGGTAGTTGTAGTTGGTTGTTGTAGTTGGTAGTTGCAGTTGGTAGTTGCAGTTGGTAGCTGTAGTTGGTAGTTGTAGTTGGTAGTTGCAGTTGGTAGTTGCAGTTGGTAGCTGTAGTTTGTAGTTGTAGTTGGTAGTTGTAGTTGGTAGTTGTAGTTGGTAGTTGTAGTTGGTAGTTGTAGTTGGTAGTTGTAGTTGGTAGTTGTAGTTGGTAGTTGTAGCTGGTAGTTGTAGTTGGTAGTTGTAGTTGGTAGTTGTAGTTGGTAGATGTATTTGGTAGTTGTATTTGGTCGTTGGAGTTGGTAGTTGCAGTTGGTAGTTGCAGTTGGTAGTTGTAGTTGTTGTTGTAGTTGGTAGTTGTAGTTGTAGTTGTAGTTGTAGTTGTTGTTGTAGTTGGTAGTTGTAGTTGGTAGTTGTAGTTGGTAGTTGTAGTTGGTAGTTCTAGTTGGTTTGTTGTAGTTGGTAGTTGCAGTTGGTAGTTGCAGTTGGTAGTTGTAGTTCCAGTTGGTAGTTGTAGTTGTTGTTGTTTTTGTAGTTGTTGTTGTTGCAGTTGTTGTTGTTGTTGTAGTTGTTGTTGTTGTTGTAGTTGTTGTTGTTGTTGTAGTTGTAGTTGTAGTTGCAGTTGGTAGTTGTAGTTGGTAGTTGTAATTGTAGTTGTTGTTGTAGTTGTAGTTGTAGTTGTAGTTGTAGTTGTAGTTGTAGTTGTAGTTGTAGTTGGTAGTTGTAGTTGGTAGTTGTAGTTGGTAGTTGTAGTTGGTAGCTGTAGTTGGTAGTTGTAGTTGGTACTTGTACTTGGTAGGTGTAGTTGGTAGTTGTAGTTGGTAGTTGTAGTTGGTAGTTGTAGTTGGTAGTTGCAGTTGGTAGTTGCAGTTGGTAGCTGTAGTTTGTAGTTGTAGTTGGTAGTTGTAGTTGGTAGTTGTAGTTGGTAGTTGTAGTTGGTAGTTGTAGTTGGTAGTTGTAGTTGGTAGTTGTAGTTGGTAGTTGTAGCTGGTAGTTGTAGTTGGTAGTTGTAGTTGGTAGTTGCAGTTGGTAGTTGTAGTTGGTAGTTGTAGTTGGTAGTTGTAGTTGGTAGTTGTAGTTGGTAGTTGTAGTTGGTAGTTGTAGTTGGTAGTTGTAGTTGGTAGTTGTAGTTGGTAGTTGTAGTTGTAGTTGGTAGTTGTAGTTGGTAGTTGTAGTTGGTAGTTGTAGTTGGTAGTTGTAGTTGGTAGTTGTAGTTGGTAGTTGTAGTTGGTAGTTGTACTTGGTAGTTGTAGTTGGTAGTTGTAGTTGGTAGTTGTAGTTGGTAGTTGTAGTTGGTAGTTGCAGTTGGTAGTTGTAGTTCCAGTTGGTAGTTGTAGTTGTTGTTGTTTTTGTAGTTGTTGTTGTTGCAGTTGTTGTTGTTGTTGTAGTTGTTGTTGTTGTTGTAGTTGTTGTTGTTGTTGTAGTTGTTGTTGTTGTTGTAGTTGTAGTTGTAGTTGCAGTTGGTAGTTGTAGTTGGTAGTTGTAATTGTAGTTGTTGTTGTAGTTGTAGTTGTAGTTGTAGTTGTAGTTGTAGTTGTAGTTGTAGTTGTAGTTGGTAGTTGTAGTTGGTAGTTGTAGTTGGTAGTTGTAGTTGGTAGCTGTAGTTGGTAGTTGTAGTTGGTACTTGTACTTGGTAGGTGTAGTTGGTAGTTGTAGTTGGTAGTTGTAGATGGTAGTTGTAGTTGGTAGTTGTAGTTGGTAGTTGTAGCTGGCAGTTGTAGCTGGCAGTTGTAGCTGGCTGTTGTAGCTGGCAGTTGTAGCTGGCAGTTGTAGCTGGCAGTTGTAGCTTGCAGTTGTAGCTGGCAGCTGTAGCTGGCAGTTGTAACTGGCATTTGTAGCTGGCAGTTGTAGCTGGCAGTTGTAGCTGGCTGTTGTAGCTGGCAGTTGTAGCTGGCAGTTGTAGCTGGCAGTTGTAGCTGGCAGTTGTAGCTCGTAGCTGTAGTTGGTAGTTGTAGTTGGTAGTTGTAGTTGGTAGTTGTAGTTTGTAGTTGTAGTTGGTAGTTGTAGTTGGTAGTTGTAGTTGGTAGATGTATTTGGTAGTTGTAGTTGGTCGTTGGAGTTGGTAGTTGCAGTTGGTAGTCGCAGTTGGTAGTTGCAGTTTGTAGTTGCAGGTGGTAGTTGCAGTTGGTAGTTGTAGTTGGTAGTTGTAGTTGATAGTTGTAGTTGGTAGTTGTAGTTGGTAGTTGTAGTTGGTAGTTGTAGTTGGTAGTTGTAGTTGGTAGTGGTAGTTGGTAGTTGTAGTTGTAGTTGTAGTTGTAGTTGTTGTTGTAGTTGTAGTTTAGTTGTAGTTGTAGTTGTAGTTGTAGTTGTGGTTGTAGTTGTAGTTGTAGTTGTAGTTGTAGTTGTAGTTGTTGTTGTTGCTGTTGTTGTTGTTGTAGTTGTTATTGTTGTAGTTGTTGTTGTGGTTGTAGTTGTTGGTGTGTCGTTGTCGTTGTCGTTGTCGTTGTTGTTGTCGTTGTTGTCGTTGTTGTCGTTGTTGTCGTTGCTGTCGTTGTTGTCGTTGTTGTCGTTGCTGTCGTTGCTGTCGTTGCTTTCGTTGCTGTCGTTGCTGTCGTTGTTGTCGTTGTTGTCGTTGTTGCCGTTGTTGCCGTGGTTGTCGTTGTTGTCGTTGTTGTCGTTGTTGTCGTTGTTGTCGTTGTTGTTATTGTAGTTGTTCTCGTTGTTGTCGTCGTTGTCGTCGTTGTCGTCGTTGTCGTCGTTGTTCTCGTTGTTGTTGTTGTTGTCGTTGTTGTCGTTGTTGTTGTTGTTGCTGTTGTTGTTGCTGTTGTTGTTGTAGTTGTAGTTGTTGTTGTAGTTGTTGTTGTTGTTGTAGTTGTAGTTGTAGTTGTAGTTGTAGTTGTAGTTGTAGTTGTAGTTGTTGTTGTTGTTGTAGTTGTAGTTGTAGTAGTAGTTGTAGTTGTAGGTGTAGTTGTAGTTGTAGTTGTAGTTGTAGTTGTTGTTGTAGTTGTTGTTGTAGTTGTAGTTGTAGTTGTAGTTGCAGTTGTAGTTGTAGTTGTAGTTGTAGTTGTAGTCGTAGTTGTAGTTGTAGTTGTAGTTGTAGATGTAGTTGTAGTTGGTAGTTGTAGTTGGTAGTTGTAGTTGGTAGTTGGTAGTTGTAGTTGGTAGTTGTAGTTGGTAGTTGTAGTTGGTAGTTGTAGTTGGTAGTTGTAGTTGGTAGTTGTAGTTGGTAGTTGTAGGTGGTAGTTGTAGTTGTAGTTGTAGTTGTAGTTGATAGTTGTAGTTGGTAGTTGTAGTTGGTAGTCGTAGTTGGTAGTTGTAGTTGGTAGTTGTAGTTGGTAGTTGTAGTTCGTAGTTGTAGTTGGTAGTTGTTGTTGGTAGTTGTAGTTGGTAGTTGTAGTTGGTAGTTGTAGTTGGTAGTTGTAGTTGGTAGTTGTAGTTGGTAGTTGTAGTTGGTAGTTGTAGTTTGTAGTTGTAGTTGGTAGTTGTAGATGGTAGTTGTAGTTGGTAGTTGTAGTTGGTAGTTGTAGTTGGTAGTTGTAGTTGGTAGTTGTAGTTGGTAGTTGTAGTTGGTAGTTGTCGTTGGTAGTTGTAGTTGGTAGTTGTAGTTGGTAGTTGTAGTTGATAGTTGTAGTTGTAGCTGTAGTTGATAGTTGTAGTTGGTAGTTGTAGTTGGTAGTTGTAGTTGGTAGTTGTAGTTGGTAGTTGTAGTTGGTAGTTGTAGTTGTAGTTGTAGTTGGTAGTTGTAGTTGGTAGTTGTAGTTGGTAGTTGGAGTTGGTAGTTGCAGTTGGTAGTTGCAGTTAGTAGTTGCAGTTGGTAGTTGTAGTTGGTAGTTGTAGTTGGTAGTTGTAGTTGGTAGTTGTAGTTGGTAGTTGTAGTTGGTAGTTGTAGTTGGTAGTTGTAGTTGGTAGTTGCAGTTGGTAGTTGCAGTTGGTAGTTGTAGTTGGTAGTTGTAGTTGGTAGTTGTAGTTGGTAGTTGTAGCTAGCAGTTGTAGCTGGCAGTTGTAGCTGGCTGTTGTAGCTGGCAGTTGTAGCTGGCAGTTGTAGCTGGCAGTTGTAGCTGGTAGTTGTAGTTGGTAGTTGTAGTTGGTAGTTGTAGTTGGTAGTTGTAGTTGGTAGTTGTAGTTTGTAGTTGTAGTTGGTAGTTGTAGTTGGTAGATGTATTTGGTAGTTGTAGTTGGTCGTTGGAGTTGGTAGTTGCAGTTGGTAGTTGCAGTTGGTAGTTGTAGTTGTAGTTGTAGTTGTAGTTGTAGTTGTTGTTGTAGTTGGTAGTTGTAGTTGGTAGTTGTAGTTGGTAGTTCTAGTTGGTTTGTTGTAGTTGGTAGTTGCAGTTGGTAGTTGCAGTTGGTAGTTGTAGTTCCAGTTGGTGGTTGTAGTTGTTGTTGTTTTTGTAGTTGTTGTTGTTGCAGTTGTTGTTGTTGTTGTAGTTGTTGTTGTTGTTGTAGTTGTTGTTGTTGTTGTAGTTGTAGTTGTAGTTGCAGTTGGTAGTTGTAGTTGGTAGTTGTAGTAGGTAGTTGTAATTGTAGTTGTTGTTGTAGTTGTAGGTGTAGTTGTA
This sequence comes from Andrena hattorfiana, assembly GCA_944738655.2. Classification (NCBI taxonomy): domain Eukaryota; kingdom Metazoa; phylum Arthropoda; class Insecta; order Hymenoptera; family Andrenidae; genus Andrena; species Andrena hattorfiana. The sequence goes on along the minus strand of OX122890.1, from coordinate 46,565,216 downwards.
GTTGTAGTTGTAGTTGTAGTTGTAGTTGGTAGTTGTAGTTGGTAGTTGTAGTTGGTAGCTGTAGTTGGTAGTTGTAGTTGGTAGTTGTACTTGGTAGGTGTAGTTGGTAGTTGTAGTTGGTAGTTGTAGTTGGTAGTTGTAGTTGGTAGTTGCAGTTGGTAGTTGCAGTTGGTAGTTGCAGTTGGTAGTTGCAGTTTGTAGTTGTAGTTGGTAGTTGTAGTTGGTAGTTGTAGTTGGTAGTTGTAGTTGGTAGTTGTAGTTGGTAGTTGTAGTTGGTAGTTGTAGTTGGTAGTTGTAGTTGGTAGTTGTAGTTGGTAGTTGTAGTTGGTAGTTGTAGCTGGTAGTTGTAGTTGGTAGTTGTAGTTGGTAGTTGCAGTTGGTAGTTGTAGTTGGTAGTTGTAGTTGGTAGTTGTAGTTGGTAGTTGCAGTTGGTAGTTGTAGTTGGTAGTTGTAGTTGGTAGTTGTAGTTGTAGTTGTAGTTGTAGTTGGTAGTTGGTAGTTGTAGTTGGTAGATGTATTTGGTAGTTGTAGTTGGTCGTTGGAGTTGGCAGTTGCAGTTGGTAGTTGCAGTTGGTAGTTGTAGTTGTTGTTGTAGTTGGTAGTTGTAGTTGTAGTTGTAGTTGTAGTTGTAGTTGTTGTTGTAGTTGGTAGTTGTAGTTGGTAGTTGTAGTTGGTAGTTGTAGTTGTTGTTGTAGTTGGTAGTTGTAGTTGTAGTTGTAGTTGTAGTTGTTGTTGTAGTTGGTAGTTGTAGTTGGTAGTTGTAGTTGGTAGTTGTAGTTGGTAGTTCTAGTTGGTTTGTTGTAGTTGGTAGTTGCAGTTGGTAGTTGCAGTTGGTAGTTGTAGTTCCAGTTGGTAGTTGTAGTTGTTGTTGTTTTTGTAGTTGTTGTTGTTGCAGTTGTTGTTGTTGTTGTAGTTGTTGTTGTTGTTGTAGTTGTTGTTGTTGTTGTAGTTGTAGTTGTAGTTGCAGTTGGTAGTTGTAGTTGGTAGTTGTAATTGTAGTTGTTGTTGTAGTTGTAGTTGTAGTTGTAGTTGTAGTTGTAGTTGTAGTTGTAGTTGTAGTTGTAGTTGTAGTTGGTAGTTGTAGTTGGTAGTTGCAGTTGGTAGCTGCAGTTGGTAGTTGCAGTTGGTAGTTGTAGTTGGTAGTTGTAGTTGGTAGTTGGTAGTTGTAGTTGGTAGTTGTAGTTTGTAGTTGTAGTTGGTAGTTGCAGTTGCTAGCTGTAGTTGGTAGTTGTAGTTGGTAGTTGTTGTTGGTAGTTGTAGTTGTAGTTGTTGTTGTAGTTGTAGTTGTAGTTGTACTTGTAGTTGTAGTTGTAGTTGTAGTTGTAGTTGTAGTTTGTAGTTGTAGTTGGTAGTTGTAGTTGGTTTGTTGTAGTTGGTAGTTGTAGTTGGTAGTTGTAGTTGGTAGTTGTAGTTGGTAGTTGTAGTTGGTAGTTGTAGTTGGTAGTTGCAGTTGGTAGTTGCAGTTGGTAGTTGCAGTTGGTAGTTGTAATTGTAGTTGTTGTTGTAGTTGTAGTTGTAGTTGTAGTTGTAGTTGTAGTTGTAGTTGGTAGTTGTAGTTGGTAGTTGTAGTTGGTAGTTGTAGTTGGTAGCTGTAGTTGGTAGTTGTAGTTGGTAGTTGTACTTGGTAGGTGTAGTTGGTAGTTGTAGTTGGTAGTTGTAGTTGGTTGTTGTAGTTGGTAGTTGCAGTTGGTAGTTGCAGTTGGTAGCTGTAGTTGGTAGTTGTAGTTGGTAGTTGCAGTTGGTAGTTGCAGTTGGTAGCTGTAGTTTGTAGTTGTAGTTGGTAGTTGTAGTTGGTAGTTGTAGTTGGTAGTTGTAGTTGGTAGTTGTAGTTGGTAGTTGTAGTTGGTAGTTGTAGTTGGTAGTTGTAGCTGGTAGTTGTAGTTGGTAGTTGTAGTTGGTAGTTGTAGTTGGTAGATGTATTTGGTAGTTGTATTTGGTCGTTGGAGTTGGTAGTTGCAGTTGGTAGTTGCAGTTGGTAGTTGTAGTTGTTGTTGTAGTTGGTAGTTGTAGTTGTAGTTGTAGTTGTAGTTGTTGTTGTAGTTGGTAGTTGTAGTTGGTAGTTGTAGTTGGTAGTTGTAGTTGGTAGTTCTAGTTGGTTTGTTGTAGTTGGTAGTTGCAGTTGGTAGTTGCAGTTGGTAGTTGTAGTTCCAGTTGGTAGTTGTAGTTGTTGTTGTTTTTGTAGTTGTTGTTGTTGCAGTTGTTGTTGTTGTTGTAGTTGTTGTTGTTGTTGTAGTTGTTGTTGTTGTTGTAGTTGTAGTTGTAGTTGCAGTTGGTAGTTGTAGTTGGTAGTTGTAATTGTAGTTGTTGTTGTAGTTGTAGTTGTAGTTGTAGTTGTAGTTGTAGTTGTAGTTGTAGTTGTAGTTGGTAGTTGTAGTTGGTAGTTGTAGTTGGTAGTTGTAGTTGGTAGCTGTAGTTGGTAGTTGTAGTTGGTACTTGTACTTGGTAGGTGTAGTTGGTAGTTGTAGTTGGTAGTTGTAGTTGGTAGTTGTAGTTGGTAGTTGCAGTTGGTAGTTGCAGTTGGTAGCTGTAGTTTGTAGTTGTAGTTGGTAGTTGTAGTTGGTAGTTGTAGTTGGTAGTTGTAGTTGGTAGTTGTAGTTGGTAGTTGTAGTTGGTAGTTGTAGTTGGTAGTTGTAGCTGGTAGTTGTAGTTGGTAGTTGTAGTTGGTAGTTGCAGTTGGTAGTTGTAGTTGGTAGTTGTAGTTGGTAGTTGTAGTTGGTAGTTGTAGTTGGTAGTTGTAGTTGGTAGTTGTAGTTGGTAGTTGTAGTTGGTAGTTGTAGTTGGTAGTTGTAGTTGTAGTTGGTAGTTGTAGTTGGTAGTTGTAGTTGGTAGTTGTAGTTGGTAGTTGTAGTTGGTAGTTGTAGTTGGTAGTTGTAGTTGGTAGTTGTACTTGGTAGTTGTAGTTGGTAGTTGTAGTTGGTAGTTGTAGTTGGTAGTTGTAGTTGGTAGTTGCAGTTGGTAGTTGTAGTTCCAGTTGGTAGTTGTAGTTGTTGTTGTTTTTGTAGTTGTTGTTGTTGCAGTTGTTGTTGTTGTTGTAGTTGTTGTTGTTGTTGTAGTTGTTGTTGTTGTTGTAGTTGTTGTTGTTGTTGTAGTTGTAGTTGTAGTTGCAGTTGGTAGTTGTAGTTGGTAGTTGTAATTGTAGTTGTTGTTGTAGTTGTAGTTGTAGTTGTAGTTGTAGTTGTAGTTGTAGTTGTAGTTGTAGTTGGTAGTTGTAGTTGGTAGTTGTAGTTGGTAGTTGTAGTTGGTAGCTGTAGTTGGTAGTTGTAGTTGGTACTTGTACTTGGTAGGTGTAGTTGGTAGTTGTAGTTGGTAGTTGTAGATGGTAGTTGTAGTTGGTAGTTGTAGTTGGTAGTTGTAGCTGGCAGTTGTAGCTGGCAGTTGTAGCTGGCTGTTGTAGCTGGCAGTTGTAGCTGGCAGTTGTAGCTGGTAGTTGTAGCTTGCAGTTGTAGCTGGCAGCTGTAGCTGGCAGTTGTAACTGGCATTTGTAGCTGGCAGTTGTAGCTGGCAGTTGTAGCTGGCTGTTGTAGCTGGCAGTTGTAGCTGGCAGTTGTAGCTGGCAGTTGTAGCTGGCAGTTGTAGCTCGTAGCTGTAGTTGGTAGTTGTAGTTGGTAGTTGTAGTTGGTAGTTGTAGTTTGTAGTTGTAGTTGGTAGTTGTAGTTGGTAGTTGTAGTTGGTAGATGTATTTGGTAGTTGTAGTTGGTCGTTGGAGTTGGTAGTTGCAGTTGGTAGTCGCAGTTGGTAGTTGCAGTTTGTAGTTGCAGGTGGTAGTTGCAGTTGGTAGTTGTAGTTGGTAGTTGTAGTTGATAGTTGTAGTTGGTAGTTGTAGTTGGTAGTTGTAGTTGGTAGTTGTAGTTGGTAGTTGTAGTTGGTAGTGGTAGTTGGTAGTTGTAGTTGTAGTTGTAGTTGTAGTTGTTGTTGTAGTTGTAGTTTAGTTGTAGTTGTAGTTGTAGTTGTAGTTGTGGTTGTAGTTGTAGTTGTAGTTGTAGTTGTAGTTGTAGTTGTTGTTGTTGCTGTTGTTGTTGTTGTAGTTGTTATTGTTGTAGTTGTTGTTGTGGTTGTAGTTGTTGGTGTGTCGTTGTCGTTGTCGTTGTCGTTGTTGTTGTCGTTGTTGTCGTTGTTGTCGTTGTTGTCGTTGCTGTCGTTGTTGTCGTTGTTGTCGTTGCTGTCGTTGCTGTCGTTGCTTTCGTTGCTGTCGTTGCTGTCGTTGTTGTCGTTGTTGTCGTTGTTGCCGTTGTTGCCGTGGTTGTCGTTGTTGTCGTTGTTGTCGTTGTTGTCGTTGTTGTCGTTGTTGTTATTGTAGTTGTTCTCGTTGTTGTCGTCGTTGTCGTCGTTGTCGTCGTTGTCGTCGTTGTTCTCGTTGTTGTTGTTGTTGTCGTTGTTGTCGTTGTTGTTGTTGTTGCTGTTGTTGTTGCTGTTGTTGTTGTAGTTGTAGTTGTTGTTGTAGTTGTTGTTGTTGTTGTAGTTGTAGTTGTAGTTGTAGTTGTAGTTGTAGTTGTAGTTGTAGTTGTTGTTGTTGTTGTAGTTGTAGTTGTAGTAGTAGTTGTAGTTGTAGGTGTAGTTGTAGTTGTAGTTGTAGTTGTAGTTGTTGTTGTAGTTGTTGTTGTAGTTGTAGTTGTAGTTGTAGTTGCAGTTGTAGTTGTAGTTGTAGTTGTAGTTGTAGTCGTAGTTGTAGTTGTAGTTGTAGTTGTAGATGTAGTTGTAGTTGGTAGTTGTAGTTGGTAGTTGTAGTTGGTAGTTGGTAGTTGTAGTTGGTAGTTGTAGTTGGTAGTTGTAGTTGGTAGTTGTAGTTGGTAGTTGTAGTTGGTAGTTGTAGTTGGTAGTTGTAGGTGGTAGTTGTAGTTGTAGTTGTAGTTGTAGTTGATAGTTGTAGTTGGTAGTTGTAGTTGGTAGTCGTAGTTGGTAGTTGTAGTTGGTAGTTGTAGTTGGTAGTTGTAGTTCGTAGTTGTAGTTGGTAGTTGTTGTTGGTAGTTGTAGTTGGTAGTTGTAGTTGGTAGTTGTAGTTGGTAGTTGTAGTTGGTAGTTGTAGTTGGTAGTTGTAGTTGGTAGTTGTAGTTTGTAGTTGTAGTTGGTAGTTGTAGATGGTAGTTGTAGTTGGTAGTTGTAGTTGGTAGTTGTAGTTGGTAGTTGTAGTTGGTAGTTGTAGTTGGTAGTTGTAGTTGGTAGTTGTCGTTGGTAGTTGTAGTTGGTAGTTGTAGTTGGTAGTTGTAGTTGATAGTTGTAGTTGTAGCTGTAGTTGATAGTTGTAGTTGGTAGTTGTAGTTGGTAGTTGTAGTTGGTAGTTGTAGTTGGTAGTTGTAGTTGGTAGTTGTAGTTGTAGTTGTAGTTGGTAGTTGTAGTTGGTAGTTGTAGTTGGTAGTTGGAGTTGGTAGTTGCAGTTGGTAGTTGCAGTTAGTAGTTGCAGTTGGTAGTTGTAGTTGGTAGTTGTAGTTGGTAGTTGTAGTTGGTAGTTGTAGTTGGTAGTTGTAGTTGGTAGTTGTAGTTGGTAGTTGTAGTTGGTAGTTGCAGTTGGTAGTTGCAGTTGGTAGTTGTAGTTGGTAGTTGTAGTTGGTAGTTGTAGTTGGTAGTTGTAGCTAGCAGTTGTAGCTGGCAGTTGTAGCTGGCTGTTGTAGCTGGCAGTTGTAGCTGGCAGTTGTAGCTGGCAGTTGTAGCTGGTAGTTGTAGTTGGTAGTTGTAGTTGGTAGTTGTAGTTGGTAGTTGTAGTTGGTAGTTGTAGTTGTAGTTGTTGTTGTAGTTGTAGTTGTAGTTGTAGTTGTAGTTGTAGTTGTAGTTGTAGTTTGTAGTTGTAGTTGGTAGTTGTAGTTGGTTTGTTGTAGTTGGTAGTTGTAGTTGGTTGTTGTAGTTGGTAGTTGTAGTTGGTAGTTGTAGTTGGTAGTTGTAGTTGGTAGTTGTAGTTGGTTTGTTGTAGTTGGTAGTTGCAGTTGGTAGTTGCAGTTGGTAGTTGCAGTTGGTAGTTGTAGTTGGTAGTTGTAGTTGGTAGTTGTAGATGGTAGTTGTAGTTGGTAGTTGCAGTTGGTAGTTGTAGTTGGTAGTTGTAGTTGGTAGTTGTAGTTGGTAGTTGTAGTTTGTAGTTGCAGTTGGTATTTGTAGTTGGTAGTTGCAGTTGGTAGTTGCAGTTGGTAGTTGCAGTTGGTAGTTGCAGTTGGTACTTGCAGTTGGTAGTTGTAGTTGGTAGTTGTAGTTGGTAGTTGTAGTTGGTAGTTGTAGTTGGTAGTTGTAGTTGGTAGTTGAAGTTGGTAGTTGTAGCTGGCTGTTGTAGCTGGCAGTTGTAGCTGGCAGTTGTAGCTGGCAGTTGTAGCTTGCAGTTGTAGCTGGCAGTTGTAGCTGGCAGTTGTAACTGGCACTTGTAGCTGGCAGTTGTAGCTGGCAGTTGTAGCTGGCTGTTGTAGCTGGCAGTTGTAGCTGGCAGTTGTAGCTGGCAGTTGTAGCTGGCAGTTGTAGCTCGTAGTTGTAGTTGGTAGTTGTAGTTGGTAGTTGTAGTTGCTGGTTGTAGTTTGTAGTTGTAGTTGGTAGTTGTAGTTGGTAGTTGTAGTTGGTAGATGTATTTGGTAGTTGTAGTTGGTCGTTGGAGTTGGTAGTTGCAGTTGGTAGTCGCAGTTGGTAGTTGCAGTTGGTAGTTGCAGGTGGTAGTTGCAGTTGGTAGTTGTAGTTGGTAGTTGTAGTTGGTAGTTGTAGTTGGTAGTTGTAGTTGGTAGTTGTAGTTGGTAGTTGTAGCTGGTAGTTGTAGTTGGTAGTTGTAGTTGGTAGTTGTAGTTGTAGTTGTAGTTGTAGTTGTTGTTGTAGTTGTAGTTGTAGTTGTAGTTGTAGTTGTAGTTGTAGTTGTAGTTGTAGTTGTAGTTGTAGTTGTAGTTGTAGTTGTAGTTGTAGTTGTAGTTGTAGTTGTAGTTGTAGTTGTAGTTGTAGTTGTAGTTGTAGTTGTAGTTGTAGTTGTAGTTGTAGTTGTAGTTGTAGTTGTTGTTGTTGCTGTTGTTGTTGTTGTAGTTGTTATTGTTGTAGTTGTTGTTGTGGTTGTAGTTGTTGGTGTGTCGTTGTCGTTGTCGTTGTCGTGAGTTGTTGTCGTTGTTGTCGTTGTTGTCGTTGTTGCCGTTGCTGTCGTTGTTGTCGTTGTTGTCGTTGCTGTCGTTGCTGTCGTTGCTTTCGTTGCTGTCGTTGCTGTCGTTGCTGTCGTTGTTGTCGTTGTTGCCGTTGTTGCCGTGGTTGTCGTTGTTGTCGTTGTTGTCGTTGTTGTCGTTGTTGTCGTTGTTGTCGTTGTTGTCGTTGTTGTTATTGTAGTTGTTCTCGTTGTTGTCGTCGTTGTCGTCGTTGTCGTCGTTGTCGTCGTTGTTCTCGTTGTTGTTGTTGTTGTCGTTGTTGTCGTTGTTGTTGTTGTTGCTGTTGTTGTTGTAGTTGTAGTTGTTGTTGTAGTTGTTGTTGTTGTTGTAGTTGTAGTTGTAGTTGTAGTTGTAGTTGTAGTTGTAGTTGTAGTTGTTGTTGTTGTTGTAGTTGTAGTTGTAGTAGTAGTTGTAGTTGTAGGTGTAGTTGTAGTTGTAGTTGTAGTTGTAGTTGTTGTTGTAGTTGTTGTTGTAGTTGCAGTTGTAGTTGTAGTTGTAGTTGTAGTTGTAGTTGGTAGTTGTAGATGGTAGTTGTAGTTGGTAGTTGTAGTTGGTAGTTGTAGCTGGCAGTTGTAGCTGGCAGTTGTAGCTGGCTGTTGTAGCTGGCAGTTGTAGCTGGCAGTTGTAGCTGGCAGTTGTAGCTTGCAGTTGTAGCTGGCAGCTGTAGCTGGCAGTTGTAACTGGCATTTGTAGCTGGCAGTTGTAGCTGGCAGTTGTAGCTGGCTGTTGTAGCTGGCAGTTGTAGCTGGCAGTTGTAGCTGGCAGTTGTAGCTGGCAGTTGTAGCTCGTAGCTGTAGTTGGTAGTTGTAGTTGGTAGTTGTAGTTGGTAGTTGTAGTTTGTAGTTGTAGTTGGTAGTTGTAGTTGGTAGTTGTAGTTGGTAGATGTATTTGGTAGTTGTAGTTGGTCGTTGGAGTTGGTAGTTGCAGTTGGTAGTCGCAGGTGGTAGTTGCAGTTTGTAGTTGCAGGTGGTAGTTGCAGTTGGTAGTTGTAGTTGGTAGTTGTAGTTGATAGTTGTAGTTGGTAGTTGTAGTTGGTAGTTGTAGTTGGTAGTTGTAGTTGGTAGTTGTAGTTGGTAGTGGTAGTTGGTAGTTGTAGTTGTAGTTGTAGTTGTAGTTGTTGTTGTAGTTGTAGTTTAGTTGTAGTTGTAGTTGTAGTTGTAGTTGTAGTTGTAGTTGTAGTTGTAGTTGTAGTTGTAGTTGTTGTTGTTGCTGTTGTTGTTGTTGTAGTTGTTATTGTTGTAGTTGTTGTTGTGGTTGTAGTTGTTGGTGTGTCGTTGTCGTTGTCGTTGTCGTTGTTGTTGTCGTTGTTGTCGTTGTTGTCGTTGTTGTCGTTGCTGTCGTTGTTGTCGTTGTTGTCGTTGCTGTCGTTGCTGTCGTTGCTTTCGTTGCTGTCGTTGCTGTCGTTGTTGTCGTTGTTGTCGTTGTTGCCGTTGTTGCCGTGGTTGTCGTTGTTGTCGTTGTTGTCGTTGTTGTCGTTGTTGTCGTTGTTGTTATTGTAGTTGTTCTCGTTGTTGTCGTCGTTGTCGTCGTTGTCGTCGTTGTCGTCGTTGTTCTCGTTGTTGTTGTTGTTGTCGTTGTTGTCGTTGTTGTTGTTGTTGCTGTTGTTGTTGCTGTTGTTGTTGTAGTTGTAGTTGTTGTTGTAGTTGTTGTTGTTGTTGTAGTTGTAGTTGTAGTTGTAGTTGTAGTTGTAGTTGTAGTTGTAGTTGTTGTTGTTGTTGTAGTTGTAGTTGTAGTAGTAGTTGTAGTTGTAGGTGTAGTTGTAGTTGTAGTTGTAGTTGTAGTTGTTGTTGTAGTTGTTGTTGTAGTTGTAGTTGTAGTTGTAGTTGCAGTTGTAGTTGTAGTTGTAGTTGTAGTTGTAGTCGTAGTTGTAGTTGTAGTTGTAGTTGTAGATGTAGTTGTAGTTGGTAGTTGTAGTTGGTAGTTGTAGTTGGTAGTTGGTAGTTGTAGTTGGTAGTTGTAGTTGGTAGTTGTAGTTGGTAGTTGTAGTTGGTAGTTGTAGTTGGTAGTTGTAGTTGGTAGTTGTAGGTGGTAGTTGTAGTTGTAGTTGTAGTTGTAGTTGATAGTTGTAGTTGGTAGTTGTAGTTGGTAGTCGTAGTTGGTAGTTGTAGTTGGTAGTTGTAGTTGGTAGTTGTAGTTCGTAGTTGTAGTTGGTAGTTGTTGTTGGTAGTTGTAGTTGGTAGTTGTAGTTGGTAGTTGTAGTTGGTAGTTGTAGTTGGTAGTTGTAGTTGGTAGTTGTAGTTGGTAGTTGTAGTTGGTAGTTGTAGTTTGTAGTTGTAGTTGGTAGTTGTAGATGGTAGTTGTAGTTGGTAGTTGTAGTTGCTAGTTGTAGTTGGTAGTTGTAGTTGGTAGTTGTAGTTGGTAGTTGTAGTTGGTAGTTGTCGTTGGTAGTTGTAGTTGGTAGTTGTAGTTGGTAGTTGTAGTTGATAGTTGTAGTTGTAGCTGTAGTTGATAGTTGTAGTTGGTAGTTGTAGTTGGTAGTTGTAGTTGGTAGTTGTAGTTGGTAGTTGTAGTTGGTAGTTGTAGTTGTAGTTGTAGTTGGTAGTTGTAGTTGGTAGTTGTAGTTGGCAGTTGGAGTTGGTAGTTGCAGTTGGTAGTTGCAGTTAGTAGTTGCAGTTGGTAGTTGTAGTTGGTAGTTGTAGTTGGTAGTTGTAGTTGGTAGCTGTAGTTGGTAGTTGTAGTTGGTAGTTGTAGTTGGTAGTTGTAGTTGGTAGTTGCAGTTGGTAGTTGCAGTTGGTAGTTGTAGTTGGTAGTTGTAGTTGGTAGTTGTAGTTGGTAGTTGTAGCTAGCAGTTGTAGCTGGCAGTTGTAGCTGGCTGTTGTAGCTGGCAGTTGTAGCTGGCAGTTGTAGCTGGCAGTTGTAGCTGGTAGTTGTAGTTGGTAGTTGTAGTTGGTAGTTGTAGTTGGTAGTTGTAGTTGGTAGTTGTAGTTTGTAGTTGTAGTTGGTAGTTGTAGTTGGTAGATGTATTTGGTAGTTGTAGTTGGTCGTTGGAGTTGGTAGTTGCAGTTGGTAGTTGCAGTTGGTAGTTGTAGTTGTTGTTGTAGTTGGTAGTTGTAGTTGTAGTTGTAGTTGTAGTTGTAGTTGTTGTTGTAGTTGGTAGTTGTAGTTGGTAGTTGTAGTTGGTAGTTCTAGTTGGTTTGTTGTAGTTGGTAGTTGCAGTTGGTAGTTGCAGTTGGTAGTTGTAGTTCCAGTTGGTGGTTGTAGTTGTTGTTGTTTTTGTAGTTGTTGTTGTTGCAGTTGTTGTTGTTGTTGTAGTTGTTGTTGTTGTTGTAGTTGTTGTTGTTGTTGTAGTTGTAGTTGTAGTTGCAGTTGGTAGATGTAGTTGGTAGTTGTAGTAGGTAGTTGTAATTGTAGTTGTTGTTGTAGTTGTAGGTGTAGTTGTAGTTGTAGTTGTAGTTGTAGTTGTAGTTGGTAGTTGTAGTTGGTAGTTGTAGTTGGTAGCTGTAGTTGGTAGTTGTAGTTGGTAGTTGTACTTGGTAGGTGTAGTTGGTAGTTGTAGTTGGTAGTTGTAGTTGGTAGTTGTAGTTGGTAGTTGTAGTTGGTAGTTGTAGTTGGAAGTTGTAGTTGGTAGTTGTAGTTGTAGTTGTAGTTGTAGTTGATAGTTGTAGTTGGTAGTTGTAGTTGGTAGATGTATTTGGTAGTTGTAGTTGGTCGATGCAGTTGGTAGTTGCAGTTGGTAGCTGTAGTTCGTAGTTGTAGTTGGTAGTTGTAGTTGGTAGTTGTAGTTGGTAGTTGTAGTTGGTAGTTGTAGTTGGTAGTTGTAGTTGGTAGTTGTAGTTGGTAGTTGTAGTTGGTAGCTGTAGTTGGTAGTTGCAGTTGGTAGTTGCAGTTGGTAGTTGCAGTTGGTAGTTGCAGTTGGTAGTTGCAGTTGGTAGTTGCAGTTGGTAGTTGCAGTTAGCAGTTGCTGTTGGTAGTTGCAGTTGGTAGTTGCAGTTGGTAGTTGCAGTTGGTAGTTGCAGTTGGTAGTTGCAGCTGGTAGTTGCAGTTGGTAGTTGCAGTTGGTAGTTGTAGTTGGTAGTTGTAGTTGGTAGTTGTACTTGGTTTGTTGTAGTTGGTAGTTGAAGTTGGTAGTTGTAGATGGTAGTTGTAGTTGGTAGTTGTAGTTGGTAGTTGTAGTTGGTAGTTGTAGCTGGCTGTTGTAGCTGGCAGTTGTAGCTGGCAGTTGTAGCTTGCAGTTGTAGCTGGCAGTTGTAGCTGGCAGTTGTAGCTGGCAGTTGTAGCTGGCAGTTGTAGCTGGCAGTTGTAGCTGGCTGTTGTAGTTGGTAGTTGTAGTTGGTAGTTGTAGTTGGTAGTTGTAGCTGGTAGTTGTAGTTGGTAGTTGTAGTTGGTAGTTGTAGTTGGTAGTTGTAGTTGGTAGTTGTACTTGGTAGTTGTAGTTGGTAGTTGTAGTTGGTAGTTGTAGTTGGTAGTTGTAGTTGGTAGTTGTAGTTGGTAGTTGTAGTTGGTAGTTGTAGTTGGTAGTTGTAGTTGGTAGTTGTAGTTGGTAGTTGTAGTTGGTAGTTGTAGTTGGTAGTTGTAGTTGGTAGTTGCAGTTGGTAGTTGCAGTTGGTAGTTGCAGTTGGTAGTTGCAGTTGGTAGTTGCAGTTGGTAGTTGCAGTTGGTAGTTGTAGTTGGTAGTTGTAGATGGTAGTTGTAGTTGGTAGTTGTAGTTGGTAGTTGTAGCTGGCAGTTGTAGCTGGCAGTTGTAGCTGGCTGTTGTAGCTGGCAGTTGTAGCTGGCAGTTGTAGCTGGCAGTTGTAGCTGGTAGTTGTAGTTGGTAGTTGTAGTTGGTAGTTGTAGTTGTAGTTGTTGTAGTTGTAGTTGTAGATGTAGTTGTAGTTGTAGTTGGTAGTTGTAGTTGGTAGTTGTAGTTGGTAGTTGTAGTTGGTAGTTGTAGTTGGTAGTTGTAGTTGGTAGTTGTAGTTGGTAGTTGTAGTTGGTAGTTGTAGCTGGTAGTTGTAGCTGGTAGTTGTAGTTGGTAGTTGCAGTTGGTAGTTGTAGTTGGTAGTTGTAGTTGGTAGTTGTAGTTGGTAGTTGTAGTTGGTAGTTGTAGTTGGTAGTTGTAGTTGGTAGTTGTAGTTGGTAGTTGTAGTTGGTAGTTGTAGTTGGTAGTTGTAGTTGGTAGTTGTAGTTTGTAGTTGTAGTTGGTAGTTGTAGATGGTAGTTGTAGTTGGTAGTTGTAGTTGGTAGTTGTAGTTGGTAGTTGTAGTTGGTAGTTGTAGTTGGTAGTTGTAGTTGGTAGTTCTAGTTGGTTTGTTGTAGTTGGTAGTTGTAGTTGGTAGTTGTTGTTGGTAGTTGTAGTTGGTAGTTGTAGTTGGTAGTTGTAGTTGGTAGTTGTAGTTGGTAGTTGTAGTTGGTAGTTGTAGTTGGTAGTTGTAGTTTGTAGTTGTAGTTGGTAGTTGTAGATGGTAGTTGTAGTTGGTAGTTGTAGTTGGTAGTTGTAGTTGGTAGTTGTAGTTGGTAGTTGTAGTTGGTAGTTGTAGTTGGTAGTTCTAGTTGGTTTGTTGTAGTTGGTAGTTGCAGTTGGTAGTTGCAGTTGGTAGTTGTAGTTCCAGTTGGTAGTTGTAGTTGTTGTTGTTTTTGTAGTTGTTGTTGTTGCAGTTGTTGTTGTTGTTGTAGTTGTTGTTGTTGTTGTAGTTGTTGTTGTTGTTGTAGTTGTAGTTGTAGTTGCAGTTGGTAGTTGTAGTTGGTAGTTGTAATTGTAGTTGTTGTTGTAGTTGTAGTTGTAGTTGTAGTTGTAGTTGTAGTTGTAGTTGTAGTTGTAGTTGGTAGTTGTAGTTGGTAGTTGTAGTTGGTAGTTGTAGTTGGTAGCTGTAGTTGGTAGTTGTAGTTGGTACTTGTACTTGGTAGGTGTAGTTGGTAGTTGTAGTTGGTAGTTGTAGTTGGTAGTTGTAGTTGGTAGTTGCAGTTGGTAGTTGCAGTTGGTAGCTGTAGTTTGTAGTTGTAGTTGGTAGTTGTAGTTGGTAGTTGTAGTTGGTAGTTGTAGTTGGTAGTTGTAGTTGGTAGTTGTAGTTGGTAGTTGTAGTTGGTAGTTGTAGCTGGTAGTTGCAGTTGGTAGTTGTAGTTGGTAGTTGCAGTTGGTAGTTGTAGTTGGTAGTTGTAGTTGGTAGTTGTAGTTGGTAGTTGTAGTTGGTAGTTGTAGTTGGTAGTTGTAGTTGGTAGTTGTAGTTGGTAGTTGTAGTTGGTAGTTGTAGTTGTAGTTGGTAGTTGTACTTGGTAGTTGTAGTTGGTAGTTGTAGTTGGTAGTTGTAGTTGGTAGTTGTAGTTGGTAGTTGCAGTTGGTAGTTGTAGCTAGCAGTTGTAGCTGGCAGTTGTAGCTGGCTGTTGTAGCTGGCAGTTGTAGCTGGCAGTTGTAGCTGGCAGTTGTAGCTGGTAGTTGTAGTTGGTAGTTGTAGTTGGTAGTTGTAGTTGGTAGTTGTAGTTGGTAGTTGTAGTTTGTAGTTGTAGTTGGTAGTTGTAGTTGGTAGATGTATTTGGTAGTTGTAGTTGGTCGTTGGAGTTGGTAGTTGCAGTTGGTAGTTGTAGTTGGTAGTTGTAGTTGTTGTTGTAGTTGGTAGTTGTAGTTGTAGTTGTAGTTGTAGTTGTAGTTGTTGTTGTAGTTGGTAGTTGTAGTTGGTAGTTGTAGTTGGTAGTTCTAGTTGGTTTGTTGTAGTTGGTAGTTGCAGTTGGTAGTTGCAGTTGGTAGTTGTAGTTCCAGTTGGTGGTTGTAGTTGTTGTTGTTTTTGTAGTTGTTGTTGTTGCAGTTGTTGTTGTTGTTGTAGTTGTTGTTGTTGTTGTAGTTGTTGTTGTTGTTGTAGTTGTAGTTGTAGTTGCAGTTGGTAGTTGTAGTTGGTAGTTGTAGTAGGTAGTTGTAATTGTAGTTGTTGTTGTAGTTGTAGGTGTAGTTGTAGTTGTAGTTGTAGTTGTAGTTGTAGTTGGTAGTTGTAGTTGGTAGTTGTAGTTGGTAGCTGTAGTTGGTAGTTGTAGTTGGTAGTTGTACTTGGTAGGTGTAGTTGGTAGTTGTAGTTGGTAGTTGTAGTTGGTAGTTGTAGTTGGTAGTTGTAGTTGGTAGTTGTAGTTGGAAGTTGTAGTTGGTAGTTGTAGTTGTAGTTGTAGTTGTAGTTGATAGTTGTAGTTGGTAGTTGTAGTTGGTAGATGTATTTGGTAGTTGTAGTTGGTCGATGCAGTTGGTAGTTGCAGTTGGTAGCTGTAGTTCGTAGTTGTAGTTGGTAGTTGTAGTTGGTAGTTGTAGTTGGTAGTTGTAGTTGGTAGTTGTAGTTGGTAGTTGTAGTTGGTAGTTGTAGTTGGTAGTTGTAGTTGGTAGTTGTAGTTGGTAGCTGTAGTTGGTAGTTGCAGTTGGTAGTTGCAGTTGGTAGTTGCAGTTGGTAGTTGCAGTTGGTAGTTGCAGTTGGTAGTTGCAGTTGGTAGTTGCAGTTAGCAGTTGCTGTTGGTAGTTGCAGTTGGTAGTTGCAGTTGGTAGTTGCAGTTGGTAGTTGCAGTTGGTAGTTGCAGCTGGTAGTTGCAGTTGGTAGTTGCAGTTGGTAGTTGTAGTTGGTAGTTGTAGTTGGTAGTTGTACTTGGTTTGTTGTAGTTGGTAGTTGAAGTTGGTAGTTGTAGATGGTAGTTGTAGTTGGTAGTTGTAGTTGGTAGTTGTAGTTGGTAGTTGTAGCTGGCTGTTGTAGCTGGCAGTTGTAGCTGGCAGTTGTAGCTTGCAGTTGTAGCTGGCAGTTGTAGCTGGCAGTTGTAGCTGGCAGTTGTAGCTGGCAGTTGTAGCTGGCTGTTGTAGTTGGTAGTTGTAGTTGGTAGTTGTAGTTGGTAGTTGTAGCTGGTAGTTGTAGTTGGTAGTTGTAGTTGGTAGTTGTAGTTGGTAGTTGTAGTTGGTAGTTGTACTTGGTAGTTGTAGTTGGTAGTTGTAGTTGGTAGTTGTAGTTGGTAGTTGTAGTTGGTAGTTGTAGTTGGTAGTTGTAGTTGGTAGTTGTAGTTGGTAGTTGTAGTTGGTAGTTGTAGTTGGTAGTTGTAGTTGGTAGTTGTAGTTGGTAGTTGTAGTTGGTAGTTGTAGTTGGTAGTTGTAGTTGGTAGTTGCAGTTGGTAGTTGCAGTTGGTAGTTGCAGTTGGTAGTTGCAGTTGGTAGTTGCAGTTGGTAGTTGTAGTTGGTAGTTGTAGATGGTAGTTGTAGTTGGTAGTTGTAGTTGGTAGTTGTAGCTGGCAGTTGTAGCTGGCAGTTGTAGCTGGCTGTTGTAGCTGGCAGTTGTAGCTGGCAGTTGTAGCTGGCAGTTGTAGCTGGTAGTTGTAGTTGGTAGTTGTAGTTGGTAGTTGTAGTTGTAGTTGTTGTAGTTGTAGTTGTAGATGTAGTTGTAGTTGTAGTTGGTAGTTGTAGTTGGTAGTTGTAGTTGGTAGTTGTAGTTGGTAGTTGTAGTTGGTAGTTGTAGTTGGTAGTTGTAGTTGGTAGTTGTAGTTGGTAGTTGTAGCTGGTAGTTGTAGCAGGTAGTTGTAGTTGGTAGTTGCAGTTGGTAGTTGTAGTTGGTAGTTGTAGTTGGTAGTTGTAGTTGGTAGTTGTAGTTGGTAGTTGTAGTTGGTAGTTGTAGTTGGTAGTTGTAGTTGGTAGTTGTAGTTGGTAGTTGTAGTTGGTAGTTGTAGTTGGTAGTTGTAGTTTGTAGTTGTAGTTGGTAGTTGTAGATGGTAGTTGTAGTTGGTAGTTGTAGTTGGTAGTTGTAGTTGGTAGTTGTAGTTGGTAGTTGTAGTTGGTAGTTGTAGTTGGTAGTTCTAGTTGGTTTGTTGTAGTTGGTAGTTGTAGTTGGTAGTTGTTGTTGGTAGTTGTAGTTGGTAGTTGTAGTTGGTAGTTGTAGTTGGTAGTTGTAGTTGGTAGTTGTAGTTGGTAGTTGTAGTTGGTAGTTGTAGTTTGTAGTTGTAGTTGGTAGTTGTAGATGGTAGTTGTAGTTGGTAGTTGTAGTTGGTAGTTGTAGTTGGTAGTTGTAGTTGGTAGTTGTAGTTGGTAGTTGTAGTTGGTAGTTCTAGTTGGTTTGTTGTAGTTGGTAGTTGCAGTTGGTAGTTGCAGTTGGTAGTTGTAGTTCCAGTTGGTAGTTGTAGTTGTTGTTGTTTTTGTAGTTGTTGTTGTTGCAGTTGTTGTTGTTGTTGTAGTTGTTGTTGTTGTTGTAGTTGTTGTTGTTGTTGTAGTTGTAGTTGTAGTTGCAGTTGGTAGTTGTAGTTGGTAGTTGTAATTGTAGTTGTTGTTGTAGTTGTAGTTGTAGTTGTAGTTGTAGTTGTAGTTGTAGTTGTAGTTGTAGTTGGTAGTTCTAGTTGGTAGTTGTAGTTGGTAGTTGTAGTTGGTAGCTGTAGTTGGTAGTTGTAGTTGGTACTTGTACTTGGTAGGTGTAGTTGGTAGTTGTAGTTGGTAGTTGTAGTTGGTAGTTGTAGTTGGTAGTTGCAGTTGGTAGTTGCAGTTGGTAGCTGTAGTTTGTAGTTGTAGTTGGTAGTTGTAGTTGGTAGTTGTAGTTGGTAGTTGTAGTTGGTAGTTGTAATTGGTAGTTGTAGTTGGTAGTTGTAGTTGGTAGTTGTAGCTGGTAGTTGTAGTTGGTAGTTGTAGTTGGTAGTTGCAGTTGGTAGTTGTAGTTGGTAGTTGTAGTTGGTAGTTGTAGTTGGTAGTTGTAGTTGGTAGTTGTAGTTGGTAGTTGTAGTTGGTAGTTGTAGTTGGTAGTTGTAGTTGGTAGTTGTAGTTGTAGTTGGTAGTTGTAGTTGGTAGTTGTAGTTGGTAGTTGTAGTTGGTAGTTGTAGTTGGTAGTTGTAGTTGGTAGTTGTAGTTGGTAGTTGTACTTGGTAGTTGTAGTTGGTAGTTGTAGTTGGTAGTTGTAGTTGGTAGTTGTAGTTGGTAGTTGCAGTTGGTAGTTGTAGTTCCAGTTGGTAGTTGTAGTTGTTGTTGTTTTTGTAGTTGTTGTTGTTGCAGTTGTTGTTGTTGTTGTAGTTGTTGTTGTTGTTGTAGTTGTTGTTGTTGTTGTAGTTGTAGTTGTAGTTGCAGTTGGTAGTTGTAGTTGGTAGTTGTAATTGTAGTTGTTGTTGTAGTTGTAGTTGTAGTTGTAGTTGTAGTTGTAGTTGTAGTTGTAGTTGTAGTTGGTAGTTGTAGTTGGTAGTTGTAGTTGGTAGTTGTAGTTGGTAGCTGTAGTTGGTAGTTGTAGTTGGTACTTGTACTTGGTAGGTGTAGTTGGTAGTTGTAGTTGGTAGTTGTAGATGGTAGTTGTAGTTGGTAGTTGTAGTTGGTAGTTGTAGCTGGCAGTTGTAGCTGGCAGTTGTAGCTGGCTGTTGTAGCTGGCAGTTGTAGCTGGCAGTTGTAGCTGGCAGTTGTAGCTTGCAGTTGTAGCTGGCAGCTGTAGCTGGCAGTTGTAACTGGCATTTGTAGCTGGCAGTTGTAGCTGGCAGTTGTAGCTGGCTGTTGTAGCTGGCAGCTGTAGCTGGCAGTTGTAGCTGGCAGTTGTAGCTGGCAGTTGTAGCTCGTAGCTGTAGTTGGTAGTTGTAGTTGGTAGTTGTAGTTGGTAGTTGTAGTTTGTAGTTGTAGTTGGTAGTTGTAGTTGGTAGTTGTAGTTGGTAGATGTATTTGGTATTTGTAGTTGGTCGTTGGAGTTGGTAGTTGCAGTTGGTAGTCGCAGTTGGTAGTTGCAGTTTGTAGTTGCAGGTGGTAGTTGCAGTTGGTAGTTGTAGTTGGTAGTTGTAGTTGATAGTTGTAGTTGGTAGTTGTAGTTGGTAGTTGTAGTTGGTAGTTGTAGTTGGTAGTTGTAGTTGGTAGTGGTAGTTGGTAGTTGTAGTTGTAGTTGTAGTTGTTGTTGTAGTTGTAGTTTAGTTGTAGTTGTAGTTGTAGTTGTAGTTGTAGTTGTAGTTGTAGTTGTAGTTGTAGTTGTAGTTGTAGTTGTAGTTGTTGTTGTTGCTGTTGTTGTTGTTGTAGTTGTTATTGTTGTAGTTGTTGTTGTGGTTGTAGTTGTTGGTGTGTCGTTGTCGTTGTCGTTGTCGTTGTTGTTGTCGTTGTTGTCGTTGTTGTCGTTGTTGTCGTTGCTGTCGTTGTTGTCGTTGTTGTCGTTGCTGTCGTTGCTGTCGTTGCTTTCGTTGCTGTCGTTGCTGTCGTTGTTGTCGTTGTTGTCGTTGTTGCCGTTGTTGCCGTGGTTGTCGTTGTTGTCGTTGTTGTCGTTGTTGTCGTTGTTGTCGTTGTTGTTATTGTAGTTGTTCTCGTTGTTGTCGTCGTTGTCGTCGTTGTCGTCGTTGTCGTCGTTGTTCTCGTTGTTGTTGTTGTTGTCGTTGTTGTCGTTGTTGTTGTTGTTGCTGTTGTTGTTGCTGTTGTTGTTGTAGTTGTAGTTGTTGTTGTAGTTGTTGTTGTTGTTGTAGTTGTAGTTGTAGTTGTAGTTGTAGTTGTAGTTGTAGTTGTAGTTGTTGTTGTTGTTGTAGTTGTAGTTGTAGTAGTAGTTGTAGTTGTAGGTGTAGTTGTAGTTGTAGTTGTAGTTGTAGTTGTTGTTGTAGTTGTTGTTGTAGTTGTAGTTGTAGTTGTAGTTGCAGTTGTAGTTGTAGTTGTAGTTGTAGTTGTAGTCGTAGTTGTAGTTGTAGTTGTAGTTGTAGATGTAGTTGTAGTTGGTAGTTGTAGTTGGTAGTTGTAGTTGGTAGTTGGTAGTTGTAGTTGGTAGTTGTAGTTGTAGTTGGTAGTTGTAGTTGGTAGTTGTAGTTGGTAGTTGTAGTTGGTAGTTGTAGTTGGTAGTTGTAGTTGGTAGTTGTAGGTGGTAGTTGTAGTTGTAGTTGTAGTTGTAGTTGATAGTTGTAGTTGGTAGTTGTAGTTGGTAGTCGTAGTTGGTAGTTGTAGTTGGTAGTTGTAGTTGGTAGTTGTAGTTCGTAGTTGTAGTTGGTAGTTGTTGTTGGTAGTTGTAGTTGGTAGTTGTAGTTGGTAGTTGTAGTTGGTAGTTGTAGTTGGTAGTTGTAGTTGGTAGTTGTAGTTGGTAGTTGTAGTTTGTAGTTGTAGTTGGTAGTTGTAGATGGTAGTTGTAGTTGGTAGTTGTAGTTGGTAGTTGTAGTTGGTAGTTGTAGTTGGTAGTTGTAGTTGGTAGTTGTAGTTGGTAGTTGTCGTTGGTAGTTGTAGTTGGTAGTTGTAGTTGGTAGTTGTAGTTGATAGTTGTAGTTGTAGCTGTAGTTGATAGTTGTAGTTGGCAGTTGTAGTTGGTAGTTGTAGTTGGTAGTTGTAGTTGGTAGTTGTAGTTGGTAGTTGTAGTTGTAGTTGTAGTTGGTAGTTGTAGTTGGTAGTTGTAGTTGGTAGTTGGAGTTGGTAGTTGCAGTTGGTAGTTGCAGTTAGTAGTTGCAGTTGGTAGTTGTAGTTGGTAGTTGTAGTTGGTAGTTGTAGTTGGTAGTTGTAGTTGGTAGTTGTAGTTGGTAGTTGTAGTTGGTAGTTGTAGTTGGTAGTTGCAGTTGGTAGTTGCAGTTGGTAGTTGTAGTTGGTAGTTGTAGTTGGTAGTTGTAGTTGGTAGTTGTAGCTAGCAGTTGTAGCTGGCAGTTGTAGCTGGCTGTTGTAGCTGGCAGTTGTAGCTGGCAGTTGTAGCTGGCAGTTGTAGCTGGTAGTTGTAGTTGGTAGTTGTAGTTGGTAGTTGTAGTTGGTAGTTGTAGTTGGTAGTTGTAGTTTGTAGTTGTAGTTGGTAGTTGTAGTTGGTAGATGTATTTGGTAGTTGTAGTTGGTCGTTGGAGTTGGTAGTTGCAGTTGGTAGTTGCAGTTGGTAGTTGTAGTTGTAGTTGTAGTTGTAGTTGTAGTTGTTGTTGTAGTTGGTAGTTGTAGTTGGTAGTTGTAGTTGGTAGTTCTAGTTGGTTTGTTGTAGTTGGTAGTTGCAGTTGGTAGTTGCAGTTGGTAGTTGTAGTTCCAGTTGGTGGTTGTAGTTGTTGTTGTTTTTGTAGTTGTTGTTGTTGCAGTTGTTGTTGTTGTTGTAGTTGTTGTTGTTGTTGTAGTTGTTGTTGTTGTTGTAGTTGTAGTTGTAGTTGCAGTTGGTAGTTGTAGTTGGTAGTTGTAGTAGGTAGTTGTAATTGTAGTTGTTGTTGTAGTTGTAGGTGTAGTTGTAGTTGTAGTTGTAGTTGTAGTTGTAGTTGGTAGTTGTAGTTGGTAGTTGTAGTTGGTAGCTGTAGTTGGTAGTTGTAGTTGGTAGTTGTACTTGGTAGGTGTAGTTGGTAGTTGTAGTTGGTAGCTGTAGTTGGTAGTTGTAGTTGGTAGTTGCAGTTGGTAGTTGCAGTTGGTAGTTGCAGTTGGTAGCTGTAGTTTGTAGTTGTAGTTGGTAGTTGTAGTTGGTAGTTGTAGTTGGTAGTTGTAGTTGGTAGTTGTAGTTGGTAGTTGTAGTTGGTAGTTGTAGTTGGTAGTTGTAGTTGGTAGTTGTAGTTGGTAGTTGTAGCTGGTAGTTGTAGTTGGTAGTTGTAGTTGGTAGTTGCAGTTGGTAGTTGTAGTTGGTAGTTGTAGTTGGTAGTTGTAGTTGGTAGTTGCAGTTGGTAGTTGTAGTTGGTAGTTGTAGTTGGTAGTTGTAGTTGTAGTTGTAGTTGTAGTTGGTAGTTGTAGTTGGTAGTTGTAGTTGGTAGTTGTAGTTGGTAGTTGTAGTTGGTAATTGTAGTTGGTAGTTGTAGTTGGTAGTTGTAGTTGGTAGTTGTAGTTGGTAGTTGTAGTTGGTAGTTGTAGTTGGAAGTTGTAGTTGGTAGTTGTAGTTGTAGTTGTAGTTGTAGTTGATAGTTGTAGTTGGTAGTTGTAGTTGGTAGTCGTAGTTGATAGTTGTAGTTGGTAGTTGTAGTTGGTAGTTGTAGTTCGTAGTTGTAGTTGGTAGTTGTTGTTGGTAGTTGTAGTTGGTAGTTGTAGTTGGTTGTTGTAGTTGGTAGTTGTAGTTGGTAGTTGTAGTTGGTAGTTGCAGTTGGTAGTTGCAGTTGGTAGCTGAAGTTGGTAGTTGCAGTTGGTATTTGCAGTTGGTAGTTGCAGTTGGTAGCTGAAATTGGTAGTTACAGTTGGTAGTTGCAGTCGGTAGTTGCAGTGGGTAGTTGCAGTTGGTAGTTGCAGTTGGTAGTTGCAGTTGGTAGTTGCAGTTGGTAGCTGTAGTTCGTAGTTGTAGTTGGTAGTTGTAGTTGGTAGTTGTAGTTGGTAGTTGTAGTTGGTATTTGTAGTTGGTAGTTGTAGTTGGTAGTTGTAGTTGGTAGTTGTAGTTGGTAGTTGTAGCTGGTAGTTGTAGTTGGTAGTTGTAGTTGGTAGTTGTAGCTGGCAGTTGTAGCTGGCAGTTGTAGCTGGCTGTTGTAGCTGGCAGTTGTAGCTGGCAGTTGTAGCTGGCAGTTGTAGCTGGTAGTTGTAGTTGGTAGTTGTTGTTGGTAGTTGTAGTTGGTAGTTGTAGTTGGTAGATGTATTTGGTAGTTGTAGTTGGTCGATGCAGTTGGTAGTTGCAGTTGGTAGCTGTAGTTCGTAGTTGTAGTTGGTAGTTGTAGTTGGTAGTTGTAGTTGGTAGTTGTAGTTGGTAGTTGTAGTTGGTAGTTGTAGTTGGTAGTTGTAGTTGGTAGTTGTAGTTGGTAGCTGTAGTTGGTAGTTGCAGTTGGTAGTTGCAGTTGGTAGTTGCAGTTGGTAGTTGCAGTTGGTAGTTGCAGTTGGTAGTTGCAGTTGGTAGTTGCAGTTAGCAGTTGCTGTTGGTAGTTGCAGTTGGTAGTTGCAGTTGGTAGTTGCAGTTGGTAGTTGCAGTTGGTAGTTGCAGCTGGTAGTTGCAGTTGGTAGTTGCAGTTGGTAGTTGTAGTTGGTAGTTGTAGTTGGTAGTTGTACTTGGTTTGTTGTAGTTGGTAGTTGAAGTTGGTAGTTGTAGATGGTAGTTGTAGTTGGTAGTTGTAGTTGGTAGTTGTAGTTGGTAGTTGTAGCTGGCTGTTGTAGCTGGCAGTTGTAGCTGGCAGTTGTAGCTTGCAGTTGTAGCTGGCAGTTGTAGCTGGCAGTTGTAGCTGGCAGTTGTAGCTGGCAGTTGTAGCTGGCTGTTGTAGTTGGTAGTTGTAGTTGGTAGATGTAGTTGGTAGTTGTAGCTGGTAGTTGTAGTTGGTAGTTGTAGTTGGTAGTTGTAGTTGGTAGTTGTAGTTGGTAGTTGTACTTGGTAGTTGTAGTTGGTAGTTGTAGTTGGTAGTTGTAGTTGGTAGTTGTAGTTGGTAGTTGTAGTTGGTAGTTGTAGTTGGTAGTTGTAGTTGGTAGTTGTAGTTGGTAGTTGTAGTTGGTAGTTGTAGTTGGTAGTTGTAGTTGGTAGTTGTAGTTGGTAGTTGCAGTTGGTAGTTGCAGTTGGTAGTTGCAGTTGGTAGTTGCAGTTGGTAGTTGCAGTTGGTAGTTGCAGTTGGTAGTTGTAGTTGGTAGTTGTAGTTGGTAGTTGTAGTTGGTAGTTGTAGTTGGTAGTTGTAGTTGGTAGTTGTAGTTGGTAGTTGTAGTTGGTAGTTGTAGTTGGTAGTTGTAGTTGGTAGTTGTAGTTGGTAGTTGTAGTTGGTAGTTGTAGTTGGTAGTTGCAGTTGGTAGTTGCAGTTGGTAGTTGCAGTTGGTAGTTGCAGTTGGTAGTTGCAGTTGGTAGTTGCAGTTGGTAGTTGTAGTTGGTAGTTGTAGATGGTAGTTGTAGTTGGTAGTTGTAGTTGGTAGTTGTAGCTGGCAGTTGTAGCTGGCAGTTGTAGCTGGCTGTTGTAGCTGGCAGTTGTAGCTGGCAGTTGTAGCTGGCAGTTGTAGCTGGTAGTTGTAGTTGGTAGTTGTAGTTGGTAGTTGTAGTTGTAGTTGTTGTAGTTGTAGTTGTAGATGTAGTTGTAGTTGTAGTTGGTAGTTGTAGTTGGTAGTTGTAGTTGGTAGTTGTAGTTGGTAGTTGTAGTTGGTAGTTGTAGTTGGTAGTTGTAGTTGGTAGTTGTAGTTGGTAGTTGTAGCTGGTAGTTGTAGCTGGTAGTTGTAGTTGGTAGTTGCAGTTGGTAGTTGTAGTTGGTAGTTGTAGTTGGTAGTTGTAGTTGGTAGTTGTAGTTGGTAGTTGTAGTTGGTAGTTGTAGTTGGTAGTTGTAGTTGGTAGTTGTAGTTGGTAGTTGCAGTTGGTAGCTGTAGTTGGTAGTTGTAGTTGGTAGTTGTAGTTGGTAGTTGTAGTTGGTAGTTGTAGTTGGTAGTTGTAGTTGTAGTTGTTGTTGTAGTTGTAGTTGTAGTTGTAGTTGTAGTTGTAGTTGTAGTTGTAGTTTGTAGTTGTAGTTGGTAGTTGTAGTTGGTTTGTTGTAGTTGGTAGTTGTAGTTGGTTGTTGTAGTTGGTAGTTGTAGTTGGTAGTTGTAGTTGGTAGTTGTAGTTGGTAGTTGTAGTTGGTTTGTTGCAGTTGGTAGTTGCAGTTGGTAGTTGCAGTTGGTAGTTGCAGTTGGTAGTTGTAGTTGGTAGTTGTAGTTGGTAGTTGTAGATGGTAGTTGTAGTTGGTAGTTGCAGTTGGTAGTTGTAGTTGGTAGTTGTAGTTGGTAGTTGTAGTTGGTAGTTGTAGTTTGTAGTTGCAGTTGGTATTTGTAGTTGGTAGTTGCAGTTGGTAGTTGCAGTTGGTAGTTGCAGTTGGTAGTTGCAGTTGGTACTTGCAGTTGGTAGTTGTAGTTGGTAGTTGTAGTTGGTAGTTGTAGTTGGTAGTTGTAGTTGGTAGTTGTAGTTGGTAGTTGAAGTTGGTAGTTGTAGCTGGCTGTTGTAGCTGGCAGTTGTAGCTGGCAGTTGTAGCTGGCAGTTGTAGCTTGCAGTTGTAGCTGGCAGTTGTAGCTGGCAGTTGTAACTGGCACTTGTAGCTGGCAGTTGTAGCTGGCAGTTGTAGCTGGCTGTTGTAGCTGGCAGTTGTAGCTGGCAGTTGTAGCTGGCAGTTGTAGCTGGCAGTTGTAGCTCGTAGTTGTAGTTGGTAGTTGTAGTTGGTAGTTGTAGTTGCTGGTTGTAGTTTGTAGTTGTAGTTGGTAGTTGTAGTTGGTAGTTGTAGTTGGTAGTCGCAGTTGGTAGTTGCAGTTGGTAGTTGCAGGTGGTAGTTGCCGTTGGTAGTTGTAGTTGGTAGTTGTAGTTGGTAGTTGTAGTTGGTAGTTGTAGTTGGTAGTTGTAGTTGGTAGTTGTAGCTGGTAGTTGTAGTTGGTAGTTGTAGTTGGTAGTTGTAGTTGTAGTTGTAGTTGTAGTTGTTGTTGTAGTTGTAGTTGTAGTTGTAGTTGTAGTTGTAGTTGTAGTTGTAGTTGTAGTTGTAGTTGTAGTTGTAGTTGTAGTTGTAGTTGTAGTTGTAGTTGTAGTTGTAGTTGTAGTTGTAGTTGTAGTTGTAGTTGTAGTTGTAGTTGTAGTTGTAGTTGTAGTTGTAGTTGTAGTTGTAGTTGTTGTTGTTGCTGTTGTTGTTGTTGTAGTTGTTATTGTTGTAGTTGTTGTTGTGGTTGTAGTTGTTGGTGTGTCGTTGTCGTTGTCGTTGTCGTGAGTTGTTGTCGTTGTTGTCGTTGTTGTCGTTGTTGCCGTTGCTGTCGTTGTTGTCGTTGTTGTCGTTGCTGTCGTTGCTGTCGTTGCTTTCGTTGCTGTCGTTGCTGTCGTTGCTGTCGTTGTTGTCGTTGTTGCCGTTGTTGCCGTGGTTGTCGTTGTTGTCGTTGTTGTCGTTGTTGTCGTTGTTGTCGTTGTTGTCGTTGTTGTCGTTGTTGTCGTTGTTGTTATTGTAGTTGTTCTCGTTGTTGTCGTCGTTGTCGTCGTTGTCGTCGTTGTCGTCGTTGTTCTCGTTGTTGTTGTTGTTGTCGTTGTTGTCGTTGTTGTTGTTGTTGCTGTTGTTGTTGTAGTTGTAGTTGTTGTTGTAGTTGTTGTTGTTGTTGTAGTTGTAGTTGTAGTTGTAGTTGTAGTTGTAGTTGTAGTTGTAGTTGTTGTTGTTGTTGTAGTTGTAGTTGTAGTAGTAGTTGTAGTTGTAGGTGTAGTTGTAGTTGTAGTTGTAGTTGTAGTTGTTGTTGTAGTTGTTGTTGTAGTTGCAGTTGTAGTTGTAGTTGTAGTTGTAGTTGTAGTTGGTAGTTGTAGATGGTAGTTGTAGTTGGTAGTTGTAGTTGGTAGTTGTAGCTGGCAGTTGTAGCTGGCAGTTGTAGCAGGCTGTTGTAGCTGGCAGTTGTAGCTGGCAGTTGTAGCTGGCAGTTGTAGCTTGCAGTTGTAGCTGGCAGCTGTAGCTGGCAGTTGTAACTGGCATTTGTAGCTGGCAGTTGTAGCTGGCAGTTGTAGCTGGCTGTTGTAGCTGGCAGTTGTAGCTGGCAGTTGTAGCTGGCAGTTGTAGCTGGCAGTTGTAGCTCGTAGCTGTAGTTGGTAGTTGTAGTTGGTAGTTGTAGTTGGTAGTTGTAGTTTGTAGTTGTAGTTGGTAGTTGTAGTTGGTAGTTGTAGTTGGTAGATGTATTTGGTAGTTGTAGTTGGTCGTTGGAGTTGGTAGTTGCAGTTGGTAGTCGCAGGTGGTAGTTGCAGTTTGTAGTTGCAGGTGGTAGTTGCAGTTGGTAGTTGTAGTTGGTAGTTGTAGTTGATAGTTGTAGTTGGTAGTTGTAGTTGGTAGTTGTAGTTGGTAGTTGTAGTTGGTAGTTGTAGTTGGTAGTGGTAGTTGGTAGTTGTAGTTGTAGTTGTAGTTGTAGTTGTTGTTGTAGTTGTAGTTTAGTTGTAGTTGTAGTTGTAGTTGTAGTTGTAGTTGTAGTTGTAGTTGTAGTTGTAGTTGTAGTTGTAGTTGTTGTTGTTGCTGTTGTTGTTGTTGTAGTTGTTATTGTTGTAGTTGTTGTTGTGGTTGTAGTTGTTGGTGTGTCGTTGTCGTTGTCGTTGTCGTTGTTGTTGTCGTTGTTGTCGTTGTTGTCGTTGTTGTCGTTGCTGTCGTTGTTGTCGTTGTTGTCGTTGCTGTCGTTGCTGTCGTTGCTTTCGTTGCTGTCGTTGCTGTCGTTGTTGTCGTTGTTGTCGTTGTTGCCGTTGTTGCCGTGGTTGTCGTTGTTGTCGTTGTTGTCGTTGTTGTCGTTGTTGTCGTTGTTGTTATTGTAGTTGTTCTCGTTGTTGTCGTCGTTGTCGTCGTTGTCGTCGTTGTCGTCGTTGTTCTCGTTGTTGTTGTTGTTGTCGTTGTTGTCGTTGTTGTTGTTGTTGCTGTTGTTGTTGCTGTTGTTGTTGTAGTTGTAGTTGTTGTTGTAGTTGTTGTTGTTGTTGTAGTTGTAGTTGTAGTTGTAGTTGTAGTTGTAGTTGTAGTTGTAGTTGTTGTTGTTGTTGTAGTTGTAGTTGTAGTAGTAGTTGTAGTTGTAGGTGTAGTTGTAGTTGTAGTTGTAGTTGTAGTTGTTGTTGTAGTTGTTGTTGTAGTTGTAGTTGTAGTTGTAGTTGCAGTTGTAGTTGTAGTTGTAGTTGTAGTTGTAGTCGTAGTTGTAGTTGTAGTTGTAGTTGTAGATGTAGTTGTAGTTGGTAGTTGTAGTTGGTAGTTGTAGTTGGTAGCTGTAGTTGGTAGTTGTAGTTGGTAGTTGTACTTGGTAGGTGTAGTTGGTAGTTGTAGTTGGTAGTTGTAGTTGGTAGTTGTAGTTGGTAGTTGTAGTTGGTAGTTGTAGTTGGAAGTTGTAGTTGGTAGTTGTAGTTGTAGTTGTAGTTGTAGTTGATAGTTGTAGTTGGTAGTTGTAGTTGGTAGATGTATTTGGTAGTTGTAGTTGGTCGATGCAGTTGGTAGTTGCAGTTGGTAGCTGTAGTTCGTAGTTGTAGTTGGTAGTTGTAGTTGGTAGTTGTAGTTGGTAGTTGTAGTTGGTAGTTGTAGTTGGTAGTTGTAGTTGGTAGTTGTAGTTGGTAGTTGTCGTTGGTAGTTGTAGTTGGTAGTTGTAGTTGGTAGTTGTAGTTGATAGTTGTAGTTGTAGCTGTAGTTGATAGTTGTAGTTGGTAGTTGTAGTTGGTAGTTGTAGTTGGTAGTTGTAGTTGGTAGTTGTAGTTGGTAGTTGTAGTTGTAGTTGTAGTTGGTAGTTGTAGTTGGTAGTTGTAGTTGGTAGTTGGAGTTGGTAGTTGCAGTTGGTAGTTGCAGTTAGTAGTTGCAGTTGGTAGTTGTAGTTGGTAGTTGTAGTTGGTAGTTGTAGTTGGTAGTTGTAGTTGGTAGTTGTAGTTGGTAGTTGTAGTTGGTAGTTGTAGTTGGTAGTTGCAGTTGGTAGTTGCAGTTGGTAGTTGTAGTTGGTAGTTGTAGTTGGTAGTTGTAGTTGGTAGTTGTAGCTAGCAGTTGTAGCTGGCAGTTGTAGCTGGCTGTTGTAGCTGGCAGTTGTAGCTGGCAGTTGTAGCTGGCAGTTGTAGCTGGTAGTTGTAGTTGGTAGTTGTAGTTGGTAGTTGTAGTTGGTAGTTGTAGTTGGTAGTTGTAGTTTGTAGTTGTAGTTGGTAGTTGTAGTTGGTAGATGTATTTGGTAGTTGTAGTTGGTCGTTGGAGTTGGTAGTTGCAGTTGGTAGTTGCAGTTGGTAGTTGTAGTTGTTGTTGTAGTTGGTAGTTGTAGTTGTAGTTGTAGTTGTAGTTGTAGTTGTTGTTGTAGTTGGTAGTTGTAGTTGGTAGTTGTAGTTGGTAGTTCTAGTTGGTTTGTTGTAGTTGGTAGTTGTAGTTGGTAGTTGTAGTTGGTAGTTGTAGTTGGTAGTTGTAGCTAGCAGTTGTAGCTGGCAGTTGTAGCTGGCTGTTGTAGCTGGCAGTTGTAGCTGGCAGTTGTAGCTGGCAGTTGTAGCTGGTAGTTGTAGTTGGTAGTTGTAGTTGGTAGTTGTAGTTGGTAGTTGTAGTTGGTAGTTGTAGTTTGTAGTTGTAGTTGGTAGTTGTAGTTGGTAGATGTATTTGGTAGTTGTAGTTGGTCGTTGGAGTTGGTAGTTGCAGTTGGTAGTTGTAGTTGGTAGTTGGTAGTTGTAGTTGTAGTTGTAGTTGATAGTTGTAGTTGGTAGTTGTAGTTGGTAGTCGTAGTTGGTAGTTGTAGTTGGTAGTTGTAGTTGGTAGTTGTAGTTCGTAGTTGTAGTTGGTAGTTGTTGTTGGTAGTTGTAGTTGGTAGTTGTAGTTGGTAGTTGTAGTTGGTAGTTGTAGTTGGTAGTTGTAGTTGGTAGTTGTAGTTGGTAGTTGTAGTTTGTAGTTGTAGTTGGTAGTTGTAGATGGTAGTTGTAGTTGGTAGTTGTAGTTGGTAGTTGTAGTTGGTAGTTGTAGTTGGTAGTTGTAGTTGGTAGTTGTAGTTGGTAGTTGTCGTTGGTAGTTGTAGTTGGTAGTTGTAGTTGGTAGTTGTAGTTGATAGTTGTAGTTGTAGCTGTAGTTGATAGTTGTAGTTGGTAGTTGTAGTTGGTAGTTGTAGTTGGTAGTTGTAGTTGGTAGTTGTAGTTGGTAGTTGTAGTTGTAGTTGTAGTTGGTAGTTGTAGTTGGTAGTTGTAGTTGGTAGTTGGAGTTGGTAGTTGCAGTTGGTAGTTGCAGTTAGTAGTTGCAGTTGGTAGTTGTAGTTGGTAGTTGTAGTTGGTAGTTGTAGTTGGTAGTTGTAGTTGGTAGTTGTAGTTGGTAGTTGTAGTTGGTAGTTGTAGTTGGTAGTTGCAGTTGGTAGTTGCAGTTGGTAGTTGTAGTTGGTAGTTGTAGTTGGTAGTTGTAGTTGGTAGTTGTAGCTAGCAGTTGTAGCTGGCAGTTGTAGCTGGCTGTTGTAGCTGGCAGTTGTAGCTGGCAGTTGTAGCTGGCAGTTGTAGCTGGTAGTTGTAGTTGGTAGTTGTAGTTGGTAGTTGTAGTTGGTAGTTGTAGTTGGTAGTTGTAGTTTGTAGTTGTAGTTGGTAGTTGTAGTTGGTAGATGTATTTGGTAGTTGTAGTTGGTCGTTGGAGTTGGTAGTTGCAGTTGGTAGTTGCAGTTGGTAGTTGTAGTTGTTGTTGTAGTTGGTAGTTGTAGTTGTAGTTGTAGTTGTAGTTGTAGTTGTTGTTGTAGTTGGTAGTTGTAGTTGGTAGTTGTAGTTGGTAGTTCTAGTTGGTTTGTTGTAGTTGGTAGTTGCAGTTGGTAGTTGCAGTTGGTAGTTGTAGTTCCAGTTGGTGGTTGTAGTTGTTGTTGTTTTTGTAGTTGTTGTTGTTGCAGTTGTTGTTGTTGTTGTAGTTGTTGTTGTTGTTGTAGTTGTTGTTGTTGTTGTAGTTGTAGTTGCAGTTGGTAGTTGTAGTTGGTAGTTGTAGTAGGTAGTTGTAATTGTAGTTGTTGTTGTAGTTGTAGGTGTAGTTGTAGTTGTAGTTGTAGTTGTAGTTGTAGTTGGTAGTTGTAGTTGGTAGTTGTAGTTGGTAGCTGTAGTTGGTAGTTGTAGTTGGTAGTTGTACTTGGTAGGTGTAGTTGGTAGTTGTAGTTGGTAGTTGTAGTTGGTAGTTGTAGTTGGTAGTTGTAGTTGGTAGTTGTAGTTGGAAGTTGTAGTTGGTAGTTGTAGTTGTAGTTGTAGTTGTAGTTGATAGTTGTAGTTGGTAGTTGTAGTTGGTAGATGTATTTGGTAGTTGTAGTTGGTCGATGCAGTTGGTAGTTGCAGTTGGTAGCTGTAGTTCGTAGTTGTAGTTGGTAGTTGTAGTTGGTAGTTGTAGTTGGTAGTTGTAGTTGGTAGTTGTAGTTGGTAGTTGTAGTTGGTAGTTGTAGTTGGTAGTTGTAGTTGGTAGCTGTAGTTGGTAGTTGCAGTTGGTAGTTGCAGTTGGTAGTTGCAGTTGGTAGTTGCAGTTGGTAGTTGCAGTTGGTAGTTGCAGTTGGTAGTTGCAGTTAGCAGTTGCTGTTGGTAGTTGCAGTTGGTAGTTGCAGTTGGTAGTTGCAGTTGGTAGTTGCAGTTGGTAGTTGCAGCTGGTAGTTGCAGTTGGTAGTTGCAGTTGGTAGTTGTAGTTGGTAGTTGCAGTTGGTAGTTGTACTTGGTTTGTTGTAGTTGGTAGTTGAAGTTGGTAGTTGTAGATGGTAGTTGTAGTTGGTAGTTGTAGTTGGTAGTTGTAGTTGGTAGTTGTAGCTGGCTGTTGTAGCTGGCAGTTGTAGCTGGCAGTTGTAGCTTGCAGTTGTAGCTGGCAGTTGTAGCTGGCAGTTGTAGCTGGCAGTTGTAGCTGGCAGTTGTAGCTGGCTGTTGTAGTTGGTAGTTGTAGTTGGTAGTTGTAGTTGGTAGTTGTAGCTGGTAGTTGTAGTTGGTAGTTGTAGTTGGTAGTTGTAGTTGGTAGTTGTAGTTGGTAGTTGTACTTGGTAGTTGTAGTTGGTAGTTGTAGTTGGTAGTTGTAGTTGGTAGTTGTAGTTGGTAGTTGTAGTTGGTAGTTGTAGTTGGTAGTTGTAGTTGGTAGTTGTAGTTGGTAGTTGTAGTTGGTAGTTGTAGTTGGTAGTTGTAGTTGGTAGTTGTAGTTGGTAGTTGTAGTTGGTAGTTGTAGTTGGTAGTTGCAGTTGGTAGTTGCAGTTGGTAGTTGCAGTTGGTAGTTGCAGTTGGTAGTTGCAGTTGGTAGTTGTAGTTGGTAGTTGTAGATGGTAGTTGTAGTTGGTAGTTGTAGTTGGTAGTTGTAGCTGGCAGTTGTAGCTGGCAGTTGTAGCTGGCTGTTGTAGCTGGCAGTTGTAGCTGGCAGTTGTAGCTGGCAGTTGTAGCTGGTAGTTGTAGTTGGTAGTTGTAGTTGGTAGTTGTAGTTGTAGTTGTTGTAGTTGTAGTTGTAGATGTAGTTGTAGTTGTAGTTGGTAGTTGTAGTTGGTAGTTGTAGTTGGTAGTTGTAGTTGGTAGTTGTAGTTGGTAGTTGTAGTTGGTAGTTGTAGTTGGTAGTTGTAGTTGGTAGTTGTAGCTGGTAGTTGTAGCTGGTAGTTGCAGTTGGTAGTTGCAGTTGGTAGTTGTAGTTGGTAGTTGTAGTTGGTAGTTGTAGTTGGTAGTTGTAGTTGGTAGTTGTAGTTGGTAGTTGTAGTTGGTAGTTGTAGTTGGTAGTTGTAGTTGGTAGTTGCTGTTGGTAGCTGTAGTTGGTAGTTGTAGTTGGTAGTTGTAGTTGGTAGTTGTAGTTGGTAGTTGTAGTTGGTAGTTGTAGTTGTAGTTGTTGTTGTAGTTGTAGTTGTAGTTGTAGTTGTAGTTGTAGTTGTAGTTGTAGTTGTAGTTTGTAGTTGTAGTTGGTAGTTGTAGTTGGTTTGTTGTAGTTGGTAGTTGTAGTTGGTTGTTGTAGTTGGTAGTTGTAGTTGGTAGTTGTAGTTGGTAGTTGTAGTTGGTAGTTGTAGTTGGTTTGTTGTAGTTGGTAGTTGCAGTTGGTAGTTGCAGTTGGTAGTTGCAGTTGGTAGTTGTAGTTGGTAGTTGTAGTTGGTAGTTGTAGATGGTAGTTGTAGTTGGTAGTTGCAGTTGGTAGTTGTAGTTGGTAGTTGTAGTTGGTAGTTGTAGTTGGTAGTTGTAGTTTGTAGTTGCAGTTGGTAGTTGTAGTTGGTAGTTGCAGTTGGTAGTTGCAGTTGGTAGTTGCAGTTGGTAGTTGCAGTTGGTACTTGCAGTTGGTAGTTGTAGTTGGTAGTTGTAGTTGGTAGTTGTAGTTGGTAGTTGTAGTTGGTAGTTGTAGTTGGTAGTTGAAGTTGGTAGTTGTAGCTGGCTGTTGTAGCTGGCAGTTGTAGCTGGCAGTTGTAGCTGGCAGTTGTAGCTTGCAGTTGTAGCTGGCAGTTGTAGCTGGCAGTTGTAACTGGCACTTGTAGCTGGCAGTTGTAGCTGGCAGTTGTAGCTGGCTGTTGTAGCTGGCAGTTGTAGCTGGCAGTTGTAGCTGGCAGTTGTAGCTGGCAGTTGTAGCTCGTAGTTGTAGTTGGTAGTTGTAGTTGGTAGTTGTAGTTGCTGGTTGTAGTTTGTAGTTGTAGTTGGTAGTTGTAGTTGGTAGTTGTAGTTGGTAGATGTATTTGGTAGTTGTAGTTGGTCGTTGGAGTTGGTAGTTGCAGTTGGTAGTCGCAGTTGGTAGTTGCAGTTGGTAGTTGCAGGTGGTAGTTGCAGTTGGTAGTTGTAGTTGGTAGTTGTAGTTGGTAGTTGTAGTTGGTAGTTGTAGTTGGTAGTTGTAGTTGGTAGTTGTAGCTGGTAGTTGTAGTTGGTAGTTGTAGTTGGTAGTTGTAGTTGTAGTTGTAGTTGTAGTTGTTGTTGTAGTTGTAGTTGTAGTTGTAGTTGTAGTTGTAGTTGTAGTTGTAGTTGTAGTTGTAGTTGTAGTTGTAGTTGTAGTTGTAGTTGTAGTTGTAGTTGTAGTTGTAGTTGTAGTTGTAGTTGTAGTTGTAGTTGTAGTTGTAGTTGTAGTTGTAGTTGTAGTTGTAGTTGTAGTTGTAGTTGTAGTTGTAGTTGTTGTTGTTGCTGTTGTTGTTGTTGTAGTTGTTATTGTTGTAGTTGTTGTTGTGGTTGTAGTTGTTGGTGTGTCGTTGTCGTTGTCGTTGTCGTGAGTTGTTGTCGTTGTTGTCGTTGTTGTCGTTGTTGCCGTTGCTGTCGTTGTTGTCGTTGTTGTCGTTGCTGTCGTTGCTGTCGTTGCTTTCGTTGCTGTCGTTGCTGTCGTTGCTGTCGTTGTTGTCGTTGTTGCCGTTGTTGCCGTGGTTGTCGTTGTTGTCGTTGTTGTCGTTGTTGTCGTTGTTGTCGTTGTTGTCGTTGTTGTTATTGTAGTTGTTCTCGTTGTTGTCGTCGTTGTCGTCGTTGTCGTCGTTGTCGTCGTTGTTCTCGTTGTTGTTGTTGTTGTCGTTGTTGTCGTTGTTGTTGTTGTTGCTGTTGTTGTTGTAGTTGTAGTTGTTGTTGTAGTTGTTGTTGTTGTTGTAGTTGTAGTTGTAGTTGTAGTTGTAGTTGTAGTTGTAGTTGTAGTTGTTGTTGTTGTTGTAGTTGTAGTTGTAGTAGTAGTTGTAGTTGTAGGTGTAGTTGTAGTTGTAGTTGTAGTTGTAGTTGTTGTTGTAGTTGTTGTTGTAGTTGCAGTTGTAGTTGTAGTTGTAGTTGTAGTTGTAGTCGTATTTGTAGTTGTAGTTGTAGATGTAGTTGTAGTTGGTAGTTGTAGTTGGTAGTTGTAGTTGGTAGTTGGTAGTTGTAGTTGTAGTTGTAGTTGGTAGTTGTAGTTGGTAGTTGTAGTTGGTAGTTGTAGTTGGTAGTTGTAGTTGGTAGTTGTAGTTGGAAGTTGTAGTTGGTAGTTGTAGTTGTAGTTGTAGTTGTAGTTGATAGTTGTAGTTGGTAGTTGTAGTTGGTAGTCGTAGTTGATAGTTGTAGTTGGTAGTTGTAGTTGGTAGTTGTAGTTCGTAGTTGTAGTTGGTAGTTGTAGTTGGTAGTTGTAGTTGGTAGTTGTAGTTGGTTGTTGTAGTTGGTAGTTGTAGTTGGTAGTTGTAGTTGGTAGTTGTAGTTGGTAGTTGCAGTTGGTAGCTGTAGTTGGTAGTTGTAGTTGGTAGTTGTAGTTGGTAGTTGTAGTTGGTAGTTGTAGTTGGTAGTTGTAGTTGGTAGTTGTAGTTGTTAGTTGTAGTTGGTAGTTGTAGTTGGTAGTTGTAGTTGGTAGTTGTAGTTGGTAGTTGTAGTTGTAGCTGTAGTTGATAGTTGTAGTTGGTAGTTGTAGTTGGTAGTTGTAGTTGGTAGTTGTAGTTGGTAGTTGTAGTTGGTAGTTGTAGTTGGTAGTTGTAGTTGGTAGTTGTAGTTGGTAGTTGTAGTTGGTAGTTGTAGTTGGTAGTTGTAGTTGGTAGTTGTAGTTGGTAGTTGTAGTTGGTAGTTGTAGCTGGTAGTTGTAGCTGGTAGTTGCAGTTGGTAGTTGTAGTTGGTAGTTGCAGTTGGTAGTTGCAGTTGGTAGTTGCAGTTGGTAGTTGCAGTTGGTACTTGCAGTTGGTAGTTGTAGTTGGTAGTTGTAGTTGGTAGTTGTAGTTGGTAGTTGTAGTTGGTAGTTGTAGTTTGTAGTTGTAGTTGGTAGTTGAAGTTGGTAGTTGTAGCTGGCTGTTGTAGCTGGCAGTTGTAGCTGGCAGTTGTAGCTGGCAGTTGTAGCTTGCAGTTGTAGCTGGCAGTTGTAGCTGGCAGTTGTAACTGGCATTTGTAGCTGGCAGTTGTAGCTGGCAGTTGTAGCTGGCTGTTGTAGCTGGCAGTTGTAGCTGGCAGTTGTAGCTGGCAGTTGTAACTGGCAGTTGTAGCTCGTAGTTGTAGTTGGTAGTTGTAGTTGGTAGTTGTAGTTGCTGGTTGTAGTTTGTAGTTGTAGTTGGTAGTTGTAGTTGGTAGTTGTAGTTGGCAGATGTATTTGGTAGTTGTAGTTGGTCGTTGGAGTTGGTAGTTGCAGTTGGTAGTCGCAGTTGGTAGTTGCAGTTGGTAGTTGCAGGTGGTAGTTGCAGTTGGTAGTTGTAGTTGGTAGTTGTAGTTGGTAGTTGTAGTTGGTAGTTGTAGTTGGTAGTTGTAGTTGGTAGTTGTAGCTGGTAGTTGTAGTTGGTAGTTGTAGTTGGTAGTTGTAGTTGTAGTTGTAGTTGTAGTTGTTGTTGTA
This sequence comes from Andrena hattorfiana, assembly GCA_944738655.2. Lineage (NCBI taxonomy): Eukaryota > Metazoa > Arthropoda > Insecta > Hymenoptera > Andrenidae > Andrena > Andrena hattorfiana. The sequence goes on along the minus strand of OX122890.1, from coordinate 46,530,870 downwards.
GTTGTAGTTGTAGTTGTAGTTGTAGTTGTAGTTGTAGTTGTAGTTGTAGTTGTAGTTGTAGTTGTAGTTGTAGTTGTAGTTGTAGTTGTAGTTGTAGTTGTAGTTGTAGTTGTAGTTGTAGTTGTAGTTGTAGTTGTAGTTGTAGTTGTAGTTGTAGTTGTAGTTGTAGTTGTAGTTGTAGTTGTTGTTGTTGCTGTTGTTGTTGTTGTAGTTGTTATTGTTGTAGTTGTTGTTGTGGTTGTAGTTGTTGGTGTGTCGTTGTCGTTGTCGTTGTCGTTGTTGTTGTCGTTGTTGTCGTTGTTGTCGTTGTTGTCGTTGCTGTCGTTGTTGTCGTTGTTGTCGTTGCTGTCGTTGCTGTCGTTGCTTTCGTTGCTGTCGTTGCTGTCGTTGCTGTCGTTGTTGTCGTTGTTGCCGTTGTTGCCGTGGTTGTCGTTGTTGTCGTTGTTGTCGTTGTTGTCGTTGTTGTCGTTGTTGTCGTTGTTGTCGTTGTTGTCGTTGTTGTTATTGTAGTTGTTCTCGTTGTTGTCGTCGTTGTCGTCGTTGTCGTCGTTGTCGTCGTTGTTCTCGTTGTTGTTGTTGTTGTCGTTGTTGTCGTTGTTGTTGTTGTTGCTGTTGTTGTTGTAGTTGTAGTTGTTGTTGTAGTTGTTGTTGTTGTTGTAGTTGTAGTTGTAGTTGTAGTTGTAGTTGTAGTTGTAGTTGTAGTTGTTGTTGTTGTTGTAGTTGTAGTTGTAGTAGTAGTTGTAGTTGTAGTTGTAGTTGTAGTTGTAGTTGTAGTTGTAGTTGTAGTTGTAGTTGTAGTTGTAGTTGTAGTTGTTGTTGTTGCTGTTGTTGTTGTTGTAGTTGTTATTGTTGTAGTTGTTGTTGTGGTTGTAGTTGTTGGTGTGTCGTTGTCGTTGTCGTTGTCGTTGTTGTTGTCGTTGTTGTCGTTGTTGTCGTTGTTGTCGTTGCTGTCGTTGTTGTCGTTGTTGTCGTTGCTGTCGTTGCTGTCGTTGCTTTCGTTGCTGTCGTTGCTGTCGTTGCTGTCGTTGTTGTCGTTGTTGCCGTTGTTGCCGTGGTTGTCGTTGTTGTCGTTGTTGTCGTTGTTGTCGTTGTTGTCGTTGTTGTCGTTGTTGTCGTTGTTGTCGTTGTTGTTATTGTAGTTGTTCTCGTTGTTGTCGTCGTTGTCGTCGTTGTCGTCGTTGTCGTCGTTGTTCTCGTTGTTGTTGTTGTTGTCGTTGTTGTCGTTGTTGTTGTTGTTGCTGTTGTTGTTGTAGTTGTAGTTGTTGTTGTAGTTGTTGTTGTTGTTGTAGTTGTAGTTGTAGTTGTAGTTGTAGTTGTAGTTGTAGTTGTTGTTGTTGTTGTAGTTGTAGTTGTAGTAGTAGTTGTAGTTGTAGGTGTAGTTGTAGTTGTAGTTGTAGTTGTAGTTGTTGTTGTAGTTGTTGTTGTAGTTGCAGTTGTAGTTGTAGTTGTAGTTGTAGTTGTAGTCGTATTTGTAGTTGTAGTTGTAGATGTAGTTGTAGTTGGTAGTTGTAGTTGGTAGTTGTAGTTGGTAGTTGTAGTTGGTAGTTGTTGTTGGTAATTGTAGTTGGTAGTTGCAGTTGGTAGTTGTAGTTGGTAGTTGTAGATGGTAGTTGTAGTTGGTAGTTGTAGTTGGTAGTTGTAGCTGGCAGTTGTAGCTGGCAGTTGTAGCTGGCTGTTGTAGCTGGCAGTTGTAGCTGGCAGTTGTAGCTGGCAGTTGTAGCTGGTAGTTGTAGTTGGTAGTTGTAGTTGGTAGTTGTAGTTGGTAGTTGTAGTTGGTAGTTGTAGTTTGTAGTTGTAGTTGGTAGTTGTAGTTGGTAGATATATTTGGTAGTTGTAGTTGGTCGTTGGAGTTGGTAGTTGCAGTTGGTAGTTGCAGTTGGTAGTTGTAGTTGTTGTTGTAGTTGGTAGTTGTAGTTGTAGTTGTAGTTGTAGTTGTAGTTGTTGTTGTAGTTGGTAGTTGTAGTTGGTAGTTGTAGTTGGTAGTTGTAGTTGGTAGTTGTAGTTGGTTTGTTGTAGTTGGTAGTTGCAGTTGGTAGTTGCAGTTGGTATTTGCAGTTGGTAGTTGTAGTTCCAGTTGGTAGTTGTAGTTGTTGTTTTTGTAGTTGTTGTTGTAGTTGTTGTTGTTGTTAGAGTTGTTGTTGTTGTTGTAGTTGTACTTGTAGTTGCAGTTGGTAGTTGTAGTTGGTAGTTGTAGTTGGTAGTTGTAGTTGTAGTTGTTGTAGTTGTAGTTGTAGATGTAGTTGTAGTTGTAGTTGGTAGTTGTAGTTGGTAGTTGTAGTTGGTAGTTGTAGATGGTAGTTGTAGTTGGTAGTTGTAGTTGGTAGTTGTACTTGGTAGTTGTAGTTGGTAGTTGCAGTTGGTAGTTGTAGTTGGTAGTTGTAGATGGTAGTTGTAGTTGGTAGTTGTAGTTGGTAGTTGTAGCTGGCAGTTGTAGCTGGCAGTTGTAGCTGGCTGTTGTAGCTGGCAGTTGTAGCTGGCAGTTGTAGCTGGCAGTTGTAGCTTGCAGTTGTAGCTGGCAGCTGTAGCTGGCAGTTGTAACTGGCATTTGTAGCTGGCAGTTGTAGCTGGCAGTTGTAGCTGGCTGTTGTAGCTGGCAGTTGTAGCTGGCAGTTGTAGCTGGCAGTTGTAGCTGGCAGTTGTAGCTCGTAGCTGTAGTTGGTAGTTGTAGTTGGTAGTTGTAGTTGGTAGTTGTAGTTTGTAGTTGTAGTTGGTAGTTGTAGTTGGTAGTTGTAGTTGGTAGATGTATATGGTAGTTGTAGTTGGTCGTTGGAGTTGGTAGTTGCAGTTGGTAGTCGCAGTTGGTAGTTGCAGTTTGTAGTTGCAGGTGGTAGTTGCAGTTGGTAGTTGTAGTTGGTAGTTGTAGTTGGTAGTTGTAGTTGGTAGTTGTAGTTGGTAGTTGTAGTTGGTAGTTGTAGTTGGTAGTTGTAGTTGGTAGTGGTAGTTGGTAGTTGTAGTTGTAGTTGTAGTTGTAGTTGTTGTTGTAGTTGTAGTTTAGTTGTAGTTGTAGTTGTAGTTGTAGTTGTAGTTGTAGTTGTAGTTGTAGTTGTAGTTGTAGTTGTTGTTGTTGCTGTTGTTGTTGTTGTAGTTGTTATTGTTGTAGTTGTTGTTGTGGTTGTAGTTGTTGGTGTGTCGTTGTCGTTGTCGTTGTCGTTGTTGTTGTCGTTGTTGTCGTTGTTGTCGTTGTTGTCGTTGCTGTCGTTGTTGTCGTTGTTGTCGTTGCTGTCGTTGCTGTCGTTGCTTTCGTTGCTGTCGTTGCTGTCGTTGTTGTCGTTGTTGTCGTTGTTGCCGTTGTTGCCGTGGTTGTCGTTGTTGTCGTTGTTGTCGTTGTTGTCGTTGTTGTCGTTGTTGTTATTGTAGTTGTTCTCGTTGTTGTCGTCGTTGTCGTCGTTGTCGTCGTTGTCGTCGTTGTTCTCGTTGTTGTTGTTGTTGTCGTTGTTGTCGTTGTTGTTGTTGTTGCTGTTGTTGTTGCTGTTGTTGTTGTAGTTGTAGTTGTTGTTGTAGTTGTTGTTGTTGTTGTAGTTGTAGTTGTAGTTGTAGTTGTAGTTGTAGTTGTAGTTGTAGTTGTTGTTGTTGTTGTAGTTGTAGTTGTAGTAGTAGTTGTAGTTGTAGGTGTAGTTGTAGTTGTAGTTGTAGTTGTAGTTGTTGTTGTAGTTGTTGTTGTAGTTGTAGTTGTAGTTGTAGTTGCAGTTGTAGTTGTAGTTGTAGTTGTAGTTGTAGTCGTAGTTGTAGTTGTAGTTGTAGTTGTAGATGTAGTTGTAGTTGGTAGTTGTAGTTGGTAGTTGTAGTTGGTAGTTGGTAGTTGTAGTTGGTAGTTGTAGTTGGTAGTTGTAGTTGGTAGTTGTAGTTGGTAGTTGTAGTTGGTAGTTGTAGTTGGTAGTTGTAGGTGGTAGTTGTAGTTGTAGTTGTAGTTGTAGTTGATAGTTGTAGTTGGTAGTTGTAGTTGGTAGTCGTAGTTGGTAGTTGTAGTTCGTAGTTGTAGTTGGTAGTTGTAGTTCGTAGTTGTAGTTGGTAGTTGTTGTTGGTAGTTGTAGTTGGTAGTTGTAGTTGGTAGTTGTAGTTGGTAGTTGTAGTTGGTAGTTGTAGTTGGTAGTTGTAGTTGGTAGTTGTAGTTTGTAGTTGTAGTTGGTAGTTGTAGATGGTAGTTGTAGTTGGTAGTTGTAGTTGGTAGTTGTAGTTGGTAGTTGTAGTTGGTAGTTGTAGTTGGTAGTTGTAGTTGGTAGTTGTCGTTGTTAGTTGTAGTTGGTAGTTGTAGTTGGTAGTTGTAGTTGATAGTTGTAGTTGTAGCTGTAGTTGATAGTTGTAGTTGGTAGTTGTAGTTGGTAGTTGTAGTTGGTAGTTGTAGTTGGTAGTTGTAGTTGGTAGTTGTAGTTGTAGTTGTAGTTGGTAGTTGTAGTTGGTAGTTGTAGTTGGTAGTTGGAGTTGGTAGTTGCAGTTGGTAGTTGCAGTTAGTAGTTGCAGTTGGTAGTTGTAGTTGGTAGTTGTAGTTGGTAGTTGTAGTTGGTAGTTGTAGTTGGTAGTTGTAGTTGGTAGTTGTAGTTGGTAGTTGTAGTTGGTAGTTGTAGTTGGTAGTTGTAGTTGGTAGTTGTAGCTGGCAGTTGTAGCTGGCAGTTGTAGCTGGCTGTTGTAGCTGGCAGTTGTAGCTGGCAGTTGTAGCTGGCAGTTGTAGCTGGTAGTTGTAGTTGGTAGTTGTTGTTGGTAGTTGTAGTTGGTAGTTGTAGTTGGTAGATGTATTTGGTAGTTGTAGTTGGTCGATGCAGTTGGTAGTTGCAGTTGGTAGCTGTAGTTCGTAGTTGTAGTTGGTAGTTGTAGTTGGTAGTTGTAGTTGGTAGTTGTAGTTGGTAGTTGTAGTTGGTAGTTGTAGTTGGTAGTTGTAGTTGGTAGTTGTAGTTGGTAGCTGTAGTTGGTAGTTGCAGTTGGTAGTTGCAGTTGGTAGTTGCAGTTGGTAGTTGCAGTTGGTAGTTGCAGTTGGTAGTTGCAGTTGGTAGTTGCAGTTAGCAGTTGCTGTTGGTAGTTGCAGTTGGTAGTTGCAGTTGGTAGTTGCAGTTGGTAGTTGCAGTTGGTAGTTGCAGCTGGTAGTTGCAGTTGGTAGTTGCAGTTGGTAGTTGTAGTTGGTAGTTGTAGTTGGTAGTTGTACTTGGTTTGTTGTAGTTGGTAGTTGAAGTTGGTAGTTGTAGATGGTAGTTGTAGTTGGTAGTTGTAGTTGGCAGTTGTAGTTGGTAGTTGTAGCTGGCTGTTGTAGCTGGCAGTTGTAGCTGGCAGTTGTAGCTTGCAGTTGTAGCTGGCAGTTGTAGCTGGCAGTTGTAGCTGGCAGTTGTAGCTGGCAGTTGTAGCTGGCAGTTGTAGCTGGCTGTTGTAGTTGGTAGTTGTAGTTGGTAGTTGTAGTTGGTAGTTGTAGCTGGTAGTTGTAGTTGGTAGTTGTAGTTGGTAGTTGTAGTTGGTAGTTGTACTTGGTAGTTGTAGTTGGTAGTTGTAGTTGGTAGTTGTAGTTGGTAGTTGTAGTTGGTAGTTGTAGTTGGTAGTTGTAGTTGGTAGTTGTAGTTGGTAGTTGTAGTTGGTAGTTGTAGTTGGTAGTTGTAGTTGGTAGTTGTAGTTGGTAGTTGTAGTTGGTAGTTGTAGTTGGTAGTTGTAGTTGGTAGTTGTAGTTGGTAGTTGCAGTTGGTAGTTGCAGTTGGTAGTTGCAGTTGGTAGTTGCAGTTGGTAGTTGCAGTTGGTAGTTGTAGTTGGTAGTTGTAGATGGTAGTTGTAGTTGGTAGTTGTAGTTGGTAGTTGTAGCTGGCAGTTGTAGCTGGCAGTTGTAGCTGGCTGTTGTAGCTGGCAGTTGTAGCTGGCAGTTGTAGCTGGCAGTTGTAGCTGGTAGTTGTAGTTGGTAGTTGTAGTTGGTAGTTGTAGTTGTAGTTGTTGTAGTTGTAGTTGTAGATGTAGTTGTAGTTGTAGTTGGTAGTTGTAGTTGGTAGTTGTAGTTGGTAGTTGTAGTTGGTAGTTGTAGTTGGTAGTTGTAGTTGGTAGTTGTAGTTGGTAGTTGTAGTTGGTAGTTGTAGCTGGTAGTTGTAGCTGGTAGTTGTAGTTGGTAGTTGCAGTTGGTAGTTGTAGTTGGTAGTTGTAGTTGGTAGTTGTAGTTGGTAGTTGTAGTTGGTAGTTGTACTTGGTAGTTGTAGTTGGTAGTTGCAGTTGGTAGTTGCAGTTGGTACTTGCAGTTGGTAGTTGTAGTTGGTAGTTGTAGTTGGTAGTTGTAGTTGGTAGTTGTAGTTGGTAGTTGTAGTTGGTAGTTGAAGTTGGTAGTTGTAGCTGGCTGTTGTAGCTGGCAGTTGTAGCTGGCAGTTGTAGCTGGCAGTTGTAGCTTGCAGTTGTAGCTGGCAGTTGTAGCTGGCAGTTGTAACTGGCACTTGTAGCTGGCAGTTGTAGCTGGCAGTTGTAGCTGGCTGTTGTAGCTGGCAGTTGTAGCTGGCAGTTGTAGCTGGCAGTTGTAGCTGGCAGTTGTAGCTCGTAGTTGTAGTTGGTAGTTGTAGTTGGTAGTTGTAGTTGCTGGTTGTAGTTTGTAGTTGTAGTTGGTAGTTGTAGTTGGTAGTTGTAGTTGGTAGATGTATTTGGTAGTTGTAGTTGGTCGTTGGAGTTGGTAGTTGCAGTTGGTAGTCGCAGTTGGTAGTTGCAGTTGGTAGTTGCAGGTGGTAGTTGCAGTTGGTAGTTGTAGTTGGTAGTTGTAGTTGGTAGTTGTAGTTGGTAGTTGTAGTTGGTAGTTGTAGTTGGTAGTTGTAGCTGGTAGTTGTAGTTGGTAGTTGTAGTTGGTAGTTGTAGTTGTAGTTGTAGTTGTAGTTGTTGTTGTAGTTGTAGTTGTAGTTGTAGTTGTAGTTGTAGTTGTAGTTGTAGTTGTAGTTGTAGTTGTAGTTGTAGTTGTAGTTGTAGTTGTAGTTGTAGTTGTAGTTGTAGTTGTAGTTGTAGTTGTAGTTGTAGTTGTAGTTGTAGTTGTAGTTGTAGTTGTAGTTGTAGTTGTAGTTGTAGTTGTTGTTGTTGCTGTTGTTGTTGTTGTAGTTGTTATTGTTGTAGTTGTTGTTGTGGTTGTAGTTGTTGGTGTGTCGTTGTCGTTGTCGTTGTCGTGAGTTGTTGTCGTTGTTGTCGTTGTTGTCGTTGTTGCCGTTGCTGTCGTTGTTGTCGTTGTTGTCGTTGCAGTCGTTGCTGTCGTTGCTTTCGTTGCTGTCGTTGCTGTCGTTGCTGTCGTTGTTGTCGTTGTTGCCGTTGTTGCCGTGGTTGTCGTTGTTGTCGTTGTTGTCGTTGTTGTCGTTGTTGTCGTTGTTGTCGTTGTTGTCGTTGTTGTCGTTGTTGTTATTGTAGTTGTTCTCGTTGTTGTCGTCGTTGTCGTCGTTGTCGTCGTTGTCGTCGTTGTTCTCGTTGTTGTTGTTGTTGTCGTTGTTGTCGTTGTTGTTGTTGTTGCTGTTGTTGTTGTAGTTGTAGTTGTTGTTGTAGTTGTTGTTGTTGTTGTAGTTGTAGTTGTAGTTGTAGTTGTAGTTGTAGTTGTAGTTGTAGTTGTTGTTGTTGTTGTAGTTGTAGTTGTAGTAGTAGTTGTAGTTGTAGGTGTAGTTGTAGTTGTAGTTGTAGTTGTAGTTGTTGTTGTAGTTGTTGTTGTAGTTGCAGTTGTAGTTGTAGTTGTAGTTGTAGTTGTAGTCGTATTTGTAGTTGTAGTTGTAGATGTAGTTGTAGTTGGTAGTTGTAGTTGGTAGTTGTAGTTGGTAGTTGGTAGTTGTAGTTGTAGTTGTAGTTGGTAGTTGTAGTTGGTAGTTGTAGTTGGTAGTTGTAGTTGGTAGTTGTAGTTGGTAGTTGTAGTTGGAAGTTGTAGTTGGTAGTTGTAGTTGTAGTTGTAGTTGTAGTTGATAGTTGTAGTTGGTAGTTGTAGTTGGTAGTCGTAGTTGATAGTTGTAGTTGGTAGTTGTAGTTGGTAGTTGTAGTTCGTAGTTGTAGTTGGTAGTTGTAGTTGGTAGTTGTAGTTGGTAGTTGTAGTTGGTTGTTGTAGCTGGCAGTTGTAGCTGGCAGTTGTAGCTGGCAGTTGTAGCTGGTAGTTGTAGTTGGTAGTTGTAGTTGGTAGTTGTAGTTGGTAGTTGTAGTTGGTAGTTGTAGTTTGTAGTTGTAGTTGGTAGTTGTAGTTGGTAGATATATTTGGTAGTTGTAGTTGGTCGTTGGAGTTGGTAGTTGCAGTTGGTAGTTGCAGTTGGTAGTTGCAGTTGGTAGTTGTAGTTGTTGTTGTAGTTGGTAGTTGTAGTTGTAGTTGTAGTTGTAGTTGTAGTTGTTGTTGTAGTTGGTAGTTGTAGTTGGTAGTTGTAGTTGGTAGTTGTAGTTGGTAGTTGTAGTTGGTTTGTTGTAGTTGGTAGTTAGAGTTGGTAGTTGCAGTTGGTATTTGCAGTTGGTAGTTGTAGTTCCAGTTGGTAGTTGTAGTTGTTGTTTTTGTAGTTGTTGTTGTAGTTGTTGTTGTTGTTAGAGTTGTTGTTGTTGTTGTAGTTGTACTTGTAGTTGCAGTTGGTAGTTGTAGTTGGTAGTTGTAGTTGGTAGTTGTAGTTGTAGTTGTTGTAGTTGTAGTTGTAGATGTAGTTGTAGTTGTAGTTGGTAGTTGTAGTTGGTAGTTGTAGTTGGTAGTTGTAGATGGTAGTTGTAGTTGGTAGTTGTAGTTGGTAGTTGTACTTGGTAGTTGTAGTTGGTAGTTGCAGTTGGTAGTTGTAGTTGGTAGTTGTAGATGGTAGTTGTAGTTGGTAGTTGTAGTTGGTAGTTGTAGCTGGCAGTTGTAGCTGGCATTTGTAGCTGGCTGTTGTAGCTGGCAGTTGTAGCTGGCAGTTGTAGCTGGCAGTTGTAGCTTGCAGTTGTAGCTGGCAGCTGTAGCTGGCAGTTGTAACTGGCATTTGTAGCTGGCAGTTGTAGCTGGCAGTTGTAGCTGGCTGTTGTAGCTGGCAGTTGTAGCTGGCAGTTGTAGCTGGCAGTTGTAGCTGGCAGTTGTAGCTCGTAGCTGTAGTTGGTAGTTGTAGTTGGTAGTTGTAGTTGGTAGTTGTAGTTTGTAGTTGTAGTTGGTAGTTGTAGTTGGTAGTTGTAGTTGGTAGATGTATATGGTAGTTGTAGTTGGTCGTTGGAGTTGGTAGTTGCAGTTGGTAGTCGCAGTTGGTAGTTGCAGTTTGTAGTTGCAGGTGGTAGTTGCAGTTGGTAGTTGTAGTTGGTAGTTGTAGTTGGTAGTTGTAGTTGGTAGTTGTAGTTGGTAGTTGTAGTTGGTAGTTGTAGTTGGTAGTTGTAGTTGGTAGTGGTAGTTGGTAGTTGTAGTTGTAGTTGTAGTTGTAGTTGTTGTTGTAGTTGTAGTTTAGTTGTAGTTGTAGTTGTAGTTGTAGTTGTAGTTGTAGTTGTAGTTGTAGTTGTAGTTGTAGTTGTAGTTGTTGTTGTTGCTGTTGTTGTTGTTGTAGTTGTTATTGTTGTAGTTGTTGTTGTGGTTGTAGTTGTTGGTGTGTCGTTGTCGTTGTCGTTGTCGTTGTTGTTGTCGTTGTTGTCGTTGTTGTCGTTGTTGTCGTTGCTGTCGTTGTTGTCGTTGTTGTCGTTGCTGTCGTTGCTGTCGTTGCTTTCGTTGCTGTCGTTGCTGTCGTTGTTGTCGTTGTTGTCGTTGTTGCCGTTGTTGCCGTGGTTGTCGTTGTTGTCGTTGTTGTCGTTGTTGTCGTTGTTGTCGTTGTTGTTATTGTAGTTGTTCTCGTTGTTGTCGTCGTTGTCGTCGTTGTCGTCGTTGTCGTCGTTGTTCTCGTTGTTGTTGTTGTTGTCGTTGTTGTCGTTGTTGTTGTTGTTGCTGTTGTTGTTGCTGTTGTTGTTGTAGTTGTAGTTGTTGTTGTAGTTGTTGTTGTTGTTGTAGTTGTAGTTGTAGTTGTAGTTGTAGTTGTAGTTGTAGTTGTAGTTGTTGTTGTTGTTGTAGTTGTAGTTGTAGTAGTAGTTGTAGTTGTAGGTGTAGTTGTAGTTGTAGTTGTAGTTGTAGTTGTTGTTGTAGTTGTTGTTGTAGTTGTAGTTGTAGTTGTAGTTGCAGTTGTAGTTGTAGTTGTAGTTGTAGTTGTAGTCGTAGTTGTAGTTGTAGTTGTAGTTGTAGATGTAGTTGTAGTTGGTAGTTGTAGTTGGTAGTTGTAGTTGGTAGTTGGTAGTTGTAGTTGGTAGTTGTAGTTGGTAGTTGTAGTTGGTAGTTGTAGTTGGTAGTTGTAGTTGGTAGTTGTAGTTGGTAGTTGTAGGTGGTAGTTGTAGTTGTAGTTGTAGTTGTAGTTGATAGTTGTAGTTGGTAGTTGTAGTTGGTAGTCGTAGTTGGTAGTTGTAGTTCGTAGTTGTAGTTGGTAGTTGTAGTTCGTAGTTGTAGTTGGTAGTTGTTGTTGGTAGTTGTAGTTGGTAGTTGTAGTTGGTAGTTGTAGTTGGTAGTTGTAGTTGGTAGTTGTAGTTGGTAGTTGTAGTTGGTAGTTGTAGTTTGTAGTTGTAGTTGGTAGTTGTAGATGGTAGTTGTAGTTGGTAGTTGTAGTTGGTAGTTGTAGTTGGTAGTTGTAGTTGGTAGTTGTAGTTGGTAGTTGTAGTTGGTAGTTGTCGTTGTTAGTTGTAGTTGGTAGTTGTAGTTGGTAGTTGTAGTTGATAGTTGTAGTTGTAGCTGTAGTTGATAGTTGTAGTTGGTAGTTGTAGTTGGTAGTTGTAGTTGGTAGTTGTAGTTGGTAGTTGTAGTTGGTAGTTGTAGTTGTAGTTGGTAGTTGTAGTTGTAGTTGTAGTTGTAGTTGTAGTTGATAGTTGTAGTTGGTAGTTGTAGTTGGTAGTCGTAGTTGATAGTTGTAGTTGGTAGTTGTAGTTGGTAGTTGTAGTTCGTAGTTGTAGTTGGTAGTTGTAGTTGGTAGTTGGTAGTTGTAGTTGGTAGTTGCAGTTGGTAGTTGCAGTTGGTAGTTGTAGTTGGTAGTTGTAGTTGGTAGTTGTAGTTGGTAGTTGTAGCTAGCAGTTGTAGCTGGCAGTTGTAGCTGGCTGTTGTAGCTGGCAGTTGTAGCTGGCAGTTGTAGCTGGCAGTTGTAGCTGGTAGTTGTAGTTGGTAGTTGTAGTTGGTAGTTGTAGTTGGTAGTTGTAGTTGGTAGTTGTAGTTTGTAGTTGTAGTTGGTAGTTGTAGTTGGTAGATGTATTTGGTAGTTGTAGTTGGTCGTTGGAGTTGGTAGTTGCAGTTGGTAGTTGCAGTTGGTAGTTGTAGTTGTTGTTGTAGTTGGTAGTTGTAGTTGTAGTTGTAGTTGTAGTTGTAGTTGTTGTTGTAGTTGGTAGTTGTAGTTGGTAGTTGTAGTTGGTAGTTCTAGTTGGTTTGTTGTAGTTGGTAGTTGCAGTTGGTAGTTGCAGTTGGTAGTTGTAGTTCCAGTTGGTGGTTGTAGTTGTTGTTGTTTTTGTAGTTGTTGTTGTTGCAGTTGTTGTTGTTGTTGTAGTTGTTGTTGTTGTTGTAGTTGTTGTTGTTGTTGTAGTTGTAGTTGTAGTTGCAGTTGGTAGTTGTAGTTGGTAGTTGTAGTAGGTAGTTGTAATTGTAGTTGTTGTTGTAGTTGTAGGTGTAGTTGTAGTTGTAGTTGTAGTTGTAGTTGTAGTTGGTAGTTGTAGTTGGTAGTTGTAGTTGGTAGCTGTAGTTGGTAGTTGTAGTTGGTAGTTGTACTTGGTAGGTGTAGTTGGTAGTTGTAGTTGGTAGTTGTAGTTGGTAGTTGTAGTTGGTAGTTGCAGTTGGTAGTTGCAGTTGGTAGTTGCAGTTGGTAGCTGTAGTTTGTAGTTGTAGTTGGTAGTTGTAGTTGGTAGTTGTAGTTGGTAGTTGTAGTTGGTAGTTGTAGTTGGTAGTTGTAGTTGGTAGTTGTAGTTGGTAGTTGTAGTTGGTAGTTGTAGTTGGTAGTTGTAGTTGGTAGTTGTAGCTGGTAGTTGTAGTTGGTAGTTGTAGTTGGTAGTTGCAGTTGGTAGTTGTAGTTGGTAGTTGTAGTTGGTAGTTGTAGTTGGTAGTTGCAGTTGGTAGTTGTAGTTGGTAGTTGTAGTTGGTAGTTGTAGTTGTAGTTGTAGTTGTAGTTGGTAGTTGTAGTTGGTAGTTGTAGTTGGTAGTTGTAGTTGGTAGTTGTAGTTGGTAATTGTAGTTGGTAGTTGTAGTTGGTAGTTGTAGTTGGTAGTTGTAGTTGGTAGTTGTAGTTGGTAGTTGTAGTTGGAAGTTGTAGTTGGCAGTTGTAGCTGGTAGTTGTAGTTGGTAGTTGTTGTTGGTAGTTGTAGTTGGTAGTTGTAGTTGGTAGATGTATTTGGTAGTTGTAGTTGGTCGATGCAGTTGGTAGTTGCAGTTGGTAGCTGTAGTTCGTAGTTGTAGTTGGTAGTTGTAGTTGGTAGTTGTAGTTGGTAGTTGTAGTTGGTAGTTGTAGTTGGTAGTTGTAGTTGGTAGTTGTAGTTGGTAGTTGTAGTTGGTAGCTGTAGTTGGTAGTTGCAGTTGGTAGTTGCAGTTGGTAGTTGCAGTTGGTAGTTGCAGTTGGTAGTTGCAGTTGGTAGTTGCAGTTGGTAGTTGCAGTTAGCAGTTGCTGTTGGTAGTTGCAGTTGGTAGTTGCAGTTGGTAGTTGCAGTTGGTAGTTGCAGTTGGTAGTTGCAGCTGGTAGTTGCAGTTGGTAGTTGCAGTTGGTAGTTGTAGTTGGTAGTTGTAGTTGGTAGTTGTACTTGGTTTGTTGTAGTTGGTAGTTGAAGTTGGTAGTTGTAGATGGTAGTTGTAGTTGGTAGTTGTAGTTGGTAGTTGTAGTTGGTAGTTGTAGCTGGCTGTTGTAGCTGGCAGTTGTAGCTGGCAGTTGTAGCTTGCAGTTGTAGCTGGCAGTTGTAGCTGGCAGTTGTAGCTGGCAGTTGTAGCTGGCAGTTGTAGCTGGCAGTTGTAGCTGGCTGTTGTAGTTGGTAGTTGTAGTTGGTAGTTGTAGTTGGTAGTTGTAGCTGGTAGTTGTAGTTGGTAGTTGTAGTTGGTAGTTGTAGTTGGTAGTTGTACTTGGTAGTTGTAGTTGGTAGTTGTAGTTGGTAGTTGTAGTTGGTAGTTGTAGTTGGTAGTTGTAGTTGGTAGTTGTAGTTGGTAGTTGTAGTTGGTAGTTGTAGTTGGTAGTTGTAGTTGGTAGTTGTAGTTGGTAGTTGTAGTTGGTAGTTGTAGTTGGTAGTTGTAGTTGGTAGTTGTAGTTGGTAGTTGTAGTTGGTAGTTGCAGTTGGTAGTTGCAGTTGGTAGTTGCAGTTGGTAGTTGCAGTTGGTAGTTGCAGTTGGTAGTTGTAGTTGGTAGTTGTAGATGGTAGTTGTAGTTGGTAGTTGTAGTTGGTAGTTGTAGCTGGCAGTTGTAGCTGGCAGTTGTAGCTGGCTGTTGTAGCTGGCAGTTGTAGCTGGCAGTTGTAGCTGGCAGTTGTAGCTGGTAGTTGTAGTTGGTAGTTGTAGTTGGTAGTTGTAGTTGTAGTTGTTGTAGTTGTAGTTGTAGATGTAGTTGTAGTTGTAGTTGGTAGTTGTAGTTGGTAGTTGTAGTTGGTAGTTGTAGTTGGTAGTTGTAGTTGGTAGTTGTAGTTGGTAGTTGTAGTTGGTAGTTGTAGTTGGTAGTTGTAGCTGGTAGTTGTAGCTGGTAGTTGTAGTTGGTAGTTGCAGTTGGTAGTTGTAGTTGGTAGTTGTAGTTGGTAGTTGTAGTTGGTAGTTGTAGTTGGTAGTTGTAGTTGGTAGTTGTAGTTGGTAGTTGTAGTTGGTAGTTGTAGTTGGTAGTTGTAGTTGTAGTTGTTGTTGTAGTTGTAGTTGTAGTTGTAGTTGTAGTTGTAGTTGTAGTTGTAGTTGCAGTTTGTAGTTGTAGTTGGTAGTTGTAGTTGGTTTGTTGTAGTTGGTAGTTGTAGTTGGTAGTTGTAGTTGGTAGTTGTAGTTGGTAGTTGTAGTTGGTAGTTGTAGTTGGTAGTTGTAGTTGGTTTGTTGTAGTTGGTAGTTGCAGTTGGTAGTTGCAGTTGGTAGTTGCAGTTGGTAGTTGTAGTTGGTAGTTGTAGTTGGTAGTTGTAGATGGTAGTTGTAGTTGGTAGTTGCAGTTGGTAGTTGTAGTTGGTAGTTGTAGTTGGTAGTTGTAGTTGGTAGTTGTAGTTTGTAGTTGCAGTTGGTAGTTGTAGTTGGTAGTTGCAGTTGGTAGTTGCAGTTGGTAGTTGCAGTTGGTAGTTGCAGTTGGTACTTGCAGTTGGTAGTTGTAGTTGGTAGTTGTAGTTGGTAGTTGTAGTTGGTAGTTGTAGTTGGTAGTTGTAGTTGGTAGTTGAAGTTGGTAGTTGTAGCTGGCTGTTGTAGCTGGCAGTTGTAGCTGGCAGTTGTAGCTGGCAGTTGTAGCTTGCAGTTGTAGCTGGCAGTTGTAGCTGGCAGTTGTAACTGGCACTTGTAGCTGGCAGTTGTAGCTGGCAGTTGTAGCTGGCTGTTGTAGCTGGCAGTTGTAGCTGGCAGTTGTAGCTGGCAGTTGTAGCTGGCAGTTGTAGCTCGTAGTTGTAGTTGGTAGTTGTAGTTGGTAGTTGTAGTTGCTGGTTGTAGTTTGTAGTTGTAGTTGGTAGTTGTAGTTGGTAGTTGTAGTTGGTAGATGTATTTGGTAGTTGTAGTTGGTCGTTGGAGTTGGTAGTTGCAGTTGGTAGTCGCAGTTGGTAGTTGCAGTTGGTAGTTGCAGGTGGTAGTTGCAGTTGGTAGTTGTAGTTGGTAGTTGTAGTTGGTAGTTGTAGTTGGTAGTTGTAGTTGGTAGTTGTAGTTGGTAGTTGTAGCTGGTAGTTGTAGTTGGTAGTTGTAGTTGGTAGTTGTAGCTGGCAGTTGTAGCTCGTAGTTGTAGTTGTAGTTGTAGTTGTTGTTGTAGTTGTAGTTGTAGTTGTAGTTGTAGTTGTAGTTGTAGTTGTAGTTGTAGTTGTAGTTGTAGTTGTAGTTGTAGTTGTAGTTGTAGTTGTAGTTGTAGTTGTAGTTGTAGTTGTAGTTGTAGTTGTAGTTGTAGTTGTAGTTGTAGTTGTAGTTGTAGTTGTAGTTGTAGTTGTAGTTGTTGTTGTTGCTGTTGTTGTTGTTGTAGTTGTTATTGTTGTAGTTGTTGTTGTGGTTGTAGTTGTTGGTGTGTCGTTGTCGTTGTCGTTGTCGTGAGTTGTTGTCGTTGTTGTCGTTGTTGTCGTTGTTGCCGTTGCTGTCGTTGTTGTCGTTGTTGTCGTTGCTGTCGTTGCTGTCGTTGCTTTCGTTGCTGTCGTTGCTGTCGTTGCTGTCGTTGTTGTCGTTGTTGCCGTTGTTGCCGTGGTTGTCGTTGTTGTCGTTGTTGTCGTTGTTGTCGTTGTTGTCGTTGTTGTCGTTGTTGTCGTTGTTGTCGTTGTTGTTATTGTAGTTGTTCTCGTTGTTGTCGTCGTTGTCGTCGTTGTCGTCGTTGTCGTCGTTGTTCTCGTTGTTGTTGTTGTTGTCGTTGTTGTCGTTGTTGTTGTTGTTGCTGTTGTTGTTGTAGTTGTAGTTGTTGTTGTAGTTGTTGTTGTTGTTGTAGTTGTAGTTGTAGTTGTAGTTGTAGTTGTAGTTGTAGTTGTAGTTGTAGTTGTTGTTGTTGTTGTAGTTGTAGTTGTAGTAGTAGTTGTAGTTGTAGGTGTAGTTGTAGTTGTAGTTGTAGTTGTAGTTGTTGTTGTAGTTGTTGTTGTAGTTGCAGTTGTAGTTGTAGTTGTAGTTGTAGTTGTAGTCGTATTTGTAGTTGTAGTTGTAGATGTAGTTGTAGTTGGTAGTTGTAGTTGGTAGTTGTAGTTGGTAGTTGGTAGTTGTAGTTGTAGTTGTAGTTGGTAGTTGTAGTTGGTAGTTGTAGTTGGTAGTTGTAGTTGGTAGTTGTAGTTGGTAGTTGTAGTTGGTAGTTGTAGTTGGAAGTTGTAGTTGGTAGTTGTAGTTGTAGTTGTAGTTGTAGTTGATAGTTGTAGTTGGTAGTTGTAGTTGGTAGTCGTAGTTGATAGTTGTAGTTGGTAGTTGTAGTTGGTAGTTGTAGTTCGTAGTTGTAGTTGGTAGTTGTAGTTGGTAGTTGTAGTTGGTAGTTGTAGTTGGTTGTTGTAGTTGGTAGTTGTAGTTGGTAGTTGTAGTTGGTAGTTGTAGTTGGTAGTTGCAGTTGGTAGCTGTAGTTGGTAGTTGTAGTTGGTAGTTGTAGTTGGTAGTTGTAGTTGGTAGTTGTAGTTGGTAGTTGTAGTTGGTAGTTGTAGTTGGTAGTTGTAGTTGTAGTTGGTAGTTGTAGTTGGTAGTTGTAGTTGGTAGTTGTAGTTTGTAGTTGTAGTTGGTAGTTGTAGTTGATAGTTGTAGTTGGTAGTTGTAGTTGGTAGTTGTAGTTGGTAGTTGTAGTTGGTAGTTGTAGTTGGTAGTTGTAGTTGGTTTGTTGTAGTTGGTAGTTGTAGTTGGTAGTTGGTAGTTGTAGTTGGTAGTTGTAGCTGGCAGTTGTAGCTGGCAGTTGTAGCTGGCTGTTGTAGCTGGCAGTTGTAGCTGGCAGTTGTAGCTGGCAGTTGTAGCTGGTAGTTGTAGTTGGTAGTTGTAGTTGGTAGTTGTAGTTGTAGTTGTTGTAGTTGTAGTTGTAGATGTAGTTGTAGTTGTAGTTGGTAGTTGTAGTTGGTAGTTGTAGTTGGTAGTTGTAGTTGGTAGTTGTAGTTGGTAGTTGTAGTTGGTAGTTGTAGTTGGTAGTTGTAGTTGGTAGTTGTAGTTGGTAGTTGTAGCTGGTAGTTGTAGCTGGTAGTTGTAGTTGGTAGTTGCAGTTGGTAGTTGTAGTTGGTAGTTGTAGTTGGTAGTTGTAGTTGGTAGTTGTAGTTGGTAGTTGTAGTTGGTAGTTGTAGTTGGTAGTTGTAGTTGGTAGTTGTAGTTAGTAGTTGCAGTTGGTAGCTGTAGTTGGTAGTTGTAGTTGGTAGTTGTAGTTGGTAGTTGTAGTTGGTAGTTGTAGTTGGTAGTTGTAGTTGTAGTTGTTGTTGTAGTTGTAGTTGTAGTTGTAGTTGTAGTTGTAGTTGTAGTTGTAGTTGTAGTTTGTAGTTGTAGTTGGTAGTTGTAGTTGGTTTGTTGTAGTTGGTAGTTGTAGTTGGTAGTTGTAGTTGGTAGTTGTAGTTGGTAGTTGTAGTTGGTAGTTGTAGTTGGTAGTTGTAGTTGGTAGTTGTAGTTGGTTTGTTGCAGTTGGTAGTTGCAGTTGGTAGTTGCAGTTGGTAGTTGCAGTTGGTAGTTGTAGTTGGTAGTTGTAGTTGGTAGTTGTAGATGGTAGTTGTAGTTGGTATTTGCAGTTGGTAGTTGTAGTTGGTAGTTGTAGTTGGTAGTTGTAGTTGGTAGTTGTAGTTTGTAGTTGCAGTTGGTAGTTGTAGTTGGTAGTTGCAGTTGGTAGTTGCAGTTGGTAGTTGCAGTTGGTAGTTGCAGTTGGTACTTGCAGTTGGTAGTTGTAGTTGGTAGTTGTAGTTGGTAGTTGTAGTTGGTAGTTGTAGTTGGTAGTTGTAGTTGGTAGTTGTAGTTGGTAGTTGAAGTTGGTAGTTGTAGCTGGCTGTTGTAGCTGGCAGTTGTAGCTGGCAGTTGTAGCTGGCAGTTGTAGCTTGCAGTTGTAGCTGGCAGTTGTAGCTGGCAGTTGTAACTGGCATTTGTAGCTGGCAGTTGTAGCTGGCAGTTGTAGCTGGCTGTTGTAGCTGGCAGTTGTAGCTGGCAGTTGTAGCTGGCAGTTGTAGCTGGCAGTTGTAGCTCGTAGTTGTAGTTGGTAGTTGTAGTTGGTAGTTGTAGTTGCTGGTTGTAGTTTGTAGTTGTAGTTGGTAGTTGTAGTTGGTAGTTGTAGTTGGCAGATGTATTTGGTAGTTGTAGTTGGTCGTTGGAGTTGGTAGTTGCAGTTGGTAGTCGCAGTTGGTAGTTGCAGTTGGTAGTTGCAGGTGGTAGTTGCAGTTGGTAGTTGTAGTTGGTAGTTGTAGTTGGTAGTTGTAGTTGGTAGTTGTAGTTGGTAGTTGTAGTTGGTAGTTGTAGCTGGTATTTGTAGTTGGTAGTTGTAGTTGGTAGTTGTAGTTGTAGTTGTAGTTGTAGTTGTTGTTGTAGTTGTAGTTGTAGTTGTAGTTGTAGTTGTAGCTGTAGTTGTAGTTGTAGTTGTAGTTGTAGTTGTAGTTGTAGTTGTAGTTGTAGTTGTAGTTGTAGTTGTAGTTGTAGTTGTAGTTGTAGTTGTAGTTGTAGTTGTAGTTGTAGTTGTAGTTGTAGTTGTAGTTGTAGTTGTTGTTGTTGCTGTTGTTGTTGTTGTAGTTGTTATTGTTGTAGTTGTTGTTGTGGTTGTAGTTGTTGGTGTGTCGTTGTCGTTGTCGTTGTCGTTGTTGTTGTCGTTGTTGTCGTTGTTGTCGTTGTTGTCGTTGCTGTCGTTGTTGTCGTTGTTGTCGTTGCTGTCGTTGCTGTCGTTGCTTTCGTTGCTGTCGTTGCTGTCGTTGCTGTCGTTGTTGTCGTTGTTGCCGTTGTTGCCGTGGTTGTCGTTGTTGTCGTTGTTGTCGTTGTTGTCGTTGTTGTCGTTGTTGTCGTTGTTGTCGTTGTTGTTATTGTAGTTGTTCTCGTTGTTGTCGTCGTTGTCGTCGTTGTCGTCGTTGTCGTCGTTGTTCTCGTTGTTGTTGTTGTTGTCGTTGTTGTCGTTGTTGTTGTTGTTGCTGTTGTTGTTGTAGTTGTAGTTGTTGTTGTAGTTGTTGTTGTTGTTGTAGTTGTAGTTGTAGTTGTAGTTGTAGTTGTAGTTGTAGTTGTAGTTGTTGTTGTTGTTGTAGTTGTAGTTGTAGTAGTAGTTGTAGTTGTAGTTGTAGTTGTAGTTGTAGTTGTAGTTGTAGTTGTAGTTGTAGTTGTAGTTGTAGTTGTAGTTGTTGTTGTTGCTGTTGTTGTTGTTGTAGTTGTTATTGTTGTAGTTGTTGTTGTGGTTGTAGTTGTTGGTGTGTCGTTGTCGTTGTCGTTGTCGTTGTTGTTGTCGTTGTTGTCGTTGTTGTCGTTGTTGTCGTTGCTGTCGTTGTTGTCGTTGTTGTCGTTGCTGTCGTTGCTGTCGTTGCTTTCGTTGCTGTCGTTGCTGTCGTTGCTGTCGTTGTTGTCGTTGTTGCCGTTGTTGCCGTGGTTGTCGTTGTTGTCGTTGTTGTCGTTGTTGTCGTTGTTGTCGTTGTTGTCGTTGTTGTCGTTGTTGTCGTTGTTGTTATTGTAGTTGTTCTCGTTGTTGTCGTCGTTGTCGTCGTTGTCGTCGTTGTCGTCGTTGTTCTCGTTGTTGTTGTTGTTGTCGTTGTTGTCGTTGTTGTTGTTGTTGCTGCTGTTGTTGTAGTTGTAGTTGTTGTTGTAGTTGTTGTTGTTGTTGTAGTTGTAGTTGTAGTTGTAGTTGTAGTTGTAGTTGTAGTTGTAGTTGTTGTTGTTGTTGTAGTTGTAGTTGTAGTAGTAGTTGTAGTTGTAGGTGTAGTTGTAGTTGTAGTTGTAGTTGTAGTTGTTGTTGTAGTTGTTGTTGTAGTTGCAGTTGTAGTTGTAGTTGTAGTTGTAGTTGTAGTCGTATTTGTAGTTGTAGTTGTAGATGTAGTTGTAGTTGGTAGTTGTAGTTGGTAGTTGTAGTTGGTAGTTGTAGTTGGTAGTTGGTAGTTGTAGTTGTAGTTGTAGTTGGTAGTTGTAGTTGGTAGTTGTAGTTGGTAGTTGTAGTTGGTAGTGGTAGTTGGTAGTTGTAGCTGGCAGTTGTAGCTGGCAGTTGTAGCTGGCAGTTGTAGCTGGCAGTTGTAGCTCGTAGTTGTAGTTGGTAGTTGTAGTTGGTAGTTGTAGTTGCTGGTTGTAGTTTGTAGTTGTAGTTGGTAGTTGTAGTTGGTAGTTGTAGTTGGTAGATGTATTTGGTAGTTGTAGTTGGTCGTTGGAGTTGGTAGTTGCAGTTGGTAGTCGCAGTTGGTAGTTGCAGTTGGTAGTTGCAGGTGGTAGTTGCAGTTGGTAGTTGTAGTTGGTAGTTGTAGTTGGTAGTTGTAGTTGGTAGTTGTAGTTGGTAGTTGTAGTTGGTAGTTGTAGCTGGTAGTTGTAGTTGGTAGTTGTAGTTGGTAGTTGTAGTTGTAGTTGTAGTTGTAGTTGTTGTTGTAGTTGTAGTTGTAGTTGTAGTTGTAGTTGTAGTTGTAGTTGTAGTTGTAGTTGTAGTTGTAGTTGTAGTTGTAGTTGTAGTTGTAGTTGTAGTTGTAGTTGTAGTTGTAGTTGTAGTTGTAGTTGTAGTTGTAGTTGTAGTTGTAGTTGTAGTTGTAGTTGTAGTTGTAGTTGTAGTTGTTGTTGTTGCTGTTGTTGTTGTTGTAGTTGTTATTGTTGTAGTTGTTGTTGTGGTTGTAGTTGTTGGTGTGTCGTTGTCGTTGTCGTTGTCGTGAGTTGTTGTCGTTGTTGTCGTTGTTGTCGTTGTTGCCGTTGCTGTCGTTGTTGTCGTTGTTGTCGTTGCTGTCGTTGCTGTCGTTGCTTTCGTTGCTGTCGTTGCTGTCGTTGCTGTCGTTGTTGTCGTTGTTGCCGTTGTTGCCGTGGTTGTCGTTGTTGTCGTTGTTGTCGTTGTTGTCGTTGTTGTCGTTGTTGTCGTTGTTGTCGTTGTTGTCGTTGTTGTTATTGTAGTTGTTCTCGTTGTTGTCGTCGTTGTCGTCGTTGTCGTCGTTGTCGTCGTTGTTCTCGTTGTTGTTGTTGTTGTCGTTGTTGTCGTTGTTGTTGTTGTTGCTGTTGTTGTTGTAGTTGTAGTTGTTGTTGTAGTTGTTGTTGTTGTTGTAGTTGTAGTTGTAGTTGTAGTTGTAGTTGTAGTTGTAGTTGTAGTTGTTGTTGTTGTTGTAGTTGTAGTTGTAGTAGTAGTTGTAGTTGTAGGTGTAGTTGTAGTTGTAGTTGTAGTTGTAGTTGTTGTTGTAGTTGTTGTTGTAGTTGCAGTTGTAGTTGTAGTTGTAGTTGTAGTTGTAGTCGTATTTGTAGTTGTAGTTGTAGATGTAGTTGTAGTTGGTAGTTGTAGTTGGTAGTTGTAGTTGGTAGTTGGTAGTTGTAGTTGTAGTTGTAGTTGGTAGTTGTAGTTGGTAGTTGTAGTTGGTAGTTGTAGTTGGTAGTTGTAGTTGGTAGTTGTAGTTGGTAGTTGTAGTTGGAAGTTGTAGTTGGTAGTTGTAGTTGTAGTTGTTGTTGTAGTTGTAGTTGTAGTTGTAGTTGTAGTTGTAGTTGTAGTTGTAGTTGTAGTTTGTAGTTGTAGTTGGTAGTTGTAGTTGGTTTGTTGTAGTTGGTAGGTGTAGTTGTAGTTGTAGTTGTAGTTGTAGTTGTTGTTGTAGTTGTTGTTGTAGTTGCAGTTGTAGTTGTAGTTGTAGTTGTAGTTGTAGTCGTATTTGTAGTTGTAGTTGTAGATGTAGTTGTAGTTGGTAGTTGTAGTTGGTAGTTGTAGTTGGTAGTTGTAGTTGGTAGTTGGTAGTTGTAGTTGTAGTTGTAGTTGGTAGTTGTAGTTGGTAGTTGTAGTTGGTAGTTGTAGTTGGTAGTGGTAGTTGGTAGTTGTAGCTGGCAGTTGTAGCTGGCAGTTGTAGCTGGCAGTTGTAGCTGGCAGTTGTAGCTCGTAGTTGT
Organism: Andrena hattorfiana; assembly: GCA_944738655.2. NCBI lineage: Eukaryota > Metazoa > Arthropoda > Insecta > Hymenoptera > Andrenidae > Andrena > Andrena hattorfiana. The sequence continues at coordinate 46,509,398 of OX122890.1, read as the reverse complement.
AGTTGGTAGTTGTAGTTGGTAGTTGTAGTTGCTGGTTGTAGTTTGTAGTTGTAGTTGGTAGTTGTAGTTGGTAGTTGTAGTTGGCAGATGTATTTGGTAGTTGTAGTTGGTCGTTGGAGTTGGTAGTTGCAGTTGGTAGTCGCAGTTGGTAGTTGCAGTTGGTAGTTGCAGGTGGTAGTTGCAGTTGGTAGTTGTAGTTGGTAGTTGTAGTTGGTAGTTGTAGTTGGTAGTTGTAGTTGGTAGTTGTAGTTGGTAGTTGTAGCTGGTAGTTGTAGTTGGTAGTTGTAGTTGGTAGTTGTAGTTGTAGTTGTAGTTGTAGTTGTTGTTGTAGTTGTAGTTGTAGTTGTAGTTGTAGTTGTAGCTGTAGTTGTAGTTGTAGTTGTAGTTGTAGTTGTAGTTGTAGTTGTAGTTGTAGTTGTAGTTGTAGTTGTAGTTGTAGTTGTAGTTGTAGTTGTAGTTGTAGTTGTAGTTGTAGTTGTAGTTGTAGTTGTAGTTGTAGTTGTTGTTGTTGCTGTTGTTGTTGTTGTAGTTGTTATTGTTGTAGTTGTTGTTGTGGTTGTAGTTGTTGGTGTGTCGTTGTCGTTGTCGTTGTCGTTGTTGTTGTCGTTGTTGTCGTTGTTGTCGTTGTTGTCGTTGCTGTCGTTGTTGTCGTTGTTGTCGTTGCTGTCGTTGCTGTCGTTGCTTTCGTTGCTGTCGTTGCTGTCGTTGCTGTCGTTGTTGTCGTTGTTGCCGTTGTTGCCGTGGTTGTCGTTGTTGTCGTTGTTGTCGTTGTTGTCGTTGTTGTCGTTGTTGTCGTTGTTGTCGTTGTTGTTATTGTAGTTGTTCTCGTTGTTGTCGTCGTTGTCGTCGTTGTCGTCGTTGTCGTCGTTGTTCTCGTTGTTGTTGTTGTTGTCGTTGTTGTCGTTGTTGTTGTTGTTGCTGTTGTTGTTGTAGTTGTAGTTGTTGTTGTAGTTGTTGTTGTTGTTGTAGTTGTAGTTGTAGTTGTAGTTGTAGTTGTAGTTGTAGTTGTAGTTGTTGTTGTTGTTGTAGTTGTAGTTGTAGTAGTAGTTGTAGTTGTAGTTGTAGTTGTAGTTGTAGTTGTAGTTGTAGTTGTAGTTGTAGTTGTAGTTGTAGTTGTAGTTGTTGTTGTTGCTGTTGTTGTTGTTGTAGTTGTTATTGTTGTAGTTGTTGTTGTGGTTGTAGTTGTTGGTGTGTCGTTGTCGTTGTCGTTGTCGTTGTTGTTGTCGTTGTTGTCGTTGTTGTCGTTGTTGTCGTTGCTGTCGTTGTTGTCGTTGTTGTCGTTGCTGTCGTTGCTGTCGTTGCTTTCGTTGCTGTCGTTGCTGTCGTTGCTGTCGTTGTTGTCGTTGTTGCCGTTGTTGCCGTGGTTGTCGTTGTTGTCGTTGTTGTCGTTGTTGTCGTTGTTGTCGTTGTTGTCGTTGTTGTCGTTGTTGTCGTTGTTGTTATTGTAGTTGTTCTCGTTGTTGTCGTCGTTGTCGTCGTTGTCGTCGTTGTCGTCGTTGTTCTCGTTGTTGTTGTTGTTGTCGTTGTTGTCGTTGTTGTTGTTGTTGCTGTTGTTGTTGTAGTTGTAGTTGTTGTTGTAGTTGTTGTTGTTGTTGTAGTTGTAGTTGTAGTTGTAGTTGTAGTTGTAGTTGTAGTTGTAGTTGTAGTTGTTGTTGTTGTTGTAGTTGTAGTTGTAGTAGTAGTTGTAGTTGTAGGTGTAGTTGTAGTTGTAGTTGTAGTTGTAGTTGTTGTTGTAGTTGTTGTTGTAGTTGCAGTTGTAGTTGTAGTTGTAGTTGTAGTTGTAGTCGTATTTGTAGTTGTAGTTGTAGATGTAGTTGTAGTTGGTAGTTGTAGTTGGTAGTTGTAGTTGGTAGTTGGTAGTTGTAGTTGTAGTTGTAGTTGGTAGTTGTAGTTGGTAGTTGTAGTTGGTAGTTGTAGTTGGTAGTGGTAGTTGGTAGTTGTAGTTGGAAGTTGTAGTTGGTAGTTGTAGTTGTAGTTGTAGTTGTAGTTGATAGTTGTAGTTGGTAGTTGTAGTTGGTAGTTGTAGTTGGTAGTTGTAGTTGGTTGTTGTAGTTGGTAGTTGTAGTTGGTAGTTGTAGTTGGTAGTTGTAGTTGGTAGTTGCAGTTGGTAGCTGTAGTTGGTAGTTGTAGTTGGTAGTTGTAGTTGGTAGTTGTAGTTGGTAGTTGTAGTTGGTAGTTGTAGTTGGTAGTTGTAGTTGTTAGTTGTAGTTGGTAGTTGTAGTTCGTAGTTGTAGTTGGTAGTTGTAGTTGGTAGTTGTAGTTGTAGCTGTAGTTGATAGTTGTAGTTGGTAGTTGTAGTTGGTAGTTGTAGTTGGTAGTTGTAGTTGGTAGTTGTAGTTGGTAGTTGTAGTTGGTAGTTGTAGTTGGTAGTTGTAGTTGTAGTTGTAGTTGGTAGTTGTAGTTGGTAGTTGTAGTTGGTAGTTGCAGTTGGTAGTTGCAGTTGGTAGTTGCAGTTAGTAGTTGCAGTTGGTAGTTGTAGTTGGTAGTTGGTAGTTGTAGTTGGTAGTTGTAGTTGGTAGTTGTAGTTGGTAGTTGTAGTTTGTAGTTGTAGTTGGTAGTTGTAGTTGATAGTTGTAGTTGGTAGTTGTAGTTGGTAGTTGTAGTTGGTAGTTGTAGTTGGTAGTTGTAGTTGGTTTGTTGTAGTTGGTAGTTGTAGTTGGTAGTTGGTAGTTGTAGTTGGTAGTTGTAGCTGGCAGTTGTAGCTGGCAGTTGTAGCTGGCTGTTGTAGCTGGCAGTTGTAGCTGGCAGTTGTAGCTGGCAGTTGTAGCTGGTAGTTGTAGTTGGTAGTTGTAGTTGGTAGTTGTAGTTGTAGTTGTTGTAGTTGTAGTTGTAGATGTAGTTGTAGTTGTAGTTGGTAGTTGTAGTTGGTAGTTGTAGTTGGTAGTTGTAGTTGGTAGTTGTAGTTGGTAGTTGTAGTTGGTAGTTGTAAGTGGTAGTTGTAGTTGGTAGTTGTAGCTGGTAGTTGTAGCTGGTAGTTGTAGTTGGTAGTTGCAGTTGGTAGTTGTAGTTGGTAGTTGTAGTTGGTAGTTGTAGTTGGTAGTTGTAGTTGGTAGTTGTAGTTGGTAGTTGTAGTTGGTAGTTGTAGTTGGTAGTTGTAGTTGGTAGTTGCAGTTGGTAGCTGTAGTTGGTAGTTGTAGTTGGTAGTTGTAGTTGGTAGTTGTAGTTGGTAGTTGTAGTTGGTAGTTGTAGTTGTAGTTGTTGTTGTAGTTGTAGTTGTAGTTGTAGTTGTAGTTGTAGTTGTAGTTGTAGTTGTAGTTTGTAGTTGTAGTTGGTAGTTGTAGTTGGTTTGTTGTAGTTGGTAGTTGTAGTTGGTAGTTGTAGTTGGTAGTTGTAGTTGGTAGTTGTAGTTGGTAGTTGTAGTTGGTAGTTGTAGTTGGTAGTTGTAGTTGGTTTGTTGTAGTTGGTAGTTGCAGTTGGTAGTTGCAGTTGGTAGTTGCAGTTGGTAGTTGTAGTTGGTAGTTGTAGTTGGTAGTTGTAGATGGTAGTTGTAGTTGGTAGTTGCAGTTGGTAGTTGTAGTTGGTAGTTGTAGTTGGTAGTTGTAGTTGGTAGTTGTAGTTTGTAGTTGCAGTTGGTAGTTGTAGTTGGTAGTTGCAGTTGGTAGTTGCAGTTGGTAGTTGCAGTTGGTAGTTGCAGTTGGTAGTTGTAGTTGTAGTTGTAGTTGTAGTTGATAGTTGTAGTTGGTAGTTGTAGTTGGTAGTCGTAGTTGGTAGTTGTAGTTGGTAGTTGTAGTTGGTAGTTGTAGTTGGTAGTTGTAGTTGGCAGTTGTAGTTGGTAGTTGGTAGTTGTAGTTGTAGTTGTAGTTGGTAGTTGTAGTTGGTAGTTGTAGTTGGTAGTTGTAGTTGGTAGTTGCAGTTGGTAGTTGCAGTTGGTAGTTGCAGTTGGTAGTTGCAGTTGGTAGTTGTAGTTGTAGATGTAGTTGTAGTTGGTAGTTGTAGTTGGCAGTTGTAGTTGGTAGTTGGTAGTTGTAGTTGTAGTTGTAGTTGGTAGTTGTAGTTGGTAGTTGTAGTTGGTAGTTGTAGTTGGTAGTTGTAGTTGGTAGTTGTAGTTGGAAGTTGTAGTTGGTAGTTGTAGTTGTAGTTGTAGTTGTAGTTGATAGTTGTAGTTGGTAGTTGTAGTTGGTAGTCGTAGTTGATAGTTGTAGTTGGTAGTTGTAGTTGGTAGTTGTAGTTCGTAGTTGTAGTTGGTAGTTGTTGTTGGTAGTTGTAGTTGGTAGTTGTAGTTGGTTGTTGTAGATGGTAGTTGTAGTTGGTAGTTGTAGTTGGTAGTTGTAGTTGGTAGTTGTAGTTTGTAGTTGTAGTTGGTAGTTGTAGATGGTAGTTGTAGTTGGTAGTTGTAGTTGGTAGTTGTAGTTGGTAGTTGTAGTTGGTAGTTGTAGTTGTTAGTTGTAGTTGGTAGTTGTAGTTGGTAGTTGTAGTGGGTAGTTGTAGTTGGTAGTTGTAGTTGTAGCTGTAGTTGATAGTTGTAGTTGGTAGTTGTAGTTGGTAGTTGTAGTTGGTAGTTGTAGTTGGTAGTTGTAGTTGGTAGTTGTAGTTGGTAGTTGTAGTTGTAGTTGTAGTTGGTAGTTGTAGTTGGTAGTTGTAGTTGGTAGTTGGAGTTGGTAGTTGCAGTTGGTAGTTGCAGTTAGTAGTTGCAGTTGGTAGTTGTAGTTGGTAGTTGGTAGTTGTAGTTGGTAGTTGTAGTTGGTAGTTGTAGTTGGTAGTTGCAGTTGGTAGTTGCAGTTGGTAGCTGTAGTTTGTAGTTGTAGTTGGTAGTTGTAGTTGGTAGTTGTAGTTGGTAGTTGTAGTTGGTAGTTGTAGTTGGTAGTTGTAGTTGGTAGTTGTAGTTGGTAGTTGTAGCTGGTAGTTGTAGTTGGTAGTTGTAGTTGGTAGTTGTAGTTGGTAGATGTATTTGGTAGTTGTATTTGGTCGTTGGAGTTGGTAGTTGCAGTTGGTAGTTGCAGTTGGTAGTTGTAGTTGTTGTTGTAGTTGGTAGTTGTAGTTGTAGTTGTAGTTGTAGTTGTTGTTGTAGTTGGTAGTTGTAGTTGGTAGTTGTAGTTGGTAGTTGTAGTTGGTAGTTCTAGTTGGTTTGTTGTAGTTGGTAGTTGCAGTTGGTAGTTGCAGTTGGTAGTTGTAGTTCCAGTTGGTAGTTGTAGTTGTTGTTGTTTTTGTAGTTGTTGTTGTTGCAGTTGTTGTTGTTGTTGTAGTTGTTGTTGTTGTTGTAGTTGTTGTTGTTGTTGTAGTTGTAGTTGTAGTTGCAGTTGGTAGTTGTAATTGTAGTTGTTGTTGTAGTTGTAGTTGTAGTTGTAGTTGTAGTTGTAGTTGTAGTTGTAGTTGTAGTTGGTAGTTGTAGTTGGTAGTTGTAGTTGGTAGTTGTAGTCGGTAGCTGTAGTTGGTAGTTGTAGTTGGTACTTGTACTTGGTAGGTGTAGTTGGTAGTTGTAGTTGGTAGTTGTAGTTGGTAGTTGTAGTTGGTAGTTGCAGTTGGTAGTTGCAGTTGGTAGCTGTAGTTTGTAGTTGTAGTTGGTAGTTGTAGTTGGTAGTTGCAGTTGGTAGTTGCAGTTGGTAGCTGTAGTTTGTAGTTGTAGTTGGTAGTTGTAGCTGGTAGTTGTAGTTGGTAGTTGTAGTTGGTAGTTGTAGTTGGTAGATGTATTTGGTAGTTGTATTTGGTCGTTGGAGTTGGTAGTTGCAGTTGGTAGTTGCAGTTGGTAGTTGTAGTTGTTGTTGTAGTTGGTAGTTGTAGTTGTAGTTGTAGTTGTAGTTGTTGTTGTAGTTGGTAGTTGTAGTTGGTAGTTGTAGTTGGTAGTTGTAGTTGGTAGTTCTAGTTGGTTTGTTGTAGTTGGTAGTTGCAGTTGGTAGTTGCAGTTGGTAGTTGTAGTTCCAGTTGGTAGTTGTAGTTGTTGTTGTTTTTGTAGTTGTTGTTGTTGCAGTTGTTGTTGTTGTTGTAGTTGTAGTTGTTGTTGTAGTTGTAGTTGTAGTTGTAGTTGTAGTTGTAGTTGTAGTTGTAGTTGTAGTTTGTAGTTGTAGTTGGTAGTTGTAGTTGGTTTGTTGTAGTTGGTAGTTGTAGTTGGTAGTTGTAGTTGGTAGTTGTAGTTGGTAGTTGTAGTTGGTAGTTGTAGTTGGTAGTTGTAGTTGGTAGTTGTAGTTGGTTTGTTGTAGTTGGTAGTTGCAGTTGGTAGTTGCAGTTGGTAGTTGCAGTTGGTAGTTGTAGTTGGTAGTTGTAGTTGGTAGTTGTAGATGGTAGTTGTAGTTGGTAGTTGCAGTTGGTAGTTGTAGTTGGTAGTTGTAGTTGGTAGTTGTAGTTGGTAGTTGTAGTTTGTAGTTGCAGTTGGTAGTTGTAGTTGGTAGTTGCAGTTGGTAGTTGCAGTTGGTAGTTGCAGTTGGTAGTTGCAGTTGGTAGTTGTAGTTGTAGTTGTAGTTGTAGTTGATAGTTGTAGTTGGTAGTTGTAGTTGGTAGTCGTAGTTGGTAGTTGTAGTTGGTAGTTGTAGTTGGTAGTTGTAGTTGGTAGTTGTAGTTGGCAGTTGTAGTTGGTAGTTGGTAGTTGTAGTTGTAGTTGTAGTTGGTAGTTGTAGTTGGTAGTTGTAGTTGGTAGTTGTAGTTGGTAGTTGCAGTTGGTAGTTGCAGTTGGTAGTTGCAGTTGGTAGTTGCAGTTGGTAGTTGTAGTTGTAGATGTAGTTGTAGTTGGTAGTTGTAGTTGGCAGTTGTAGTTGGCAGTTGTAGTTGGTAGTTGGTAGTTGTAGTTGTAGTTGTAGTTGGTAGTTGTAGTTGGTAGTTGTAGTTGGTAGTTGTAGTTGGTAGTTGTAGTTGGTAGTTGTAGTTGGAAGTTGTAGTTGGTAGTTGTAGTTGTAGTTGTAGTTGTAGTTGTAGTTGATAGTTGTAGTTGGTAGTTGTAGTTGGTAGTCGTAGTTGATAGTTGTAGTTGGTAGTTGTAGTTGGTAGTTGTAGTTCGTAGTTGTAGTTGGTAGTTGTTGTTGGTAGTTGTAGTTGGTAGTTGTAGTTGGTTGTTGTAGATGGTAGTTGTAGTTGGTAGTTGTAGTTGGTAGTTGTAGTTGGTAGTTGTAGTTTGTAGTTGTAGTTGGTAGTTGTAGATGGTAGTTGTAGTTGGTAGTTGTAGTTGGTAGTTGTAGTTGGTAGTTGTAGTTGGTAGTTGTAGTTGTTAGTTGTAGTTGGTAGTTGTAGTTGGTAGTTGTTGTTGGTAGTTGTAGTTGGTAGTTGTAGTTGTAGCTGTAGTTGATAGTTGTAGTTGGTAGTTGTAGTTGGTAGTTGTAGTTGGTAGTTGTAGTTGGTAGTTGTAGTTGGTAGTTGTAGTTGTAGTTGTAGTTGGTAGTTGTAGTTGGTAGTTGTAGTTGGTAGTTGGAGTTGGTAGTTGCAGTTGGTAGTTGCAGTTAGTAGTTGCAGTTGGTAGTTGTAGTTGGTAGTTGGTAGTTGTAGTTGGTAGTTGTAGTTGGTAGTTGTAGTTGGTAGTTGCAGTTGGTAGTTGCAGTTGGTAGCTGTAGTTTGTAGTTGTAGTTGGTAGTTGTAGTTGGTAGTTGTAGTTGGTAGTTGTAGTTGGTAGTTGTAGTTGGTAGTTGTAGTTGGTAGTTGTAGTTGGTAGTTGTAGCTGGTAGTTGTAGTTGGTAGTTGTAGTTGGTAGTTGTAGTTGGTAGATGTATTTGGTAGTTGTATTTGGTCGTTGGAGTTGGTAGTTGCAGTTGGTAGTTGCAGTTGGTAGTTGTAGTTGTTGTTGTAGTTGGTAGTTGTAGTTGTAGTTGTAGTTGTAGTTGTTGTTGTAGTTGGTAGTTGTAGTTGGTAGTTGTAGTTGGTAGTTGTAGTTGGTAGTTCTAGTTGGTTTGTTGTAGTTGGTAGTTGCAGTTGGTAGTTGCAGTTGGTAGTTGTAGTTCCAGTTGGTAGTTGTAGTTGTTGTTGTTTTTGTAGTTGTTGTTGTTGCAGTTGTTGTTGTTGTTGTAGTTGTTGTTGTTGTTGTAGTTGTTGTTGTTGTTGTAGTTGTAGTTGTAGTTGCAGTTGGTAGTTGTAGTTGGTAGTTGTAATTGTAGTTGTTGTTGTAGTTGTAGTTGTAGTTGTAGTTGTAGTTGTAGTTGTAGTTGTAGTTGTAGTTGGTAGTTGTAGTTGGTAGTTGTAGTTGGTAGTTGTAGTTGGTAGCTGTAGTTGGTAGTTGTAGTTGGTACTTGTACTTGGTAGGTGTAGTTGGTAGTTGTAGTTGGTAGTTGTAGTTGGTAGTTGTAGTTGGTAGTTGTAGTTGGTAGTTGCAGTTGGTAGTTGCAGTTGGTAGCTGTAGTTTGTAGTTGTAGTTGGTAGTTGTAGTTGGTAGTTGTAGTTGGTAGTTGTAGTTGGTAGTTGTAGTTGGTAGTTGTAGTTGGTAGTTGTAGTTGGTAGTTGTAGCTGGTAGTTGTAGTTGGTAGTTGTAGTTGGTAGTTGCAGTTGGTAGTTGTAGTTGGTAGTTGTAGTTGGTAGTTGTAGTTGGTAGTTGTAGTTGGTAGTTGTAGTTGGTAGTTGTAGTTGGTAGTTGTAGTTGGTAGTTGTAGTTGGTAGTTGTAGTTGTAGTTGGTAGTTGTAGTTGGTAGTTGTAGTTGGTAGTTGTAGTTGGTAGTTGTAGTTGGTAGTTGTAGTTGGTAGTTGTAGTTGGTAGTTGTACTTGGTAGTTGTAGTTGGTAGTTGTAGTTGGTAGTTGTAGTTGGTAGTTGTAGTTGGTAGTTGCAGTTGGTAGTTGTAGGTGGTAGTTGTAGTTGGTAGTTGTAGTTGGTAGTTGTAGTTGGTAGTTGTAGTTGGTAGTTGTAGTTGGTAGTTGTAGTTGGTAGTTGTAGTTGGTAGTTGTAGGTGGTAGTTGTAGTTGGTAGTTGTAGTTGGTAGTTGTAGTTGGTAGTTGTAGTTGGTAGTTGTAGTTGGTAGTTGTAGTTGGTAGTTGTAGTTGGTAGTTGTAGTTGGTAGTTGTAGTTGTAGTTGTAGTTGGTAGTTGTAGTTGGTAGTTGTAGTTGGTAGTTGTTGTTGGTAGTTGTAGTTGGTAGTTGCAGTTGGTAGTTGTAGTTGGTAGTTGTAGATGGTAGTTGTAGTTGGTAGTTGTAGTTGGTAGTTGTAGCTGGCAGTTGTAGCTGGCAGTTGTAGCTGGCTGTTGTAGCTGGCAGTTGTAGCTGGCAGTTGTAGCTGGCAGTTGTAGCTGGTAGTTGTAGTTGGTAGTTGTAGTTGGTAGTTGTAGTTGGTAGTTGTAGTTGGTAGTTGTAGTTTGTAGTTGTAGTTGGTAGTTGTAGTTGGTAGATATATTTGGTAGTTGTAGTTGGTCGTTGGAGTTGGTAGTTGCAGTTGGTAGTTGCAGTTGGTAGTTGCAGTTGGTAGTTGTAGTTGTTGTTGTAGTTGGTAGTTGTAGTTGTAGTTGTAGTTGTAGTTGTAGTTGTTGTTGTAGTTGGTAGTTGTAGTTGGTAGTTGTAGTTGGTAGTTGTAGTTGGTAGTTGTAGTTGGTTTGTTGTAGTTGGTAGTTGCAGTTGGTAGTTGCAGTTGGTATTTGCAGTTGGTAGTTGTAGTTCCAGTTGGTAGTTGTAGTTGTTGTTTTTGTAGTTGTTGTTGTAGTTGTTGTTGTTGTTAGAGTTGTTGTTGTTGTTGTAGTTGTACTTGTAGTTGCAGTTGGTAGTTGTAGTTGGTAGTTGTAGTTGTAGTTGTTGTAGTTGTAGTTGTAGATGTAGTTGTAGTTGTAGTTGGTAGTTGTAGTTGGTAGTTGTAGTTGGTAGTTGTAGATGGTAGTTGTAGTTGGTAGTTGTAGTTGGTAGTTGTACTTGGTAGTTGTAGTTGGTAGTTGCAGTTGGTAGTTGTAGTTGGTAGTTGTAGATGGTAGTTGTAGTTGGTAGTTGTAGTTGGTAGTTGTAGCTGGCAGTTGTAGCTGGCAGTTGTAGCTGGCTGTTGTAGCTGGCAGTTGTAGCTGGCAGTTGTAGCTGGCAGTTGTAGCTTGCAGTTGTAGCTGGCAGCTGTAGCTGGCAGTTGTAACTGGCATTTGTAGCTGGCAGTTGTAGCTGGCAGTTGTAGCTGGCTGTTGTAGCTGGCAGTTGTAGCTGGCAGTTGTAGCTGGCAGTTGTAGCTGGCAGTTGTAGCTCGTAGCTGTAGTTGGTAGTTGTAGTTGGTAGTTGTAGTTGGTAGTTGTAGTTTGTAGTTGTAGTTGGTAGTTGTAGTTGGTAGTTGTAGTTGGTAGATGTATTTGGTAGTTGTAGTTGGTCGTTGGAGTTGGTAGTTGCAGTTGGTAGTCGCAGTTGGTAGTTGCAGTTTGTAGTTGCAGGTGGTAGTTGCAGTTGGTAGTTGTAGTTGGTAGTTGTAGTTGGTAGTTGTAGTTGGTAGTTGTAGTTGGTAGTTGTAGTTGGTAGTTGTAGTTGGTAGTTGTAGTTGGTAGTGGTAGTTGGTAGTTGTAGTTGTAGTTGTAGTTGTAGTTGTTGTTGTAGTTGTAGTTTAGTTGTAGTTGTAGTTGTAGTTGTAGTTGTAGTTGTAGTTGTAGTTGTAGTTGTAGTTGTAGTTGTAGTTGTTGTTGTTGCTGTTGTTGTTGTTGTAGTTGTTATTGTTGTAGTTGTTGTTGTGGTTGTAGTTGTTGGTGTGTCGTTGTCGTTGTCGTTGTCGTTGTTGTTGTCGTTGTTGTCGTTGTTGTCGTTGTTGTCGTTGCTGTCGTTGTTGTCGTTGTTGTCGTTGCTGTCGTTGCTGTCGTTGCTTTCGTTGCTGTCGTTGCTGTCGTTGTTGTCGTTGTTGTCGTTGTTGCCGTTGTTGCCGTGGTTGTCGTTGTTGTCGTTGTTGTCGTTGTTGTCGTTGTTGTCGTTGTTGTTATTGTAGTTGTTCTCGTTGTTGTCGTCGTTGTCGTCGTTGTCGTCGTTGTCGTCGTTGTTCTCGTTGTTGTTGTTGTTGTCGTTGTTGTCGTTGTTGTTGTTGTTGCTGTTGTTGTTGCTGTTGTTGTTGTAGTTGTAGTTGTTGTTGTAGTTGTTGTTGTTGTTGTAGTTGTAGTTGTAGTTGTAGTTGTAGTTGTAGTTGTAGTTGTAGTTGTTGTTGTTGTTGTAGTTGTAGTTGTAGTAGTAGTTGTAGTTGTAGGTGTAGTTGTAGTTGTAGTTGTAGTTGTAGTTGTTGTTGTAGTTGTTGTTGTAGTTGTAGTTGTAGTTGTAGTTGCAGTTGTAGTTGTAGTTGTAGTTGTAGTTGTAGTCGTAGTTGTAGTTGTAGTTGTAGTTGTAGATGTAGTTGTAGTTGGTAGTTGTAGTTGGTAGTTGTAGTTGGTAGTTGGTAGTTGTAGTTGGTAGTTGTAGTTGGTAGTTGTAGTTGGTAGTTGTAGTTGGTAGTTGTAGTTGGTAGTTGTAGTTGGTAGTTGTAGGTGGTAGTTGTAGTTGTAGTTGTAGTTGTAGTTGATAGTTGTAGTTGGTAGTTGTAGTTGGTAGTCGTAGTTGGTAGTTGTAGTTCGTAGTTGTAGTTGGTAGTTGTAGTTCGTAGTTGTAGTTGGTAGTTGTTGTTGGTAGTTGTAGTTGGTAGTTGTAGTTGGTAGTTGTAGTTGGTAGTTGTAGTTGGTAGTTGTAGTTGGTAGTTGTAGTTGGTAGTTGTAGTTTGTAGTTGTAGTTGGTAGTTGTAGATGGTAGTTGTAGTTGGTAGTTGTAGTTGGTAGTTGTAGTTGGTAGTTGTAGTTGGTAGTTGTAGTTGGTAGTTGTAGTTGGTAGTTGTCGTTGTTAGTTGTAGTTGGTAGTTGTAGTTGGTAGTTGTAGTTGATAGTTGTAGTTGTAGCTGTAGTTGATAGTTGTAGTTGGTAGTTGTAGTTGGTAGTTGTAGTTGGTAGTTGTAGTTGGTAGTTGTAGTTGGTAGTTGATAGTTGTAGTTGGTAGTTGCAGTTGGTAGTTGTAGTTGTTGTTGTAGTTGGTAGTTGTAGTTGTAGTTGTAGTTGTAGTTGTAGTTGTTGTTGTAGTTGGTAGTTGTAGTTGGTAGTTGTAGTTGGTAGTTCTAGTTGGTTTGTTGTAGTTGGTAGTTGCAGTTGGTAGTTGCAGTTGGTAGTTGTAGTTCCAGTTGGTGGTTGTAGTTGTTGTTGTTTTTGTAGTTGTTGTTGTTGCAGTTGTTGTTGTTGTTGTAGTTGTTGTTGTTGTTGTAGTTGTTGTTGTTGTTGTAGTTGTAGTTGTAGTTGCAGTTGGTAGTTGTAGTTGGTAGTTGTAGTAGGTAGTTGTAATTGTAGTTGTTGTTGTAGTTGTAGGTGTAGTTGTAGTTGTAGTTGTAGTTGTAGTTGTAGTTGGTAGTTGTAGTTGGTAGTTGTAGTTGGTAGTTGTAGTTGGTAGTTGTAGTTGGTAGTTGTAGTTGGTAATTGTAGTTGGTAGTTGTAGTTGGTAGTTGTAGTTGGTAGTTGTAGTTGGTAGTTGTAGTTGGTAGTTGTAGTTGGAAGTTGTAGTTGGTAGTTGTAGTTGTAGTTGTAGTTGTAGTTGATAGTTGTAGTTGGTAGTTGTAGTTGGTAGTCGTAGTTGATAGTTGTAGTTGGTAGTTGTAGTTGGTAGTTGTAGTTGGTAGTTGTAGTTGGTAGTTGTAGTTGGTAGTTGTAGCTGGTAGTTGTAGTTGGTAGTTGCAGTTGGTAGTTGTAGTTGGTAGTTGTAGTTGGTAGTTGTAGTTGTAGTTGTAGTTGTAGTTGGTAGTTGTAGTTGGTAGTTGTAGTTGGTAGTTGTAGTTGGTAGTTGTAGTTGGTAATTGTAGTTGGTAGTTGTAGTTGGTAGTTGTAGTTGGTAGTTGTAGTTGGTAGTTGTAGTTGGTAGTTGTAGTTGGAAGTTGTAGTTGGTAGTTGTAGTTGTAGTTGTAGTTGTAGTTGATAGTTGTAGTTGGTAGTTGTAGTTGGTAGTCGTAGTTGATAGTTGTAGTTGGTAGTTGTAGTTGGTAGTTGTAGTTCGTAGTTGTAGTTGGTAGTTGTTGTTGGTAGTTGTAGTTGGTAGTTGTAGTTGGTTGTTGTAGTTGGTAGTTGTAGTTGGTAGTTGTAGTTGGTAGTTGCAGTTGGTAGTTGCAGTTGGTAGCTGAAGTTGGTAGTTGCAGTTGGTATTTGCAGTTGGTAGTTGCAGTTGGTAGCTGAAATTGGTAGTTACAGTTGGTAGTTGCAGTCGGTAGTTGCAGTGGGTAGTTGCAGTTGGTAGTTGCAGTTGGTAGTTGCAGTTGGTAGTTGCAGTTGGTAGCTGTAGTTCGTAGTTGTAGTTGGTAGTTGTAGTTGGTAGTTGTAGTTGGTAGTTGTAGTTGGTATTTGTAGTTGGTAGTTGTAGTTGGTAGTTGTAGTTGGTAGTTGTAGTTGGTAGTTGTAGCTGGTAGTTGTAGTTGGTAGTTGTAGTTGGTAGTTGTAGCTGGCAGTTGTAGCTGGCAGTTGTAGCTGGCTGTTGTAGCTGGCAGTTGTAGCTGGCAGTTGTAGCTGGCAGTTGTAGCTGGTAGTTGTAGTTGGTAGTTGTTGTTGGTAGTTGTAGTTGGTAGTTGTAGTTGGTAGATGTATTTGGTAGTTGTAGTTGGTCGATGCAGTTGGTAGTTGCAGTTGGTAGCTGTAGTTCGTAGTTGTAGTTGGTAGTTGTAGTTGGTAGTTGTAGTTGGTAGTTGTAGTTGGTAGTTGTAGTTGGTAGTTGTAGTTGGTAGTTGTAGTTGGTAGTTGTAGTTGGTAGCTGTAGTTGGTAGTTGCAGTTGGTAGTTGCAGTTGGTAGTTGCAGTTGGTAGTTGCAGTTGGTAGTTGCAGTTGGTAGTTGCAGTTGGTAGTTGCAGTTAGCAGTTGCTGTTGGTAGTTGCAGTTGGTAGTTGCAGTTGGTAGTTGCAGTTGGTAGTTGCAGTTGGTAGTTGCAGCTGGTAGTTGCAGTTGGTAGTTGCAGTTGGTAGTTGTAGTTGGTAGTTGTAGTTGGTAGTTGTACTTGGTTTGTTGTAGTTGGTAGTTGAAGTTGGTAGTTGTAGATGGTAGTTGTAGTTGGTAGTTGTAGTTGGTAGTTGTAGTTGGTAGTTGTAGCTGGCTGTTGTAGCTGGCAGTTGTAGCTGGCAGTTGTAGCTTGCAGTTGTAGCTGGCAGTTGTAGCTGGCAGTTGTAGCTGGCAGTTGTAGCTGGCAGTTGTAGCTGGCAGTTGTAGCTGGCTGTTGTAGTTGGTAGTTGTAGTTGGTAGTTGTAGTTGGTAGTTGTAGCTGGTAGTTGTAGTTGGTAGTTGTAGTTGGTAGTTGTAGTTGGTAGTTGTAGTTGGTAGTTGTACTTGGTAGTTGTAGTTGGTAGTTGTAGTTGGTAGTTGTAGTTGGTAGTTGTAGTTGGTAGTTGTAGTTGGTAGTTGTAGTTGGTAGTTGTAGTTGGTAGTTGTAGTTGGTAGTTGTAGTTGGTAGTTGTAGTTGGTAGTTGTAGTTGGTAGTTGTAGTTGGTAGTTGTAGTTGGTAGTTGTAGTTGGTAGTTGCAGTTGGTAGTTGCAGTTGGTAGTTGCAGTTGGTAGTTGCAGTTGGTAGTTGCAGTTGGTAGTTGCAGTTGGTAGTTGTAGTTGGTAGTTGTAGATGGTAGTTGTAGTTGGTAGTTGTAGTTGGTAGTTGTAGCTGGCAGTTGTAGCTGGCAGTTGTAGCTGGCTGTTGTAGCTGGCAGTTGTAGCTGGCAGTTGTAGCTGGCAGTTGTAGCTGGTAGTTGTAGTTGGTAGTTGTAGTTGGTAGTTGTAGTTGGTAGTTGTAGTTGTAGTTGTTGTAGTTGTAGTTGTAGATGTAGTTGTAGTTGTAGTTGGTAGTTGTAGTTGGTAGTTGTAGTTGGTAGTTGTAGTTGGTAGTTGTAGTTGGTAGTTGTAGTTGGTAGTTGTAGTTGGTAGTTGTAGTTGGTAGTTGTAGTTGGTAGTTGTAGTTGGTAGTTGTAGTTGGTAGTTGTAGTTGGTAGTTGTAGTTGGTAGTTGTAGTTGGTAGTTGCAGTTGGTAGCTGTAGTTGGTAGTTGTAGTTGGTAGTTGTAGTTGGTAGTTGTAGTTGGTAGTTGTAGTTGGTAGTTGTAGTTGTAGTTGTTGTTGTAGTTGTAGTTGTAGTTGTAGTTGTAGTTGTAGTTGTAGTTGTAGTTTGTAGTTGTAGTTGGTAGTTGTAGTTGGTTTGTTGTAGTTGGTAGTTGTAGTTGGTAGTTGTAGTTGGTAGTTGTAGTTGGTAGTTGTAGTTGGTAGTTGTAGTTGGTAGTTGTAGTTGGTTTGTTGTAGTTGGTAGTTGCAGTTGGTAGTTGCAGTTGGTAGTTGCAGTTGGTAGTTGTAGTTGGTAGTTGTAGTTGGCAGTTGTAGATGGTAGTTGTAGTTGGTAGTTGCAGTTGGTAGTTGTAGTTGGTAGTTGTAGTTGGTAGTTGTAGTTGGTAGTTGTAGTTTGTAGTTGCAGTTGGTAGTTGTAGTTGGTAGTTGCAGTTGGTAGTTGCAGTTGGTAGTTGCAGTTGGTAGTTGCAGTTGGTACTTGCAGTTGGTAGTTGTAGTTGGTAGTTGTAGTTGGTAGTTGTAGTTGGTAGTTGTAGTTGGTAGTTGTAGTTGGTAGTTGAAGTTGGTAGTTGTAGCTGGCTGTTGTAGCTGGCAGTTGTAGCTGGCAGTTGTAGCTGGCAGTTGTAGCTTGCAGTTGTAGCTGGCAGTTGTAGCTGGCAGTTGTAACTGGCACTTGTAGCTGGCAGTTGTAGCTGGCAGTTGTAGCTGGCTGTTGTAGCTGGCAGTTGTAGCTGGCAGTTGTAGCTGGCAGTTGTAGCTGGCAGTTGTAGCTCGTAGTTGTAGTTGGTAGTTGTAGTTGGTAGTTGTAGTTGCTGGTTGTAGTTTGTAGTTGTAGTTGGTAGTTGTAGTTGGTAGATGTATTTGGTAGTTGTAGTTGGTCGTTGGAGTTGGTAGTTGCAGTTGGTAGTCGCAGTTGGTAGTTGCAGTTGGTAGTTGCAGGTGGTAGTTGCAGTTGGTAGTTGTAGTTGGTAGTTGTAGTTGGTAGTTGTAGTTGGTAGTTGTAGTTGGTAGTTGTAGTTGGTAGTTGTAGCTGGTAGTTGTAGTTGGTAGTTGTAGTTGGTAGTTGTAGTTGTAGTTGTAGTTGTAGTTGTTGTTGTAGTTGTAGTTGTAGTTGTTGTAGTTGTAGTTGTAGATGTAGTTGTAGTTGTAGTTGGTAGTTGTAGTTGGTAGTTGTAGTTGGTAGTTGTAGTTGGTAGTTGTAGTTGGTAGTTGTAGTTGGTAGTTGTAGTCGGTAGTTGCAGTGGGTAGTTGCAGTTGGTAGTTGCAGTTGGTAGTTGCAGTTGGTAGTTGCAGTTGGTAGCTGTAGTTCGTAGTTGTAGTTGGTAGTTGTAGTTGGTAGTTGTAGTTGGTAGTTGTAGTTGGCATTTGTAGTTGGTAGTTGTAGTTGGTAGTTGTAGCTGGTAGTTGTAGTTGGTAGTTGTAGTTGGTAGTTGTAGTTGGTAGATGTATTTGGTAGTTGTATTTGGTCGTTGGAGTTGGTAGTTGCAGTTGGTAGTTGCAGTTGGTAGTTGTAGTTGTTGTTGTAGTTGGTAGTTGTAGTTGTAGTTGTAGTTGTAGTTGTTGTTGTAGTTGGTAGTTGTAGTTGGTAGTTGTAGTTGGTAGTTGTAGTTGGTAGTTGTAGTTGGTAGTTGTAGTCGGTAGTTGCAGTGGGTAGTTGCAGTTGGTAGTTGCAGTTGGTAGTTGCAGTTGGTAGTTGCAGTTGGTAGCTGTAGTTCGTAGTTGTAGTTGGTAGTTGTAGTTGGTAGTTGTAGTTGGTAGTTGTAGTTGGCATTTGTAGTTGGTAGTTGTAGTTGGTAGTTGTAGCTGGTAGTTGTAGTTGGTAGTTGTAGTTGGTAGTTGTAGTTGTAGTTGTAGTTGTAGTTGTTGTTGTAGTTGTAGTTGTAGTTGTTGTAGTTGTAGTTGTAGATGTAGTTGTAGTTGTAGTTGGTAGTTGTAGTTGGTAGTTGTAGTTGGTAGTTGTAGTTGGTAGTTGTAGTTGGTAGTTGTAGTTGGTAGTTGTAGTCGGTAGTTGCAGTGGGTAGTTGCAGTTGGTAGTTGCAGTTGGTAGTTGCAGTTGGTAGTTGCAGTTGGTAGCTGTAGTTCGTAGTTGTAGTTGGTAGTTGTAGTTGGTAGTTGTAGTTGGTAGTTGTAGTTGGCATTTGTAGTTGGTAGTTGTAGTTGGTAGTTGTAGCTGGTAGTTGTAGTTGGTAGTTGTAGTTGGTAGTTGTAGTTGGTAGATGTATTTGGTAGTTGTATTTGGTCGTTGGAGTTGGTAGTTGCAGTTGGTAGTTGCAGTTGGTAGTTGTAGTTGTTGTTGTAGTTGGTAGTTGTAGTTGTAGTTGTAGTTGTAGTTGTTGTTGTAGTT
This sequence comes from Andrena hattorfiana, assembly GCA_944738655.2. Classification (NCBI taxonomy): domain Eukaryota; kingdom Metazoa; phylum Arthropoda; class Insecta; order Hymenoptera; family Andrenidae; genus Andrena; species Andrena hattorfiana. The sequence continues at coordinate 46,492,196 of OX122890.1, read as the reverse complement.
GGTAGTTGTAGTTGGTAGTTGTAGTTGGTAGTTGTAGTTGGTAGTTCTAGTTGGTTTGTTGTAGTTGGTAGTTGCAGTTGGTAGTTGCAGTTGGTAGTTGTAGTTCCAGTTGGTAGTTGTAGTTGTTGTTGTTTTTGTAGTTGTTGTTGTTGCAGTTGTTGTTGTTGTTGTAGTTGTTGTTGTTGTTGTAGTTGTTGTTGTTGTTGTAGTTGTAGTTGTAGTTGCAGTTGGTAGTTGTAATTGTAGTTGTTGTTGTAGTTGTAGTTGTAGTTGTAGTTGTAGTTGTAGTTGTAGTTGTAGTTGTAGTTGTAGTTGGTAGTTGTAGTTGGTAGTTGTAGTTGGTAGTTGTAGTCGGTAGCTGTAGTTGGTAGTTGTAGTTGGTACTTGTACTTGGTAGGTGTAGTTGGTAGTTGTAGTTGGTAGTTGTAGTTGGTAGTTGTAGTTGGTAGTTGCAGTTGGTAGTTGCAGTTGGTAGCTGTAGTTTGTAGTTGTAGTTGGTAGTTGTAGTTGGTAGTTGCAGTTGGTAGTTGCAGTTGGTAGCTGTAGTTTGTAGTTGTAGTTGGTAGTTGTAGCTGGTAGTTGTAGTTGGTAGTTGTAGTTGGTAGTTGTAGTTGGTAGATGTATTTGGTAGTTGTATTTGGTCGTTGGAGTTGGTAGTTGCAGTTGGTAGTTGCAGTTGGTAGTTGTAGTTGTTGTTGTAGTTGGTAGTTGTAGTTGTAGTTGTAGTTGTAGTTGTTGTTGTAGTTGGTAGTTGTAGTTGGTAGTTGTAGTTGGTAGTTGTAGTTGGTAGTTCTAGTTGGTTTGTTGTAGTTGGTAGTTGCAGTTGGTAGTTGCAGTTGGTAGTTGTACTTCCAGTTGGTAGTTGTAGTTGTTGTTGTTTTTGTAGTTGTTGTTGTTGCAGTTGTTGTTGTTGTTGTAGTTGTAGTTGTTGTTGTAGTTGTAGTTGTAGTTGTAGTTGTAGTTGTAGTTGTAGTTGTAGTTTGTAGTTGTAGTTGGTAGTTGTAGTTGGTTTGTTGTAGTTGGTAGTTGTAGTTGGTAGTTGTAGTTGGTAGTTGTAGTTGGTAGTTGTAGTTGGTAGTTGTAGTTGGTAGTTGTAGTTGGTAGTTGTAGTTGGTTTGTTGTAGTTGGTAGTTGCAGTTGGTAGTTGCAGTTGGTAGTTGCAGTTGGTAGTTGTAGTTGGTAGTTGTAGTTGGTAGTTGTAGATGGTAGTTGTAGTTGGTAGTTGCAGTTGGTAGTTGTAGTTGGTAGTTGTAGTTGGTAGTTGTAGTTGGTAGTTGTAGTTTGTAGTTGCAGTTGGTAGTTGTAGTTGGTAGTTGCAGTTGGTAGTTGCAGTTGGTAGTTGCAGTTGGTAGTTGCAGTTGGTAGTTGTAGTTGTAGTTGTAGTTGTAGTTGATAGTTGTAGTTGGTAGTTGTAGTTGGTAGTCGTAGTTGGTAGTTGTAGTTGGTAGTTGTAGTTGGTAGTTGTAGTTGGTAGTTGTAGTTGGCAGTTGTAGTTGGTAGTTGGTAGTTGTAGTTGTAGTTGTAGTTGGTAGTTGTAGTTGGTAGTTGTAGTTGGTAGTTGTAGTTGGTAGTTGCAGTTGGTAGTTGCAGTTGGTAGTTGCAGTTGGTAGTTGCAGTTGGTAGTTGTAGTTGTAGATGTAGTTGTAGTTGGTAGTTGTAGTTGGCAGTTGTAGTTGGTAGTTGGTAGTTGTAGTTGTAGTTGTAGTTGGTAGTTGTAGTTGGTAGTTGTAGTTGGTAGTTGTAGTTGGTAGTTGTATATGGTAGTTGTAGTTGGAAGTTGTAGTTGGTAGTTGTAGTTGTAGTTGTAGTTGTAGTTGATAGTTGTAGTTGGTAGTTGTAGTTGGTAGTCGTAGTTGATAGTTGTAGTTGGTAGTTGTAGTTGGTAGTTGTAGTTCGTAGTTGTAGTTGGTAGTTGTTGTTGGTAGTTGTAGTTGGTAGTTGTAGTTGGTTGTTGTAGATGGTAGTTGTAGTTGGTAGTTGTAGTTGGTAGTTGTAGTTGGTAGTTGTAGTTTGTAGTTGTAGTTGGTAGTTGTAGATGGTAGTTGTAGTTGGTAGTTGTAGTTGGTAGTTGTAGTTGGTAGTTGTAGTTGGTAGTTGTAGTTGTTAGTTGTAGTTGGTAGTTGTAGTTGGTAGTTGTAGTTGGTAGTTGTAGTTGGTAGTTGTAGTTGTAGCTGTAGTTGATAGTTGTAGTTGGTAGTTGTAGTTGGTAGTTGTAGTTGGTAGTTGTAGTTGGTAGTTGTAGTTGGTAGTTGTAGTTGTAGTTGTAGTTGGTAGTTGTAGTTGGTAGTTGTAGTTGGTAGTTGGAGTTGGTAGTTGCAGTTGGTAGTTGCAGTTAGTAGTTGCAGTTGGTAGTTGTAGTTGGTAGTTGGTAGTTGTAGTTGGTAGTTGTAGTTGGTAGTTGTAGTTGGTAGTTGCAGTTGGTAGTTGCAGTTGGTAGCTGTAGTTTGTAGTTGTAGTTGGTAGTTGTAGTTGGTAGTTGTAGTTGGTAGTTGTAGTTGGTAGTTGTAGTTGGTAGTTGTAGTTGGTAGTTGTAGTTGGTAGTTGTAGCTGGTAGTTGTAGTTGGTAGTTGTAGTTGGTAGTTGTAGTTGGTAGATGTATTTGGTAGTTGTATTTGGTCGTTGGAGTTGGTAGTTGCAGTTGGTAGTTGCAGTTGGTAGTTGTAGTTGTTGTTGTAGTTGGTAGTTGTAGTTGTAGTTGTAGTTGTAGTTGTTGTTGTAGTTGGTAGTTGTAGTTGGTAGTTGTAGTTGGTAGTTGTAGTTGGTAGTTCTAGTTGGTTTGTTGTAGTTGGTAGTTGCAGTTGGTAGTTGCAGTTGGTAGTTGTAGTTCCAGTTGGTAGTTGTAGTTGTTGTTGTTTTTGTAGTTGTTGTTGTTGCAGTTGTTGTTGTTGTTGTAGTTGTTGTTGTTGTTGTAGTTGTTGTTGTTGTTGTAGTTGTAGTTGTAGTTGCAGTTGGTAGTTGTAGTTGGTAGTTGTAATTGTAGTTGTTGTTGTAGTTGTAGTTGTAGTTGTAGTTGTAGTTGTAGTTGTAGTTGTAGTTGTAGTTGGTAGTTGTAGTTGGTAGTTGTAGTTGGTAGTTGTAGTTGGTAGCTGTAGTTGGTAGTTGTAGTTGGTACTTGTACTTGGTAGGTGTAGTTGGTAGTTGTAGTTGGTAGTTGTAGTTGGTAGTTGTAGTTGGTAGTTGTAGTTGGTAGTTGCAGTTGGTAGTTGCAGTTGGTAGCTGTAGTTTGTAGTTGTAGTTGGTAGTTGTAGTTGGTAGTTGTAGTTGGTAGTTGTAGTTGGTAGTTGTAGTTGGTAGTTGTAGTTGGTAGTTGTAGTTGGTAGTTGTAGCTGGTAGTTGTAGTTGGTAGTTGTAGTTGGTAGTTGCAGTTGGTAGTTGTAGTTGGTAGTTGTAGTTGGTAGTTGTAGTTGGTAGTTGTAGTTGGTAGTTGTAGTTGGTAGTTGTAGTTGGTAGTTGTAGTTGGTAGTTGTAGTTGGTAGTTGTAGTTGTAGTTGGTAGTTGTAGTTGGTAGTTGTAGTTGGTAGTTGTAGTTGGTAGTTGTAGTTGGTAGTTGTAGTTGGTAGTTGTACTTGGTAGTTGTAGTTGGTAGTTGTAGTTGGTAGTTGTAGTTGGTAGTTGTAGTTGGTAGTTGCAGTTGGTAGTTGTAGGTGGTAGTTGTAGTTGGTAGTTGTAGTTGGTAGTTGTAGTTGGTAGTTGTAGTTGGTAGTTGTAGTTGGTAGTTGTAGTTGGTAGTTGTAGGTGGTAGTTGTAGTTGGTAGTTGTAGTTGGTAGTTGTAGTTGGTAGTTGTAGTTGGTAGTTGTAGTTGGTAGTTGTAGTTGGTAGTTGTAGTTGGTAGTTGTAGTTGGTAGTTGTAGTTGTAGTTGTAGTTGGTAGTTGTAGTTGGTAGTTGTAGTTGGTAGTTGTTGTTGGTAGTTGTAGTTGGTAGTTGCAGTTGGTAGTTGTAGTTGGTAGTTGTAGATGGTAGTTGTAGTTGGTAGTTGTAGTTGGTAGTTGTAGCTGGCAGTTGTAGCTGGCAGTTGTAGCTGGCTGTTGTAGCTGGCAGTTGTAGCTGGCAGTTGTAGCTGGCAGTTGTAGCTGGTAGTTGTAGTTGGTAGTTGTAGTTGGTAGTTGTAGTTGGTAGTTGTAGTTGGTAGTTGTAGTTTGTAGTTGTAGTTGGTAGTTGTAGTTGGTAGATATATTTGGTAGTTGTAGTTGGTCGTTGGAGTTGGTAGTTGCAGTTGGTAGTTGCAGTTGGTAGTTGCAGTTGGTAGTTGTAGTTGTTGTTGTAGTTGGTAGTTGTAGTTGTAGTTGTAGTTGTAGTTGTAGTTGTTGTTGTAGTTGGTAGTTGTAGTTGGTAGTTGTAGTTGGTAGTTGTAGTTGGTAGTTGTAGTTGGTTTGTTGTAGTTGGTAGTTGCAGTTGGTAGTTGCAGTTGGTATTTGCAGTTGGTAGTTGTAGTTCCAGTTGGTAGTTGTAGTTGTTGTTTTTGTAGTTGTTGTTGTAGTTGTTGTTGTTGTTAGAGTTGTTGTTGTTGTTGTAGTTGTACTTGTAGTTGCAGTTGGTAGTTGTAGTTGGTAGTTGTAGTTGTAGTTGTTGTAGTTGTAGTTGTAGATGTAGTTGTAGTTGTAGTTGGTAGTTGTAGTTGGTAGTTGTAGTTGGTAGTTGTAGATGGTAGTTGTAGTTGGTAGTTGTAGTTGGTAGTTGTACTTGGTAGTTGTAGTTGGTAGTTGCAGTTGGTAGTTGTAGTTGGTAGTTGTAGATGGTAGTTGTAGTTGGTAGTTGTAGTTGGTAGTTGTAGCTGGCAGTTGTAGCTGGCAGTTGTAGCTGGCTGTTGTAGCTGGCAGTTGTAGCTGGCAGTTGTAGCTGGCAGTTGTAGCTTGCAGTTGTAGCTGGCAGCTGTAGCTGGCAGTTGTAACTGGCATTTGTAGCTGGCAGTTGTAGCTGGCAGTTGTAGCTGGCTGTTGTAGCTGGCAGTTGTAGCTGGCAGTTGTAGCTGGCAGTTGTAGCTGGCAGTTGTAGCTCGTAGCTGTAGTTGGTAGTTGTAGTTGGTAGTTGTAGTTGGTAGTTGTAGTTTGTAGTTGTAGTTGGTAGTTGTAGTTGGTAGTTGTAGTTGGTAGATGTATTTGGTAGTTGTAGTTGGTCGTTGGAGTTGGTAGTTGCAGTTGGTAGTCGCAGTTGGTAGTTGCAGTTTGTAGTTGCAGGTGGTAGTTGCAGTTGGTAGTTGTAGTTGGTAGTTGTAGTTGGTAGTTGTAGTTGGTAGTTGTAGTTGGTAGTTGTAGTTGGTAGTTGTAGTTGGTAGTTGTAGTTGGTAGTGGTAGTTGGTAGTTGTAGTTGTAGTTGTAGTTGTAGTTGTTGTTGTAGTTGTAGTTTAGTTGTAGTTGTAGTTGTAGTTGTAGTTGTAGTTGTAGTTGTAGTTGTAGTTGTAGTTGTAGTTGTAGTTGTTGTTGTTGCTGTTGTTGTTGTTGTAGTTGTTATTGTTGTAGTTGTTGTTGTGGTTGTAGTTGTTGGTGTGTCGTTGTCGTTGTCGTTGTCGTTGTTGTTGTCGTTGTTGTCGTTGTTGTCGTTGTTGTCGTTGTTGTCGTTGCTGTCGTTGTTGTCGTTGTTGTCGTTGCTGTCGTTGCTGTCGTTGCTTTCGTTGCTGTCGTTGCTGTCGTTGTTGTCGTTGTTGTCGTTGTTGCCGTTGTTGCCGTGGTTGTCGTTGTTGTCGTTGTTGTCGTTGTTGTCGTTGTTGTCGTTGTTGTTATTGTAGTTGTTCTCGTTGTTGTCGTCGTTGTCGTCGTTGTCGTCGTTGTCGTCGTTGTTCTCGTTGTTGTTGTTGTTGTCGTTGTTGTCGTTGTTGTTGTTGTTGCTGTTGTTGTTGCTGTTGTTGTTGTAGTTGTAGTTGTTGTTGTAGTTGTTGTTGTTGTTGTAGTTGTAGTTGTAGTTGTAGTTGTAGTTGTAGTTGTAGTTGTAGTTGTTGTTGTTGTTGTAGTTGTAGTTGTAGTAGTAGTTGTAGTTGTAGGTGTAGTTGTAGTTGTAGTTGTAGTTGTAGTTGTTGTTGTAGTTGTTGTTGTAGTTGTAGTTGTAGTTGTAGTTGCAGTTGTAGTTGTAGTTGTAGTTGTAGTTGTAGTCGTAGTTGTAGTTGTAGTTGTAGTTGTAGATGTAGTTGTAGTTGGTAGTTGTAGTTGGTAGTTGTAGTTGGTAGTTGGTAGTTGTAGTTGGTAGTTGTAGTTGGTAGTTGTAGTTGGTAGTTGTAGTTGGTAGTTGTAGTTGGTAGTTGTAGTTGGTAGTTGTAGGTGGTAGTTGTAGTTGTAGTTGTAGTTGTAGTTGATAGTTGTAGTTGGTAGTTGTAGTTGGTAGTCGTAGTTGGTAGTTGTAGTTCGTAGTTGTAGTTGGTAGTTGTAGTTCGTAGTTGTAGTTGGTAGTTGTTGTTGGTAGTTGTAGTTGGTAGTTGTAGTTGGTAGTTGTAGTTGGTAGTTGTAGTTGGTGGTTGTAGTTGGTAGTTGTAGTTGGTAGTTGTAGTTTGTAGTTGTAGTTGGTAGTTGTAGATGGTAGTTGTAGTTGGTAGTTGTAGTTGGTAGTTGTAGTTGGTAGTTGTAGTTGGTAGTTGTAGTTGGTAGTTGTAGTTGGTAGTTGTCGTTGTTAGTTGTAGTTGGTAGTTGTAGTTGGTAGTTGTAGTTGATAGTTGTAGTTGTAGCTGTAGTTGATAGTTGTAGTTGGTAGTTGTAGTTGGTAGTTGTAGTTGGTAGTTGTAGTTGGTAGTTGTAGTTGGTAGTTGATAGTTGTAGTTGGTAGTTGCAGTTGGTAGTTGTAGTTGTTGTTGTAGTTGGTAGTTGTAGTTGTAGTTGTAGTTGTAGTTGTAGTTGTAGTTGTTGTTGTAGTTGGTAGTTGTAGTTGGTAGTTGTAGTTGGTAGTTCTAGTTGGTTTGTTGTAGTTGGTAGTTGCAGTTGGTAGTTGCAGTTGGTAGTTGTAGTTCCAGTTGGTGGTTGTAGTTGTTGTTGTTTTTGTAGTTGTTGTTGTTGCAGTTGTTGTTGTTGTTGTAGTTGTTGTTGTTGTTGTAGTTGTTGTTGTTGTTGTAGTTGTAGTTGTAGTTGCAGTTGGTAGTTGTAGTTGGTAGTTGTAGTAGGTAGTTGTAATTGTAGTTGTTGTTGTAGTTGTAGGTGTAGTTGTAGTTGTAGTTGTAGTTGTAGTTGTAGTTGGTAGTTGTAGTTGGTAGTTGTAGTTGGTAGTTGTAGTTGGTAGTTGTAGTTGGTAGTTGTAGTTGGTAATTGTAGTTGGTAGTTGTAGTTGGTAGTTGTAGTTGGTAGTTGTAGTTGGTAGTTGTAGTTGGTAGTTGTAGTTGGAAGTTGTAGTTGGTAGTTGTAGTTGTAGTTGTAGTTGTAGTTGATAGTTGTAGTTGGTAGTTGTAGTTGGTAGTCGTAGTTGATAGTTGTAGTTGGTAGTTGTAGTTGGTAGTTGTAGTTGGTAGTTGTAGTTGGTAGTTGTAGTTGGTAGTTGTAGCTGGTAGTTGTAGTTGGTAGTTGCAGTTGGTAGTTGTAGTTGGTAGTTGTAGTTGGTAGTTGTAGTTGTAGTTGTAGTTGTAGTTGGTAGTTGTAGTTGGTAGTTGTAGTTGGTAGTTGTAGTTGGTAGTTGTAGTTGGTAATTGTAGTTGGTAGTTGTAGTTGGTAGTTGTAGTTGGTAGTTGTAGTTGGTAGTTGTAGTTGGTAGTTGTAGTTGGAAGTTGTAGTTGGTAGTTGTAGTTGTAGTTGTAGTTGTAGTTGATAGTTGTAGTTGGTAGTTGTAGTTGGTAGTCGTAGTTGATAGTTGTAGTTGGTAGTTGTAGTTGGTAGTTGTAGTTCGTAGTTGTAGTTGGTAGTTGTTGTTGGTAGTTGTAGTTGGTAGTTGTAGTTGGTTGTTGTAGTTGGTAGTTGTAGTTGGTAGTTGTAGTTGGTAGTTGCAGTTGGTAGTGGCAGTTGGTAGCTGAAGTTGGTAGTTGCAGTTGGTATTTGCAGTTGGTAGTTGCAGTTGGTAGCTGAAATTGGTAGTTACAGTTGGTAGTTGCAGTCGGTAGTTGCAGTGGGTAGTTGCAGTTGGTAGTTGCAGTTGGTAGTTGCAGTTGGTAGCTGTAGTTCGTAGTTGTAGTTGGTAGTTGTAGTTGGTAGTTGTAGTTGGTAGTTGTAGTTGGTATTTGTAGTTGGTAGTTGTAGTTGGTAGTTGTAGTTGGTAGTTGTAGTTGGTAGTTGTAGCTGGTAGTTGTAGTTGGTAGTTGTAGTTGGTAGTTGTAGCTGGCAGTTGTAGCTGGCAGTTGTAGCTGGCTGTTGTAGCTGGCAGTTGTAGCTGGCAGTTGTAGCTGGCAGTTGTAGCTGGTAGTTGTAGTTGGTAGTTGTTGTTGGTAGTTGTAGTTGGTAGTTGTAGTTGGTAGATGTATTTGGTAGTTGTAGTTGGTCGATGCAGTTGGTAGTTGCAGTTGGTAGCTGTAGTTCGTAGTTGTAGTTGGTAGTTGTAGTTGGTAGTTGTAGTTGGTAGTTGTAGTTGGTAGTTGTAGTTGGTAGTTGTAGTTGGTAGTTGTAGTTGGTAGTTGTAGTTGGTAGCTGTAGTTGGTAGTTGCAGTTGGTAGTTGCAGTTGGTAGTTGCAGTTGGTAGTTGCAGTTGGTAGTTGCAGTTGGTAGTTGCAGTTGGTAGTTGCAGTTAGCAGTTGCTGTTGGTAGTTGCAGTTGGTAGTTGCAGTTGGTAGTTGCAGTTGGTAGTTGCAGTTGGTAGTTGCAGCTGGTAGTTGCAGTTGGTAGTTGCAGTTGGTAGTTGTAGTTGGTAGTTGTAGTTGGTAGTTGTACTTGGTTTGTTGTAGTTGGTAGTTGAAGTTGGTAGTTGTAGATGGTAGTTGTAGTTGGTAGTTGTAGTTGGTAGTTGTAGTTGGTAGTTGTAGCTGGCTGTTGTAGCTGGCAGTTGTAGCTGGCAGTTGTAGCTTGCAGTTGTAGCTGGCAGTTGTAGCTGGCAGTTGTAGCTGGCAGTTGTAGCTGGCAGTTGTAGCTGGCAGTTGTAGCTGGCTGTTGTAGTTGGTAGTTGTAGTTGGTAGTTGTAGTTGGTAGTTGTAGCTGGTAGTTGTAGTTGGTAGTTGTAGTTGGTAGTTGTAGTTGGTAGTTGTAGTTGGTAGTTGTACTTGGTAGTTGTAGTTGGTAGTTGAAGTTGGTAGTTGTAGTTGGTAGTTGTAGTTGGTAGTTGTAGTTGGTAGTTGTAGTTGGTAGTTGTAGTTGGTAGTTGTAGTTGGTAGTTGTAGTTGGTAGTTGTAGTTGGTAGTTGTAGTTGGTAGTTGTAGTTGGTAGTTGTAGTTGGTAGTTGTAGTTGGTAGTTGTAGTTGGTAGTTGCAGTTGGTAGTTGCAGTTGGTAGTTGCAGTTGGTAGTTGCAGTTGGTAGTTGCAGTTGGTAGTTGTAGTTGGTAGTTGTAGATGGTAGTTGTAGTTGGTAGTTGTAGTTGGTAGTTGTAGCTGGCAGTTGTAGCTGGCAGTTGTAGCTGGCTGTTGTAGCTGGCAGTTGTAGCTGGCAGTTGTAGCTGGCAGTTGTAGCTGGTAGTTGTAGTTGGTAGTTGTAGTTGGTAGTTGTAGTTGTAGTTGTTGTAGTTGTAGTTGTAGATGTAGTTGTAGTTGTAGTTGGTAGTTGTAGTTGGTAGTTGTAGTTGGTAGTTGTAGTTGGTAGTTGTAGTTGGTAGTTGTAGTTGGTAGTTGTAGTTGGTAGTTGTAGTTGGTAGTTGTAGTTGGTAGTTGTAGTTGGTAGTTGTAGTTGGTAGTTGTAGTTGGTAGTTGTAGTTGGTAGTTGTAGTTGGTAGTTGCAGTTGGTAGCTGTAGTTGGTAGTTGTAGTTGGTAGTTGTAGTTGGTAGTTGTAGTTGGTAGTTGTAGTTGGTAGTTGTAGTTGTAGTTGTTGTTGTAGTTGTAGTTGTAGTTGTAGTTGTAGTTGTAGTTGTAGTTGTAGTTTGTAGTTGTAGTTGGTAGTTGTAGTTGGTTTGTTGTAGTTGGTAGTTGTAGTTGGTAGTTGTAGTTGGTAGTTGTAGTTGGTAGTTGTAGTTGGTAGTTGTAGTTGGTAGTTGTAGTTGGTTTGTTGTAGTTGGTAGTTGCAGTTGGTAGTTGCAGTTGGTAGTTGCAGTTGGTAGTTGTAGTTGGTAGTTGTAGTTGGTAGTTGTAGATGGTAGTTGTAGTTGGTAGTTGCAGTTGGTAGTTGTAGTTGGTAGTTGTAGTTGGTAGTTGTAGTTGGTAGTTGTAGTTTGTAGTTGCAGTTGGTAGTTGTAGTTGGTAGTTGCAGTTGGTAGTTGCAGTTGGTAGTTGCAGTTGGTAGTTGCAGTTGGTACTTGCAGTTGGTAGTTGTAGTTGGTAGTTGTAGTTGGTAGTTGTAGTTGGTAGTTGTAGTTGGTAGTTGTAGTTGGTAGTTGAAGTTGGTAGTTGTAGCTGGCTGTTGTAGCTGGCAGTTGTAGCTGGCAGTTGTAGCTGGCAGTTGTAGCTTGCAGTTGTAGCTGGCAGTTGTAGCTGGCAGTTGTAACTGGCACTTGTAGCTGGCAGTTGTAGCTGGCAGTTGTAGCTGGCTGTTGTAGCTGGCAGTTGTAGCTGGCAGTTGTAGCTGGCAGTTGTAGCTGGCAGTTGTAGCTCGTAGTTGTAGTTGGTAGTTGTAGTTGGTAGTTGTAGTTGCTGGTTGTAGTTTGTAGTTGTAGTTGGTAGTTGTAGTTGGTAGATGTATTTGGTAGTTGTAGTTGGTCGTTGGAGTTGGTAGTTGCAGTTGGTAGTCGCAGTTGGTAGTTGCAGTTGGTAGTTGCAGGTGGTAGTTGCAGTTGGTAGTTGTAGTTGGTAGTTGTAGTTGGTAGTTGTAGTTGGTAGTTGTAGTTGGTAGTTGTAGTTGGTAGTTGTAGCTGGTAGTTGTAGTTGGTAGTGGTAGTTGGTAGTTGTAGTTGTAGTTGTAGTTGTAGTTGTTGTTGTAGTTGTAGTTGTAGTTGTAGTTGTAGTTGTAGTTGTAGTTGTAGTTGTAGTTGTAGTTGTAGTTGTAGTTGTAGTTGTAGTTGTAGTTGTAGTTGTAGTTGTAGTTGTAGTTGTAGTTGTAGTTGTAGTTGTAGTTGTAGTTGTAGTTGTAGTTGTAGTTGTAGTTGTAGTTGTTGTTGTTGCTGTTGTTGTTGTTGTAGTTGTTATTGTTGTAGTTGTTGTTGTGGTTGTAGTTGTTGGTGTGTCGTTGTCGTTGTCGTTGTCGTGAGTTGTTGTCGTTGTTGTCGTTGTTGTCGTTGTTGCCGTTGCTGTCGTTGTTGTCGTTGTTGTCGTTGCTGTCGTTGCTGTCGTTGCTTTCGTTGCTGTCGTTGCTGTCGTTGCTGTCGTTGTTGTCGTTGTTGCCGTTGTTGCCGTGGTTGTCGTTGTTGTCGTTGTTGTCGTTGTTGTCGTTGTTGTCGTTGTTGTCGTTGTTGTCGTTGTTGTCGTTGTTGTCGTTGTTGTTATTGTAGTTGTTCTCGTTGTTGTCGTCGTTGTCGTCGTTGTCGTCGTTGTTCTCGTTGTTGTTGTTGTTGTCGTTGTTGTCGTTGTTGTTGTTGTTGCTGTTGTTGTTGTAGTTGTAGTTGTTGTTGTAGTTGTTGTTGTTGTTGTAGTTGTAGTTGTAGTTGTAGTTGTAGTTGTAGTTGTAGTTGTAGTTGTTGTTGTTGTTGTAGTTGTAGTTGTAGTAGTAGTTGTAGTTGTAGGTGTAGTTGTAGTTGTAGTTGTAGTTGTAGTTGTTGTTGTAGTTGTTGTTGTAGTTGCAGTTGTAGTTGTAGTTGTAGTTGTAGTTGTAGTCGTATTTGTAGTTGTAGTTGTAGATGTAGTTGTAGTTGGTAGTTGTAGTTGGTAGTTGTAGTTGGTAGTTGGTAGTTGTAGTTGTAGTTGTAGTTGGTAGTTGTAGTTGGTAGTTGTAGTTGGTAGTTGTAGTTGGTAGTTGTAGTTGGTAGTTGTAGTTGGTAGTTGTAGTTGGAAGTTGTAGTTGGTAGTTGTAGTTGTAGTTGTAGTTGTAGTTGATAGTTGTAGTTGGTAGTTGTAGTTGGTAGTCGTAGTTGATAGTTGTAGTTGGTAGTTGTAGTTGGTAGTTGTAGTTCGTAGTTGTAGTTGGTAGTTGTAGTTGGTAGTTGTAGTTGGTAGTTGTAGTTGGTTGTTGTAGTTGGTAGTTGTAGTTGGTAGTTGTAGTTGGTAGTTGTAGTTGGTAGTTGCAGTTGGTAGCTGTAGTTGGTAGTTGTAGTTGGTAGTTGTAGTTGGTAGTTGTAGTTGGTAGTTGTAGTTGGTAGTTGTAGTTGGTAGTTGTAGTTGTTAGTTGTAGTTGGTAGTTGTAGTTGGTAGTTGTAGTTGGTAGTTGTAGTTGGTAGTTGTAGTTGTAGCTGTAGTTGATAGTTGTAGTTGGTAGTTGTAGTTGGTAGTTGTAGTTGGTAGTTGTAGTTGGTAGTTGTAGTTGGTAGTTGTAGTTGGTAGTTGTAGTTGGTAGTTGTAGTTGTAGTTGTAGTTGGTAGTTGTAGTTGGTAGTTGTAGTTGGTAGTTGGAGTTGGTAGTTGCAGTTGGTAGTTGCAGTTAGTAGTTGCAGTTGGTAGTTGTAGTTGGTAGTTGGTAGTTGTAGTTGGTAGTTGTAGTTGGTAGTTGTAGTTTGTAGTTGTAGTTGGTAGTTGTAGTTGATAGTTGTAGTTGGTAGTTGTAGTTGGTAGTTGTAGTTGGTAGTTGTAGTTGGTAGTTGTAGTTGGTAGTTGTAGTTGGTTTGTTGTAGTTGGTAGTTGTAGTTGGTAGTTGGTAGTTGTAGTTGGTAGTTGTAGCTGGCAGTTGTAGCTGGCAGTTGTAGCTGGCTGTTGTAGCTGGCAGTTGTAGCTGGCAGTTGTAGCTGGCAGTTGTAGCTGGTAGTTGTAGTTGGTAGTTGTAGTTGGTAGTTGTAGTTGTAGTTGTTGTAGTTGTAGTTGTAGATGTAGTTGTAGTTGTAGTTGGTAGTTGTAGTTGGTAGTTGTAGTTGGTAGTTGTAGTTGGTAGTTGTAGTTGGTAGTTGTAGTTGGTAGTTGTAGTTGGTAGTTGTAGTTGGTAGTTGTAGCTGGTAGTTGTAGCTGGTAGTTGTAGTTGGTAGTTGCAGTTGGTAGTTGTAGTTGGTAGTTGTAGTTGGTAGTTGTAGTTGGTAGTTGTAGTTGGTAGTTGTAGTTGGTAGTTGTAGTTGGTAGTTGTAGTTGGTAGTTGTAGTTAGTAGTTGCAGTTGGTAGCTGTAGTTGGTAGTTGTAGTTGGTAGTTGTAGTTGGTAGTTGTAGTTGGTAGTTGTAGTTGGTAGTTGTAGTTGTAGTTGTTGTTGTAGTTGTAGTTGTAGTTGTAGTTGTAGTTGTAGTTGTAGTTGTAGTTGTAGTTTGTAGTTGTAGTTGGTAGTTGTAGTTGGTTTGTTGTAGTTGGTAGTTGTAGTTGGTAGTTGTAGTTGGTAGTTGTAGTTGGTAGTTGTAGTTGGTAGTTGTAGTTGGTAGTTGTAGTTGGTAGTTGTAGTTGGTTTGTTGTAGTTGGTAGTTGCAGTTGGTAGTTGCAGTTGGTAGTTGCAGTTGGTAGTTGTAGTTGGTAGTTGTAGTTGGTAGTTGTAGATGGTAGTTGTAGTTGGTAGTTGCAGTTGGTAGTTGTAGTTGGTAGTTGTAGTTGGTAGTTGTAGTTGGTAGTTGTAGTTTGTAGTTGCAGTTGGTAGTTGTAGTTGGTAGTTGCAGTTGGTAGTTGCAGTTGGTAGTTGCAGTTGGTAGTTGCAGTTGGTACTTGCAGTTGGTAGTTGTAGTTGGTAGTTGTAGTTGGTAGTTGTAGTTGGTAGTTGTAGTTGGTAGCTGTAGTTGGTAGTTGTAGTTGGTAGTTGAAGTTGGTAGTTGTAGCTGGCTGTTGTAGCTGGCAGTTGTAGCTGGCAGTTGTAGCTGGCAGTTGTAGCTTGCAGTTGTAGCTGGCAGTTGTAGCTGGCAGTTGTAACTGGCATTTGTAGCTGGCAGTTGTAGCTGGCAGTTGTAGCTGGCTGTTGTAGCTGGCAGTTGTAGCTGGCAGTTGTAGCTGGCAGTTGTAGCTCGTAGTTGTAGTTGGTAGTTGTAGTTGGTAGTTGTAGTTGCTGGTTGTAGTTTGTAGTTGTAGTTGGTAGTTGTAGTTGGTAGTTGTAGTTGGCAGATGTATTTGGTAGTTGTAGTTGGTCGTTGGAGTTGGTAGTTGCAGTTGGTAGTCGCAGTTGGTAGTTGCAGTTGGTAGTTGCAGGTGGTAGTTGCAGTTGGTAGTTGTAGTTGGTAGTTGTAGTTGGTAGTTGTAGTTGGTAGTTGTAGTTGGTAGTTGTAGTTGGTAGTTGTAGCTGGTAGTTGTAGTTGGTAGTTGTAGTTGGTAGTTGTAGTTGTAGTTGTAGTTGTAGTTGTTGTTGTAGTTGTAGTTGTAGTTGTAGTTGTAGTTGTAGCTGTAGCTGTAGTTGTAGTTGTAGTTGTAGTTGTAGTTGTAGTTGTAGTTGTAGTTGTAGTTGTAGTTGTAGTTGTAGTTGTAGTTGTAGTTGTAGTTGTAGTTGTAGTTGTAGTTGTAGTTGCAGTTGTAGTTGTAGTTGTAGTTGTTGTTGTTGCTGTTGTTGTTGTTGTAGTTGTTATTGTTGTAGTTGTTGTTGTGGTTGTAGTTGTTGGTGTGTCGTTGTCGTTGTCGTTGTCGTTGTTGTTGTCGTTGTTGTCGTTGTTGTCGTTGTTGTCGTTGCTGTCGTTGTTGTCGTTGTTGTCGTTGCTGTCGTTGCTGTCGTTGCTTTCGTTGCTGTCGTTGCTGTCGTTGCTGTCGTTGTTGTCGTTGTTGCCGTTGTTGCCGTGGTTGTCGTTGTTGTCGTTGTTGTCGTTGTTGTCGTTGTTGTCGTTGTTGTCGTTGTTGTCGTTGTTGTTATTGTAGTTGTTCTCGTTGTTGTCGTCGTTGTCGTCGTTGTCGTCGTTGTCGTCGTTGTTCTCGTTGTTGTTGTTGTTGTCGTTGTTGTCGTTGTTGTTGTTGTTGCTGTTGTTGTTGTAGTTGTAGTTGTTGTTGTAGTTGTTGTTGTTGTTGTAGTTGTAGTTGTAGTTGTAGTTGTAGTTGTAGTTGTAGTTGTTGTTGTTGTTGTAGTTGTAGTTGTAGTAGTAGTTGTAGTTGTAGTTGTAGTTGTAGTTGTAGTTGTAGTTGTAGTTGTAGTTGTAGTTGTAGTTGTAGTTGTAGTTGTTGTTGTTGCTGTTGTTGTTGTTGTAGTTGTTATTGTTGTAGTTGTTGTTGTGGTTGTAGTTGTTGGTGTGTCGTTGTCGTTGTCGTTGTCGTTGTTGTTGTCGTTGTTGTCGTTGTTGTCGTTGTTGTCGTTGCTGTCGTTGTTGTCGTTGTTGTCGTTGCTGTCGTTGCTGTCGTTGCTTTCGTTGCTGTCGTTGCTGTCGTTGCTGTCGTTGTTGTCGTTGTTGCCGTTGTTGCCGTGGTTGTCGTTGTTGTCGTTGTTGTCGTTGTTGTCGTTGTTGTCGTTGTTGTCGTTGTTGTCGTTGTTGTCGTTGTTGTTATTGTAGTTGTTCTCGTTGTTGTCGTCGTTGTCGTCGTTGTCGTCGTTGTCGTCGTTGTTCTCGTTGTTGTTGTTGTTGTCGTTGTTGTCGTTGTTGTTGTTGTTGCTGTTGTTGTTGTAGTTGTAGTTGTTGTTGTAGTTGTTGTTGTTGTTGTAGTTGTAGTTGTAGTTGTAGTTGTAGTTGTAGTTGTAGTTGTAGTTGTTGTTGTTGTTGTAGTTGTAGTTGTAGTAGTAGTTGTAGTTGTAGGTGTAGTTGTAGTTGTAGTTGTAGTTGTAGTTGTTGTTGTAGTTGTTGTTGTAGTTGCAGTTGTAGTTGTAGTTGTAGTTGTAGTTGTAGTCGTATTTGTAGTTGTAGTTGTAGATGTAGTTGTAGTTGGTAGTTGTAGTTGGTAGTTGTAGTTGGTAGTTGGTAGTTGTAGTTGTAGTTGTAGTTGGTAGTTGTAGTTGGTAGTTGTAGTTGGTAGTTGTAGTTGGTAGTGGTAGTTGGTAGTTGTAGTTGGAAGTTGTAGTTGGTAGTTGTAGTTGTAGTTGTAGTTGTAGTTGATAGTTGTAGTTGGTAGTTGTAGTTGGTAGTTGTAGTTGGTAGTTGTAGTTGGTTGTTGTAGTTGGTAGTTGTAGTTGGTAGTTGTAGTTGGTAGTTGTAGTTGGTAGTTGCAGTTGGTAGCTGTAGTTGGTAGTTGTAGTTGGTAGTTGTAGTTGGTAGTTGTAGTTGGTAGTTGTAGTTGGTAGTTGTAGTTGGTAGTTGTAGTTGTTAGTTGTAGTTGGTAGTTGTAGTTGGTAGTTGTAGTTGGTAGTTGTAGTTGGTAGTTGTAGTTGTAGCTGTAGTTGATAGTTGTAGTTGGTAGTTGTAGTTGGTAGTTGTAGTTGGTAGTTGTAGTTGGTAGTTGTAGTTGGTAGTTGTAGTTGGTAGTTGTAGTTGGTAGTTGTAGTTGTAGTTGTAGTTGGTAGTTGTAGTTGGTAGTTGTAGTTGGTAGTTGGAGTTGGTAGTTGCAGTTGGTAGTTGCAGTTAGTAGTTGCAGTTGGTAGTTGTAGTTGGTAGTTGGTAGTTGTAGTTGGTAGTTGTAGTTGGTAGTTGTAGTTGGTAGTTGTAGTTTGTAGTTGTAGTTGGTAGTTGTAGTTGATAGTTGTAGTTGGTAGTTGTAGTTGGTAGTTGTAGTTGGTAGTTGTAGTTGGTAGTTGTAGTTGGTTTGTTGTAGTTGGTAGTTGTAGTTGGTAGTTGGTAGTTGTAGTTGGTAGTTGTAGCTGGCAGTTGTAGCTGGCAGTTGTAGCTGGCTGTTGTAGCTGGCAGTTGTAGCTGGCAGTTGTAGCTGGCAGTTGTAGCTGGTAGTTGTAGTTGGTAGTTGTAGTTGGTAGTTGTAGTTGTAGTTGTTGTAGTTGTAGTTGTAGATGTAGTTGTAGTTGTAGTTGTAGTTGGTAGTTGTAGTTGGTAGTTGTAGTTGGTAGTTGTAGTTGGTAGTTGTAGTTGGTAGTTGTAGTTGGTAGTTGTAGTTGGAGTTGGTAGTTGCAGTTGGTAGTTGCAGTTAGTAGTTGCAGTTGGTAGTTGTAGTTGGTAGTTGGTAGTTGTAGTTGGTAGTTGTAGTTGGTAGTTGTAGTTGGTAGTTGTAGTTTGTAGTTGTAGTTGGTAGTTGTAGTTGATAGTTGTAGTTGGTAGTTGTAGTTGGTAGTTGTAGTTGGTAGTTGTAGTTGGTAGTTGTAGTTGGTAGTTGTAGTTGGTTTGTTGTAGTTGGTAGTTGTAGTTGGTAGTTGGTAGTTGTAGTTGGTAGTTGTAGCTGGCAGTTGTAGCTGGCAGTTGTAGCTGGCTGTTGTAGCTGGCAGTTGTAGCTGGCAGTTGTAGCTGGCAGTTGTAGCTGGTAGTTGTAGTTGGTAGTTGTAGTTGGTAGTTGTAGTTGTAGTTGTTGTAGTTGTAGTTGTAGATGTAGTTGTAGTTGTAGTTGGTAGTTGTAGTTGGTAGTTGTAGTTGGTAGTTGTAGTTGGTAGTTGTAGTTGGTAGTTGTAGTTGGTAGTTGTAGTTGGTAGTTGTAGTTGGTAGTTGTAGCTGGTAGTTGTAGCTGGTAGTTGTAGTTGGTAGTTGCAGTTGGTAGTTGTAGTTGGTAGTTGTAGTTGGTAGTTGTAGTTGGTAGTTGTAGTTGGTAGTTGTAGTTGGTAGTTGTAGTTGGTAGTTGTAGTTGGTAGTTGTAGTTGGTAGTTGTAGTTAGTAGTTGCAGTTGGTAGCTGTAGTTGGTAGTTGTAGTTGGTAGTTGTAGTTGGTAGTTGTAGTTGGTAGTTGTAGTTGGTAGTTGTAGTTGTAGTTGTTGTTGTAGTTGTAGTTGTAGTTGTAGTTGTAGTTGTAGTTGTAGTTGTAGTTGTAGTTTGTAGTTGTAGTTGGTAGTTGTAGTTGGTTTGTTGTAGTTGGTAGTTGTAGTTGGTAGTTGTAGTTGGTAGTTGTAGTTGGTAGTTGTAGTTGGTAGTTGTAGTTGGTAGTTGTAGTTGGTAGTTGTAGTTGGTTTGTTGTAGTTGGTAGTTGCAGTTGGTAGTTGCAGTTGGTAGTTGCAGTTGGTAGTTGTAGTTGGTAGTTGTAGTTGGTAGTTGTAGATGGTAGTTGTAGTTGGTAGTTGCAGTTGGTAGTTGTAGTTGGTAGTTGTAGTTGGTAGTTGTAGTTGGTAGTTGTAGTTTGTAGTTGCAGTTGGTAGTTGTAGTTGGTATTTGCAGTTGGTAGTTGCAGTTGGTAGTTGCAGTTGGTAGTTGCAGTTGGTACTTGCAGTTGGTAGTTGTAGTTGGTAGTTGTAGTTGGTAGTTGTAGTTGGTAGTTGTAGTTGGTAGTTGTAGTTGGTAGTTGTAGTTGGTAGTTGAAGTTGGTAGTTGTAGCTGGCTGTTGTAGCTGGCAGTTGTAGCTGGCAGTTGTAGCTGGCAGTTGTAGCTTGCAGTTGTAGCTGGCAGTTGTAGCTGGCAGTTGTAACTGGCATTTGTAGCTGGCAGTTGTAGCTGGCAGTTGTAGCTGGCTGTTGTAGCTGGCAGTTGTAGCTGGCAGTTGTAGCTGGCAGATGTAGCTGGCAGTTGTAGCTCGTAGTTGTAGTTGGTAGTTGTAGTTGGTAGTTGTAGTTGCTGGTTGTAGTTTGTAGTTGTAGTTGGTAGTTGTAGTTGGTAGTTGTAGTTGGCAGATGTATTTGGTAGTTGTAGTTGGTCGTTGGAGTTGGTAGTTGCAGTTGGTAGTCGCAGTTGGTAGTTGCAGTTGGTAGTTGCAGGTGGTAGTTGCAGTTGGTAGTTGTAGTTGGTAGTTGTAGTTGGTAGTTGTAGTTGGTAGTTGTAGTTGGTAGTTGTAGTTGGTAGTTGTAGCTGGTAGTTGTAGTTGGTAGTTGTAGTTGGTAGTTGTAGTTGTAGTTGTAGTTGTAGTTGTTGTTGTAGTTGTAGTTGTAGTTGTAGTTGTAGTTGTAGCTGTAGCTGTAGTTGTAGTTGTAGTTGTAGTTGTAGTTGTAGTTGTAGTTGTAGTTGTAGTTGTAGTTGTAGTTGTAGTTGTAGTTGTAGTTGTAGTTGTAGTTGTAGTTGTAGTTGTAGTTGTAGTTGTAGTTGTAGTTGTTGTTGTTGCTGTTGTTGTTGTTGTAGTTGTTATTGTTGTAGTTGTTGTTGTGGTTGTAGTTGTTGGTGTGTCGTTGTCGTTGTCGTTGTCGTTGTTGTTGTCGTTGTTGTCGTTGTTGTCGTTGTTGTCGTTGCTGTCGTTGTTGTCGTTGTTGTCGTTGCTGTCGTTGCTGTCGTTGCTTTCGTTGCTGTCGTTGCTGTCGTTGCTGTCGTTGTTGTCGTTGTTGCCGTTGTTGCCGTGGTTGTCGTTGTTGTCGTTGTTGTCGTTGTTGTCGTTGTTGTCGTTGTTGTCGTTGTTGTCGTTGTTGTTATTGTAGTTGTTCTCGTTGTTGTCGTCGTTGTCGTCGTTGTCGTCGTTGTCGTCGTTGTTCTCGTTGTTGTTGTTGTTGTCGTTGTTGTCGTTGTTGTTGTTGTTGCTGTTGTTGTTGTAGTTGTAGTTGTTGTTGTAGTTGTTGTTGTTGTTGTAGTTGTAGTTGTAGTTGTAGTTGTAGTTGTAGTTGTAGTTGTAGTTGTTGTTGTTGTTGTAGTTGTAGTTGTAGTAGTAGTTGTAGTTGTAGTTGTAGTTGTAGTTGTAGTTGTAGTTGTAGTTGTAGTTGTAGTTGTAGTTGTAGTTGTAGTTGTTGTTGTTGCTGTTGTTGTTGTTGTAGTTGTTATTGTTGTAGTTGTTGTTGTGGTTGTAGTTGTTGGTGTGTCGTTGTCGTTGTCGTTGTCGTTGTTGTTGTCGTTGTTGTCGTTGTTGTCGTTGTTGTCGTTGCTGTCGTTGTTGTCGTTGTTGTCGTTGCTGTCGTTGCTGTCGTTGCTTTCGTTGCTGTCGTTGCTGTCGTTGCTGTCGTTGTTGTCGTTGTTGCCGTTGTTGCCGTGGTTGTCGTTGTTGTCGTTGTTGTCGTTGTTGTCGTTGTTGTCGTTGTTGTCGTTGTTGTCGTTGTTGTCGTTGTTGTTATTGTAGTTGTTCTCGCTGTTGTCGTCGTTGTCGTCGTTGTCGTCGTTGTCGTCGTTGTTCTCGTTGTTGTTGTTGTTGTCGTTGTTGTCGTTGTTGTTGTTGTTGCTGTTGTTGTTGTAGTTGTAGTTGTTGTTGTAGTTGTTGTTGTTGTTGTAGTTGTAGTTGTAGTTGTAGTTGTAGTTGTAGTTGTAGTTGTAGTTGTTGTTGTTGTTGTAGTTGTAGTTGTAGTAGTAGTTGTAGTTGTAGGTGTAGTTGTAGTTGTAGTTGTAGTTGTAGTTGTTGTTGTAGTTGTTGTTGTAGTTGCAGTTGTAGTTGTAGTTGTAGTTGTAGTTGTAGTCGTATTTGTAGTTGTAGTTGTAGATGTAGTTGTAGTTGGTAGTTGTAGTTGGTAGTTGTAGTTGGTAGTTGGTAGTTGTAGTTGTAGTTGTAGTTGGTAGTTGTAGTTGGTAGTTGTAGTTGGTAGTTGTAGTTGGTAGTGGTAGTTGGTAGTTGTGGTTGGAAGTTGTAGTTGGTAGTCGTAGTTGATAGTTGTAGTTGGTAGTTGTAGTTGGTAGGTGTAGTTCGTAGTTGTAGTTGGTAGTTGTTGTTGGTAGTTGTAGTTGGTAGTTGTAGTTGGTTGTTGTAGTTGGTAGTTGTAGTTGGTAGTTGGAGTTGGTAGTTGCAGTTGGTAGTTGCAGTTAGTAGTTGCAGTTGGTAGTTGTAGTTGGTAGTTGGTAGTTGTAGTTGGTAGTTGTAGTTGGTAGTTGTAGTTGGTAGTTGTAGTTTGTAGTTGTAGTTGGTAGTTGTAGTTGATAGTTGTAGTTGGTAGTTGTAGTTGGTAGTTGTAGTTGGTAGTTGTAGTTGGTAGTTGTAGTTGGTTTGTTGTAGTTGGTAGTTGTAGTTGGTAGTTGGTAGTTGTAGTTGGTAGTTGTAGCTGGCAGTTGTAGCTGGCAGTTGTAGCTGGCTGTTGTAGCTGGCAGTTGTAGCTGGCAGTTGTAGCTGGCAGTTGTAGCTGGTAGTTGTAGTTGGTAGTTGTAGTTGGTAGTTGTAGTTGTAGTTGTTGTAGTTGTAGTTGTAGATGTAGTTGTAGTTGTAGTTGTAGTTGGTAGTTGTAGTTGGTAGTTGTAGTTGGTAGTTGTAGTTGGTAGTTGTAGTTGGTAGTTGTAGTTGGTAGTTGTAGTTGGAGTTGGTAGTTGCAGTTGGTAGTTGCAGTTAGTAGTTGCAGTTGGTAGTTGTAGTTGGTAGTTGGTAGTTGTAGTTGGTAGTTGTAGTTGGTAGTTGTAGTTGGTAGTTGTAGTTTGTAGTTGTAGTTGGTAGTTGTAGTTGATAGTTGTAGTTGGTAGTTGTAGTTGGTAGTTGTAGTTGGTAGTTGTAGTTGGTAGTTGTAGTTGGTAGTTGTAGTTGGTTTGTTGTAGTTAGTAGTTGTAGTTGGTAGTTGGTAGTTGTAGTTGGTAGTTGTAGCTGGCAGTTGTAGCTGGCAGTTGTAGCTGGCTGTTGTAGCTGGCAGTTGTAGCTGGCAGTTGTAGCTGGCAGTTGTAGCTGGTAGTTGTAGTTGGTAGTTGTAGTTGGTAGTTGTAGTTGTAGTTGTTGTTGTTGTAGTTGTAGATGTAGTTGTAGTTGTAGTTGGTAGTTGTAGTTGGTAGTTGTAGTTGGTAGTTGTAGTTGGTAGTTGTAGTTGGTAGTTGTAGTTGGTAGTTGTAGTTGGTAGTTGTAGTTGGTAGTTGTAGCTGGTAGTTGTAGCTGGTAGTTGTAGTTGGTAGTTGCAGTTGGTAGTTGTAGTTGGTAGTTGTAGTTGGTAGTTGTAGTTGGTAGTTGTAGTTGGTAGTTGTAGTTGGTAGTTGTAGTTGGTAGTTGTAGTTGGTAGTTGTAGTTGGTAGTTGTAGTTAGTAGTTGCAGTTGGTAGCTGTAGTTGGTAGTTGTAGTTGGTAGTTGTAGTTGGTAGTTGTAGTTGGTAGTTGTAGTTGGTAGTTGTAGTTGTAGTTGTTGTTGTAGTTGTAGTTGTAGTTGTAGTTGTAGTTGTAGTTGTAGTTGTAGTTGTAGTTTGTAGTTGTAGTTGGTAGTTGTAGTTGGTTTGTTGTAGTTGGTAGTTGTAGTTGGTAGTTGTAGTTGGTAGTTGTAGTTGGTAGTTGTAGTTGGTAGTTGTAGTTGGTAGTTGTAGTTGGTAGTTGTAGTTGGTTTGTTGTAGTTGGTAGTTGCAGTTGGTAGTTGCAGTTGGTAGTTGCAGTTGGTAGTTGTAGTTGGTAGTTGTAGTTGGTAGTTGTAGATGGTAGTTGTAGTTGGTAGTTGCAGTTGGTAGTTGTAGTTGGTAGTTGTAGTTGGTAGTTGTAGTTGGTAGTTGTAGTTTGTAGTTGCAGTTGGTAGTTGTAGTTGGTAGTTGCAGTTGGTAGTTGCAGTTGGTAGTTGCAGTTGGTAGTTGCAGTTGGTACTTGCAGTTGGTAGTTGTAGTTGGTAGTTGTAGTTGGTAGTTGTAGTTGGTAGTTGTAGTTGGTAGTTGTAGTTGGTAGTTGTAGTTGGTAGTTGAAGTTGGTAGTTGTAGCTGGCTGTTGTAGCTGGCAGTTGTAGCTGGCAGTTGTAGCTGGCAGTTGTAGCTTGCAGTTGTAGCTGGCAGTTGTAGCTGGCAGTTGTAACTGGCATTTGTGGCTGGCAGTTGTAGCTGGCAGTTGTAGCTGGCTGTTGTAGCTGGCAGTTGTAGCTGGCAGTTGTAGCTGGCAGTTGTAGCTGGCAGTTGTAGCTCGTAGTTGTAGTTGGTAGTTGTAGTTGGTAGTTGTAGTTGCTGGTTGTAGTTTGTAGTTGTAGTTGGTAGTTGTAGTTGGTAGTTGTAGTTGGCAGATGTATTTGGTAGTTGTAGTTGGTCGTTGGAGTTGGTAGTTGCAGTTGGTAGTCGCAGTTGGTAGTTGCAGTTGGTAGTTGCAGGTGGTAGTTGCAGTTGGTAGTTGTAGTTGGTAGTTGTAGTTGGTAGTTGTAGTTGGTAGTTGTAGTTGGTAGTTGTAGTTGGTAGTTGTAGCTGGTAGTTGTAGTTGGTAGTTGTAGTTGGTAGTTGTAGTTGTAGTTGTAGTTGTAGTTGTAGTTGTTGTTGTAGTTGTAGTTGTAGTTGTAGTTGTAGTTGTAGCTGTAGCTGTAGTTGTAGTTGTAGTTGTAGTTGTAGTTGTAGTTGTAGTTGTAGTTGTAGTTGTAGTTGTAGTTGTAGTTGTAGTTGTAGTTGTAGTTGTAGTTGTAGTTGTAGTTGTAGTTGTAGTTGTAGTTGTAGTTGTTGTTGTTGCTGTTGTTGTTGTTGTAGTTGTTATTGTTGTAGTTGTTGTTGTGGTTGTAGTTGTTGGTGTGTCGTTGTCGTTGTCGTTGTCGTTGTTGTTGTCGTTGTTGTCGTTGTTGTCGTTGTTGTCGTTGCTGTCGTTGTTGTCGTTGTTGTCGTTGCTGTCGTTGCTGTCGTTGCTTTCGTTGCTGTCGTTGCTGTCGTTGCTGTCGTTGTTGTCGTTGTTGCCGTTGTTGCCGTGGTTGTCGTTGTTGTCGTTGTTGTCGTTGTTGTCGTTGTTGTCGTTGTTGTCGTTGTTGTCGTTGTTGTTATTGTAGTTGTTCTCGTTGTTGTCGTCGTTGTCGTCGTTGTCGTCGTTGTCGTCGTTGTTCTCGTTGTTGTTGTTGTTGTCGTTGTTGTCGCTGTTGTTGTTGTTGCTGTTGTTGTTGTAGTTGTAGTTGTTGTTGTAGTTGTTGTTGTTGTTGTAGTTGTAGTTGTAGTTGTAGTTGTAGTTGTAGTTGTAGTTGTAGTTGTTGTTGTTGTTGTAGTTGTAGTTGTAGTAGTAGTTGTAGTTGTAGTTGTAGTTGTAGTTGTAGTTGTAGTTGTAGTTGTAGTTGTAGTTGTAGTTGTAGTTGTAGTTGTTGTTGTTGCTGTTGTTGTTGTTGTAGTTGTTATTGTTGTAGTTGTTGTTGTGGTTGTAGTTGTTGGTGTGTCGTTGTCGTTGTCGTTGTTGTTGTCGTTGTTGTCGTTGTTGTCGTTGTTGTCGTTGCTGTCGTTGTTGTCGTTGTTGTCGTTGCTGTCGTTGCTGTCGTTGCTTTCGTTGCTGTCGTTGCTGTCGTTGCTGTCGTTGTTGTCGTTGTTGCCGTTGTTGCCGTGGTTGTCGTTGTTGTCGTTGTTGTCGTTGTTGTCGTTGTTGTCGTTGTTGTCGTTGTTGTCGTTGTTGTCGTTGTTGTTATTGTAGTTGTTCTCGTTGTTGTCGTCGTTGTCGTCGTTGTCGTCGTTGTCGTCGTTGTTCTCGTTGTTGTTGTTGTTGTCGTTGTTGTCGTTGTTGTTGTTGTTGCTGTTGTTGTTGTAGTTGTAGTTGTTGTTGTAGTTGTTGTTGTTGTTGTAGTTGTAGTTGTAGTTGTAGTTGTAGTTGTAGTTGTAGTTGTAGTTGTTGTTGTTGTTGTAGTTGTAGTTGTAGTAGTAGTTGTAGTTGTAGGTGTAGTTGTAGTTGTAGTTGTAGTTGTAGTTGTTGTTGTAGTTGTTGTTGTAGTTGCAGTTGTAGTTGTAGTTGTAGTTGTAGTTGTAGTCGTATTTGTAGTTGTAGTTGTAGATGTAGTTGTAGTTGGTAGTTGTAGTTGGTAGTTGTAGTTGGTAGTTAGTAGTTGTAGTTGTAGTTGTAGTTGGTAGTTGTAGTTGGTAGTTGTAGTTGGTAGTTGTAGTTGGTAGTGGTAGTTGGTAGTTGTAGTTGGAAGTTGTAGTTGGTAGTTGTAGTTGTAGTTGTAGTTGTAGTTGATAGTTGTAGTTGGTAGTTGTAGTTGGTAGTTGTAGTTGGTAGTTGTAGTTGGTTGTTGTAGTTGGTAGTTGTAGTTGGTAGTTGTAGTTGGTAGTTGTAGTTGGTAGTTGCAGTTGGTAGCTGTAGTTGGTAGTTGTAGTTGGTAGTTGTAGTTGGTAGTTGTAGTTGGTAGTTGTAGTTGGTAGTTGTAGTTGGTAGTTGTAGTTGTTAGTTGTAGTTGGTAGTTGTAGTTGGTAGTTGTAGTTGGTAGTTGTAGTTGGTAGTTGTAGTTGTAGCTGTAGTTGATAGTTGTAGTTGGTAGTTGTAGTTGGTAGTTGTAGTTGGTAGTTGTAGTTGGTAGTTGTAGTTGGTAGTTGTAGTTGGTAGTTGTAGTTGGTAGTTGTAGTTGTAGTTGTAGTTGGTAGTTGTAGTTGGTAGTTGTAGTTGGTAGTTGGAGTTGGTAGTTGCAGTTGGTAGTTGCAGTTAGTAGTTGCAGTTGGTAGTTGTAGTTGGTAGTTGGTAGTTGTAGTTGGTAGTTGTAGTTGGTAGTTGTAGTTGGTAGTTGTAGTTTGTAGTTGTAGTTGGTAGTTGTAGTTGATAGTTGTAGTTGGTAGTTGTAGTTGGTAGTTGTAGTTGGTAGTTGTAGTTGGTAGTTGTAGTTGGTTTGTTGTAGTTGGTAGTTGTAGTTGGTAGTTGGTAGTTGTAGTTGGTAGTTGTAGCTGGCAGTTGTAGCTGGCAGTTGTAGCTGGCAGTTGTAGCTGGCAGTTGTAGCTGGCAGTTGTAGCTGGCAGTTGTAGCTGGTAGTTGTAGTTGGTAGTTGTAGTTGGTAGTTGTAGTTGTAGTTGTTGTAGTTGTAGTTGTAGATGTAGTTGTAGTTGTAGTTGTAGTTGGTAGTTGTAGTTGGTAGTTGTAGTTGGTAGTTGTAGTTGGTAGTTGTAGTTGGTAGTTGTAGTTGGTAGTTGTAGTTGGTAGTTGTAGTTGGTAGTTGTAGCTGGTAGTTGTAGCTGGTAGTTGTAGTTGGTA
The DNA here is from genome assembly GCA_944738655.2 of Andrena hattorfiana. Taxonomy (NCBI): domain Eukaryota; kingdom Metazoa; phylum Arthropoda; class Insecta; order Hymenoptera; family Andrenidae; genus Andrena; species Andrena hattorfiana. The sequence continues at coordinate 46,466,585 of OX122890.1, read as the reverse complement.
GTTGCAGTTGGTAGTTGTAGTTGGTAGTTGTAGTTGGTAGTTGTAGTTGGTAGTTGTAGTTGGTAGTTGTAGTTGGTAGTTGTAGTTGGTAGTTGTAGTTGGTAGTTGTAGTTGGTAGTTGCAGTTGGTAGCTGTAGTTGGTAGTTGTAGTTGGTAGTTGTAGTTGGTAGTTGTAGTTGGTAGTTGTAGTTGGTAGTTGTAGTTGGCAGTTGTAGTTGGTAGTTGGTAGTTGTAGTTGTAGTTGTAGTTGGTAGTTGTAGTTGGTAGTTGTAGTTGGTAGTTGTAGTTGGTAGTTGCAGTTGGTAGTTGCAGTTGGTAGTTGCAGTTGGTAGTTGCAGTTGGTAGTTGTAGTTGTAGATGTAGTTGTAGTTGGTAGTTGTAGTTGGCAGTTGTAGTTGGTAGTTGGTAGTTGTAGTTGTAGTTGGTAGTTGTAGTTGGTAGTTGTAGTTGGTAGTTGTAGTTGGTAGTTGTAGTTGGTAGTTGTAGTTGGAAGTTGTAGTTGGTAGTTGTAGTTGTAGTTGTAGTTGTAGTTGTAGTTGATAGTTGTAGTTGGTAGTTGTAGTTGGTAGTCGTAGTTGATAGTTGTAGTTGGTAGTTGTAGTTGGTAGTTGTAGTTCGTAGTTGTAGTTGGTAGTTGTTGTTGGTAGTTGTAGTTGGTAGTTGTAGTTGGTTGTTGTAGATGGTAGTTGTAGTTGGTAGTTGTAGTTGGTAGTTGTAGTTGGTAGTTGTAGTTTGTAGTTGTAGTTGGTAGTTGTAGATGGTAGTTGTAGTTGGTAGTTGTAGTTGGTAGTTGTAGTTGGTAGTTGTAGTTGGTAGTTGTAGTTGTTAGTTGTAGTTGGTAGTTGTAGTTGGTAGTTGTAGTTGGTAGTTGTAGTTGGTAGTTGTAGTTGTAGCTGTAGTTGATAGTTGTAGTTGGTAGTTGTAGTTGGTAGTTGTAGTTGGTAGTTGTAGCTGGTAGTTGTAGTTGGTAGTTGTAGTTGGTAGTTGTAGTTGTAGTTGTAGTTGGTAGTTGTAGTTGGTAGTTGTAGTTGGTAGTTGGAGTTGGTAGTTGCAGTTGGTAGTTGCAGTTAGTAGTTGCAGTTGGTAGTTGTAGTTGGTAGTTGGTAGTTGTAGTTGGTAGTTGTAGTTGGTAGTTATAGTTGGTAGTTGTAGTTTGTAGTTGTAGTTGGTAGTTGTAGTTGGTAGTTGTAGTTGGTAGTTGTAGTTGGTAGTTGTAGTTGGTAGATGTAGTTGGTAGTTGTAGTTGGTTTGTTGTAGTTGGTAGTTGTAGTTGGCAGTTGGTAGTTGTAGTTGTAGTTGTAGTTGGTAGTTGTAGTTGGTAGTTGTAGTTGATAGTTGTAGTTGGTAGTTGTAGTTGGTAGTTGTAGTTGGTAGTTGTAGTTGGTAGTTGTAGTTGGTAGTTGTAGGTGGTAGTTGTAGTTGTAGTTGTAGTTGTAGTTGATAGTTGTAGTTGGTAGTTGTAGTTGGTAGTCGTAGTTGGTAGTTGTAGTTGGTAGTTGTAGTTGGTAGTTGTAGTTGGTAGTTGTAGTTGGTAGTTGTAGTTTGTAGTTGTAGTTGGTAGTTGTAGTTGGTAGTTGTAGTTGGTAGTTGTAGTTGGTAGTTGTAGTTGGTAGTTGTAGTTGGTAGTTGTAGTTGGTTTGTTGTAGTTGGTAGTTGTAGTTGGTAGTTGGTAGTTGTTGTTGTAGTTGTAGTTGGTAGTTGTAGTTGGTAGTTGTAGTTGGTAGTTGTAGTTGGTAGTTGTAGTTGGTAGTTGTAGTTGGTAGTTGTAGGTGGTAGTTGTAGTTGTAGTTGTAGTTGTAGTTGATAGTTGTAGTTGGTAGTTGTAGTTGGTAGTCGTAGTTGGTAGTTGTAGTTGGTAGTTGTAGTTGGTAGTTGTAGTTCGTAGTTGTAGTTGGTAGTTGTTGTTGGTAGTTGTAGTTGGTAGTTGTAGTTGGTAGTTGTAGTTGGTAGTTGTAGTTGGTAGTTGTAGTTGGTAGTTGTAGTTGGTAGTTGTAGTTTGTAGTTGTAGTTGGTAGTTGTAGATGGTAGTTGTAGTTGGTAGTTGTAGTTGGTAGTTGTAGTTGGTAGTTGTAGTTGGTAGTTGTAGTTGGTAGTTGTAGTTGGTAGTTGTAGTTGGTAGTTGTAGTTGGTAGTTGTAGTTGGTAGTTGTAGTTGTAGCTGTAGTTGATAGTTGTAGTTGGTAGTTGTAGTTGGTAGTTGTAGTTGGTAGTTGTAGTTGGTAGTTGTAGTTGGTAGTTGTAGTTTGTAGTTGCAGTTGGTAGTTGTAGTTGGTAGTTGCAGTTGGTAGTTGCAGTTGGTAGTTGCAGTTGGTAGTTGCAGTTGGTACTTGCAGTTGGTAGTTGTAGTTGGTAGTTGTAGTTGGTAGTTGTAGTTGGTAGTTGTAGTTGGTAGTTGTAGTTGGTAGTTGAAGTTGGTAGTTGTAGCTGGCTGTTGTAGCTGGCAGTTGTAGCTGGCAGTTGTAGCTGGCAGTTGTAGCTTGCAGTTGTAGCTGGCAGTTGTAGCTGGCAGTTGTAACAGGCATTTGTAGCTGGCAGTTGTAGCTGGCAGTTGTAGCTGGCTGTTGTAGCTGGCAGTTGTAGCTCGTAGTTGTAGTTGGTAGTTGTAGTTGGTAGTTGTAGTTGCTGGTTGTAGTTTGTAGTTGTAGTTGGTAGTTGTAGTTGGTAGTTGTAGTTGGTAGATGTATTTGGTAGTTGTAGTTGGTCGTTGGAGTTGGTAGTTGCAGTTGGTAGTCGCAGTTGGTAGTTGCAGTTGGTAGTTGCAGGTGGTAGTTGCAGTTGGTAGTTGTAGTTGGTAGTTGTAGTTGGTAGTTGTAGTTGGTAGTTGTAGTTGGTAGTTGTAGTTGGTAGTTGTAGCTGGTAGTTGTAGTTGGTAGTTGTAGTTGGAAGTTGTAGTTGTAGTTGTAGTTGTAGTTGTTGTTGTAGTTGTAGTTGTAGTTGTAGTTGTAGTTGTAGTTGTAGTTGTAGTTGTAGTTGTAGTTGTAGTTGTAGTTGTAGTTGTAGTTGTAGTTGTAGTTGTAGTTGTAGTTGTAGTTGTAGTTGTAGTTGTAGTTGTAGTTGTAGTTGTTGTTGTTGCTGTTGTTGTTGTTGTAGTTGTTATTGTTGTAGTTGTTGTTGTGGTTGTAGTTGTTGGTGTGTCGTTGTCGTTGTCGTTGTCGTTGTTGTTGTCGTTGTTGTCGTTGTTGTCGTTGTTGTCGTTGCTGTCGTTGTTGTCGTTGTTGTCGTTGCTGTCGTTGCTGTCGTTGCTTTCGTTGCTGTCGTTGCTGTCGTTGTTGTCGTTGTTGTCGTTGTTGCCGTTGTTGCCGTGGTTGTCGTTGTTGTCGTTGTTGTCGTTGTTGTCGTTGTTGTCGTTGTTGTCGTTGTTGTCGTTGTTGTCGTTGTTGTTATTGTAGTTGTTCTCGTTGTTGTCGTCGTTGTCGTCGTTGTCGTCGTTGTCGTCGTTGTTCTCGTTGTTGTTGTTGTCGTTGTTGTCGTTGTTGTTGTTGTTGCTGTTGTTGTTGTAGTTGTAGTTGTTGTTGTAGTTGTTGTTGTTGTTGTAGTTGTAGTTGTAGTTGTAGTTGTAGTTGTAGTTGTAGTTGTAGTTGTAGTTGTTGTTGTTGTTGTAGTTGTAGTTGTAGTAGTAGTTGTAGTTGTAGGTGTAGTTGTAGTTGTAGTTGTAGTTGTAGTTGTTGTTGTAGTTGTTGTTGTAGTTGCAGTTGTAGTTGTAGTTGTAGTTGTAGTTGTAGTTGTAGTCGTAGTTGTAGTTGTAGTTGTAGATGTAGTTGTAGTTGGTAGTTGTAGTTGGTAGTTGTAGTTGGTAGTTGGTAGTTGTAGTTGTAGTTGTAGTTGGTAGTTGTAGTTGGTAGTTGTAGTTGGTAGTTGTAGTTGGTAGTTGTAGTTGGTAGTTGTAGTTGGTAGTTGTAGTTGGTAGTTGTAGTTGTAGTTGTAGTTGTAGTTGATAGTTGTAGTTGGTAGTTGTAGTTGGTAGTCGTAGTTGATAGTTGTAGTTGGTAGTTGTAGTTGGTAGGTGTAGTTCGTAGTTGTAGTTGGTAGTTGTTGTTGGTAGTTGTAGTTGGTAGTTGTAGTTGGTTGTTGTAGTTGGTAGTTGTAGTTGGTAGTTGTAGTTGGTAGTTGTAGTTGGTAGTTGTAGTTTGTAGTTGTAGTTGGTAGCTGTAGATGGTCGTTGTAGTTGGTATTTGTAGTTGGTAGTTGTAGTTGGTAGTCGTAGTTGGTAGTTGTAGTTGGTAGTTGTAGTTGGTAGTTGTAGTTCGTAGTTGTAGTTGGTAGTTGTTGTTGGTAGTTGTAGTTGGTAGTTGTAGTTGGTAGTTGTAGTTGGTAGTTGTAGTTGGTAGTTGTAGTTGGTAGTTGTAGTTGGTAGTTGTAGTTTGTAGTTGTAGTTGGTAGTTGTAGATGGTAGTTGTAGTTGGTAGTTGTAGTTGGTAGTTGTAGTTGGTAGTTGTAGTTGGTAGTTGTAGTTGGTAGTTGTAGTTGGTAGTTGTAGTTGGTAGTTGTAGTTGGTAGTTGTAGTTGGTAGTTGTAGTTGGTAGTTGTAGTTGTAGCTGTAGTTGATAGTTGTAGTTGGTAGTTGTAGTTGGTAGTTGTAGTTGGTAGTTGTAGTTGGTAGTTGTAGTTGGTAGTTGTAGTTTGTAGTTGCAGTTGGTAGTTGTAGTTGGTAGTTGCAGTCGGTAGTTGCAGTGGGTAGTTGCAGTTGGTAGTTGCAGTTGGTAGTTGCAGTTGGTAGTTGCAGTTGGTAGTTGCAGTTGGTAGTTGCAGTTGGTAGCTGTAGTTCGTAGTTGTAGTTGGTAGTTGTAGTTGGTAGTTGTAGTTGGTAGTTGTAGTTGGTATTTGTAGTTGGTAGTTGTAGTTGGTAGTTGTAGTTGGTAGTTGTAGTTGGTAGTTGTAGCTGGTAGTTGTAGTTGGTAGTTGTAGTTGGTAGTTGTAGCTGGCAGTTGTAGCTGGCAGTTGTAGCTGGCTGTTGTAGCTGGCAGTTGTAGCTGGCAGTTGTAGCTGGCAGTTGTAGCTGGTAGTTGTAGTTGGTAGTTGTTGTTGGTAGTTGTAGTTGGTAGTTGTAGTTGGTAGATGTATTTGGTAGTTGTAGTTGGTCGTTGCAGTTGGTAGTTGCAGTTGGTAGCTGTAGTTCGTAGTTGTAGTTGGTAGTTGTAGTTGGTAGTTGTAGTTGGTAGTTGTAGTTGGTAGTTGTAGTTGGTAGTTGTAGTTGGTAGTTGTAGTTGGTAGTTGTAGTTGGTAGTTGTAGCTGGTAGTTGTAGTTGGTAGTTGTAGTTGGTAGTTGCAGTTGGTAGTTGTAGTTGGTAGTTGTAGTTGGCAGTTGTTGATGGTAGTTGTAGTTGGTAGTTGTAGTTGGTAGCTGTACTTGGTAGTTGTAGTTGGTAGTTGTAGTTGGTAGTTGTAGTTGGTAGTTGTAGTTGGTAGTTGTAGTTGGTAGTTGTAGTTGGTAGTTGTAGCTGGTAGTTGTAGTTGGTAGTTGTAGTTGGTAGTTGTAGTTGTAGTTGTAGTTGTAGTTGTTGTTGTAGTTGTAGTTGTAGTTGTAGTTGTAGTTGTATTTGTAGTTGTATTTGTAATTGTAGTTGTAGTTGTAGGTGTAGTTGTAGTTGTAGTTGTAGTTGTTGTTGTAGTTGTAGTTGTTGTTGTAGTTGTTGTTGTAGTTGTAGTTGTAGTTGTAGTTGTAGTTGTAGTTGTAGTTGTAGTTGTTGTTGTAGTTGTTGTTGTAGTTGTTGTTGTAGTTGCAGTTGGTAGTTGCAGTTGGTAGCTGAAATTGGTAGTTGCTGTTGGTAGTTGCAGTTGGTAGTTGCAGTTGGTAGTTGCAGTTGGTAGCTGAAATTGGTAGTTGCAGTTGGTAGTTGCAGTTGGTAGTTGCAGTTGGTAGTTGCAGTTGGTAGCTGAAATTGGTAGTTACAGTTGGTAGTTGCAGTCGGTAGTTGCAGTGGGTAGTTGCAGTTGGTAGTTGCAGTTGGTAGTTGCAGTTGGTAGTTGCAGTTGGTAGTTGCAGTTGGTAGTTGCAGTTGGTAGTTGCAGTTGGTAGTTGCAGTTGGTAGCTGAAGTTGGTAGTTGCAGTTGGTATTTGCAGTTGGTAGTTGCAGTTGGTAGCTGAAATTGGTAGTTACAGTTGGTAGTTGCAGTCGGTAGTTGCAGTGGGTAGTTGCAGTTGGTAGTTGCAGTTGGTAGTTGCAGTTGGTAGTTGCAGTTGGTAGTTGCAGTTGGTAGTTGCAGTTGGTAGTTGCAGTTGGTAGCTGTAGTTCGTAGTTGTAGTTGGTAGTTGTAGTTGGTAGTTGTAGTTGGTAGTTGTAGTTGGTATTTGTAGTTGGTAGTTGTAGTTGGTAGTTGTAGTTGGTAGTTGTAGTTGGTAGTTGTAGCTGGTAGTTGTAGTTGGTAGTTGTAGTTGGTAGTTGTAGCTGGCAGTTGTAGCTGGCAGTTGTAGCTGGCTGTTGTAGCTGGCAGTTGTAGCTGGCAGTTGTAGCTGGCAGTTGTAGCTGGTAGTTGTAGTTGGTAGTTGTTGTTGGTAGTTGTAGTTGGTAGTTGTAGTTGGTAGATGTATTTGGTAGTTGTAGTTGGTCGTTGCAGTTGGTAGTTGCAGTTGGTAGCTGTAGTTCGTAGTTGTAGTTGGTAGTTGTAGTTGGTAGTTGTAGTTGGTAGTTGTAATTGGTAGTTGTAGTTGGTAGTTGTAGTTGGTAGTTGTAGTTGGTAGTTGTAGTTGGTAGTTGTAGTTGGTAGTTGTAGCTGGTAGTTGTAGTTGGTAGTTGTAGTTGGTAGTTGCAGTTGGTAGTTGTAGTTGGTAGTTGTAGTTGGCAGTTGTAGATGGTAGTTGTAGTTGGTAGTTGTAGTTGGTAGCTGTACTTGGTAGTTGTAGTTGGTAGTTGTAGTTGGTAGTTGTAGTTGGTAGTTGTAGTTGGTAGTTGTAGTTGGTAGTTGCAGTTGGTAGCTGTAGTTCGTAGTTGTAGTTGGTAGTTGTAGTTGGTAGTTGTAGTTCGTAGTTGTAGTTGGTAGTTGTAGTTGGTAGTTGTAGTTGGTAGCTGTAGTTGGTAGTTGCAGTTGGTAGTTGCAGTTGGTAGTTGCAGTTGGTAGTTGCAGTTGGTAGTTGCAGTTGGTAGTTGCAGTTGGTAGTTGCAGTTAGCAGTTGCTGTTGGTAGTTGCAGTTGGTAGTTGCAGTTGGTAGTTGCAGTTGGTAGTTGCAGTTGGTAGTTGCAGCTGGTAGTTGCAGTTGGTAGTTGCAGTTGGTAGTTGTAGTTGGTAGTTGTAGTTGGTAGTTGTACTTGGTTTGTTGTAGTTGGTAGTTGAAGTTGGTAGTTGTAGATGGTAGTTGTAGTTGGTAGTTGTAGTTGGTAGTTGTAGTTGGTAGTTGTAGCTGGCTGTTGTAGCTGGCAGTTGTAGCTGGCAGTTGTAGCTTGCAGTTGTAGCTGGCAGTTGTAGCTGGCAGTTGTAGCTGGCAGTTGTAGCTGGCAGTTGTAGCTGGCAGTTGTAGCTGGCTGTTGTAGTTGGCAGTTGTAGTTGGTAGTTGTAGTTGGTAGTTGTAGCTGGTAGTTGTAGTTGGTAGTTGTAGTTGGTAGTTGCAGTTGGTAGTTGTAGTTGGTAGTTGTAGTTGGTAGTTGTAGTTGGTAGTTGTAGTTGGTAGTTGTAGTTGGTAGTTGTACTTGGTAGTTGTAGTTGGTAGTTGTAGTTGGTAGTTGTAGTTGGTAGTTGTAGTTGGTAGTTGTAGTTGGTAGTTGTAGTTGGTAGTTGTTGTTGGTAGTTGTAGTTGGTAGTTGTAGTTGGTAGTTGTAGTTGGTAGTTGTAGTTGGTAGTTGTAGTTGGTAGTTGTAGTTGGTAGTTGTAGTTGGTAGTTGCAGTTGGTAGTTGCAGTTGGTAGTTGCAGTTGGTAGTTGCAGTTGGTAGTTGCAGTTGGTAGTTGTAGTTGGTAGTTGTAGATGGTAGTTGTAGTTGGTAGTTGTAGTTGGTAGTTGTAGCTGGCAGTTGTAGCTGGCAGTTGTAGCTGGCTGTTGTAGCTGGCAGTTGTAGCTGGCAGTTGTAGCTGGCAGTTGTAGCTGGTAGTTGTAGTTGGTAGTTGTAGTTGGTAGTTGTAGTTGTAGTTGTTGTAGTTGTAGTTGTAGATGTAGTTGTAGTTGTAGTTGGTAGTTGTAGTTGGTAGTTGTAGTTGGTAGTTGTAGTTGGTAGTTGTAGTTGGTAGTTGTAGTTGGTAGTTGTAGTTGGTAGTTGTAGTTGGTAGTTGTAGCTGGTAGTTGTAGCTGGTAGTTGTAGTTGGTAGTTGCAGTTGGTAGTTGTAGTTGGTAGTTGTAGTTGGTAGTTGTAGTTGGTAGTTGTAGTTGGTAGTTGTAGTTGGTAGTTGTAGTTGGTAGTTGTAGTTGGTAGTTGTAGTTGGTAGTTGCAGTTGGTAGCTGCAGTTGGTAGTTGTAGTTGGTAGTTGTAGTTGGTAGTTGTAGTTGGTAGTTGTAGTTGTAGTTGTTGTTGTAGTTGTAGTTGTAGTTGTAGTTGTAGTTGTAGTTGTAGTTGTAGTTGTAGTTGTAGTTGTAGTTTGTATTTGTAGTTGGTAGTTGTAGTTGGTTTGTTGTAGTTGGTAGTTGTAGTTGGTAGTTGTAGTTGGTAGTTGTAGTTGGTAGTTGTAGTTGGTAGTTGTAGTTGGTAGTTGTAGTTGTTAGTTGTAGTTGGTTTGTTGTAGTTGGTAGTTGTAGTTGGTAGTTGTAGTTGGTAGTTGTAGTTGGTAGTTGTAGTTGGTAGTTGTAGTTGGTAGTTGTAGTTGGTAGTTGTAGTTGGTTTGTTGTAGTTGGTAGTTGCAGTTGGTAGTTGCAGTTGGTAGTTGCAGTTGGTAGTTGTAGTTGGTAGTTGTAGTTGGTAGTTGTAGATGGTAGTTGTAGTTGGTAGTTGCAGTTGGTAGTTGTAGTTGGTAGTTGTAGTTGGTAGTTGTAGTTGGTAGTTGTAGTTTGTAGTTGCAGTTGGTAGTTGTAGTTGGTAGTTGCAGTTGGTAGTTGCAGTTGGTAGTTGCAGTTGGTAGTTGCAGTTGGTACTTGCAGTTGGTAGTTGTAGTTGGTAGTTGTAGTTGGTAGTTGTAGTTGGTAGTTGTAGTTGGTAGTTGTAGTTGGTAGTTGTAGTTGGTAGTTGAAGTTGGTAGTTGTAGCTGGCTGTTGTAGCTGGCAGTTGTAGCTGGCAGTTGTAGCTGGCAGTTGTAGCTTGCAGTTGTAGCTGGCAGTTGTAGCTGGCAGTTGTAACTGGCATTTGTAGCTGGCAGTTGTAGCTGGCAGTTGTAGCTGGCTGTTGTAGCTGGCAGTTGTAGCTGGCAGTTGTAGCTGGCAGTTGTAGCTGGCAGTTGTAGCTCGTAGTTGTAGTTGGTAGTTGTAGTTGGTAGTTGTAGTTGCTGGTTGTAGTTTGTAGTTGTAGTTGGTAGTTGTAGTTGGTAGTTGTAGTTGGCAGATGTATTTGGTAGTTGTAGTTGGTCGTTGGAGTTGGTAGTTGCAGTTGGTAGTCGCAGTTGGTAGTTGCAGTTGGTAGTTGCAGGTGGTAGTTGCAGTTGGTAGTTGTAGTTGGTAGTTGTAGTTGGTAGTTGTAGTTGTAGTTGTAGTTGTAGTTGTTGTTGTAGTTGTAGTTGTAGTTGTAGTTGTAGTTGTAGCTGTAGCTGTAGTTGTAGTTGTAGTTGTAGTTGTAGTTGTAGTTGTAGTTGTAGTTGTAGTTGTAGTTGTAGTTGTAGTTGTAGTTGTAGTTGTAGTTGTAGTTGTAGTTGTAGTTGTAGTTGTAGTTGTAGTTGTAGTTGTTGTTGTTGCTGTTGTTGTTGTTGTAGTTGTTATTGTTGTAGTTGTTGTTGTGGTTGTAGTTGTTGGTGTGTCGTTGTCGTTGTCGTTGTCGTTGTTGTTGTCGTTGTTGTCGTTGTTGTCGTTGTTGTCGTTGCTGTCGTTGTTGTCGTTGTTGTCGTTGCTGTCGTTGCTGTCGTTGCTTTCGTTGCTGTCGTTGCTGTCGTTGCTGTCGTTGTTGTCGTTGTTGCCGTTGTTGCCGTGGTTGTCGTTGTTGTCGTTGTTGTCGTTGTTGTCGTTGTTGTCGTTGTTGTCGTTGTTGTCGTTGTTGTTATTGTAGTTGTTCTCGTTGTTGTCGTCGTTGTCGTCGTTGTCGTCGTTGTCGTCGTTGTTCTCGTTGTTGTTGTTGTTGTCGTTGTTGTCGCTGTTGTTGTTGTTGCTGTTGTTGTTGTAGTTGTAGTTGTTGTTGTAGTTGTTGTTGTTGTTGTAGTTGTAGTTGTAGTTGTAGTTGTAGTTGTAGTTGTAGTTGTAGTTGTTGTTGTTGTTGTAGTTGTAGTTGTAGTAGTAGTTGTAGTTGTAGTTGTAGTTGTAGTTGTAGTTGTAGTTGTAGTTGTAGTTGTAGTTGTAGTTGTAGTTGTAGTTGTTGTTGTTGCTGTTGTTGTTGTTGTAGTTGTTATTGTTGTAGTTGTTGTTGTGGTTGTAGTTGTTGGTGTGTCGTTGTCGTTGTCGTTGTTGTTGTCGTTGTTGTCGTTGTTGTCGTTGTTGTCGTTGCTGTCGTTGTTGTCGTTGTTGTCGTTGCTGTCGTTGCTGTCGTTGCTTTCGTTGCTGTCGTTGCTGTCGTTGCTGTCGTTGTTGTCGTTGTTGCCGTTGTTGCCGTGGTTGTCGTTGTTGTCGTTGTTGTCGTTGTTGTCGTTGTTGTCGTTGTTGTCGTTGTTGTCGTTGTTGTCGTTGTTGTTATTGTAGTTGTTCTCGTTGTTGTCGTCGTTGTCGTCGTTGTCGTCGTTGTCGTCGTTGTTCTCGTTGTTGTTGTTGTTGTCGTTGTTGTCGTTGTTGTTGTTGTTGCTGTTGTTGTTGTAGTTGTAGTTGTTGTTGTAGTTGTTGTTGTTGTTGTAGTTGTAGTTGTAGTTGTAGTTGTAGTTGTAGTTGTAGTTGTAGTTGTTGTTGTTGTTGTAGTTGTAGTTGTAGTAGTAGTTGTAGTTGTAGGTGTAGTTGTAGTTGTAGTTGTAGTTGTAGTTGTTGTTGTAGTTGTTGTTGTAGTTGCAGTTGTAGTTGTAGTTGTAGTTGTAGTTGTAGTCGTATTTGTAGTTGTAGTTGTAGATGTAGTTGTAGTTGGTAGTTGTAGTTGGTAGTTGTAGTTGGTAGTTGGTAGTTGTAGTTGTAGTTGTAGTTGGTAGTTGTAGTTGGTAGTTGTAGTTGGTAGTTGTAGTTGGTAGTGGTAGTTGGTAGTTGTAGTTGGAAGTTGTAGTTGGTAGTTGTAGTTGTAGTTGTAGTTGTAGTTGATAGTTGTAGTTGGTAGTTGTAGTTGGTAGTTGTAGTTGGTAGTTGTAGTTGGTTGTTGTAGTTGGTAGTTGTAGTTGGTAGTTGTAGTTGGTAGTTGTAGTTGGTAGTTGCAGTTGGTAGCTGTAGTTGGTAGTTGTAGTTGGTAGTTGTAGTTGGTAGTTGTAGTTGGTAGTTGTAGTTGGTAGTTGTAGTTGGTAGTTGTAGTTGTTAGTTGTAGTTGGTAGTTGTAGTTGGTAGTTGTAGTTGGTAGTTGTAGTTGGTAGTTGTAGTTGTAGCTGTAGTTGATAGTTGTAGTTGGTAGTTGTAGTTGGTAGTTGTAGTTGGTAGTTGTAGTTGGTAGTTGTAGTTGGTAGTTGTAGTTGGTAGTTGTAGTTGGTAGTTGTAGTTGTAGTTGTAGTTGGTAGTTGTAGTTGGTAGTTGTAGTTGGTAGTTGGAGTTGGTAGTTGCAGTTGGTAGTTGCAGTTAGTAGTTGCAGTTGGTAGTTGTAGTTGGTAGTTGGTAGTTGTAGTTGGTAGTTGTAGTTGGTAGTTGTAGTTGGTAGTTGTAGTTTGTAGTTGTAGTTGGTAGTTGTAGTTGATAGTTGTAGTTGGTAGTTGTAGTTGGTAGTTGTAGTTGGTAGTTGTAGTTGGTAGTTGTAGTTGGTTTGTTGTAGTTGGTAGTTGTAGTTGGTAGTTGGTAGTTGTAGTTGGTAGTTGTAGCTGGCAGTTGTAGCTGGCAGTTGTAGCTGGCAGTTGTAGCTGGCAGTTGTAGCTGGCAGTTGTAGCTGGCAGTTGTAGCTGGTAGTTGTAGTTGGTAGTTGTAGTTGGTAGTTGTAGTTGTAGTTGTTGTAGTTGTAGTTGTAGATGTAGTTGTAGTTGTAGTTGTAGTTGGTAGTTGTAGTTGGTAGTTGTAGTTGGTAGTTGTAGTTGGTAGTTGTAGTTGGTAGTTGTAGTTGGTAGTTGTAGTTGGTAGTTGTAGTTGGTAGTTGTAGCTGGTAGTTGTAGCTGGTAGTTGTAGTTGGTAGTTGCAGTTGGTAGTTGTAGTTGGTAGTTGTAGTTGGTAGTTGTAGTTGGTAGTTGTAGTTGGTAGTTGTAGTTGGTAGTTGTAGTTGGTAGTTGTAGTTGGTAGTTGTAGTTGGTAGTTGCAGTTGGTAGCTGTAGTTGGTAGTTGTAGTTGGTAGTTGTAGTTGGTAGTTGTAGTTGGTAGTTGTAGTTGGTAGTTGTAGTTGTAGTTGTTGTTGTAGTTGTAGTTGTAGTTGTAGTTGTAGTTGTAGTTGTAGTTGTAGTTGTAGTTTGTAGTTGTAGTTGGTAGTTGTAGTTGGTTTGTTGTAGTTGGTAGTTGTAGTTGGTAGTTGTAGTTGGTAGTTGTAGTTGGTAGTTGTAGTTGGTAGTTGTAGTTGGTAGTTGTAGTTGGTAGTTGTAGTTGGGTTGTTGTAGTTGGTAGTTGCAGTTGGTAGTTGCAGTTGGTAGTTGCAGTTGGTAGTTGTAGTTGGTAGTTGTAGTTGGTAGTTGTAGATGGTAGTTGTAGTTGGTAGTTGCAGTTGGTAGTTGTAGTTGGTAGTTGTAGTTGGTAGTTGTAGTTGGTAGTTGTAGTTTGTAGTTGCAGTTGGTAGTTGTAGTTGGTAGTTGCAGTTGGTAGTTGCAGTTGGTAGTTGCAGTTGGTAGTTGCAGTTGGTAGTTGTAGTTGTAGTTGTAGTTGTAGTTGATAGTTGTAGTTGGTAGTTGTAGTTGGTAGTCGTAGTTGGTAGTTGTAGTTGGTAGTTGTAGTTGGTAGTTGTAGTTGGTAGTTGTAGTTGGCAGTTGTAGTTGGTAGTTGGTAGTTGTAGTTGTAGTTGTAGTTGGTAGTTGTAGTTGGTAGTTGTAGTTGGTAGTTGTAGTTGGTAGTTGCAGTTGGTAGTTGCAGTTGGTAGTTGCAGTTGGTAGTTGCAGTTGGTAGTTGTAGTTGTAGATGTAGTTGTAGTTGGTAGTTGTAGTTGGCAGTTGTAGTTGGTAGTTGGTAGTTGTAGTTGTAGTTGGTAGTTGTAGTTGGTAGTTGTAGTTGGTAGTTGTAGTTGGTAGTTGTAGTTGGTAGTTGTAGTTGGAAGTTGTAGTTGGTAGTTGTAGTTGTAGTTGTAGTTGTAGTTGTAGTTGATAGTTGTAGTTGGTAGTTGTAGTTGGTAGTCGTAGTTGATAGTTGTAGTTGGTAGTTGTAGTTGGTAGTTGTAGTTCGTAGTTGTAGTTGGTAGTTGTTGTTGGTAGTTGTAGTTGGTAGTTGTAGTTGGTTGTTGTAGATGGTAGTTGTAGTTGGTAGTTGTAGTTGGTAGTTGTAGTTGGTAGTTGTAGTTTGTAGTTGTAGTTGGTAGTTGTAGATGGTAGTTGTAGTTGGTAGTTGTAGTTGGTAGTTGTAGTTGGTAGTTGTAGTTGGTAGTTGTAGTTGTTAGTTGTAGTTGGTAGTTGTAGTTGGTAGTTGTAGTTGGTAGTTGTAGTTGGTAGTTGTAGTTGTAGCTGTAGTTGATAGTTGTAGTTGGTAGTTGTAGTTGGTAGTTGTAGTTGGTAGTTGTAGCTGGTAGTTGTAGTTGGTAGTTGTAGTTGGTAGTTGTAGTTGTAGTTGTAGTTGGTAGTTGTAGTTGGTAGTTGTAGTTGGTAGTTGGAGTTGGTAGTTGCAGTTGGTAGTTGCAGTTAGTAGTTGCAGTTGGTAGTTGTAGTTGGTAGTTGGTAGTTGTAGTTGGTAGTTGTAGTTGGTAGTTATAGTTGGTAGTTGTAGTTTGTAGTTGTAGTTGGTAGTTGTAGTTGGTAGTTGTAGTTGGTAGTTGTAGTTGGTAGTTGTAGTTGGTAGATGTAGTTGGTAGTTGTAGTTGGTTTGTTGTAGTTGGTAGTTGTAGTTGGTAGTTGGTAGTTGTAGTTGTAGTTGTAGTTGGTAGTTGTAGTTGGTAGTGGTAGTTGGTAGTTGTAGTTGGTAGTTGTAGTTGGTAGTTGTAGTTGGTAGTTGTAGTTGGTAGTTGTAGGTGGTAGTTGTAGTTGTAGTTGTAGTTGTAGTTGATAGTTGTAGTTGGTAGTTGTAGTTGGTAGTCGTAGTTGGTAGTTGTAGTTGGTAGTTGTAGTTGGTAGTTGTAGTTGGTAGTTGTAGTTGGTAGTTGTAGTTTGTAGTTGTAGTTGGTAGTTGTAGTTGGTAGTTGTAGTTGGTAGTTGTAGTTGGTAGTTGTAGTTCGTAGTTGTAGTTGGTAGTTGTAGTTGGTTTGTTGTAGTTGGTAGTTGTAGTTGGTAGTTGGTAGTTGTTGTTGTAGTTGTAGTTGGTAGTTGTAGTTGGTAGTTGTAGTTGGTAGTTGTAGTTGGTAGTTGTAGTTGGTAGTTGTAGTTGGTAGTTGTAGGTGGTAGTTGTAGTTGTAGTTGTAGTTGTAGTTGATAGTTGTAGTTGGTAGTTGTAGTTGGTAGTCGTAGTTGGTAGTTGTAGTTGGTAGTTGTAGTTGGTAGTTGTAGTTCGTAGTTGTAGTTGGTAGTTGTTGTTGGTAGTTGTAGTTGGTAGTTGTAGTTGGTAGTTGTAGTTGGTAGTTGTAGTTGGTAGTTGTAGTTGGTAGTTGTAGTTGGTAGTTGTAGTTTGTAGTTGTAGTTGGTAGTTGTAGATGGTAGTTGTAGTTGGTAGTTGTAGTTGGTAGTTGTAGTTGGTAGTTGTAGTTGGTAGTTGTAGTTGGTAGTTGTAGTTGGTAGTTGTAGTTGGTAGTTGTAGTTGGTAGTTGTAGTTGGTAGTTGTAGTTGTAGCTGTAGTTGATAGTTGTAGTTGGTAGTTGTAGTTGGTAGTTGTAGTTGGTAGTTGTAGTTGGTAGTTGTAGTTGGTAGTTGTAGTTTGTAGTTGCAGTTGGTAGTTGTAGTTGGTAGTTGCAGTTGGTAGTTGCAGTTGGTAGTTGCAGTTGGTAGTTGCAGTTGGTACTTGCAGTTGGTAGTTGTAGTTGGTAGTTGTAGTTGGTAGTTGTAGTTGGTAGTTGTAGTTGGTAGTTGTAGTTGGTAGTTGAAGTTGGTAGTTGTAGCTGGCTGTTGTAGCTGGCAGTTGTAGCTGGCAGTTGTAGCTGGCAGTTGTAGCTTGCAGTTGTAGCTGGCAGTTGTAGCTGGCAGTTGTAACTGGCATTTGTAGCTGGCAGTTGTAGCTGGCAGTTGTAGCTGGCTGTTGTAGCTGGCAGTTGTAGCTGGCAGTTGTAGCTGGCAGTTGTAGCTGGCAGTTGTAGCTCGTAGTTGTAGTTGGTAGTTGTAGTTGGTAGTTGTAGTTGCTGGTTGTAGTTTGTAGTTGTAGTTGGTAGTTGTAGTTGGTAGTTGTAGTTGGTAGATGTATTTGGTAGTTGTAGTTGGTCGTTGGAGTTGGTAGTTGCAGTTGGTAGTCGCAGTTGGTAGTTGCAGTTGGTAGTTGCAGGTGGTAGTTGCAGTTGGTAGTTGTAGTTGGTAGTTGTAGTTGGTAGTTGTAGTTGGTAGTTGTAGTTGGTAGTTGTAGTTGGTAGTTGTAGCTGGTAGTTGTAGTTGGTAGTTGTAGTTGGAAGTTGTAGTTGTAGTTGTAGTTGTAGTTGTTGTTGTAGTTGTAGTTGTAGTTGTAGTTGTAGTTGTAGTTGTAGTTGTAGTTGTAGTTGTAGTTGTAGTTGTAGTTGTAGTTGTAGTTGTAGTTGTAGTTGTAGTTGTAGTTGTAGTTGTAGTTGTAGTTGTAGTTGTAGTTGTAGTTGTTGTTGTTGCTGTTGTTGTTGTTGTAGTTGTTATTGTTGTAGTTGTTGTTGTGGTTGTAGTTGTTGGTGTGTCGTTGTCGTTGTCGTTGTCGTTGTTGTTGTCGTTGTTGTCGTTGTTGTCGTTGTTGTCGTTGCTGTCGTTGTTGTCGTTGTTGTCGTTGCTGTCGTTGCTGTCGTTGCTTTCGTTGCTGTCGTTGCTGTCGTTGTTGTCGTTGTTGTCGTTGTTGCCGTTGTTGCCGTGGTTGTCGTTGTTGTCGTTGTTGTCGTTGTTGTCGTTGTTGTCGTTGTTGTCGTTGTTGTCGTTGTTGTCGTTGTTGTTATTGTAGTTGTTCTCGTTGTTGTCGTCGTTGTCGTCGTTGTCGTCGTTGTCGTCGTTGTTCTCGTTGTTGTTGTTGTCGTTGTTGTCGTTGTTGTTGTTGTTGCTGTTGTTGTTGTAGTTGTAGTTGTTGTTGTAGTTGTTGTTGTTGTTGTAGTTGTAGTTGTAGTTGTAGTTGTAGTTGTAGTTGTAGTTGTAGTTGTAGTTGTTGTTGTTGTTGTAGTTGTAGTTGTAGTAGTAGTTGTAGTTGTAGGTGTAGTTGTAGTTGTAGTTGTAGTTGTAGTTGTTGTTGTAGTTGTTGTTGTAGTTGCAGTTGTAGTTGTAGTTGTAGTTGTAGTTGTAGTTGTAGTCGTAGTTGTAGTTGTAGTTGTAGATGTAGTTGTAGTTGGTAGTTGTAGTTGGTAGTTGTAGTTGGTAGTTGGTAGTTGTAGTTGTAGTTGTAGTTGGTAGTTGTAGTTGGTAGTTGTAGTTGGTAGTTGTAGTTGGTAGTTGTAGTTGGTAGTTGTAGTTGGTAGTTGTAGTTGGTAGTTGTAGTTGTAGTTGTAGTTGTAGTTGATAGTTGTAGTTGGTAGTTGTAGTTGGTAGTCGTAGTTGATAGTTGTAGTTGGTAGTTGTAGTTGGTAGGTGTAGTTCGTAGTTGTAGTTGGTAGTTGTTGTTGGTAGTTGTAGTTGGTAGTTGTAGTTGGTTGTTGTAGTTGGTAGTTGTAGTTGGTAGTTGTAGTTGGTAGTTGTAGTTGGTAGTTGTAGTTTGTAGTTGTAGTTGGTAGCTGTAGATGGTCGTTGTAGTTGGTATTTGTAGTTGGTAGTTGTAGTTGGTAGTCGTAGTTGGTAGTTGTAGTTGGTAGTTGTAGTTGGTAGTTGTAGTTCGTAGTTGTAGTTGGTAGTTGTTGTTGGTAGTTGTAGTTGGTAGTTGTAGTTGGTAGTTGTAGTTGGTAGTTGTAGTTGGTAGTTGTAGTTGGTAGTTGTAGTTGGTAGTTGTAGTTTGTAGTTGTAGTTGGTAGTTGTAGATGGTAGTTGTAGTTGGTAGTTGTAGTTGGTAGTTGTAGTTGGTAGTTGTAGTTGGTAGTTGTAGTTGGTAGTTGTAGTTGGTAGTTGTAGTTGGTAGTTGTAGTTGGTAGTTGTAGTTGGTAGTTGTAGTTGTAGCTGTAGTTGATAGTTGTAGTTGGTAGTTGTAGTTGGTAGTTGTAGTTGGTAGTTGTAGTTGGTAGTTGTAGTTGGTAGTTGTAGTTTGTAGTTGCAGTTGGTAGTTGTAGTTGGTAGTTGCAGTCGGTAGTTGCAGTGGGTAGTTGCAGTTGGTAGTTGCAGTTGGTAGTTGCAGTTGGTAGTTGCAGTTGGTAGTTGCAGTTGGTAGTTGCAGTTGGTAGCTGTAGTTCGTAGTTGTAGTTGGTAGTTGTAGTTGGTAGTTGTAGTTGGTAGTTGTAGTTGGTATTTGTAGTTGGTAGTTGTAGTTGGTAGTTGTAGTTGGTAGTTGTAGTTGGTAGTTGTAGCTGGTAGTTGTAGTTGGTAGTTGTAGTTGGTAGTTGTAGCTGGCAGTTGTAGCTGGCAGTTGTAGCTGGCTGTTGTAGCTGGCAGTTGTAGCTGGCAGTTGTAGCTGGCAGTTGTAGCTGGTATTTGTAGTTGGTAGTTGTTGTTGGTAGTTGTAGTTGGTAGTTGTAGTTGGTAGATGTATTTGGTAGTTGTAGTTGGTCGTTGCAGTTGGTAGTTGCAGTTGGTAGCTGTAGTTCGTAGTTGTAGTTGGTAGTTGTAGTTGGTAGTTGTAGTTGGTAGTTGTAGTTGGTAGTTGTAGTTGGTAGTTGTAGTTGGTAGTTGTAGTTGGTAGTTGTAGTTGGTAGTTGTAGCTGGTAGTTGTAGTTGGTAGTTGTAGTTGGTAGTTGCAGTTGGTAGTTGTAGTTGGTAGTTGTAGTTGGCAGTTGTTGATGGTAGTTGTAGTTGGTAGTTGTAGTTGGTAGCTGTACTTGGTAGTTGTAGTTGGTAGTTGTAGTTGGTAGTTGTAGTTGGTAGTTGTAGTTGGTAGTTGTAGTTGGTAGTTGTAGTTGGTAGTTGTAGCTGGTAGTTGTAGTTGGTAGTTGTAGTTGGTAGTTGTAGTTGTAGTTGTAGTTGTAGTTGTTGTTGTAGTTGTAGTTGTAGTTGTAGTTGTAGTTGTATTTGTAGTTGTATTTGTAATTGTAGTTGTAGTTGTAGGTGTAGTTGTAGTTGTAGTTGTAGTTGTTGTTGTAGTTGTAGTTGTTGTTGTAGTTGTTGTTGTAGTTGTAGTTGTAGTTGTAGTTGTAGTTGTAGTTGTAGTTGTAGTTGTTGTTGTAGTTGTTGTTGTAGTTGTTGTTGTAGTTGCAGTTGGTAGTTGCAGTTGGTAGCTGAAATTGGTAGTTGCTGTTGGTAGTTGCAGTTGGTAGTTGCAGTTGGTAGTTGCAGTTGGTAGCTGAAATTGGTAGTTGCAGTTGGTAGTTGCAGTTGGTAGTTGCAGTTGGTAGTTGCAGTTGGTAGCTGAAATTGGTAGTTACAGTTGGTAGTTGCAGTCGGTAGTTGCAGTGGGTAGTTGCAGTTGGTAGTTGCAGTTGGTAGTTGCAGTTGGTAGTTGCAGTTGGTAGTTGCAGTTGGTAGTTGCAGTTGGTAGTTGCAGTTGGTAGTTGCAGTTGGTAGCTGAAGTTGGTAGTTGCAGTTGGTATTTGCAGTTGGTAGTTGCAGTTGGTAGCTGAAATTGGTAGTTACAGTTGGTAGTTGCAGTCGGTAGTTGCAGTGGGTAGTTGCAGTTGGTAGTTGCAGTTGGTAGTTGCAGTTGGTAGTTGCAGTTGGTAGTTGCAGTTGGTAGTTGCAGTTGGTAGTTGCAGTTGGTAGCTGTAGTTCGTAGTTGTAGTTGGTAGTTGTAGTTGGTAGTTGTAGTTGGTAGTTGTAGTTGGTATTTGTAGTTGGTAGTTGTAGTTGGTAGTTGTAGTTGGTAGTTGTAGTTGGTAGTTGTAGCTGGTAGTTGTAGTTGGTAGTTGTAGTTGGTAGTTGTAGCTGGCAGTTGTAGCTGGCAGTTGTAGCTGGCTGTTGTAGCTGGCAGTTGTAGCTGGCAGTTGTAGCTGGCAGTTGTAGCTGGTAGTTGTAGTTGGTAGTTGTTGTTGGTAGTTGTAGTTGGTAGTTGTAGTTGGTAGATGTATTTGGTAGTTGTAGTTGGTCGTTGCAGTTGGTAGTTGCAGTTGGTAGCTGTAGTTCGTAGTTGTAGTTGGTAGTTGTAGTTGGTAGTTGTAGTTGGTAGTTGTAGTTGGTAGTTGTAGTTGGTAGTTGTAGTTGGTAGTTGTAGTTGGTAGTTGTAGTTGGTAGTTGTAGTTGGTAGTTGTAGCTGGTAGTTGTAGTTGGTAGTTGTAGTTGGTAGTTGCAGTTGGTAGTTGTAGTTGGTAGTTGTAGTTGGCAGTTGTAGATGGTAGTTGTAGTTGGTAGTTGTAGTTGGTAGCTGTACTTGGTAGTTGTAGTTGGTAGTTGTAGTTGGTAGTTGTAGTTGGTAGTTGTAGTTGGTAGTTGTAGTTGGTAGTTGCAGTTGGTAGCTGTAGTTCGTAGTTGTAGTTGGTAGTTGTAGTTGGTAGTTGTAGTTCGTAGTTGTAGTTGGTAGTTGTAGTTGGTAGTTGTAGTTGGTAGCTGTAGTTGGTAGTTGCAGTTGGTAGTTGCAGTTGGTAGTTGCAGTTGGTAGTTGCAGTTGGTAGTTGCAGTTGGTAGTTGCAGTTGGTAGTTGCAGTTAGCAGTTGCTGTTGGTAGTTGCAGTTGGTAGTTGCAGTTGGTAGTTGCAGTTGGTAGTTGCAGTTGGTAGTTGCAGCTGGTAGTTGCAGTTGGTAGTTGCAGTTGGTAGTTGTAGTTGGTAGTTGTAGTTGGTAGTTGTACTTGGTTTGTTGTAGTTGGTAGTTGAAGTTGGTAGTTGTAGATGGTAGTTGTAGTTGGTAGTTGTAGTTGGTAGTTGTAGTTGGTAGTTGTAGCTGGCTGTTGTAGCTGGCAGTTGTAGCTGGCAGTTGTAGCTTGCAGTTGTAGCTGGCAGTTGTAGCTGGCAGTTGTAGCTGGCAGTTGTAGCTGGCAGTTGTAGCTGGCAGTTGTAGCTGGCTGTTGTAGTTGGCAGTTGTAGTTGGTAGTTGTAGTTGGTAGTTGTAGCTGGTAGTTGTAGTTGGTAGTTGTAGTTGGTAGTTGCAGTTGGTAGTTGTAGTTGGTAGTTGTAGT
Source organism: Andrena hattorfiana (assembly GCA_944738655.2). Lineage (NCBI taxonomy): Eukaryota > Metazoa > Arthropoda > Insecta > Hymenoptera > Andrenidae > Andrena > Andrena hattorfiana. The sequence goes on along the minus strand of OX122890.1, from coordinate 46,446,227 downwards.
TGGTAGTTGTAGTTGGTAGTTGTAGTTGGTAGTTGTAGTTGGTAGTTGTACTTGGTAGTTGTAGTTGGTAGTTGTAGTTGGTAGTTGTAGTTGGTAGTTGTAGTTGGTAGTTGTAGTTGGTAGTTGTAGTTGGTAGTTGTTGTTGGTAGTTGTAGTTGGTAGTTGTAGTTGGTAGTTGTAGTTGGTAGTTGTAGTTGGTAGTTGTAGTTGGTAGTTGTAGTTGGTAGTTGTAGTTGGTAGTTGCAGTTGGTAGTTGCAGTTGGTAGTTGCAGTTGGTAGTTGCAGTTGGTAGTTGCAGTTGGTAGTTGTAGTTGGTAGTTGTAGATGGTAGTTGTAGTTGGTAGTTGTAGTTGGTAGTTGTAGCTGGCAGTTGTAGCTGGCAGTTGTAGCTGGCTGTTGTAGCTGGCAGTTGTAGCTGGCAGTTGTAGCTGGCAGTTGTAGCTGGTAGTTGTAGTTGGTAGTTGTAGTTGGTAGTTGTAGTTGTAGTTGTTGTAGTTGTAGTTGTAGATGTAGTTGTAGTTGTAGTTGGTAGTTGTAGTTGGTAGTTGTAGTTGGTAGTTGTAGTTGGTAGTTGTAGTTGGTAGTTGTAGTTGGTAGTTGTAGTTGGTAGTTGTAGTTGGTAGTTGTAGCTGGTAGTTGTAGCTGGTAGTTGTAGTTGGTAGTTGCAGTTGGTAGTTGTAGTTGGTAGTTGTAGTTGGTAGTTGTAGTTGGTAGTTGTAGTTGGTAGTTGTAGTTGGTAGTTGTAGTTGGTAGTTGTAGTTGGTAGTTGTAGTTGGTAGTTGCAGTTGGTAGCTGCAGTTGGTAGTTGTAGTTGGTAGTTGTAGTTGGTAGTTGTAGTTGGTAGTTGTAGTTGTAGTTGTTGTTGTAGTTGTAGTTGTAGTTGTAGTTGTAGTTGTAGTTGTAGTTGTAGTTGTAGTTGTAGTTGTAGTTTGTATTTGTAGTTGGTAGTTGTAGTTGGTTTGTTGTAGTTGGTAGTTGTAGTTGGTAGTTGTAGTTGGTAGTTGTAGTTGGTAGTTGTAGTTGGTAGTTGTAGTTGGTAGTTGTAGTTGTTAGTTGTAGTTGGTTTGTTGTAGTTGGTAGTTGCAGTTGGTAGTTGCAGTTGGTAGTTGCAGTTGGTAGTTGTAGTTGGTAGTTGTAGTTGGTAGTTGTAGATGGTAGTTGTAGTTGGTAGTTGCAGTTGGTAGTTGTAGTTGGTAGTTGTAGTTGGTAGTTGTAGTTGGTAGTTGTAGTTTGTAGTTGCAGTTGGTAGTTGTAGTTGGTAGTTGCAGTTGGTAGTTGCAGTCGGTAGTTGCAGTTGGTAGTTGCAGTTGGTACTTGCAGTTGGTAGTTGTAGTTGGTAGTTGTAGTTGGTAGTTGTAGTTGGTAGTTGTAGTTGGTAGTTGTAGTTGGTAGTTGAAGTTGGTAGTTGTAGCTGGCTGTTGTAGCTGGCAGTTGTAGCTGGCAGTTGTAGCTGGCAGTTGTAGCTTGCAGTTGTAGCTGGCAGTTGTAGCTGGCAGTTGTAACTGGCATTTGTAGCTGGCAGTTGTAGCTGGCAGTTGTAGCTGGCTGTTGTAGCTGGCAGTTGTAGCTGGCAGTTGTAGCTGGCAGTTGTAGCTCGTAGTTGTAGTTGGTAGTTGTAGTTGGTAGTTGTAGTTGCTGGTTGTAGTTTGTAGTTGTAGTTGGTAGTTGTAGTTGGTAGTTGTAGTTGGTAGATGTATTTGGTAGTTGTAGTTGGTCGTTGGAGTTGGTAGTTGCAGTTGGTAGTCGCAGTTGGTAGTTGCAGTTGGTAGTTGCAGGTGGTAGTTGCAGTTGGTAGTTGTAGTTGGTAGTTGTAGTTGGTAGTTGTAGTTGGTAGTTGTAGTTGGTAGTTGTAGTTGGTAGTTGTAGCTGGTAGTTGTAGTTGGTAGTTGTAGTTGGTAGTTGTAGTTGTAGTTGTAGTTGTAGTTGTTGTTGTAGTTGTAGTTGTAGTTGTAGTTGTAGTTGTAGTTGTAGTTGTAGTTGTAGTTGTAGTTGTAGTTGTAGTTGTAGTTGTAGTTGTAGTTGTAGTTGTAGTTGTAGTTGTAGTTGTAGTTGTAGTTGTAGTTGTAGTTGTAGTTGTAGTTGTTGTTGTTGCTGTTGTTGTTGTTGTAGTTGTTATTGTTGTAGTTGTTGTTGCGGTTGTAGTTGTTGGTGTGTCGTTGTCGTTGTCGTTGTCGTTGTTGTTGTCGTTGTTGTCGTTGTTGTCGTTGTTGTCGTTGCTGTCGTTGTTGTCGTTGTTGTCGTTGCTGTCGTTGCTGTCGTTGCTTTCGTTGCTGTCGATGCTGTCGTTGCTGTCGTTGTTGTCGTTGTTGCCGTTGTTGCCGTGGTTGTCGTTGTTGTCGTTGTTGTCGTTGTTGTCGTTGTTGTCGTTGTTGTCGTTGTTGTCGTTGTTGTCGTTGTTGTCGTTGTTGTCGTTGTTGTTATTGTAGTTGTTCTCGTTGTTGTCGTCGTTGTCGTCGTTGTCGTCGTTGTCGTCGTTGTTCTCGTTGTTGTTGTTGTTGTCGTTGTTGTCGTCGTTGTTGTTGTTGCTGTTGTTGTTGTAGTTGTAGTTGTTGTTGTAGTTGTTGTTGTTGTTGTAGTTGTAGTTGTAGTTGTAGTTGTAGTTGTAGTTGTAGTTGGTAGTTGCAGTTGGTAGTTGCAGTTGGTAGCTGAAGTTGGTAGTTGCAGTTGGTATTTGCAGTTGGTAGTTGCAGTTGGTAGCTGAAATTGGTAGTTACAGTTGGTAGTTGCAGTCGGTAGTTGCAGTGGGTAGTTGCAGTTGGTAGTTGCAGTTGGTAGTTGCAGTTGGTAGTTGCAGTTGGTAGTTGCAGTTGGTAGTTGCAGTTGGTAGCTGTAGTTCGTAGTTGTAGTTGGTAGTTGTAGTTGGTAGTTGTAGTTGGTAGTTGTAGTTGGTATTTGTAGTTGGTAGTTGTAGTTGGTAGTTGTAGTTGGTAGTTGTAGTTGGTAGTTGTAGCTGGTAGTTGTAGTTGGTAGTTGTAGTTGGTAGTTGTAGCTGGCAGTTGTAGCTGGCAGTTGTAGCTGGCTGTTGTAGCTGGCAGTTGTAGCTGGCAGTTGTAGCTGGCAGTTGTAGCTGGTAGTTGTAGTTGGTAGTTGTTGTTGGTAGTTGTAGTTGGTAGTTGTAGTTGGTAGATGTATTTGGTAGTTGTAGTTGGTCGTTGCAGTTGGTAGTTGCAGTTGGTAGCTGTAGTTCGTAGTTGTAGTTGGTAGTTGTAGTTGGTAGTTGTAGTTGGTAGTTGTAGTTGGTAGTTGTAGTTGGTAGTTGTAGTTGGTAGTTGTAGTTGGTAGTTGTAGTTGGTAGTTGTAGCTGGTAGTTGTAGTTGGTAGTTGTAGTTGGTAGTTGCAGTTGGTAGTTGTAGTTGGTAGTTGTAGTTGGCAGTTGTTGATGGTAGTTGTAGTTGGTAGTTGTAGTTGGTAGCTGTACTTGGTAGTTGTAGTTGGTAGTTGTAGTTGGTAGTTGTAGTTGGTAGTTGTAGTTGGTAGTTGTAGTTGGTAGTTGTAGTTGGTAGTTGTAGCTGGTAGTTGTAGTTGGTAGTTGTAGTTGGTAGTTGTAGTTGTAGTTGTAGTTGTAGTTGTTGTTGTAGTTGTAGTTGTAGTTGTAGTTGTAGTTGTATTTGTAGTTGTATTTGTAATTGTAGTTGTAGTTGTAGGTGTAGTTGTAGTTGTAGTTGTAGTTGTTGTTGTAGTTGTAGTTGTTGTTGTAGTTGTTGTTGTAGTTGTAGTTGTAGTTGTAGTTGTAGTTGTAGTTGTAGTTGTAGTTGTTGTTGTAGTTGTTGTTGTAGTTGTTGTTGTAGTTGCAGTTGGTAGTTGCAGTTGGTAGCTGAAATTGGTAGTTGCTGTTGGTAGTTGCAGTTGGTAGTTGCAGTTGGTAGTTGCAGTTGGTAGCTGAAATTGGTAGTTGCAGTTGGTAGTTGCAGTTGGTAGTTGCAGTTGGTAGTTGCAGTTGGTAGCTGAAATTGGTAGTTACAGTTGGTAGTTGCAGTCGGTAGTTGCAGTGGGTAGTTGCAGTTGGTAGTTGCAGTTGGTAGTTGCAGTTGGTAGTTGCAGTTGGTAGTTGCAGTTGGTAGTTGCAGTTGGTAGTTGCAGTTGGTAGTTGCAGTTGGTAGCTGAAGTTGGTAGTTGCAGTTGGTATTTGCAGTTGGTAGTTGCAGTTGGTAGCTGAAATTGGTAGTTACAGTTGGTAGTTGCAGTCGGTAGTTGCAGTGGGTAGTTGCAGTTGGTAGTTGCAGTTGGTAGTTGCAGTTGGTAGTTGCAGTTGGTAGTTGCAGTTGGTAGTTGCAGTTGGTAGCTGTAGTTCGTAGTTGTAGTTGGTAGTTGTAGTTGGTAGTTGTAGTTGGTAGTTGTAGTTGGTATTTGTAGTTGGTAGTTGTAGTTGGTAGTTGTAGTTGGTAGTTGTAGTTGGTAGTTGTAGCTGGTAGTTGTAGTTGGTAGTTGTAGTTGGTAGTTGTAGCTGGCAGTTGTAGCTGGCAGTTGTAGCTGGCTGTTGTAGCTGGCAGTTGTAGCTGGCAGTTGTAGCTGGCAGTTGTAGCTGGTAGTTGTAGTTGGTAGTTGTTGTTGGTAGTTGTAGTTGGTAGTTGTAGTTGGTAGATGTATTTGGTAGTTGTAGTTGGTCGTTGCAGTTGGTAGTTGCAGTTGGTAGCTGTAGTTCGTAGTTGTAGTTGGTAGTTGTAGTTGGTAGTTGTAGTTGGTAGTTGTAGTTGGTAGTTGTAGTTGGTAGTTGTAGTTGGTAGTTGTAGTTGGTAGTTGTAGTTGGTAGTTGTAGTTGGTAGTTGTAGCTGGTAGTTGTAGTTGGTAGTTGTAGTTGGTAGTTGCAGTTGGTAGTTGTAGTTGGTAGTTGTAGTTGGCAGTTGTAGATGGTAGTTGTAGTTGGTAGTTGTAGTTGGTAGCTGTACTTGGTAGTTGTAGTTGGTAGTTGTAGTTGGTAGTTGTAGTTGGTAGTTGTAGTTGGTAGTTGTAGTTGGTAGTTGTAGTTGGTAGTTGTAGTTGGTAGTTGCAGTTGGTAGCTGCAGTTGGTAGTTGTAGTTCGTAGTTGTAGTTGGTAGTTGTAGTTGGTAGTTGTAGTTGTAGTTGTTGTTGTAGTTGTAGTTGTAGTTGTAGTTGTAGTTGTAGTTGTAGTTGTAGTTGTAGTTGTAGTTGTAGTTTGTAGTTGTAGTTGGTAGTTGTAGTTGGTTTGTTGTAGTTGGTAGTTGTAGTTGGTAGTTGTAGTTGGTAGTTGTAGTTGGTAGTTGTAGTTGGTAGTTGTAGTTGGTAGTTGTAGTTGGTAGTTGTAGTTGGTTTGTTGTAGTTGGTAGTTGCAGTTGGTAGTTGCAGTTGGTAGTTGCAGTTGGTAGTTGTAGTTGGTAGTTGTAGTTGGTAGTTGTAGATGGTAGTTGTAGTTGGTAGTTGCAGTTGGTAGTTGTAGTTGGTAGTTGTAATTGGTAGTTGTAGTTGGTAGTTGTAGTTTGTAGTTGCAGTTGGTAGTTGTAGTTGGTAGTTGCAGTTGGTAGTTGCAGTCGGTAGTTGCAGTTGGTAGTTGCAGTTGGTACTTGCAGTTGGTAGTTGTAGTTGGTAGTTGTAGTTGGTAGTTGTAGTTGGTAGTTGTAGTTGGTAGTTGTAGTTGGTAGTTGAAGTTGGTAGTTGTAGCTGGCTGTTGTAGCTGGCAGTTGTAGCTGGCAGTTGTAGCTGGCAGTTGTAGCTTGCAGTTGTAGCTGGCAGTTGTAGCTGGCAGTTGTAACTGGCATTTGTAGCTGGCAGTTGTAGCTGGCAGTTGTAGCTGGCTGTTGTAGCTGGCAGTTGTAGCTGGCAGTTGTAGCTGGCAGTTGTAGCTCGTAGTTGTAGTTGGTAGTTGTAGTTGGTAGTTGTAGTTGCTGGTTGTAGTTTGTAGTTGTAGTTGGTAGTTGTAGTTGGTAGTTGTAGTTGGTAGATGTATTTGGTAGTTGTAGTTGGTCGTTGGAGTTGGTAGTTGCAGTTGGTAGTCGCAGTTGGTAGTTGCAGTTGGTAGTTGCAGGTGGTAGTTGCAGTTGGTAGTTGTAGTTGGTAGTTGTAGTTGGTAGTTGTATTTGGTAGTTGTAGTTGGTAGTTGTAGTTGGTAGTTGTAGCTGGTAGTTGTAGTTGGTAGTTGTAGTTGGTAGTTGTAGTTGTAGTTGTAGTTGTAGTTGTTGTTGTAGTTGTAGTTGTAGTTGTAGTTGTAGTTGTAGTTGTAGTTGTAGTTGTAGTTGTAGTTGTAGTTGTAGTTGTAGTTGTAGTTGTAGTTGTAGTTGTAGTTGTAGTTGTAGTTGTAGTTGTAGTTGTAGTTGTAGTTGTAGTTGTAGTTGTTGTTGTTGCTGTTGTTGTTGTTGTAGTTGTTATTGTTGTAGTTGTTGTTGCGGTTGTAGTTGTTGGTGTGTCGTTGTCGTTGTCGTTGTCGTTGTTGTTGTCGTTGTTGTCGTTGTTGTCGTTGTTGTCGTTGCTGTCGTTGTTGTCGTTGTTGTCGTTGCTGTCGTTGCTGTCGTTGCTTTCGTTGCTGTCGATGCTGTCGTTGCTGTCGTTGTTGTCGTTGTTGCCGTTGTTGCCGTGGTTGTCGTTGTTGTCGTTGTTGTCGTTGTTGTCGTTGTTGTCGTTGTTGTCGTTGTTGTCGTTGTTGTCGTTGTTGTGGTTGTTGTTATTGTAGTTGTTCTCGTTGTTGTCGTCGTTGTCGTCGTTGTCGTCGTTGTCGTCGTTGTTCTCGTTGTTGTTGTTGTTGTCGTTGTTGTCGTCGTTGTTGTTGTTGCTGTTGTTGTTGTAGTTGTAGTTGTTGTTGTAGTTGTTGTTGTTGTTGTAGTTGTAGTTGTAGTTGTAGTTGTAGTTGTAGTTGTAGTTGTAGTTGTAGTTGTTGTTGTTGTTGTAGTTGTAGTTGTAGTAGTAGTTGTAGTTGTAGGTGTAGTTGTAGTTGTAGTTGTAGTTGTAGTTGTTGTTGTAGTTGTTGTTGTAGTTGCAGTTGTAGTTGTAGTTGTAGTTGTAGTTGTAGTCGTATTTGTAGTTGTAGTTGTAGATGTAGTTGTAGTTGGTAGTTGTAGTTGGTAGTTGTCGTTGGTAGTTGGTAGTTGTAGTTGTAGTTGTAGTTGGTAGTTGTAGTTGGTAGTTGTAGTTGGTAGTTGTAGTTGGTAGTTGTAGTTGGTAGTTGTAGTTGGAAGTTGTAGTTGGTAGTTGTAGTTGTAGTTGTAGTTGTAGTTGATAGTTGTAGTTGGAAGTTGTAGTTGGTAGTTGTAGTTGGTAGTTGTAGTTCGTAGTTGTAGTTGGTAGTTGTTGTTGGTAGTTGTAGTTGGTAGTTGTAGTTGGTTGTTGTAGTTGGTAGTTGTAGTTGGTAGTTGTAGTTGGTAGTTGTAGTTGGTAGTTGTAGTTTGTAGTTGTAGTTGGTAGTGGTAGATGGTAGTTGTAGTTGGTAGTTGTAGTTGGTAATTGTAGTTGGTAGTTGTAGTTGGTAGTTGTAGTTGTTAGTTGTAGTTGGTAGTTGTAGTTGGTAGTTGTAGTTGGTAGTTGTAGTTGGTAGTTGTAGTTGTGGCTGTAGTTGTAGTTGTAGTTGTAGTTGATAGTTGTAGTTGGTAGTTGTAGTTGGTAGTCGTAGTTGGTAGTTGTAGTTGGTAGTTGTAGTTGGTAGTTGTAGTTCGTAGTTGTAGTTGGTAGTTGTTGTTGGTAGTTGTAGTTGGTAGTTGTAGTTGGTAGTTGTAGTTGGTAGTTGTAGTTGGTAGTTGTAGTTGGTAGTTGTAGTTGGTAGTTGTAGTTGGTAGTTGTAGTTGGTAGTTGTAGTTTGTAGTTGTAGTTGGTAGTTGTAGATGGTAGTTGTAGTTGGTAGTTGTAGTTGGTAGTTGTAGTTGGTAGTTGTAGTTGGTAGTTGTAGTTGGTAGTTGTAGTTGGTAGTTGTAGTTGGTAGTTGTAGTTGGTAGTTGTAGTTGGTAGTTGTAGTTGGTAGTTGTAGTTGTAGCTGTAGTTGATAGTTGTAGTTGGTAGTTGTAGTTGGTAGTTGTAGTTGGTAGTTGTAGTTGGTAGTTGTAGTTGGTAGTTGTAGTTGTAGTTGTAGTTGGTAGTTGTAGTTGGTAGTTGTAGTTGGTAGTTGGAGTTGGTAGTTGCAGTTGGTAGTTGCAGTTAGTAGTTGCAGTTGGTAGTTGTAGTTGGTAGTTGTAGTTGGTAGTTGTAGTTGGTAGTTGTAGTTGGTAGTTGTAGTTGGTAGTTGTAGTTGGTAGTTGTAGTTGGTAGTTGTAGTTGGTAGTTGTAGTTGGTAGTTGTAGTTGGTAGTTGTAGTTGGTAGTTGTAGTTGGTAGTTGCAGTTGGTAGTTGTAGTTGGTAGTTGTAGTTGGTAGTTGTAGTTGGTAGTTGTAGTTGTAGTTGTAGTTGTAGTTGTTGTTGTAGTTGTAGTTGTAGTTGTAGTTGTAGTTGTAGTTGTAGTTGTAGTTGTAGTTGTAGTTGTAGTTGTAGTTGTAGTTGTAGTTGTAGTTGATAGTTGTAGTTGGTAGTTGTAGTTGGTAGTCGTAGTTGATAGTTGTAGTTTGTAGTTGTAGTTGGTAGTTGTAGTTCGTAGTTGTAGTTGGTAGTTGTTGTTGGTAGTTGTAGTTGGTAGTTGTAGTTGGTTGTTGTAGTTGGTAGTTGTAGTTGGTAGTTGTAGTTGGTAGTTGTAGTTGGTAGTTGTAGTTTGTAGTTGTAGTTGGTAGTTGTAGTTGGTAGTTGTATTTGGTAGTTGTAGTTGGTAGTTGTAGTTGGTAGTTGTAGTTGGTAGTTGTAGTTGGTAGTTAGAGTTGGTAGTTGCAGTTGGTAGTTGCAGTTGGTAGTTGCAGTTGGTAGTTGTAGTTGGTAGTTGGTAGTTGTAGTTGGTAGTTGTAGTTGGTAGTTGTAGTTGGTAATTGTAGTTTGTAGTTGTAGTTGGTAGTTGTAGTTGGTAGTTGTAGTTGGTAGTTGTAGTTGGTAGTTGTAGTTGGTAGTTGTAGTTGGTTTGTTGTAGTTGGTAGTTGTAGTTGGTAGTTGGTAGTTGTAGTTGTAGTTGTAGTTGGTAGTTGTAGTTGGTAGTTGTAGTTGGTAGTTGTAGTTGGTAGTTGCAGTTGGTAGTTGCAGTTGGTAGTTGCAGTTGGTAGTTGCAGTTGGTAGTTGCAGTTGGTAGTTGCAGTTGGTAGTTGCAGTTGGTAGTTGCTGTTGGTGGTTGCAGTTGGTAGTTGCAGTTGGTAGTTGCAGTTGGTAGTTGCAGTTGGTAGTTGCAGTTGGTAGTTGCAGTTGGTAGTTGTAGTTGGTAGTTGTACTTGGTAGTTGTAGTTGGTAGTTGTAGTTGGTAGTTGCAGTTGGTAGCTGTAGTTGGTAGTTGTAGTTGGTAGTTGTAGTTGGTAGTTGTAGTTGGTAGTTGTAGTTGTAGTTGTTGTTGTAGTTGTAGTTGTAGTTGTAGTTGTAGTTGTAGTTGTAGTTTGTAGTTGTAGTTGGTAGTTGTAGTTGGTTTGTTGTAGTTGGTAGTTGTAGTTGGTAGTTGTAGTTGGTAGTTGTAGTTGGTAGTTGTAGTTGGTAGTTGTAGTTGGTAGTTGCAGTTGGTAGTTGCAGTCGGTAGTTGCAGTTGGTAGTTGCAGTTGGTACTTGCAGTTGGTAGTTGTAGTTGGTAGTTGTAGTTGGTAGTTGTAGTTGGTAGTTGTAGTTGGTAGTTGTAGTTGGTAGTTGAAGTTGGTAGTTGTAGCTGGCTGTTGTAGCTGGCAGTTGTAGCTGGCAGTTGTAGCTGGCAGTTGTAGCTTGCAGTTGTAGCTGGCAGTTGTAGCTGGCTGTTGTAGCTGGCAGTTGTAGCTGGCAGTTGTAGCTGGCAGTTGTAGCTGGCAGTTGTAGCTCGTAGTTGTAGTTGGTAGTTGTAGTTGGTAGTTGTAGTTGCTGGTTGTAGTTTGTAGTTGTAGTTGGTAGTTGTAGTTGGTAGTTGTAGTTGGTAGATGTATTTGGTAGTTGTAGTTGGTAGTTGTAGTTGGTAGTTGTAGCTGGTAGTTGTAGCTGGTAGTTGTAGTTGGTAGTTGCAGTTGGTAGTTGTAGTTGGTAGTTGTAGTTGGTAGTTGTAGTTGGTAGTTGTAGTTGGTTGTTGTAGTTGGTAGTTGTAGTTGGTAGTTGCAGTTGGTAGTTGCAGTCGGTAGTTGCAGTTGGTAGTTGCAGTTGGTAGTTGCAGTTGGTAGTTGCTGTTGGTGGTTGCAGTTGCTAGTTGCAGTTGGTAGTTGCAGTTGGTAGTTGCAGTTGGTAGTTGCAGTTGGTAGTTGCAGTTGGTAGTTGTAGTTGGTAGTTGTACTTGGTAGTTGTACTTGGTAGGTGTAGTTGGTAGTTGTAGTTGGTAGTTGTAGTTGGTAGTTGTAGTTGGTAGTTGCAGTTGGTAGTTGCAGTTGGTAGCTGTAGTTTGTAGTTGTAGTTGGTAGTTGTAGTTGGTAGTTGTAGTTGGTAGTTGTAGTTGGTAGTTGTAGTTGGTAGTTGTAGTTGGTAGTTGTAGTTGGTAGTTGTAGTTGGTAGTTGTAGTTGGTAGTTGTAGTTGGTAGTTGTAGTTGGTAGTTGTAGCTGGTAGTTGTAGTTGGTAGTTGTAGTTGGTAGTTGCAGTTGGTAGTTGTAGTTGGTAGTTGTAGTTGGTAGTTGTAGTTGGTAGTTGCAGTTGGTAGTTGTAGTTGGTAGTTGTAGTTGGTAGTTGTAGTTGTAGTTGTAGTTGGTAGTTGTAGTTGGTAGTTGTAGTTGGTAGTTGTAGTTGGTAGTTGTAGTTGGTAGTTGTAGTTGGTAATTGTAGTTGGTAGTTGTAGTTGGTAGTTGTAGTTGGTAGTTGTAGTTGGTAGTTGTAGTTGGTAGTTGTAGTTGGTAGTTGTAGTTGGTAGTTGTAGTTGGTAGTTGTAGTTGGTAGTTGTAGTTGGTAGTTGCAGTTGGTAGTTGCAGTTGGTAGTTGCAGTTGGTAGTTGCAGTTGGTAGTTGCAGTTGGTAGTTGTAGTTGGTAGTTGTAGATGGTAGTTGTAGTTGGTAGTTGTAGTTGGTAGTTGTAGCTGGCAGTTGTAGCTGGCAGTTGTAGCTGGCTGTTGTAGCTGGCAGTTGTAGCTGGCAGTTGTAGCTGGCAGTTGTAGCTGGTAGTTGTAGTTGGTAGTTGTAGTTGGTAGTTGTAGTTGTAGTTGTTGTAGTTGTAGTTGTAGATGTAGTTGTAGTTGTAGTTGGTAGTTGTAGTTGGTAGTTGTAGTTGGTAGTTGTAGTTGGTAGTTGTAGTTGGTAGTTGTAGTTGGTAGTTGTAGTTGGTAGTTGTAGTTGGTAGTTGTAGTTGGTAGTTGTAGTTGGTAGTTGTAGCTGGTAGTTGTAGCTGGTAGTTGTAGTTGGTAGTTGCAGTTGGTAGTTGTAGTTGGTAGTTGTAGTTGGTAGTTGTAGTTGGTAGTTGTAGTTGGTAGTTGTAGTTGGTAGTTGTAGTTGGTAGTTGTAGTTGGTAGTTGCAGTTGGTAGCTGTAGTTGGTAGTTGTAGTTGGTAGTTGTAGTTGGTAGTTGTAGTTGGTAGTTGTAGTTGGTAGTTGTAGTTGTAGTTGTTGTTGTAGTTGTAGTTGTAGCTGTAGTTGTAGTTGTAGTTGTAGTTGTAGTTGTAGTTGTAGTTTGTAGTTGTAGTTGGTAGTTGTAGTTGGTTTGTTGTAGTTGGTAGTTGTAGTTGGTAGTTGTAGTTGGTAGTTGTAGTTGGTAGTTGTAGTTGGTAGTTGTAGTTGGTAGTTGTAGTTGGTAGTTGTAGTTGGTTTGTTGTAGTTGGTAGTTGCAGTTGGTAGTTGCAGTTGGTAGTTGCAGTTGGTAGTTGTAGTTGGTAGTTGTAGTTGGTAGTTGTAGATGGTAGTTGTAGTTGGTAGTTGCAGTTGGTAGTTGTAGTTGGTAGTTGTAGTTGGTAGTTGTAGTTGGTAGTTGTAGTTTGTAGTTGCAGTTGGTAGTTGTAGTTGGTAGTTGCAGTTGGTAGTTGCAGTCGGTAGTTGCAGTTGGTAGTTGCAGTTGGTACTTGCAGTTGGTAGTTGTAGTTGGTAGTTGTAGTTGGTAGTTGTAGTTGGTAGTTGTAGTTGGTAGTTGTAGTTGGTAGTTGAAGTTGGTAGTTGTAGCTGGCTGTTGTAGCTGGCAGTTGTAGCTGGCAGTTGTAGCTGGCAGTTGTAGCTTGCAGTTGTAGCTGGCAGTTGTAGCTGGCAGTTGTAACTGGCATTTGTAGCTGGCAGTTGTAGCTGGCAGTTGTAGCTGGCTGTTGTAGCTGGCAGTTGTAGCTGGCAGTTGTAGCTGGCAGTTGTAGCTGGCAGTTGTAGCTGGCAGTTGTAGCTCGTAGTTGTAGTTGGTAGTTGTAGTTGGTAGTTGTAGTTGCTGGTTGTAGTTTGTAGTTGTAGTTGGTAGTTGTAGTTGGTAGTTGCAGTTGGTAGCTGTAGTTGGTAGTTGTAGTTGGTAGTTGTAGTTGGTAGTTGTAGTTGGTAGTTGTAGTTGGTAGTTGTAGTTGTAGTTGTTGTTGTAGTTGTAGTTGTAGTTGTAGTTGTAGTTGTAGTTGTAGTTGTAGTTGTAGTTGTAGTTTGTAGTTGTAGTTGGTAGTTGTAGTTGGTTTGTTGTAGTTGGTAGTTGTAGTTGGTAGTTGCAGTTGGTAGTTGCAGTTGGTAGTTGTAGTTGGTAGTTGTAGCTGGTAGTTGTAGTTGGTAGTTGTAGTTGGTAGTTGTAGCTGGCAGTTGTAGCTGGCAGTTGTAGCTGGCTGTTGTAGCTGGCAGTTGTAGCTGGCAGTTGTAGCTGGCAGTTGTAGCTGGTAGTTGCAGTTGGTAGTTGCAGTTGGTAGCTGAAATTGGTAGTTGCTGTTGGTAGTTGCAGTTGGTAGTTGCAGTTGGTAGTTGCAGTTGGTAGCTGAAATTGGTAGTTGCAGTTGGTAGTTGCAGTTGGTAGTTGCAGTTGGTAGCTGAAATTGGTAGTTACAGTTGGTAGTTGCAGTCGGTAGTTGCAGTGGGTAGTTGCAGTTGGTAGTTGCAGTTGGTAGCTGGAGTTCGTAGTTGTAGTTGGTAGTTGTAGTTGGTAGTTGTAGTTCGTAGTTGTAGTTGGTAGTTGTAGTTGGTAGTTGTAGTTGGTAGCTGTAGTTGGTAGTTGCAGTTGGTAGTTGCAGTTGGTAGTTGCAGTTGGTAGTTGCAGTTGGTAGTTGCAGTTGGTAGTTGCAGTTGGTAGTTGCAGTTGGTAGTTGCAGTTAGCAGTTGCTGTTGGTAGTTGCAGTTGGTAGTTGCAGTTGGTAGTTGCAGTTGGTAGTTGCAGTTGGTAGTTGCAGTTGGTAGTTGTAGTTGGTAGTTGTAGTTGGTAGTTGTACTTGGTTTGTTGTAGTTGGTAGTTGAAGTTGGTAGTTGTAGATGGTAGTTGTAGTTGGTAGTTGTAGTTGGTAGTTGTAGTTGGTAGTTGTAGCTGGTAGTTGTAGTTGGTAGTTGCAGTTGGTAGTTGTAGTTGGTAGTTGTAGTTGGTAGTTGTAGTTGGTAGTTGTAGTTGGTTGTTGTAGTTGGTAGTTGTAGTTGGTAGTTGCAGTTGGTAGTTGCAGTCGGTAGTTGCAGTTGGTAGTTGCAGTTGGTAGTTGCAGTTGGTAGTTGCTGTTGGTGGTTGCAGTTGCTAGTTGCAGTTGGTAGTTGCAGTTGGTAGTTGCAGTTGGTAGTTGCAGTTGGTAGTTGCAGTTGGTAGTTGTAGTTGGTAGTTGTACTTGGTAGTTGTACTTGGTAGGTGTAGTTGGTAGTTGTAGTTGGTAGTTGTAGTTGGTAGTTGTAGTTGGTAGTTGCAGTTGGTAGTTGCAGTTGGTAGCTGTAGTTTGTAGTTGTAGTTGGTAGTTGTAGTTGGTAGTTGTAGTTGGTAGTTGTAGTTGGTAGTTGTAGTTGGTAGTTGTAGTTGGTAGTTGTAGTTGGTAGTTGCAGTGGGTAGTTGTAGCTGGTAGTTGTAGTTGGTAGTTGTAGTTGGTAGTTGCAGTTGGTAGTTGTAGTTGGTAGTTGTAGTTGGTAGTTGTAGTTGGTAGTTGCAGTTGGTAGTTGTAGTTGGTAGTTGTAGTTGGTAGTTGTAGTTGTAGTTGTAGTTGGTAGTTGTAGTTGGTAGTTGTAGTTGGTAGTTGTAGTTGGTAGTTGTAGTTGGTAGTTGTAGTTGGTAATTGTAGTTGGTAGTTGTAGTTGGTAGTTGTAGTTGGTAGTTGTAGTTGGTAGTTGTAGTTGGTAGTTGTAGTTGGTAGTTGTAGTTGGTAGTTGTAGTTGGTAGTTGTAGTTGGTAGTTGTAGTTGGTAGTTGCAGTTGGTAGTTGCAGTTGGTAGTTGCAGTTGGTAGTTGCAGTTGGTAGTTGCAGTTGGTAGTTGTAGTTGGTAGTTGTAGATGGTAGTTGTAGTTGGTAGTTGTAGTTGGTAGTTGTAGCTGGCAGTTGTAGCTGGCAGTTGTAGCTGGCTGTTGTAGCTGGCAGTTGTAGCTGGCAGTTGTAGCTGGCAGTTGTAGCTGGTAGTTGTAGTTGGTAGTTGTAGTTGGTAGTTGTAGTTGTAGTTGTTGTAGTTGTAGTTGTAGATGTAGTTGTAGTTGTAGTTGGTAGTTGTAGTTGGTAGTTGTAGTTGGTAGTTGTAGTTGGTAGTTGTAGTTGGTAGTTGTAGTTGGTAGTTGTAGTTGGTAGTTGTAGTTGGTAGTTGTAGCTGGTAGTTGTAGCTGGTAGTTGTAGTTGGTAGTTGCAGTTGGTAGTTGTAGTTGGTAGTTGTAGTTGGTAGTTGTAGTTGGTAGTTGTAGTTGGTAGTTGTAGTTGGTAGTTGTAGTTGGTAGTTGTAGTTGGTAGTTGCAGTTGGTAGCTGTAGTTGGTAGTTGTAGTTGGTAGTTGTAGTTGGTAGTTGTAGTTGGTAGTTGTAGTTGGTAGTTGTAGTTGTAGTTGTTGTTGTAGTTGTAGTTGTAGTTGTAGTTGTAGTTGTAGTTGTAGTTGTAGTTGTAGTTGTAGTTTGTAGTTGTAGTTGGTAGTTGTAGTTGGTTTGTTGTAGTTGGTAGTTGTAGTTGGTAGTTGTAGTTGGTAGTTGTAGTTGGTAGTTGTAGCTGGTAGTTGTAGCTGGTAGTTGTAGTTGGTAGTTGTAGTTGGTAGTTGCAGTTGGTAGTTGTAGTTGGTAGTTGTAGTTGGTAGTTGTAGTTGGTAGTTGTAGTTGGTTGTTGTAGTTGGTAGTTGTAGTTGGTAGTTGCAGTTGGTAGTTGCAGTCGGTAGTTGCAGTCGGTAGTTGCAGTTGGTAGTTGCAGTTGGTAGTTGCTGTTGGTGGTTGCAGTTGCTAGTTGCAGTTGGTAGTTGCAGTTGGTAGTTGCAGTTGGTAGTTGCAGTTGGTAGTTGCAGTTGGTAGTTGTAGTTGGTAGTTGTACTTGGTAGTTGTACTTGGTAGGTGTAGTTGGTAGTTGTAGTTGGTAGTTGTAGTTGGTAGTTGTAGTTGGTAGTTGCAGTTGGTAGTTGCAGTTGGTAGCTGTAGTTTGTAGTTGTAGTTGGTAGTTGTAGTTGGTAGTTGTAGTTGGTAGTTGTAGTTGGTAGTTGTAGTTGGTAGTTGTAGTTGGTAGTTGTAGTTGGTAGTTGTAGTTGGTAGTTGTAGCTGGTAGTTGTAGTTGGTAGTTGTAGTTGGTAGTTGCAGTTGGTAGTTGTAGTTGGTAGTTGTAGTTGGTAGTTGTAGTTGGTAGTTGCAGTTGGTAGTTGTAGTTGGTAGTTGTAGTTGGTAGTTGTAGTTGTAGTTGTAGTTGGTAGTTGTAGTTGGTAGTTGTAGTTGGTAGTTGTAGTTGGTAGTTGTAGTTGGTAGTTGTAGTTGGTAATTGTAGTTGGTAGTTGTAGTTGGTAGTTGTAGTTGGTAGTTGTAGTTGGTAGTTGTAGTTGGTAGTTGTAGTTGGTAGTTGTAGTTGGTAGTTGTAGTTGGTAGTTGTAGTTGGTAGTTGTAGTTGGTAGTTGCAGTTGGTAGTTGCAGTTGGTAGTTGCAGTTGGTAGTTGCAGTTGGTAGTTGCAGTTGGTAGTTGTAGTTGGTAGTTGTAGATGGTAGTTGTAGTTGGTAGTTGTAGTTGGTAGTTGTAGCTGGCAGTTGTAGCTGGCAGTTGTAGCTGGCTGTTGTAGCTGGCAGTTGTAGCTGGCAGTTGTAGTTGGTAGTTGTAGTTGGTAGTTGTAGTTGGTAGTTGTAGTTGGTAGTTGTAGTTGGTAGTTGCAGTTGGTAGCTGTAGTTGGTAGTTGTAGTTGGTAGTTGTAGTTGGTAGTTGTAGCTGGTAGTTGTAGCTGGTAGTTGTAGTTGGTAGTTGTAGTTGGTAGTTGCAGTTGGTAGTTGTAGTTGGTAGTTGTAGTTGGTAGTTGTAGTTGGTAGTTGTAGTTGGTTGTTGTAGTTGGTAGTTGTAGTTGGTAGTTGCAGTTGGTAGTTGCAGTCGGTAGTTGCAGTCGGTAGTTGCAGTTGGTAGTTGCAGTTGGTAGTTGCTGTTGGTGGTTGCAGTTGCTAGTTGCAGTTGGTAGTTGCAGTTGGTAGTTGCAGTTGGTAGTTGCAGTCGGTAGTTGCAGTCGGTAGTTGCAGTTGGTAGTTGCAGTTGGTAGTTGCTGTTGGTGGTTGCAGTTGCTAGTTGCAGTTGGTAGTTGCAGTTGGTAGCTGTAGTTTGTAGTTGTAGTTGGTAGTTGTAGTTGGTAGTTGTAGTTGGTAGTTGTAGTTGGTAGTTGTAGTTGGTAGTTGTAGTTGGTAGTTGTAGTTGGTAGTTGTAGTTGGTAGTTGTAGCTGGTAGTTGTAGTTGGTAGTTGTAGTTGGTAGTTGCAGTTGGTAGTTGTAGTTGGTAGTTGTAGTTGGTAGTTGTAGTTGGTAGTTGCAGTTGGTAGTTGTAGTTGGTAGTTGTAGTTGGTAGTTGTAGTTGTAGTTGTAGTTGGTAGTTGTAGTTGGTAGTTGTAGTTGGTAGTTGTAGTTGGTAGTTGTAGTTGGTAGTTGTAGTTGGTAATTGTAGTTGGTAGTTGTAGTTGGTAGTTGTAGTTGGTAGTTGTAGTTGGTAGTTGTAGTTGGTAGTTGTAGTTGGTAGTTGTAGTTGGTAGTTGTAGTTGGTAGTTGTAGTTGTAGTTGTTGTAGTTGTAGTTGTAGATGTAGTTGTAGTTGTAGTTGGTAGTTGTAGTTGGTAGTTGTAGTTGGTAGTTGTAGTTGGTAGTTGTAGTTGGTAGTTGTAGTTGGTAGTTGTAGTTGGTAGTTGTAGTTGGTAGTTGTAGCTGGTAGTTGTAGCTGGTAGTTGTAGTTGGTAGTTGCAGTTGGTAGTTGTAGTTGGTAGTTGTAGTTGGTAGTTGTAGTTGGTAGTTGTAGTTGGTAGTTGTAGTTGGTAGTTGTAGTTGGTAGTTGTAGTTGGTAGTTGCAGTTGGTAGCTGTAGTTGGTAGTTGTAGTTGGTAGTTGTAGTTGGTAGTTGTAGTTGGTAGTTGTAGTTGGTAGTTGTAGTTGTAGTTGTTGTTGTAGTTGTAGTTGTAGTTGTAGTTGTAGTTGTAGTTGTAGTTGTAGTTGTAGTTGTAGTTTGTAGTTGTAGTTGGTAGTTGTAGTTGGTTTGTTGTAGTTGGTAGTTGTAGTTGGTAGTTGTAGTTGGTAGTTGTAGTTGGTAGTTGTAGTTGGTAGTTGTAGTTGGTAGTTGTAGTTGGTTTGTTGTAGTTGGTAGTTGCAGTTGGTAGTTGCAGTTGGTAGTTGCAGTTGGTAGTTGTAGTTGGTAGTTGTAGTTGGTAGTTGTAGATGGTAGTTGTAGTTGGTAGTTGCAGTTGGTAGTTGTAGTTGGTAGTTGTAGTTGGTAGTTGTAGTTGGTAGTTGTAGTTTGTAGTTGCAGTTGGTAGTTGTAGTTGGTAGTTGCAGTTGGTAGTTGCAGTCGGTAGTTGCAGTTGGTAGTTGCAGTTGGTACTTGCAGTTGGTAGTTGTAGTTGGTAGTTGTAGTTGGTAGTTGTAGTTGGTAGTTGTAGTTGGTAGTTGTAGTTGGTAGTTGAAGTTGGTAGTTGTAGCTGGCTGTTGTAGCTGGCAGTTGTAGCTGGCAGTTGTAGCTGGCAGTTGTAGCTTGCAGTTGTAGCTGGCAGTTGTAGCTGGCAGTTGTAACTGGCATTTGTAGCTGGCAGTTGTAGCTGGCAGTTGTAGCTGGCTGTTGTAGCTGGCAGTTGTAGCTGGCAGTTGTAGCTGGCAGTTGTAGCTGGCAGTTGTAGCTCGTAGTTGTAGTTGGTAGTTGTAGTTGGTAGTTGTAGTTGCTGGTTGTAGTTTGTAGTTGTAGTTGGTAGTTGTAGTTGGTAGTTGTAGTTGGTAGATGTATTTGGTAGTTGTAGTTGGTCGTTGGAGTTGGTAGTTGCAGTTGGTAGTCGCAGTTGGTAGTTGCAGGTGGTAGTTGCAGTTGGTAGTTGTAGTTGGTAGTTGTAGTTGGTAGTTGTCGTTGGTAGTTGTAGTTGATAGTTGTAGTTGGTAGTTGTAGCTGGTAGTTGTAGTTGGTAGTTGTAGTTGGTAGTTGTAGTTGTAGTTGTAGTTGTAGTTGTTGTTGTTGTAGTTGTAGTTGTAGTTGTAGTTGTAGTTGTAGTTGTAGTTGTAGTTGTAGTTGTATTTGTAATTGTAGTTGTAGTTGTAGGTGTAGTTGTAGTTGTAGTTGTAGTTGTTGTTGTAGTTGTAGTTGTTGTTGTAGTTGTTGTTGTAGTTGTAGTTGTAGTTGTAGTTGTAGTTGTAGTTGTAGTTGTAGTTGTTGTTGTAGTTGTTGTTGTAGTTGTTGTTGTAGTTGCAGTTGGTAGTTGCAGTTGGTAGCTGAAATTGGTAGTTGCTGTTGGTAGTTGCAGTTGGTAGTTGCAGTTGGTAGTTGCAGTTGGTAGCTGAAATTGGTAGTTGCAGTTGGTAGTTGCAGTTGGTAGTTGCAGTTGGTAGCTGAAATTGGTAGTTACAGTTGGTAGTTGCAGTCGGTAGTTGCAGTGGGTAGTTGCAGTTGGTAGTTGCAGTTGGTAGTTGCAGTTGGTAGTTGTAGTTGGTAGTTGTAGCTGGTAGTTGTAGTTGGTAGTTGTAGTTGGTAGTTGTAGCTGGCAGTTGTAGCTGGCAGTTGTAGCTGGCTGTTGTAGCTGGCAGTTGTAGCTGGCAGTTGTAGCTGGCAGTTGTAGCTGGTAGTTGTAGTTGGTAGTTGTTGTTGGTAGTTGTAGTTGGTAGTTGTAGTTGGTAGATGTATTTGGTAGTTGTAGTTGGTCGTTGCAGTTGGTAGTTGCAGTTGGTAGCTGTAGTTCGTAGTTGTAGTTGGTAGTTGTAGTTGGTAGTTGCAGTTGGTAGTTGTAGTTGGTAGTTGTAGTTGGCAGTTGTAGATGGTAGTTGTAGTTGGTAGTTGTAGTTGGTAGCTGTACTTGGTAGTTGTAGTTGGTAGTTGTAGTTGGTAGTTGTAGTTGGTAGTTGTAGTTGGTAGTTGCAGTTGGTAGCTGGAGTTCGTAGTTGTAGTTGGTAGTTGTAGTTGGTAGTTGTAGTTCGTAGTTGTAGTTGGTAGTTGTAGTTGGTAGTTGTAGTTGGTAGCTGTAGTTGGTAGTTGCAGTTGGTAGTTGCAGTTGGTAGTTGCAGTTGGTACTTGCAGTTGGTAGTTGCAGTTGGTAGTTGTAGTTGGTAGTTGTAGTTGGTAGCTGTACTTGGTAGTTGTAGTTGGTAGTTGTAGTTGGTAGTTGGTAGTTGTAGTTGGTAGTTGTAGTTGGTAGTTGTAGTTGGTAGTTGTAGTTGGTAGTTGTAGTTTGTAGTTGTAGTTGGTAGTTGTAGTTGATAGTTGTAGTTGGTAGTTGTAGTTGGTAGTTGTAGTTGGTAGTTGTAGTTGGTAGTTGTAGTTGGTTTGTTGTAGTTGGTAGTTGTAGTTGGTAGTTGGTAGTTGTAGTTGGTAGTTGTAGCTGGCAGTTGTAGCTGGCAGTTGTAGCTGGCTGTTGTAGCTGGCAGTTGTAGCTGGCAGTTGTAGCTGGCAGTTGTAGCTGGTAGTTGTAGTTGGTAGTTGTAGTTGGTAGTTGTAGTTGTAGTTGTTGTAGTTGTAGTTGTAGATGTAGTTGTAGTTGTAGTTGGTAGTTGTAGTTGGTAGTTGTAGTTGGTAGTTGTAGTTGGTAGTTGTAGTTGGTAGTTGTAGTTGGTAGTTGTAGTTGGTAGTTGTAGCTGGTAGTTGTAGCTGGTAGTTGTAGTTGGTAGTTGCAGTTGGTAGTTGTAGTTGGTAGTTGTAGTTGGTAGTTGTAGTTGGTAGTTGTAGTTGGTATTTGTAGTTGGTAGTTGTAGTTGGTAGTTGTAGTTGGTAGTTGTAGTTAGTAGTTGCAGTTGGTAGCTGTAGTTGGTAGTTGTAGTTGGTAGTTGTAGTTGGTAGTTGTAGTTGGTAGTTGTAGTTGGTAGTTGTAGTTGTAGTTGTTGTTGTAGTTGTAGTTGTAGTTGTAGTTGTAGTTGTAGTTGTAGTTGTAGTTGTAGTTGTAGTTGTAGTTTGTAGTTGTAGTTGGTAGTTGTAGTTGGTTTGTTGTAGTTGGTAGTTGTAGTTGGTAGTTGTAGTTGGTAGTTGTAGTTGGTAGTTGTAGTTGGTAGTTGTAGTTGGTAGTTGTAGTTGGTAGTTATAGTTGGTTTGTTGTAGTTGGTAGTTGCAGTTGGTAGTTGCAGTTGGTAGTTGCAGTTGGTAGTTGTAGTTGGTAGTTGTAGTTGGTAGTTGTAGATGGTAGTTGTAGTTGGTAGTTGCAGTTGGTAGTTGTAGTTGGTAGTTGTAGTTGGTAGTTGTAGTTGGTAGTTGTAGTTTGTAGTTGCAGTTGGTAGTTGTAGTTGGTAGTTGCAGTTGGTAGTTGCAGTTGGTAGTTGCAGTTGGTAGTTGCAGTTGGTACTTGCAGTTGGTAGTTGTAGTTGGTAGTTGTAGTTGGTAGTTGTAGTTGGTAGTTGTAGTTGGTAGTTGTAGTTGGTAGTTGTAGTTGGTAGTTGAAGTTGGTAGTTGTAGCTGGCTGTTGTAGCTGGCAGTTGTAGCTGGCAGTTGTAGCTGGCAGTTGTAGCTTGCAGTTGTAGCTGGCAGTTGTAGCTGGCAGTTGTAACTGGCATTTGTAGCTGGCAGTTGTAGCTGGCAGTTGTAGCTGGCTGTTGTAGCTGGCAGTTGTAGCTGGCAGTTGTAGCTGGCAGTTGTAGCTGGCAGTTGTAGCTCGTAGTTGTAGTTGGTAGTTGTAGTTGGTAGTTGTAGTTGCTGGTTGTAGTTTGTAGTTGTAGTTGGTAGTTGTAGTTGGTAGTTGTAGTTGGCAGATGTATTTGGTAGTTGTAGTTGGTCGTTGGAGTTGGTAGTTGCAGTTGGTAGTCGCAGTTGGTAGTTGCAGTTGGTAGTTGCAGGTGGTAGTTGCAGTTGGTAGTTGTAGTTGGTAGTTGTAGTTGGTAGTTGTAGTTGGTAGTTGTAGTTGGTAGTTGTAGTTGGTAGTTGTAGCTGGTAGTTGTAGTTGGTAGTTGTAGTTGGTAGTTGTAGTTGTAGTTGTAGTTGTAGTTGTTGTTGTAGTTGTAGTTGTAGTTGTAGTTGTAGTTGTAGTTGTAGTTGTAGTTGTAGTTGTAGTTGTAGTTGTAGTTGTAGTTGTAGTTGTAGTTGTAGTTGTAGTTGTAGTTGTAGTTGTAGTTGTAGTTGTAGTTGTAGTTGTAGTTGTAGTTGTAGTTGTAGTTGTAGTTGTAGTTGTAGTTGTAGTTGTTGTTGCTGTTGTTGTTGTTGTAGTTGTTATTGTTGTAGTTGTTGTTGTGGTTGTAGTTGTTGGTGTGTCGTTGTCGTTGTCGTTGTCGTTGTTGTTGTCGTTGTTGTCGTTGTTGTCGTTGTTGTCGTTGCTGTCGTTGTTGTCGTTGTTGTCGTTGCTGTCGTTGCTGTCGTTGCTTTCGTTGCTGTCGTTGCTGTCGTTGCTGTCGTTGTTGTCGTTGTTGCCGTTGTTGCCGTGGTTGTCGTTGTTGTCGTTGTTGTCGTTGTTGTCGTTGTTGTCGTTGTTGTCGTTGTTGTCGTTGTTGTCGTTGTTGTTATTGTAGTTGTTCTCGTTGTTGTCGTCGTTGTCGTCGTTGTCGTCGTTGTCGTCGTTGTTCTCGTTGTTGTTGTTGTTGTCGTTGTTGTCGTTGTTGTTGTTGTTGCTGTTGTTGTTGTAGTTGTAGTTGTTGTTGTAGTTGTTGTTGTTGTTGTAGTTGTAGTTGTAGTTGTAGTTGTAGTTGTAGTTGTAGTTGTTGTTGTTGTTGTAGTTGTAGTTGTAGTAGTAGTTGTAGTTGTAGTTGTAGTTGTAGTTGTAGTTGTAGTTGTAGTTGTAGTTGTAGTTGTAGTTGTAGTTGTAGTTGTAGTTGTAGTTGTTGTTGTTGCTGTTGTTGTTGTTGTAGTTGTTATTGTTGTAGTTGTTGTTGTGGTTGTAGTTGTTGGTGTGTCGTTGTCGTTGTCGTTGTCGTTGTTGTTGTCGTTGTTGTCGTTGTTGTCGTTGTTGTCGTTGCTGTCGTTGTTGTCGTTGTTGTCGTTGCTGTCGTTGCTGTCGTTGCTTTCGTTGCTGTCGTTGCTGTCGTTGCTGTCGTTGTTGTCGTTGTTGCCGTTGTTGCCGTGGTTGTCGTTGTTGTCGTTGTTGTCGTTGTTGTCGTTGTTGTCGTTGTTGTCGTTGTTGTCGTTGTTGTCGTTGTTGTTATTGTAGTTGTTCTCGTTGTTGTCGTCGTTGTCGTCGTTGTCGTCGTTGTCGTCGTTGTTCTCGTTGTTGTTGTTGTTGTCGTTGTTGTCGTTGTTGTTGTTGTTGCTGTTGTTGTTGTAGTTGTAGTTGTTGTTGTAGTTGTTGTTGTTGTTGTAGTTGTAGTTGTAGTTGTAGTTGTAGTTGTAGTTGGTAGTTGTAGTTGGTAGTTGTAGTTGGTAGTTGTAGTTGGTAGTTGTAGTTGGTAGTTGTAGCTGGTAGTTGTAGCTGGTAGTTGTAGTTGGTAGTTGCAGTTGGTAGTTGTAGTTGGTAGTTGTAGTTGGTAGTTGTAGTTGGTAGTTGTAGTTGGTAGTTGTAGTTGGTAGTTGTAGTTGGTAGTTGTAGTTGGTAGTTGTACTTGGTTTGTTGTAGTTGGTAGTTGAAGTTGGTAGTTGTAGATGGTAGTTGTAGTTGGTAGTTGTAGTTGGTAGTTGTAGTTGGTAGTTGTAGCTGGCTGTTGTAGCTGGCAGTTGTAGCTGGCAGTTGTAGCTTGCAGTTGTAGCTGGCAGTTGTAGCTGGCAGTTGTAGCTGGCAGTTGTAGCTGGCAGTTGTAGCTGGCAGTTGTAGCTGGCTGTTGTAGTTGGCAGTTGTAGTTGGTAGTTGTAGTTGGTAGTTGTAGCTGGTAGTTGTAGTTGGTAGTTGTAGTTGGTAGTTGCAGTTGGTAGTTGTAGTTGGTAGTTGTAGTTGGTAGTTGTAGTTGGTAGTTGTAGTTGGTAGTTGTAGTTGGTAGTTGTACTTGGTAGTTGTAGTTGGTAGTTGTAGTTGGTAGTTGTAGTTGGTAGTTGTAGTTGGTAGTTGTAGTTGGTAGTTGTAGTTGGTAGTTGTTGTTGGTAGTTGTAGTTGGTAGTTGTAGTTGGTAGTTGTAGTTGGTAGTTGTAGTTGGTAGTTGTAGTTGGTAGTTGTAGTTGGTAGTTGTAGTTGGTAGTTGCAGTTGGTAGTTGCAGTTGGTAGTTGCAGTTGGTAGTTGCAGTTGGTAGTTGCAGTTGGTAGTTGTAGTTGGTAGTTGTAGATGGTAGTTGTAGTTGGTAGTTGTAGTTGGTAGTTGTAGCTGGCAGTTGTAGCTGGCAGTTGTAGCTGGCTGTTGTAGGTGGCAGTTGTAGCTGGCAGTTGTAGCTGGCAGTTGTAGCTGGTAGTTGTAGTTGGTAGTTGTAGTTGGTAGTTGTAGTTGTAGTTGTTGTAGTTGTAGTTGTAGATGTAGTTGTAGTTGTAGTTGGTAGTTGTAGTTGGTAGTTGTAGTTGGTAGTTGTAGTTGGTAGTTGTAGTTGGTAGTTGTAGTTGGTAGTTGTAGTTGGTAGTTGTAGTTGGTAGTTGTAGCTGGTAGTTGTAGCTGGTAGTTGTAGTTGGTAGTTGCAGTTGGTAGTTGTAGTTGGTAGTTGTAGTTGGTAGTTGTAGTTGGTAGTTGTAGTTGGTAGTTGTAGTTGGTAGTTGTAGTTGGTAGTTGTAGTTGGTAGTTGTAGTTGGTAGTTGCAGTTGGTAGCTGCAGTTGGTAGTTGTAGTTGGTAGTTGTAGTTGGTAGTTGTAGTTGGTAGTTGTAGTTGTAGTTGTTGTTGTAGTTGTAGTTGTAGTTGTAGTTGTAGTTGTAGTTGTAGTTGTAGTTGTAGTTGTAGTTGTAGTTTGTAGTTGTAGTTGGTAGTTGTAGTTGGTTTGTTGTAGTTGGTAGTTGTAGTTGTAGTTGTTGTTGTTGCTGTTGTTGTTGTTGTAGTTGTTATTGTTGTAGTTGTTGTTGCGGTTGTAGTTGTTGGTGTGTCGTTGTCGTTGTCGTTGTCGTTGTTGTTGTCGTTGTTGTCGTTGTTGTCGTTGTTGTCGTTGCTGTCGTTGTTGTCGTTGTTGTCGTTGCTGTCGTTGCTGTCGTTGCTTTCGTTGCTGTCGATGCTGTCGTTGCTGTCGTTGTTGTCGTTGTTGCCGTTGTTGCCGTGGTTGTCGTTGTTGTCGTTGTTGTCGTTGTTGTCGTTGTTGTCGTTGTTGTCGTTGTTGTCGTTGTTGTCGTTGTTGTTATTGTAGTTGTTCTCGTTGTTGTCGTCGTTGTCGTCGTTGTCGTCGTTGTCGTCGTTGTTCTCGTTGTTGTTGTTGTTGTCGTTGTTGTCGTCGTTGTTGTTGTTGCTGTTGTTGTTGTAGTTGTAGTTGTTGTTGTAGTTGTTGTTGTTGTTGTAGTTGTAGTTGTAGTTGTAGTTGTAGTTGTAGTTGTAGTTGTAGTTGTTGTTGTTGTTGTAGTTGTAGTTGTAGTAGTAGTTGTAGTTGTAGGTGTAGTTGTAGTTGTAGTTGTAGTTGTAGTTGTTGTTGTAGTTGTTGTTGTAGTTGCAGTTGTAGTTGTAGTTGTAGTTGTAGTTGTAGTCGTATTTGTAGTTGTAGTTGTAGATGTAGTTGTAGTTGGTAGTTGTAGTTGGTAGTTGTAGTTGGTAGTTGGTAGTTGTAGTTGTAGTTGTAGTTGGTAGTTGTAGTTGGTAGTTGTAGTTGGTAGTTGTAGTTGGTAGTTGTAGTTGGTAGTTGTAGTTGGAAGTTGTAGTTGGTAGTTGTAGTTGTAGTTGTAGTTGTAGTTGATAGTTGTAGTTGGAAGTTGTAGTTGGTAGTTGTAGTTGGTAGTTGTAGTTCGTAGTTGTAGTTGGTAGTTGTTGTTGGTAGTTGTAGTTGGTAGTTGTAGTTGGTTGTTGTAGTTGGTAGTTGTAGTTGGTAGTTGTAGTTGGTAGTTGTAGTTGGTAGTTGT
Organism: Andrena hattorfiana; assembly: GCA_944738655.2. Lineage (NCBI taxonomy): Eukaryota > Metazoa > Arthropoda > Insecta > Hymenoptera > Andrenidae > Andrena > Andrena hattorfiana. Next base: position 46,421,022 of record OX122890.1, on the reverse strand, counting down.
AGTTTGTAGTTGTAGTTGGTAGTGGTAGATGGTAGTTGTAGTTGGTAGTTGTAGTTGGTAGTTGTAGTTGGTAGTTGTAGTTGGTAGTTGTAGTTGTTAGTTGTAGTTGGTAGTTGTAGTTGGTAGTTGTAGTTGGTAGTTGTAGTTGGTAGTTGTAGTTGTGGCTGTAGTTGTAGTTGTAGTTGTAGTTGATAGTTGTAGTTGGTAGTTGTAGTTGGTAGTCGTAGTTGGTAGTTGTAGTTGGTAGTTGTAGTTGGTAGTTGTAGTTCGTAGTTGTAGTTGGTAGTTGTTGTTGGTAGTTGTAGTTGGTAGTTGTAGTTGGTAGTTGTAGTTGGTAGTTGTAGTTGGTAGTTGTAGTTGGTAGTTGTAGTTGGTAGTTGTAGTTGGTAGTTGTAGTTGGTAGTTGTAGTTTGTAGTTGTAGTTGGTAGTTGTAGATGGTAGTTGTAGTTGGTAGTTGTAGTTGGTAGTTGTAGTTGGTAGTTGTAGTTGGTAGTTGTAGTTGGTAGTTGTAGTTGGTAGTTGTAGTTGGTAGTTGTAGTTGGTAGTTGTAGTTGGTAGTTGTAGTTGGTAGTTGTAGTTGTAGCTGTAGTTGATAGTTGTAGTTGGTAGTTGTAGTTGGTAGTTGTAGTTGGTAGTTGTAGTTGGTAGTTGTAGTTGGTAGTTGTAGTTGTAGTTGTAGTTGGTAGTTGTAGTTGGTAGTTGTAGTTGGTAGTTGGAGTTGGTAGTTGCAGTTGGTAGTTGCAGTTAGTAGTTGCAGTTGGTAGTTGTAGTTGGTAGTTGTAGTTGGTAGTTGTAGTTGGTAGTTGTAGTTGGTAGTTGTAGTTGGTAGTTGTAGTTGGTAGTTGTAGTTGGTAGTTGTAGTTGGTAGTTGTAGTTGGTAGTTGTAGTTGGTAGTTGTAGTTGGGAGTTGCAGTTGGTAGTTGTAGTTGGTAGTTGTAGTTGGTAGTTGTAGTTGGTAGTTGTAGTTGTAGTTGTAGTTGTAGTTGTTGTTGTAGTTGTAGTTGTAGTTTGTAGTTGTAGTTGGTAGTGGTAGATGGTAGTTGTAGTTGGTAGTCGTAGTTGATAGTTGTAGTTGTAGTTGTAGTTGATAGTTGTAGTTCGTAGTTGTAGTTGGTAGTTGTTGTTGGTAGTTGTAGTTGGTAGTTGTAGTTGGTTGTTGTAGTTGGTAGTTGTAGTTGGTAGTTGTAGTTGGTAGTTGTAGTTGGTAGTTGTAGTTTGTAGTTGTAGTTGGTAGTTGTAGATGGTAGTTGTAGTTGGTAGTTGTAGTTGGTAGTTGTAGTTGGTAGTTGTAGTTGGTAGTTGTAGTTGGTAGTTAGAGTTGGTAGTTGCAGTTGGTAGTTGCAGTTGGTAGTTGCAGTTGGTAGTTGCAGTTGGTAGTTGCAGTTGGTAGTTGCAGTTGGTAGTTGTAGTTGGTAGTTGTACTTGGTAGTTGTAGTTGGTAGTTGCAGTTGGTAGTTGTAGTTGGTAGTTGTAGTTGGTAGTTGTAGTTGGTAGTTGTAGTTGGTTGTTGTAGTTGGTAGTTGTAGTTGGTAGTTGCAGTTGGTAGTTGCAGTCGGTAGTTGCAGTTGGTAGTTGCAGTTGGTAGTTGCAGTTGGTAGTTGCTGTTGGTGGTTGCAGTTGCTAGTTGCAGTTGGTAGTTGCAGTTGGTAGTTGCAGTTGGTAGTTGCAGTTGGTAGTTGCAGTTGGTAGTTGTAGTTGGTAGTTGTACTTGGTAGTTGTACTTGGTAGGTGTAGTTGGTAGTTGTAGTTGGTAGTTGTAGTTGGTAGTTGTAGTTGGTAGTTGCAGTTGGTAGTTGCAGTTGGTAGCTGTAGTTTGTAGTTGTAGTTGGTAGTTGTAGTTGGTAGTTGTAGTTGGTAGTTGTAGTTGGTAGTTGTAGTTGGTAGTTGTAGTTGGTAGTTGTAGTTGGTAGTTGTAGTTGGTAGTTGTAGTTGGTAGTTGTAGCTGGTAGTTGTAGTTGGTAGTTGTAGTTGGTAGTTGCAGTTGGTAGTTGTAGTTGGTAGTTGTAGTTGGTAGTTGTAGTTGGTAGTTGCAGTTGGTAGTTGTAGTTGGTAGTTGTAGTTGGTAGTTGTAGTTGTAGTTGTAGTTGGTAGTTGTAGTTGGTAGTTGTAGTTGGTAGTTGTAGTTGGTAGTTGTAGTTGGTAGTTGTAGTTGGTAATTGTAGTTGGTAGTTGTAGTTGGTAGTTGTAGTTGGTAGTTGTAGTTGGTAGTTGTAGTTGGTAGTTGTAGTTGGTAGTTGTAGTTGGTAGTTGTAGTTGGTAGTTGTAGTTGGTAGTTGTAGTTGGTAGTTGCAGTTGGTAGTTGCAGTTGGTAGTTGCAGTTGGTAGTTGCAGTTGGTAGTTGCAGTTGGTAGTTGTAGTTGGTAGTTGTAGATGGTAGTTGTAGTTGGTAGTTGTAGTTGGTAGTTGTAGCTGGCAGTTGTAGCTGGCAGTTGTAGCTGGCTGTTGTAGCTGGCAGTTGTAGCTGGCAGTTGTAGCTGGCAGTTGTAGCTGGTAGTTGTAGTTGGTAGTTGTAGTTGGTAGTTGTAGTTGTAGTTGTTGTAGTTGTAGTTGTAGATGTAGTTGTAGTTGTAGTTGGTAGTTGTAGTTGGTAGTTGTAGTTGGTAGTTGTAGTTGGTAGTTGTAGTTGGTAGTTGTAGTTGGTAGTTGTAGTTGGTAGTTGTAGTTGGTAGTTGTAGTTGGTAGTTGTAGTTGGTAGTTGTAGTTGGTAGTTGAAGTTGGTAGTTGTAGCTGGCTGTTGTAGCTGGCAGTTGTAGCTGGCAGTTGTAGCTGGCAGTTGTAGCTTGCAGTTGTAGCTGGCAGTTGTAGCTGGCAGTTGTAACTGGCATTTGTAGCTGGCAGTTGTAGCTGGCAGTTGTAGCTGGCTGTTGTAGCTGGCAGTTGTAGCTGGCAGTTGTAGCTGGCAGTTGTAGCTGGCAGTTGTAGCTCGTAGTTGTAGTTGGTAGTTGTAGTTGGTAGTTGTAGTTGCTGGTTGTAGTTTGTAGTTGTAGTTGGTAGTTGTAGTTGGTAGTTGTAGTTGGCAGATGTATTTGGTAGTTGTAGTTGGTCGTTGGAGTTGGTAGTTGCAGTTGGTAGTCGCAGTTGGTAGTTGCAGTTGGTAGTTGCAGGTGGTAGTTGCAGTTGGTAGTTGTAGTTGGTAGTTGTAGTTGGTAGTTGTAGTTGGTAGTTGTAGTTGGTAGTTGTAGTTGGTAGTTGTAGCTGGTAGTTGTAGTTGGTAGTTGTAGTTGGTAGTTGTAGTTGTAGTTGTAGTTGTAGTTGTTGTTGTAGTTGTAGTTGTAGTTGTAGTTGTAGTTGTAGTTGTAGTTGTAGTTGTAGTTGTAGTTGTAGTTGTAGTTGTAGTTGTAGTTGTAGTTGTAGTTGTAGTTGTAGTTGTAGTTGTAGTTGTAGTTGTAGTTGTAGTTGTAGTTGTAGTTGTAGTTGTAGTTGTAGTTGTAGTTGTAGTTGTAGTTGTTGTTGCTGTTGTTGTTGTTGTAGTTGTTATTGTTGTAGTTGTTGTTGTGGTTGTAGTTGTTGGTGTGTCGTTGTCGTTGTCGTTGTCGTTGTTGTTGTCGTTGTTGTCGTTGTTGTCGTTGTTGTCGTTGCTGTCGTTGTTGTCGTTGTTGTCGTTGCTGTCGTTGCTGTCGTTGCTTTCGTTGCTGTCGTTGCTGTCGTTGCTGTCGTTGTTGTCGTTGTTGCCGTTGTTGCCGTGGTTGTCGTTGTTGTCGTTGTTGTCGTTGTTGTCGTTGTTGTCGTTGTTGTCGTTGTTGTCGTTGTTGTCGTTGTTGTTATTGTAGTTGTTCTCGTTGTTGTCGTCGTTGTCGTCGTTGTCGTCGTTGTCGTCGTTGTTCTCGTTGTTGTTGTTGTTGTCGTTGTTGTCGTTGTTGTTGTTGTTGCTGTTGTTGTTGTAGTTGTAGTTGTTGTTGTAGTTGTTGTTGTTGTTGTAGTTGTAGTTGTAGTTGTAGTTGTAGTTGCAGTTGTAGTTGTTGTTGTTGTTGTAGTTGTAGTTGTAGTAGTAGTTGTAGTTGTAGTTGTAGTTGTAGTTGTAGTTGTAGTTGTAGTTGTAGTTGTAGTTGTAGTTGTAGTTGTAGTTGTAGTTGTTGTTGTTGCTGTTGTTGTTGTTGTAGTTGTTATTGTTGTAGTTGTTGTTGTGGTTGTAGTTGTTGGTGTGTCGTTGTCGTTGTCGTTGTCGTTGTTGTTGTCGTTGTTGTCGTTGTTGTCGTTGTTGTCGTTGCTGTCGTTGTTGTCGTTGTTGTCGTTGCTGTCGTTGCTGTCGTTGCTTTCGTTGCTGTCGTTGCTGTCGTTGCTGTCGTTGTTGTCGTTGTTGCCGTTGTTGCCGTGGTTGTCGTTGTTGTCGTTGTTGTCGTTGTTGTCGTTGTTGTCGTTGTTGTCGTTGTTGTCGTTGTTGTCGTTGTTGTTATTGTAGTTGTTCTCGTTGTTGTCGTCGTTGTCGTCGTTGTCGTCGTTGTCGTCGTTGTTCTCGTTGTTGTTGTTGTTGTCGTTGTTGTCGTTGTTGTTGTTGTTGCTGTTGTTGTTGTAGTTGTAGTTGTTGTTGTAGTTGTTGTTGTTGTTGTAGTTGTAGTTGTAGTTGTAGTTGTAGTTGTAGTTGGTAGTTGTAGTTGGTAGTTGTAGTTGGTAGTTGTAGTTGGTAGTTGTAGTTGGTAGTTGCAGCTGGTAGTTGTAGCTGGTAGTTGTAGTTGGTAGTTGTAGTTGTAGTTGTAGTTGGTAGTTGTAGTTGGTAGTTGTAGTTGGTAGTTGGAGTTGGTAGTTGCAGTTGGTAGTTGCAGTTAGTAGTTGCAGTTGGTAGTTGTAGTTGGTAGTTGTAGTTGGTAGTTGTAGTTGGTAGTTGTAGTTGGTAGTTGTAGTTGGTAGTTGTAGTTGGTAGTTGTAGTTGGTAGTTGTAGTTGGTAGTTGTAGTTGGTAGTTGTAGTTGGTAGTTGTAGTTGGGAGTTGCAGTTGGTAGTTGTAGTTGGTAGTTGTAGTTGGTAGTTGTAGTTGGTAGTTGTAGTTGTAGTTGTAGTTGTAGTTGTTGTTGTAGTTGTAGTTGTAGTTTGTAGTTGTAGTTGGTAGTGGTAGATGGTAGTTGTAGTTGGTAGTCGTAGTTGATAGTTGTAGTTGTAGTTGTAGTTGATAGTTGTAGTTCGTAGTTGTAGTTGGTAGTTGTTGTTGGTAGTTGTAGTTGGTAGTTGTAGTTGGTTGTTGTAGTTGGTAGTTGTAGTTGGTAGTTGTAGTTGGTAGTTGTAGTTGGTAGTTGTAGTTTGTAGTTGTAGTTGGTAGTTGTAGATGGTAGTTGTAGTTGGTAGTTGTAGTTGGTAGTTGTAGTTGGTAGTTGTAGTTGGTAGTTGTAGTTGGTAGTTAGAGTTGGTAGTTGCAGTTGGTAGTTGCAGTTGGTAGTTGCAGTTGGTAGTTGCAGTTGGTAGTTGCAGTTGGTAGTTGCAGTTGGTAGTTGTAGTTGGTAGTTGTACTTGGTAGTTGTAGTTGGTAGTTGCAGTTGGTAGTTGTAGTTGGTAGTTGTAGTTGGTAGTTGTAGTTGGTAGTTGTAGTTGGTTGTTGTAGTTGGTAGTTGTAGTTGGTAGTTGCAGTTGGTAGTTGCAGTCGGTAGTTGCAGTTGGTAGTTGCAGTTGGTAGTTGCAGTTGGTAGTTGCTGTTGGTGGTTGCAGTTGCTAGTTGCAGTTGGTAGTTGCAGTTGGTAGTTGCAGTTGGTAGTTGCAGTTGGTAGTTGCAGTTGGTAGTTGTAGTTGGTAGTTGTACTTGGTAGTTGTACTTGGTAGGTGTAGTTGGTAGTTGTAGTTGGTAGTTGTAGTTGGTAGTTGTAGTTGGTAGTTGCAGTTGGTAGTTGCAGTTGGTAGCTGTAGTTTGTAGTTGTAGTTGGTAGTTGTAGTTGGTAGTTGTAGTTGGTAGTTGTAGTTGGTAGTTGTAGTTGGTAGTTGTAGTTGGTAGTTGTAGTTGGTAGTTGTAGTTGGTAGTTGTAGTTGGTAGTTGTAGCTGGTAGTTGTAGTTGGTAGTTGTAGTTGGTAGTTGCAGTTGGTAGTTGTAGTTGGTAGTTGTAGTTGGTAGTTGTAGTTGGTAGTTGCAGTTGGTAGTTGTAGTTGGTAGTTGTAGTTGGTAGTTGTAGTTGTAGTTGTAGTTGGTAGTTGTAGTTGGTAGTTGTAGTTGGTAGTTGTAGTTGGTAGTTGTAGTTGGTAGTTGTAGTTGGTAATTGTAGTTGGTAGTTGTAGTTGGTAGTTGTAGTTGGTAGTTGTAGTTGGTAGTTGTAGTTGGTAGTTGTAGTTGGTAGTTGTAGTTGGTAGTTGTAGTTGGTAGTTGTAGTTGGTAGTTGTAGTTGGTAGTTGCAGTTGGTAGTTGCAGTTGGTAGTTGCAGTTGGTAGTTGCAGTTGGTAGTTGCAGTTGGTAGTTGTAGTTGGTAGTTGTAGATGGTAGTTGTAGTTGGTAGTTGTAGTTGGTAGTTGTAGCTGGCAGTTGTAGCTGGCAGTTGTAGCTGGCTGTTGTAGCTGGCAGTTGTAGCTGGCAGTTGTAGCTGGCAGTTGTAGCTGGTAGTTGTAGTTGGTAGTTGTAGTTGGTAGTTGTAGTTGTAGTTGTTGTAGTTGTAGTTGTAGATGTAGTTGTAGTTGTAGTTGGTAGTTGTAGTTGGTAGTTGTAGTTGGTAGTTGTAGTTGGTAGTTGTAGTTGGTAGTTGTAGTTGGTAGTTGTAGTTGGTAGTTGTAGTTGGTAGTTGTAGTTGGTAGTTGTAGTTGGTAGTTGTAGTTGGTAGTTGAAGTTGGTAGTTGTAGCTGGCTGTTGTAGCTGGCAGTTGTAGCTGGCAGTTGTAGCTGGCAGTTGTAGCTTGCAGTTGTAGCTGGCAGTTGTAGCTGGCAGTTGTAACTGGCATTTGTAGCTGGCAGTTGTAGCTGGCAGTTGTAGCTGGCTGTTGTAGCTGGCAGTTGTAGCTGGCAGTTGTAGCTGGCAGTTGTAGCTGGCAGTTGTAGCTCGTAGTTGTAGTTGGCAGTTGTAGTTGGTAGTTGTAGTTGTAGTTGTTGTAGTTGTAGTTGTAGATGTAGTTGTAGTTGTAGTTGGTAGTTGTAGTTGGTAGTTGTAGTTGGTAGTTGTAGTTGGTAGTTGTAGTTGGTAGTTGTAGTTGGTAGTTGTAGTTGGTAGTTGTAGTTGGTAGTTGCAGTTGGTAGTTGTAGCTGGTAGTTGTAGCTGGTAGTTGTAGTTGGTAGTTGCAGTTGGTAGTTGTAGTTGGTAGTTGTAGTTGGTAGTTGTAGTTGGTAGTTGTAGTTGGTAGTTGTAGTTGGTAGTTGTAGTTGGTAGTTGTAGTTGGTAGTTGCAGTTGGTAGCTGTAGTTGGTAGTTGTAGTTGGTAGTTGTAGTTGGTAGTTGTAGTTGGTAGTTGTAGTTGGTAGTTGTAGTTGTAGTTGTTGTTGTAGTTGTAGTTGTAGCTGTAGTTGTAGTTGTAGTTGTAGTTGTAGTTGTAGTTGTAGTTTGTAGTTGTAGTTGGTAGTTGTAGTTGGTTTGTTGTAGTTGGTAGTTGTAGTTGGTAGTTGTAGTTGGTAGTTGTAGTTGGTAGTTGTAGTTGGTAGTTGTAGTTGGTAGTTGTAGTTGGTAGTTGTAGTTGGTTTGTTGTAGTTGGTAGTTGCAGTTGGTAGTTGCAGTTGGTAGTTGCAGTTGGTAGTTGTAGTTGGTAGTTGTAGTTGGTAGTTGTAGATGGTAGTTGTAGTTGGTAGTTGCAGTTGGTAGTTGTAGTTGGTAGTTGTAGTTGGTAGTTGTAGTTGGTAGTTGTAGTTTGTAGTTGCAGTTGGTAGTTGTAGTTGGTAGTTGCAGTTGGTAGTTGCAGTCGGTAGTTGCAGTTGGTAGTTGCAGTTGGTACTTGCAGTTGGTAGTTGTAGTTGGTAGTTGTAGTTGGTAGTTGTAGTTGGTAGTTGTAGTTGGTAGTTGTAGTTGGTAGTTGAAGTTGGTAGTTGTAGCTGGCTGTTGTAGCTGGCAGTTGTAGCTGGCAGTTGTAGCTGGCAGTTGTAGCTTGCAGTTGTAGCTGGCAGTTGTAGCTGGCAGTTGTAACTGGCATTTGTAGCTGGCAGTTGTAGCTGGCAGTTGTAGCTGGCTGTTGTAGCTGGCAGTTGTAGCTGGCAGTTGTAGCTGGCAGTTGTAGCTGGCAGTTGTAGCTGGCAGTTGTAGCTCGTAGTTGTAGTTGGTAGTTGTAGTTGGTAGTTGTAGTTGCTGGTTGTAGTTTGTAGTTGTAGTTGGTAGTTGTAGTTGGTAGTTGCAGTTGGTAGCTGTAGTTGGTAGTTGTAGTTGGTAGTTGTAGTTGGTAGTTGTAGTTGGTAGTTGTAGTTGGTAGTTGTAGTTGTAGTTGTTGTTGTAGTTGTAGTTGTAGTTGTAGTTGTAGTTGTAGTTGTAGTTGTAGTTGTAGTTGTAGTTTGTAGTTGTAGTTGGTAGTTGTAGTTGGTTTGTTGTAGTTGGTAGTTGTAGTTGGTAGTTGCAGTTGGTAGTTGCAGTTGGTAGTTGTAGTTGGTAGTTGTAGCTGGTAGTTGTAGTTGGTAGTTGTAGTTGGTAGTTGTAGCTGGCAGTTGTAGCTGGCAGTTGTAGCTGGCTGTTGTAGCTGGCAGTTGTAGCTGGCAGTTGTAGCTGGCAGTTGTAGCTGGTAGTTGCAGTTGGTAGTTGCAGTTGGTAGCTGAAATTGGTAGTTGCTGTTGGTAGTTGCAGTTGGTAGTTGCAGTTGGTAGTTGCAGTTGGTAGCTGAAATTGGTAGTTGCAGTTGGTAGTTGCAGTTGGTAGTTGCAGTTGGTAGCTGAAATTGGTAGCTACAGTTGGTAGTTGCAGTCGGTAGTTGCAGTGGGTAGTTGCAGTTGGTAGTTGCAGTTGGTAGCTGGAGTTCGTAGTTGTAGTTGGTAGTTGTAGTTGGTAGTTGTAGTTCGTAGTTGTAGTTGGTAGTTGTAGTTGGTAGTTGTAGTTGGTAGCTGTAGTTGGTAGTTGCAGTTGGTAGTTGCAGTTGGTAGTTGCAGTTGGTAGTTGCAGTTGGTAGTTGCAGTTGGTAGTTGCAGTTGGTAGTTGCAGTTGGTAGTTGCAGTTAGCAGTTGCTGTTGGTAGTTGCAGTTGGTAGTTGCAGTTGGTAGTTGCAGTTGGTAGTTGCAGTTGGTAGTTGCAGTTGGTAGTTGTAGTTGGTAGTTGTAGTTGGTAGTTGTACTTGGTTTGTTGTAGTTGGTAGTTGAAGTTGGTAGTTGTAGATGGTAGTTGTAGTTGGTAGTTGTAGTTGGTAGTTGTAGTTGGTAGTTGTAGCTGGTAGTTGTAGTTGGTAGTTGCAGTTGGTAGTTGTAGTTGGTAGTTGTAGTTGGTAGTTGTAGTTGGTAGTTGTAGTTGGTTGTTGTAGTTGGTAGTTGTAGTTGGTAGTTGCAGTTGGTAGTTGCAGTCGGTAGTTGCAGTTGGTAGTTGCAGTTGGTAGTTGCAGTTGGTAGTTGCTGTTGGTGGTTGCAGTTGCTAGTTGCAGTTGGTAGTTGCAGTTGGTAGTTGCAGTTGGTAGTTGCAGTTGGTAGTTGCAGTTGGTAGTTGTAGTTGGTAGTTGTAGTTGGTAGTTGTAGTTGGTAGTTGCAGTTGGTAGTTGTAGTTGGTAGTTGTAGTTGGTAGTTGTAGTTGTAGTTGTAGTTGGTAGTTGTAGTTGGTAGTTGTAGTTGGTAGTTGTAGTTGGTAGTTGTAGTTGGTAGTTGTAGTTGGTAATTGTAGTTGGTAGTTGTAGTTGGTAGTTGTAGTTGGTAGTTGTAGTTGGTAGTTGTAGTTGGTAGTTGTAGTTGGTAGTTGTAGTTGGTAGTTGTAGTTGGTAGTTGTAGTTGGTAGTTGTAGTTGGTAGTTGCAGTTGGTAGTTGCAGTTGGTAGTTGCAGTTGGTAGTTGCAGTTGGTAGTTGCAGTTGGTAGTTGTAGTTGGTAGTTGTAGATGGTAGTTGTAGTTGGTAGTTGTAGTTGGTAGTTGTAGCTGGCAGTTGTAGCTGGCAGTTGTAGCTGGCTGTTGTAGCTGGCAGTTGTAGCTGGCAGTTGTAGCTGGCAGTTGTAGCTGGTAGTTGTAGTTGGTAGTTGTAGTTGGTAGTTGTAGTTGTAGTTGTTGTAGTTGTAGTTGTAGATGTAGTTGTAGTTGTAGTTGGTAGTTGTAGTTGGTAGTTGTAGTTGGTAGTTGTAGTTGGTAGTTGTAGTTGGTAGTTGTAGTTGGTAGTTGTAGTTGGTAGTTGTAGTTGGTAGTTGTAGTTGGTAGTTGTAGTTGGTAGTTGTAGTTGGTAGTTGAAGTTGGTAGTTGTAGCTGGCTGTTGTAGCTGGCAGTTGTAGCTGGCAGTTGTAGCTGGCAGTTGTAGCTTGCAGTTGTAGCTGGCAGTTGTAGCTGGCAGTTGTAACTGGCATTTGTAGCTGGCAGTTGTAGCTGGCAGTTGTAGCTGGCTGTTGTAGCTGGCAGTTGTAGCTGGCAGTTGTAGCTGGCAGTTGTAGCTGGCAGTTGTAGCTCGTAGTTGTAGTTGGTAGTTGTAGTTGGTAGTTGTAGTTGCTGGTTGTAGTTTGTAGTTGTAGTTGGTAGTTGTAGTTGGTAGTTGTAGTTGGCAGATGTATTTGGTAGTTGTAGTTGGTCGTTGGAGTTGGTAGTTGCAGTTGGTAGTCGCAGTTGGTAGTTGCAGTTGGTAGTTGCAGGTGGTAGTTGCAGTTGGTAGTTGTAGTTGGTAGTTGTAGTTGGTAGTTGTAGTTGGTAGTTGTAGTTGGTAGTTGTAGTTGGTAGTTGTAGCTGGTAGTTGTAGTTGGTAGTTGTAGTTGGTAGTTGTAGTTGTAGTTGTAGTTGTAGTTGTTGTTGTAGTTGTAGTTGTAGTTGTAGTTGTAGTTGTAGTTGTAGTTGTAGTTGTAGTTGTAGTTGTAGTTGTAGTTGTAGTTGTAGTTGTAGTTGTAGTTGTAGTTGTAGTTGTAGTTGTAGTTGTAGTTGTAGTTGTAGTTGTAGTTGTAGTTGTAGTTGTAGTTGTAGTTGTAGTTGTAGTTGTTGTTGCTGTTGTTGTTGTTGTAGTTGTTATTGTTGTAGTTGTTGTTGTGGTTGTAGTTGTTGGTGTGTCGTTGTCGTTGTCGTTGTCGTTGTTGTTGTCGTTGTTGTCGTTGTTGTCGTTGTTGTCGTTGCTGTCGTTGTTGTCGTTGTTGTCGTTGCTGTCGTTGCTGTCGTTGCTTTCGTTGCTGTCGTTGCTGTCGTTGCTGTCGTTGTTGTCGTTGTTGCCGTTGTTGCCGTGGTTGTCGTTGTTGTCGTTGTTGTCGTTGTTGTCGTTGTTGTCGTTGTTGTCGTTGTTGTCGTTGTTGTCGTTGTTGTTATTGTAGTTGTTCTCGTTGTTGTCGTCGTTGTCGTCGTTGTCGTCGTTGTCGTCGTTGTTCTCGTTGTTGTTGTTGTTGTCGTTGTTGTCGTTGTTGTTGTTGTTGCTGTTGTTGTTGTAGTTGTAGTTGTTGTTGTAGTTGTTGTTGTTGTTGTAGTTGTAGTTGTAGTTGTAGTTGTAGTTGCAGTTGTAGTTGTTGTTGTTGTTGTAGTTGTAGTTGTAGTAGTAGTTGTAGTTGTAGTTGTAGTTGTAGTTGTAGTTGTAGTTGTAGTTGTAGTTGTAGTTGTAGTTGTAGTTGTAGTTGTAGTTGTTGTTGTTGCTGTTGTTGTTGTTGTAGTTGTTATTGTTGTAGTTGTTGTTGTGGTTGTAGTTGTTGGTGTGTCGTTGTCGTTGTCGTTGTCGTTGTTGTTGTCGTTGTTGTCGTTGTTGTCGTTGTTGTCGTTGCTGTCGTTGTTGTCGTTGTTGTCGTTGCTGTCGTTGCTGTCGTTGCTTTCGTTGCTGTCGTTGCTGTCGTTGCTGTCGTTGTTGTCGTTGTTGCCGTTGTTGCCGTGGTTGTCGTTGTTGTCGTTGTTGTCGTTGTTGTCGTTGTTGTCGTTGTTGTCGTTGTTGTCGTTGTTGTCGTTGTTGTTATTGTAGTTGTTCTCGTTGTTGTCGTCGTTGTCGTCGTTGTCGTCGTTGTCGTCGTTGTTCTCGTTGTTGTTGTTGTTGTCGTTGTTGTCGTTGTTGTTGTTGTTGCTGTTGTTGTTGTAGTTGTAGTTGTTGTTGTAGTTGTTGTTGTTGTTGTAGTTGTAGTTGTAGTTGTAGTTGTAGTTGTAGTTGGTAGTTGTAGTTGGTAGTTGTAGTTGGTAGTTGTAGTTGGTAGTTGTAGTTGGTAGTTGTAGCTGGTAGTTGTAGCTGGTAGTTGTAGTTGGTAGTTGCAGTTGGTAGTTGTAGTTGGTAGTTGTAGTTGGTAGTTGTAGTTGGTAGTTGTAGTTGGTAGTTGTAGTTGGTAGTTGTAGTTGGTAGTTGTAGTTGGTAGTTGTACTTGGTTTGTTGTAGTTGGTAGTTGAAGTTGGTAGTTGTAGATGGTAGTTGTAGTTGGTAGTTGTAGTTGGTAGTTGTAGTTGGTAGTTGTAGCTGGCTGTTGTAGCTGGCAGTTGTAGCTGGCAGTTGTAGCTTGCAGTTGTAGCTGGCAGTTGTAGCTGGCAGTTGTAGCTGGCAGTTGTAGCTGGCAGTTGTAGCTGGCAGTTGTAGCTGGCTGTTGTAGTTGGCAGTTGTAGTTGGTAGTTGTAGTTGGTAGTTGTAGCTGGTAGTTGTAGTTGGTAGTTGTAGTTGGTAGTTGCAGTTGGTAGTTGTAGTTGGTAGTTGTAGTTGGTAGTTGTAGTTGGTAGTTGTAGTTGGTAGTTGTAGTTGGTAGTTGTACTTGGTAGTTGTAGTTGGTAGTTGTAGTTGGTAGTTGTAGTTGGTAGTTGTAGTTGGTAGTTGTAGTTGGTAGTTGTAGTTGGTAGTTGTTGTTGGTAGTTGTAGTTGGTAGTTGTAGTTGGTAGTTGTAGTTGGTAGTTGTAGTTGGTAGTTGTAGTTGGTAGTTGTAGTTGGTAGTTGTAGTTGGTAGTTGCAGTTGGTAGTTGCAGTTGGTAGTTGCAGTTGGTAGTTGCAGTTGGTAGTTGCAGTTGGTAGTTGTAGTTGGTAGTTGTAGATGGTAGTTGTAGTTGGTAGTTGTAGTTGGTAGTTGTAGCTGGCAGTTGTAGCTGGCAGTTGTAGCTGGCTGTTGTAGGTGGCAGTTGTAGCTGGCAGTTGTAGCTGGCAGTTGTAGCTGGTAGTTGTAGTTGTAGTTGTAGTTGTAGTTGTAGTTGTAGTTGTTGTTGTTGTTGTAGTTGTAGTTGTAGTAGTAGTTGTAGTTGTAGTTGGTAGTTGTAGTTGGTAGTTGTAGTTGGTAGTTGTAGTTGGTAGATGTATTTGGTAGTTGTAGTTGGTAGTTGTAGTTGGTAGTTGTAGCTGGTAGTTGTAGCTGGTAGTTGTAGTTGGTAGTTGCAGTTGGTAGTTGTAGTTGGTAGTTGTAGTTGGTAGTTGTAGTTGGTAGTTGTAGTTGGTAGTTGTAGTTGGTAGTTATAGTTGGTTTGTTGTAGTTGGTAGTTGCAGTTGGTAGTTGCAGTTGGTAGTTGCAGTTGGTAGTTGTAGTTGGTAGTTGTAGTTGGTAGTTGTAGATGGTAGTTGTAGTTGGTAGTTGCAGTTGGTAGTTGTAGTTGGTAGTTGTAGTTGGTAGTTGTAGTTGGTAGTTGTAGTTTGTAGTTGCAGTTGGTAGTTGTAGTTGGTAGTTGCAGTTGGTAGTTGCAGTTGGTAGTTGCAGTTGGTAGTTGCAGTTGGTACTTGCAGTTGGTAGTTGTAGTTGGTAGTTGTAGTTGGTAGTTGTAGTTGGTAGTTGTAGTTGGTAGTTGTAGTTGGTAGTTGTAGTTGGTAGTTGTAGTTGGTAGTTGTAGTTGGTAGTTGTAGCTGGTAGTTGTAGCTGGTAGTTGTAGTTGGTAGTTGCAGTTGGTAGTTGTAGTTGGTAGTTGTAGTTGGTAGTTGTAGTTGGTAGTTGTAGTTGGTAGTTGTAGTTGGTAGTTGTAGTTGGTAGTTGTAGTTGGTAGTTGTAGTTGGTAGTTGCAGTTGGTAGCTGCAGTTGGTAGTTGTAGTTGGTAGTTGTAGTTGGTAGTTGTAGTTGGTAGTTGCAGTTGGTAGTTGTAGTTGGTAGTTGTAGTTGGTAGTTGTAGTTGGTAGTTGTAGTTGGTTGTTGTAGTTGGTAGTTGTAGTTGGTAGTTGCAGTTGGTAGTTGCAGTCGGTAGTTGCAGTTGGTAGTTGCAGTTGGTAGTTGCAGTTGGTAGTTGCTGTTGGTGGTTGCAGTTGCTAGTTGCAGTTGGTAGTTGCAGTTGGTAGTTGCAGTTGGTAGTTGCAGTTGGTAGTTGCAGTTGGTAGTTGTAGTTGGTAGTTGTACTTGGTAGTTGTACTTGGTAGGTGTAGTTGGTAGTTGTAGTTGGTAGTTGTAGTTGGTAGTTGTAGTTGGTAGTTGCAGTTGGTAGTTGCAGTTGGTAGCTGTAGTTTGTAGTTGTAGTTGGTAGTTGTAGTTGGTAGTTGTAGTTGGTAGTTGTAGTTGGTAGTTGTAGTTGGTAGTTGTAGTTGGTAGTTGTAGTTGGTAGTTGTAGTTGGTAGTTGTAGTTGGTAGTTGTAGTTGGTAGTTGTAGCTGGTAGTTGTAGTTGGTAGTTGTAGTTGGTAGTTGCAGTTGGTAGTTGTAGTTGGTAGTTGTAGTTGGTAGTTGTAGTTGGTAGTTGCAGTTGGTAGTTGTAGTTGGTAGTTGTAGTTGGTAGTTGTAGTTGTAGTTGTAGTTGGTAGTTGTAGTTGGTAGTTGTAGTTGGTAGTTGTAGTTGGTAGTTGTAGTTGGTAGTTGTAGTTGGTAATTGTAGTTGGTAGTTGTAGTTGGTAGTTGTAGTTGGTAGTTGTAGTTGGTAGTTGTAGTTGGTAGTTGTAGTTGGTAGTTGTAGTTGGTAGTTGTAGTTGGTAGTTGTAGTTGGTAGTTGTAGTTGGTAGTTGCAGTTGGTAGTTGCAGTTGGTAGTTGCAGTTGGTAGTTGCAGTTGGTAGTTGCAGTTGGTAGTTGTAGTTGGTAGTTGTAGATGGTAGTTGTAGTTGGTAGTTGTAGTTGGTAGTTGTAGCTGGCAGTTGTAGCTGGCAGTTGTAGCTGGCTGTTGTAGCTGGCAGTTGTAGCTGGCAGTTGTAGCTGGCAGTTGTAGCTGGTAGTTGTAGTTGGTAGTTGTAGTTGGTAGTTGTAGTTGTAGTTGTTGTAGTTGTAGTTGTAGATGTAGTTGTAGTTGTAGTTGGTAGTTGTAGTTGGTAGTTGTAGTTGGTAGTTGTAGTTGGTAGTTGTAGTTGGTAGTTGTAGTTGGTAGTTGTAGTTGGTAGTTGTAGTTGGTAGTTGCAGTTGGTAGTTGTAGCTGGTAGTTGTAGCTGGTAGTTGTAGTTGGTAGTTGCAGTTGGTAGTTGTAGTTGGTAGTTGTAGTTGGTAGTTGTAGTTGGTAGTTGTAGTTGGTAGTTGTAGTTGGTAGTTGTAGTTGGTAGTTGTAGTTGGTAGTTGCAGTTGGTAGCTGTAGTTGGTAGTTGTAGTTGGTAGTTGTAGTTGGTAGTTGTAGTTGGTAGTTGTAGTTGGTAGTTGTAGTTGTAGTTGTTGTTGTAGTTGTAGTTGTAGCTGTAGTTGTAGTTGTAGTTGTAGTTGTAGTTGTAGTTGTAGTTTGTAGTTGTAGTTGGTAGTTGTAGTTGGTTTGTTGTAGTTGGTAGTTGTAGTTGGTAGTTGTAGTTGGTAGTTGTAGTTGGTAGTTGTAGTTGGTAGTTGTAGTTGGTAGTTGTAGTTGGTAGTTGTAGTTGGTTTGTTGTAGTTGGTAGTTGCAGTTGGTAGTTGCAGTTGGTAGTTGCAGTTGGTAGTTGTAGTTGGTAGTTGTAGTTGGTAGTTGTAGATGGTAGTTGTAGTTGGTAGTTGCAGTTGGTAGTTGTAGTTGGTAGTTGTAGTTGGTAGTTGTAGTTGGTAGTTGTAGTTTGTAGTTGCAGTTGGTAGTTGTAGTTGGTAGTTGCAGTTGGTAGTTGCAGTCGGTAGTTGCAGTTGGTAGTTGCAGTTGGTACTTGCAGTTGGTAGTTGTAGTTGGTAGTTGTAGTTGGTAGTTGTAGTTGGTAGTTGTAGTTGGTAGTTGTAGTTGGTAGTTGAAGTTGGTAGTTGTAGCTGGCTGTTGTAGCTGGCAGTTGTAGCTGGCAGTTGTAGCTGGCAGTTGTAGCTTGCAGTTGTAGCTGGCAGTTGTAGCTGGCAGTTGTAACTGGCATTTGTAGCTGGCAGTTGTAGCTGGCAGTTGTAGCTGGCTGTTGTAGCTGGCAGTTGTAGCTGGCAGTTGTAGCTGGCAGTTGTAGCTGGCAGTTGTAGCTGGCAGTTGTAGCTCGTAGTTGTAGTTGGTAGTTGTAGTTGGTAGTTGTAGTTGCTGGTTGTAGTTTGTAGTTGTAGTTGGTAGTTGTAGTTGGTAGTTGCAGTTGGTAGCTGTAGTTGGTAGTTGTAGTTGGTAGTTGTAGTTGGTAGTTGTAGTTGGTAGTTGTAGTTGGTAGTTGTAGTTGTAGTTGTTGTTGTAGTTGTAGTTGTAGTTGTAGTTGTAGTTGTAGTTGTAGTTGTAGTTGTAGTTGTAGTTTGTAGTTGTAGTTGGTAGTTGTAGTTGGTTTGTTGTAGTTGGTAGTTGTAGTTGGTAGTTGCAGTTGGTAGTTGCAGTTGGTAGTTGTAGTTGGTAGTTGTAGCTGGTAGTTGTAGTTGGTAGTTGTAGTTGGTAGTTGTAGCTGGCAGTTGTAGCTGGCAGTTGTAGCTGGCTGTTGTAGCTGGCAGTTGTAGCTGGCAGTTGTAGCTGGCAGTTGTAGCTGGTAGTTGCAGTTGGTAGTTGCAGTTGGTAGCTGAAATTGGTAGTTGCTGTTGGTAGTTGCAGTTGGTAGTTGCAGTTGGTAGTTGCAGTTGGTAGCTGAAATTGGTAGTTGCAGTTGGTAGTTGCAGTTGGTAGTTGCAGTTGGTAGCTGAAATTGGTAGCTACAGTTGGTAGTTGCAGTCGGTAGTTGCAGTGGGTAGTTGCAGTTGGTAGTTGCAGTTGGTAGCTGGAGTTCGTAGTTGTAGTTGGTAGTTGTAGTTGGTAGTTGTAGTTCGTAGTTGTAGTTGGTAGTTGTAGTTGGTAGTTGTAGTTGGTAGCTGTAGTTGGTAGTTGCAGTTGGTAGTTGCAGTTGGTAGTTGCAGTTGGTAGTTGCAGTTGGTAGTTGCAGTTGGTAGTTGCAGTTGGTAGTTGCAGTTGGTAGTTGCAGTTAGCAGTTGCTGTTGGTAGTTGCAGTTGGTAGTTGCAGTTGGTAGTTGCAGTTGGTAGTTGCAGTTGGTAGTTGCAGTTGGTAGTTGTAGTTGGTAGTTGTAGTTGGTAGTTGTACTTGGTTTGTTGTAGTTGGTAGTTGAAGTTGGTAGTTGTAGATGGTAGTTGTAGTTGGTAGTTGTAGTTGGTAGTTGTAGTTGGTAGTTGTAGCTGGTAGTTGTAGTTGGTAGTTGCAGTTGGTAGTTGTAGTTGGTAGTTGTAGTTGGTAGTTGTAGTTGGTAGTTGTAGTTGGTTGTTGTAGTTGGTAGTTGTAGTTGGTAGTTGCAGTTGGTAGTTGCAGTCGGTAGTTGCAGTTGGTAGTTGCAGTTGGTAGTTGCAGTTGGTAGTTGCTGTTGGTGGTTGCAGTTGCTAGTTGCAGTTGGTAGTTGCAGTTGGTAGTTGCAGTTGGTAGTTGCAGTTGGTAGTTGCAGTTGGTAGTTGTAGTTGGTAGTTGTACTTGGTAGTTGTACTTGGTAGGTGTAGTTGGTAGTTGTAGTTGGTAGTTGTAGTTGGTAGTTGTAGTTGGTAGTTGCAGTTGGTAGTTGCAGTTGGTAGCTGTAGTTTGTAGTTGTAGTTGGTAGTTGTAGTTGGTAGTTGTAGTTGGTAGTTGTAGTTGGTAGTTGTAGTTGGTAGTTGTAGTTGGTAGTTGTAGTTGGTAGTTGCAGTGGGTAGTTGTAGCTGGTAGTTGTAGTTGGTAGTTGTAGTTGGTAGTTGCAGTTGGTAGTTGTAGTTGGTAGTTGTAGTTGGTAGTTGTAGTTGGTAGTTGCAGTTGGTAGTTGTAGTTGGTAGTTGTAGTTGGTAGTTGTAGTTGTAGTTGTAGTTGGTAGTTGTAGTTGGTAGTTGTAGTTGGTAGTTGTAGTTGGTAGTTGTAGTTGGTAGTTGTAGTTGGTAATTGTAGTTGGTAGTTGTAGTTGGTAGTTGTAGTTGGTAGTTGTAGTTGGTAGTTGTAGTTGGTAGTTGTAGTTGGTAGTTGTAGTTGGTAGTTGTAGTTGGTAGTTGTAGTTGGTAGTTGTAGTTGGTAGTTGCAGTTGGTAGTTGCAGTTGGTAGTTGCAGTTGGTAGTTGCAGTTGGTAGTTGCAGTTGGTAGTTGTAGTTGGTAGTTGTAGATGGTAGTTGTAGTTGGTAGTTGTAGTTGGTAGTTGTAGCTGGCAGTTGTAGCTGGCAGTTGTAGCTGGCTGTTGTAGCTGGCAGTTGTAGCTGGCAGTTGTAGCTGGCAGTTGTAGCTGGTAGTTGTAGTTGGTAGTTGTAGTTGGTAGTTGTAGTTGTAGTTGTTGTAGTTGTAGTTGTAGATGTAGTTGTAGTTGTAGTTGGTAGTTGTAGTTGGTAGTTGTAGTTGGTAGTTGTAGTTGGTAGTTGTAGTTGGTAGTTGTAGTTGGTAGTTGTAGTTGGTAGTTGTAGTTGGTAGTTGTAGCTGGTAGTTGTAGCTGGTAGTTGTAGTTGGTAGTTGCAGTTGGTAGTTGTAGTTGGTAGTTGTAGTTGGTAGTTGTAGTTGGTAGTTGTAGTTGGTAGTTGTAGTTGGTAGTTGTAGTTGGTAGTTGTAGTTGGTAGTTGCAGTTGGTAGCTGTAGTTGGTAGTTGTAGTTGGTAGTTGTAGTTGGTAGTTGTAGTTGGTAGTTGTAGTTGGTAGTTGTAGTTGTAGTTGTTGTTGTAGTTGTAGTTGTAGTTGTAGTTGTAGTTGTAGTTGTAGTTGTAGTTGTAGTTGTAGTTTGTAGTTGTAGTTGGTAGTTGTAGTTGGTTTGTTGTAGTTGGTAGTTGTAGTTGGTAGTTGTAGTTGGTAGTTGTAGTTGGTAGTTGTAGCTGGTAGTTGTAGCTGGTAGTTGTAGTTGGTAGTTGTAGTTGGTAGTTGCAGTTGGTAGTTGTAGTTGGTAGTTGTAGTTGGTAGTTGTAGTTGGTAGTTGTAGTTGGTTGTTGTAGTTGGTAGTTGTAGTTGGTAGTTGCAGTTGGTAGTTGCAGTCGGTAGTTGCAGTCGGTAGTTGCAGTTGGTAGTTGCAGTTGGTAGTTGCTGTTGGTGGTTGCAGTTGCTAGTTGCAGTTGGTAGTTGCAGTTGGTAGTTGCAGTTGGTAGTTGCAGTTGGTAGTTGCAGTTGGTAGTTGTAGTTGGTAGTTGTACTTGGTAGTTGTACTTGGTAGGTGTAGTTGGTAGTTGTAGTTGGTAGTTGTAGTTGGTAGTTGTAGTTGGTAGTTGCAGTTGGTAGTTGCAGTTGGTAGCTGTAGTTTGTAGTTGTAGTTGGTAGTTGTAGTTGGTAGTTGTAGTTGGTAGTTGTAGTTGGTAGTTGTAGTTGGTAGTTGTAGTTGGTAGTTGTAGTTGGTAGTTGTAGTTGGTAGTTGTAGCTGGTAGTTGTAGTTGGTAGTTGTAGTTGGTAGTTGCAGTTGGTAGTTGTAGTTGGTAGTTGTAGTTGGTAGTTGTAGTTGGTAGTTGCAGTTGGTAGTTGTAGTTGGTAGTTGTAGTTGGTAGTTGTAGTTGTAGTTGTAGTTGGTAGTTGTAGTTGGTAGTTGTAGTTGGTAGTTGTAGTTGGTAGTTGTAGTTGGTAGTTGTAGTTGGTAATTGTAGTTGGTAGTTGTAGTTGGTAGTTGTAGTTGGTAGTTGTAGTTGGTAGTTGTAGTTGGTAGTTGTAGTTGGTAGTTGTAGTTGGTAGTTGTAGTTGGTAGTTGTAGTTGGTAGTTGTAGTTGGTAGTTGCAGTTGGTAGTTGCAGTTGGTAGTTGCAGTTGGTAGTTGCAGTTGGTAGTTGCAGTTGGTAGTTGTAGTTGGTAGTTGTAGATGGTAGTTGTAGTTGGTAGTTGTAGTTGGTAGTTGTAGCTGGCAGTTGTAGCTGGCAGTTGTAGCTGGCTGTTGTAGCTGGCAGTTGTAGCTGGCAGTTGTAGTTGGTAGTTGTAGTTGGTAGTTGTAGTTGGTAGTTGTAGTTGGTAGTTGTAGTTGGTAGTTGCAGTTGGTAGCTGTAGTTGGTAGTTGTAGTTGGTAGTTGTAGTTGGTAGTTGTAGCTGGTAGTTGTAGCTGGTAGTTGTAGTTGGTAGTTGTAGTTGGTAGTTGCAGTTGGTAGTTGTAGTTGGTAGTTGTAGTTGGTAGTTGTAGTTGGTAGTTGTAGTTGGTTGTTGTAGTTGGTAGTTGTAGTTGGTAGTTGCAGTTGGTAGTTGCAGTCGGTAGTTGCAGTCGGTAGTTGCAGTTGGTAGTTGCAGTTGGTAGTTGCTGTTGGTGGTTGCAGTTGCTAGTTGCAGTTGGTAGTTGCAGTTGGTAGTTGCAGTTGGTAGTTGCAGTCGGTAGTTGCAGTCGGTAGTTGCAGTTGGTAGTTGCAGTTGGTAGTTGCTGTTGGTGGTTGCAGTTGCTAGTTGCAGTTGGTAGTTGCAGTTGGTAGCTGTAGTTTGTAGTTGTAGTTGGTAGTTGTAGTTGGTAGTTGTAGTTGGTAGTTGTAGTTGGTAGTTGTAGTTGGTAGTTGTAGTTGGTAGTTGTAGTTGGTAGTTGTAGTTGGTAGTTGTAGCTGGTAGTTGTAGTTGGTAGTTGTAGTTGGTAGTTGCAGTTGGTAGTTGTAGTTGGTAGTTGTAGTTGGTAGTTGTAGTTGGTAGTTGCAGTTGGTAGTTGTAGTTGGTAGTTGTAGTTGGTAGTTGTAGTTGTAGTTGTAGTTGGTAGTTGTAGTTGGTAGTTGTAGTTGGTAGTTGTAGTTGGTAGTTGTAGTTGGTAGTTGTAGTTGGTAATTGTAGTTGGTAGTTG
Organism: Andrena hattorfiana; assembly: GCA_944738655.2. Lineage (NCBI taxonomy): Eukaryota > Metazoa > Arthropoda > Insecta > Hymenoptera > Andrenidae > Andrena > Andrena hattorfiana. The sequence goes on along the minus strand of OX122890.1, from coordinate 46,400,202 downwards.
TAGTTGGTAGTTGTAGTTGGTAGTTGTAGTTGGTAGTTGTAGTTGGTAGTTGTAGTTGGTAGTTGTAGTTGGTAGTTGTAGTTGGTAGTTGTAGTTGGTAGTTGTAGTTGTAGTTGTTGTAGTTGTAGTTGTAGATGTAGTTGTAGTTGTAGTTGGTAGTTGTAGTTGGTAGTTGTAGTTGGTAGTTGTAGTTGGTAGTTGTAGTTGGTAGTTGTAGTTGGTAGTTGTAGTTGGTAGTTGTAGTTGGTAGTTGTAGCTGGTAGTTGTAGCTGGTAGTTGTAGTTGGTAGTTGCAGTTGGTAGTTGTAGTTGGTAGTTGTAGTTGGTAGTTGTAGTTGGTAGTTGTAGTTGGTAGTTGTAGTTGGTAGTTGTAGTTGGTAGTTGTAGTTGGTAGTTGCAGTTGGTAGCTGTAGTTGGTAGTTGTAGTTGGTAGTTGTAGTTGGTAGTTGTAGTTGGTAGTTGTAGTTGGTAGTTGTAGTTGTAGTTGTTGTTGTAGTTGTAGTTGTAGTTGTAGTTGTAGTTGTAGTTGTAGTTGTAGTTGTAGTTGTAGTTTGTAGTTGTAGTTGGTAGTTGTAGTTGGTTTGTTGTAGTTGGTAGTTGTAGTTGGTAGTTGTAGTTGGTAGTTGTAGTTGGTAGTTGTAGTTGGTAGTTGTAGTTGGTAGTTGTAGTTGGTTTGTTGTAGTTGGTAGTTGCAGTTGGTAGTTGCAGTTGGTAGTTGCAGTTGGTAGTTGTAGTTGGTAGTTGTAGTTGGTAGTTGTAGATGGTAGTTGTAGTTGGTAGTTGCAGTTGGTAGTTGTAGTTGGTAGTTGTAGTTGGTAGTTGTAGTTGGTAGTTGTAGTTTGTAGTTGCAGTTGGTAGTTGTAGTTGGTAGTTGCAGTTGGTAGTTGCAGTCGGTAGTTGCAGTTGGTAGTTGCAGTTGGTACTTGCAGTTGGTAGTTGTAGTTGGTAGTTGTAGTTGGTAGTTGTAGTTGGTAGTTGTAGTTGGTAGTTGTAGTTGGTAGTTGAAGTTGGTAGTTGTAGCTGGCTGTTGTAGCTGGCAGTTGTAGCTGGCAGTTGTAGCTGGCAGTTGTAGCTTGCAGTTGTAGCTGGCAGTTGTAGCTGGCAGTTGTAACTGGCATTTGTAGCTGGCAGTTGTAGCTGGCAGTTGTAGCTGGCTGTTGTAGCTGGCAGTTGTAGCTGGCAGTTGTAGCTGGCAGTTGTAGCTGGCAGTTGTAGCTCGTAGTTGTAGTTGGTAGTTGTAGTTGGTAGTTGTAGTTGCTGGTTGTAGTTTGTAGTTGTAGTTGGTAGTTGTAGTTGGTAGTTGTAGTTGGTAGATGTATTTGGTAGTTGTAGTTGGTCGTTGGAGTTGGTAGTTGCAGTTGGTAGTCGCAGTTGGTAGTTGCAGGTGGTAGTTGCAGTTGGTAGTTGTAGTTGGTAGTTGTAGTTGGTAGTTGTCGTTGGTAGTTGTAGTTGATAGTTGTAGTTGGTAGTTGTAGCTGGTAGTTGTAGTTGGTAGTTGTAGTTGGTAGTTGTAGTTGTAGTTGTAGTTGTAGTTGTTGTTGTTGTAGTTGTAGTTGTAGTTGTAGTTGTAGTTGTAGTTGTAGTTGTAGTTGTAGTTGTATTTGTAATTGTAGTTGTAGTTGTAGGTGTAGTTGTAGTTGTAGTTGTAGTTGTTGTTGTAGTTGTAGTTGTTGTTGTAGTTGTTGTTGTAGTTGTAGTTGTAGTTGTAGTTGTAGTTGTAGTTGTAGTTGTAGTTGTTGTTGTAGTTGTTGTTGTAGTTGTTGTTGTAGTTGCAGTTGGTAGTTGCAGTTGGTAGCTGAAATTGGTAGTTGCTGTTGGTAGTTGCAGTTGGTAGTTGCAGTTGGTAGTTGCAGTTGGTAGCTGAAATTGGTAGTTGCAGTTGGTAGTTGCAGTTGGTAGTTGCAGTTGGTAGCTGAAATTGGTAGTTACAGTTGGTAGTTGCAGTCGGTAGTTGCAGTGGGTAGTTGCAGTTGGTAGTTGCAGTTGGTAGTTGCAGTTGGTAGTTGTAGTTGGTAGTTGTAGCTGGTAGTTGTAGTTGGTAGTTGTAGTTGGTAGTTGTAGCTGGCAGTTGTAGCTGGCAGTTGTAGCTGGCTGTTGTAGCTGGCAGTTGTAGCTGGCAGTTGTAGCTGGCAGTTGTAGCTGGTAGTTGTAGTTGGTAGTTGTTGTTGGTAGTTGTAGTTGGTAGTTGTAGTTGGTAGATGTATTTGGTAGTTGTAGTTGGTCGTTGCAGTTGGTAGTTGCAGTTGGTAGCTGTAGTTCGTAGTTGTAGTTGGTAGTTGTAGTTGGTAGTTGCAGTTGGTAGTTGTAGTTGGTAGTTGTAGTTGGCAGTTGTAGATGGTAGTTGTAGTTGGTAGTTGTAGTTGGTAGCTGTACTTGGTAGTTGTAGTTGGTAGTTGTAGTTGGTAGTTGTAGTTGGTAGTTGTAGTTGGTAGTTGCAGTTGGTAGCTGGAGTTCGTAGTTGTAGTTGGTAGTTGTAGTTGGTAGTTGTAGTTCGTAGTTGTAGTTGGTAGTTGTAGTTGGTAGTTGTAGTTGGTAGCTGTAGTTGGTAGTTGCAGTTGGTAGTTGCAGTTGGTAGTTGCAGTTGGTACTTGCAGTTGGTAGTTGCAGTTGGTAGTTGTAGTTGGTAGTTGTAGTTGGTAGCTGTACTTGGTAGTTGTAGTTGGTAGTTGTAGTTGGTAGTTGGTAGTTGTAGTTGGTAGTTGTAGTTGGTAGTTGTAGTTGGTAGTTGTAGTTTGTAGTTGTAGTTGGTAGTTGTAGTTGATAGTTGTAGTTGGTAGTTGTAGTTGGTAGTTGTAGTTGGTAGTTGTAGTTGGTAGTTGTAGTTGGTTTGTTGTAGTTGGTAGTTGTAGTTGGTAGTTGGTAGTTGTAGTTGGTAGTTGTAGCTGGCAGTTGTAGCTGGCAGTTGTAGCTGGCTGTTGTAGCTGGCAGTTGTAGCTGGCAGTTGTAGCTGGCAGTTGTAGCTGGTAGTTGTAGTTGGTAGTTGTAGTTGGTAGTTGTAGTTGTAGTTGTTGTAGTTGTAGTTGTAGATGTAGTTGTAGTTGTAGTTGGTAGTTGTAGTTGGTAGTTGTAGTTGGTAGTTGTAGTTGGTAGTTGTAGTTGGTAGTTGTAGTTGGTAGTTGTAGTTGGTAGTTGTAGTTGGTAGTTGTAGCTGGTAGTTGTAGCTGGTAGTTGTAGTTGGTAGTTGCAGTTGGTAGTTGTAGTTGGTAGTTGTAGTTGGTAGTTGTAGTTGGTAGTTGTAGTTGGTATTTGTAGTTGGTAGTTGTAGTTGGTAGTTGTAGTTGGTAGTTGTAGTTAGTAGTTGCAGTTGGTAGCTGTAGTTGGTAGTTGTAGTTGGTAGTTGTAGTTGGTAGTTGTAGTTGGTAGTTGTAGTTGGTAGTTGTAGTTGTAGTTGTTGTTGTAGTTGTAGTTGTAGTTGTAGTTGTAGTTGTAGTTGTAGTTGTAGTTGTAGTTGTAGTTTGTAGTTGTAGTTGGTAGTTGTAGTTGGTTTGTTGTAGTTGGTAGTTGTAGTTGGTAGTTGTAGTTGGTAGTTGTAGTTGGTAGTTGTAGTTGGTAGTTGTAGTTGGTAGTTGTAGTTGGTAGTTATAGTTGGTTTGTTGTAGTTGGTAGTTGCAGTTGGTAGTTGCAGTTGGTAGTTGCAGTTGGTAGTTGTAGTTGGTAGTTGTAGTTGGTAGTTGTAGATGGTAGTTGTAGTTGGTAGTTGCAGTTGGTAGTTGTAGTTGGTAGTTGTAGTTGGTAGTTGTAGTTGGTAGTTGTAGTTTGTAGTTGCAGTTGGTAGTTGTAGTTGGTAGTTGCAGTTGGTAGTTGCAGTTGGTAGTTGCAGTTGGTAGTTGCAGTTGGTACTTGCAGTTGGTAGTTGTAGTTGGTAGTTGTAGTTGGTAGTTGTAGTTGGTAGTTGTAGTTGGTAGTTGTAGTTGGTAGTTGTAGTTGGTAGTTGAAGTTGGTAGTTGTAGCTGGCTGTTGTAGCTGGCAGTTGTAGCTGGCAGTTGTAGCTGGCAGTTGTAGCTTGCAGTTGTAGCTGGCAGTTGTAGCTGGCAGTTGTAACTGGCATTTGTAGCTGGCAGTTGTAGCTGGCAGTTGTAGCTGGCTGTTGTAGCTGGCAGTTGTAGCTGGCAGTTGTAGCTGGCAGTTGTAGCTGGCAGTTGTAGCTCGTAGTTGTAGTTGGTAGTTGTAGTTGGTAGTTGTAGTTGCTGGTTGTAGTTTGTAGTTGTAGTTGGTAGTTGTAGTTGGTAGTTGTAGTTGGCAGATGTATTTGGTAGTTGTAGTTGGTCGTTGGAGTTGGTAGTTGCAGTTGGTAGTCGCAGTTGGTAGTTGCAGTTGGTAGTTGCAGGTGGTAGTTGCAGTTGGTAGTTGTAGTTGGTAGTTGTAGTTGGTAGTTGTAGTTGGTAGTTGTAGTTGGTAGTTGTAGTTGGTAGTTGTAGCTGGTAGTTGTAGTTGGTAGTTGTAGTTGGTAGTTGTAGTTGTAGTTGTAGTTGTAGTTGTTGTTGTAGTTGTAGTTGTAGTTGTAGTTGTAGTTGTAGTTGTAGTTGTAGTTGTAGTTGTAGTTGTAGTTGTAGTTGTAGTTGTAGTTGTAGTTGTAGTTGTAGTTGTAGTTGTAGTTGTAGTTGTAGTTGTAGTTGTAGTTGTAGTTGTAGTTGTAGTTGTAGTTGTAGTTGTAGTTGTAGTTGTTGTTGCTGTTGTTGTTGTTGTAGTTGTTATTGTTGTAGTTGTTGTTGTGGTTGTAGTTGTTGGTGTGTCGTTGTCGTTGTCGTTGTCGTTGTTGTTGTCGTTGTTGTCGTTGTTGTCGTTGTTGTCGTTGCTGTCGTTGTTGTCGTTGTTGTCGTTGCTGTCGTTGCTGTCGTTGCTTTCGTTGCTGTCGTTGCTGTCGTTGCTGTCGTTGTTGTCGTTGTTGCCGTTGTTGCCGTGGTTGTCGTTGTTGTCGTTGTTGTCGTTGTTGTCGTTGTTGTCGTTGTTGTCGTTGTTGTCGTTGTTGTCGTTGTTGTTATTGTAGTTGTTCTCGTTGTTGTCGTCGTTGTCGTCGTTGTCGTCGTTGTCGTCGTTGTTCTCGTTGTTGTTGTTGTTGTCGTTGTTGTCGTTGTTGTTGTTGTTGCTGTTGTTGTTGTAGTTGTAGTTGTTGTTGTAGTTGTTGTTGTTGTTGTAGTTGTAGTTGTAGTTGTAGTTGTAGTTGTAGTTGTAGTTGTTGTTGTTGTTGTAGTTGTAGTTGTAGTAGTAGTTGTAGTTGTAGTTGTAGTTGTAGTTGTAGTTGTAGTTGTAGTTGTAGTTGTAGTTGTAGTTGTAGTTGTAGTTGTAGTTGTTGTTGTTGCTGTTGTTGTTGTTGTAGTTGTTATTGTTGTAGTTGTTGTTGTGGTTGTAGTTGTTGGTGTGTCGTTGTCGTTGTCGTTGTCGTTGTTGTTGTCGTTGTTGTCGTTGTTGTCGTTGTTGTCGTTGCTGTCGTTGTTGTCGTTGTTGTCGTTGCTGTCGTTGCTGTCGTTGCTTTCGTTGCTGTCGTTGCTGTCGTTGCTGTCGTTGTTGTCGTTGTTGCCGTTGTTGCCGTGGTTGTCGTTGTTGTCGTTGTTGTCGTTGTTGTCGTTGTTGTCGTTGTTGTCGTTGTTGTCGTTGTTGTCGTTGTTGTTATTGTAGTTGTTCTCGTTGTTGTCGTCGTTGTCGTCGTTGTCGTCGTTGTCGTCGTTGTTCTCGTTGTTGTTGTTGTTGTCGTTGTTGTCGTTGTTGTTGTTGTTGCTGTTGTTGTTGTAGTTGTAGTTGTTGTTGTAGTTGTTGTTGTTGTTGTAGTTGTAGTTGTAGTTGTAGTTGTAGTTGTAGTTGGTAGTTGTAGTTGGTAGTTGTAGTTGGTAGTTGTAGTTGGTAGTTGTAGTTGGTAGTTGTAGCTGGTAGTTGTAGCTGGTAGTTGTAGTTGGTAGTTGCAGTTGGTAGTTGTAGTTGGTAGTTGTAGTTGGTAGTTGTAGTTGGTAGTTGTAGTTGGTAGTTGTAGTTGGTAGTTGTACTTGGTAGTTGTAGTTGGTAGTTGTAGTTGGTAGTTGTAGTTGGTAGTTGTAGTTGGTAGTTGTAGTTGGTAGTTGTAGTTGGTAGTTGTTGTTGGTAGTTGTAGTTGGTAGTTGTAGTTGGTAGTTGTAGTTGGTAGTTGTAGTTGGTAGTTGTAGTTGGTAGTTGTAGTTGGTAGTTGTAGTTGGTAGTTGCAGTTGGTAGTTGCAGTTGGTAGTTGCAGTTGGTAGTTGCAGTTGGTAGTTGCAGTTGGTAGTTGTAGTTGGTAGTTGTAGATGGTAGTTGTAGTTGGTAGTTGTAGTTGGTAGTTGTAGCTGGCAGTTGTAGCTGGCAGTTGTAGCTGGCTGTTGTAGGTGGCAGTTGTAGCTGGCAGTTGTAGCTGGCAGTTGTAGCTGGTAGTTGTAGTTGGTAGTTGTAGTTGGTAGTTGTAGTTGTAGTTGTTGTAGTTGTAGTTGTAGATGTAGTTGTAGTTGTAGTTGGTAGTTGTAGTTGGTAGTTGTAGTTGGTAGTTGTAGTTGGTAGTTGTAGTTGGTAGTTGTAGTTGGTAGTTGTAGTTGGTAGTTGTAGTTGGTAGTTGTAGCTGGTAGTTGTAGCTGGTAGTTGTAGTTGGTAGTTGCAGTTGGTAGTTGTAGTTGGTAGTTGTAGTTGGTAGTTGTAGTTGGTAGTTGTAGTTGGTAGTTGTAGTTGGTAGTTGTAGTTGGTAGTTGTAGTTGGTAGTTGTAGTTGGTAGTTGCAGTTGGTAGCTGCAGTTGGTAGTTGTAGTTGGTAGTTGTAGTTGGTAGTTGTAGTTGGTAGTTGTAGTTGTAGTTGTTGTTGTAGTTGTAGTTGTAGTTGTAGTTGTAGTTGTAGTTGTAGTTGTAGTTGTAGTTGTAGTTGTAGTTTGTAGTTGTAGTTGGTAGTTGTAGTTGGTTTGTTGTAGTTGGTAGTTGTAGTTGTAGTTGTTGTTGTTGCTGTTGTTGTTGTTGTAGTTGTTATTGTTGTAGTTGTTGTTGCGGTTGTAGTTGTTGGTGTGTCGTTGTCGTTGTCGTTGTCGTTGTTGTTGTCGTTGTTGTCGTTGTTGTCGTTGTTGTCGTTGCTGTCGTTGTTGTCGTTGTTGTCGTTGCTGTCGTTGCTGTCGTTGCTTTCGTTGCTGTCGATGCTGTCGTTGCTGTCGTTGTTGTCGTTGTTGCCGTTGTTGCCGTGGTTGTCGTTGTTGTCGTTGTTGTCGTTGTTGTCGTTGTTGTCGTTGTTGTCGTTGTTGTCGTTGTTGTCGTTGTTGTTATTGTAGTTGTTCTCGTTGTTGTCGTCGTTGTCGTCGTTGTCGTCGTTGTCGTCGTTGTTCTCGTTGTTGTTGTTGTTGTCGTTGTTGTCGTCGTTGTTGTTGTTGCTGTTGTTGTTGTAGTTGTAGTTGTTGTTGTAGTTGTTGTTGTTGTTGTAGTTGTAGTTGTAGTTGTAGTTGTAGTTGTAGTTGTAGTTGTAGTTGTTGTTGTTGTTGTAGTTGTAGTTGTAGTAGTAGTTGTAGTTGTAGGTGTAGTTGTAGTTGTAGTTGTAGTTGTAGTTGTTGTTGTAGTTGTTGTTGTAGTTGCAGTTGTAGTTGTAGTTGTAGTTGTAGTTGTAGTCGTATTTGTAGTTGTAGTTGTAGATGTAGTTGTAGTTGGTAGTTGTAGTTGGTAGTTGTAGTTGGTAGTTGGTAGTTGTAGTTGTAGTTGTAGTTGGTAGTTGTAGTTGGTAGTTGTAGTTGGTAGTTGTAGTTGGTAGTTGTAGTTGGTAGTTGTAGTTGGAAGTTGTAGTTGGTAGTTGTAGTTGTAGTTGTAGTTGTAGTTGATAGTTGTAGTTGGAAGTTGTAGTTGGTAGTTGTAGTTGGTAGTTGTAGTTCGTAGTTGTAGTTGGTAGTTGTTGTTGGTAGTTGTAGTTGGTAGTTGTAGTTGGTTGTTGTAGTTGGTAGTTGTAGTTGGTAGTTGTAGTTGGTAGTTGTAGTTGGTAGTTGTAGTTTGTAGTTGTAGTTGGTAGTGGTAGATGGTAGTTGTAGTTGGTAGTTGTAGTTGGTAGTTGTAGTTGGTAGTTGTAGTTGGTAGTTGTAGTTGTTAGTTGTAGTTGGTAGTTGTAGTTGGTAGTTGTAGTTGGTAGTTGTAGTTGGTAGTTGTAGTTGTGGCTGTAGTTGTAGTTGTAGTTGTAGTTGATAGTTGTAGTTGGTAGTTGTAGTTGGTAGTCGTAGTTGGTAGTTGTAGTTGGTAGTTGTAGTTGGTAGTTGTAGTTCGTAGTTGTAGTTGGTAGTTGTTGTTGGTAGTTGTAGTTGGTAGTTGTAGTTGGTAGTTGTAGTTGGTAGTTGTAGTTGGTAGTTGTAGTTGGTAGTTGTAGTTGGTAGTTGTAGTTGGTAGTTGTAGTTGGTAGTTGTAGTTTGTAGTTGTAGTTGGTAGTTGTAGATGGTAGTTGTAGTTGGTAGTTGTAGTTGGTAGTTGTAGTTGGTAGTTGTAGTTGGTAGTTGTAGTTGGTAGTTGTAGTTGGTAGTTGTAGTTGGTAGTTGTAGTTGGTAGTTGTAGTTGGTAGTTGTAGTTGGTAGTTGTAGTTGTAGCTGTAGTTGATAGTTGTAGTTGGTAGTTGTAGTTGGTAGTTGTAGTTGGTAGTTGTAGTTGGTAGTTGTAGTTGGTAGTTGTAGTTGTAGTTGTAGTTGGTAGTTGTAGTTGGTAGTTGTAGTTGGTAGTTGGAGTTGGTAGTTGCAGTTGGTAGTTGCAGTTAGTAGTTGCAGTTGGTAGTTGTAGTTGGTAGTTGTAGTTGGTAGTTGTAGTTGGTAGTTGTAGTTGGTAGTTGTAGTTGGTAGTTGTAGTTGGTAGTTGTAGTTGGTAGTTGTAGTTGGTAGTTGTAGTTGGTAGTTGTAGTTGGTAGTTGTAGTTGGGAGTTGCAGTTGGTAGTTGTAGTTGGTAGTTGTAGTTGGTAGTTGTAGTTGGTAGTTGTAGTTGTAGTTGTAGTTGTAGTTGTTGTTGTAGTTGTAGTTGTAGTTTGTAGTTGTAGTTGGTAGTGGTAGATGGTAGTTGTAGTTGGTAGTCGTAGTTGATAGTTGTAGTTGTAGTTGTAGTTGATAGTTGTAGTTCGTAGTTGTAGTTGGTAGTTGTTGTTGGTAGTTGTAGTTGGTAGTTGTAGTTGGTTGTTGTAGTTGGTAGTTGTAGTTGGTAGTTGTAGTTGGTAGTTGTAGTTGGTAGTTGTAGTTTGTAGTTGTAGTTGGTAGTTGTAGATGGTAGTTGTAGTTGGTAGTTGTAGTTGGTAGTTGTAGTTGGTAGTTGTAGTTGGTAGTTGTAGTTGGTAGTTAGAGTTGGTAGTTGCAGTTGGTAGTTGCAGTTGGTAGTTGCAGTTGGTAGTTGTAGTTGGTAGTTGGTAGTTGTAGTTGGTAGTTGTAGTTGGTAGTTGTAGTTGGTAATTGTAGTTTGTAGTTGTAGTTGGTAGTTGTAGTTGGTAGTTGTAGTTGGTAGTTGTAGTTGGTAGTTGTAGTTGGTAGTTGTAGTTGGTAGTTGTAGTTGGTAGTTGTAGTTGGTTTGTTGTAGTTGGTAGTTGTAGTTGGTAGTTGGTAGTTGTAGTTGTAGTTGTAGTTGGTAGTTGTAGTTGGTAGTTGTAGTTGGTAGTTGTAGTTGGTAGTTGCAGTTGGTAGTTGCAGTTGGTAGTTGCAGTTGGTAGTTGCAGTTGGTAGTTGCAGTTGGTAGTTGCAGTTGGTAGTTGCAGTTGGTAGTTGCTGTTGGTGGTTGCAGTTGGTAGTTGCAGTTGGTAGTTGCAGTTGGTAGTTGCAGTTGGTAGTTGCAGTTGGTAGTTGCAGTTGGTAGTTGCAGTTGGTAGTTGTAGTTGGTAGTTGTACTTGGTAGTTGTAGTTGGTAGTTGTAGTTGGTAGTTGCAGTTGGTAGCTGTAGTTGGTAGTTGTAGTTGGTAGTTGTAGTTGGTAGTTGTAGTTGGTAGTTGTAGTTGGTAGTTGTAGTTGTAGTTGTTGTTGTAGTTGTAGTTGTAGTTGTAGTTGTAGTTGTAGTTGTAGTTTGTAGTTGTAGTTGGTAGTTGTAGTTGGTTTGTTGTAGTTGGTAGTTGTAGTTGGTAGTTGTAGTTGGTAGTTGTAGTTGGTAGTTGTAGTTGGTAGTTGTAGTTGGTAGTTGCAGTTGGTAGCTGCAGTCGGTAGTTGCAGTTGGTAGTTGCAGTTGGTACTTGCAGTTGGTAGTTGTAGTTGGTAGTTGTAGTTGGTAGTTGTAGTTGGTAGCTGTAGTTGGTAGTTGTAGTTGGTAGTTGAAGTTGGTAGTTGTAGCTGGCTGTTGTAGCTGGCAGTTGTAGCTGGCAGTTGTAGCTGGCAGTTGTAGCTTGCAGTTGTAGCTGGCAGTTGTAGCTGGCTGTTGTAGCTGGCAGTTGTAGCTGGCAGTTGTAGCTGGCAGTTGTAGCTGGCAGTTGTAGCTCGTAGTTGTAGTTGGTAGTTGTAGTTGGTAGTTGTAGTTGCTGGTTGTAGTTTGTAGTTGTAGTTGGTAGTTGTAGTTGGTAGTTGTAGTTGGTAGATGTATTTGGTAGTTGTAGTTGGTAGTTGTAGTTGGTAGTTGTAGGTGGTAGTTGTAGCTGGTAGTTGTAATTGGTAGTTGCAGTTGGTAGTTGTAGTTGGTAGTTGTAGTTGGTAGTTGTAGTTGGTAGTTGTAGTTGGTTGTTGTAGTTGGTAGTTGTAGTTGGTAGTTGCAGTTGGTAGTTGCAGTCGGTAGTTGCAGTTGGTAGTTGCAGTTGGTAGTTGCAGTTGGTAGTTGCTGTTGGTGGTTGCAGTTGCTAGTTGCAGTTGGTAGTTGCAGTTGGTAGTTGCAGTTGGTAGTTGCAGTTGGTAGTTGCAGTTGGTAGTTGTAGTTGGTAGTTGTACTTGGTAGTTGTACTTGGTAGGTGTAGTTGGTAGTTGTAGTTGGTAGTTGTAGTTGGTAGTTGTAGTTGGTAGTTGCAGTTGGTAGTTGCAGTTGGTAGCTGTAGTTTGTAGTTGTAGTTGGTAGTTGTAGTTGGTAGTTGTAGTTGGTAGTTGTAGTTGGTAGTTGTAGTTGGTAGTTGTAGTTGGTAGTTGTAGTTGGTAGTTGTAGTTGGTAGTTGTAGTTGGTAGTTGTAGCTGGTAGTTGTAGTTGGTAGTTGTAGTTGGTAGTTGCAGTTGGTAGTTGTAGTTGGTAGTTGTAGTTGGTAGTTGTAGTTGGTAGTTGCAGTTGGTAGTTGTAGTTGGTAGTTGTAGTTGGTAGTTGTAGTTGTAGTTGTAGTTGGTAGTTGTAGTTGGTAGTTGTAGTTGGTAGTTGTAGTTGGTAGTTGTAGTTGGTAGTTGTAGTTGGTAATTGTAGTTGGTAGTTGTAGTTGGTAGTTGTAGTTGGTAGTTGTAGTTGGTAGTTGTAGTTGGTAGTTGTAGTTGGTAGTTGTAGTTGGTAGTTGTAGTTGGTAGTTGTAGTTGGTAGTTGTAGTTGGTAGTTGCAGTTGGTAGTTGCAGTTGGTAGTTGCAGTTGGTAGTTGCAGTTGGTAGTTGCAGTTGGTAGTTGTAGTTGGTAGTTGTAGATGGTAGTTGTAGTTGGTAGTTGTAGTTGGTAGTTGTAGCTGGCAGTTGTAGCTGGCAGTTGTAGCTGGCTGTTGTAGCTGGCAGTTGTAGCTGGCAGTTGTAGCTGGCAGTTGTAGCTGGTAGTTGTAGTTGGTAGTTGTAGTTGGTAGTTGTAGTTGTAGTTGTTGTAGTTGTAGTTGTAGATGTAGTTGTAGTTGTAGTTGGTAGTTGTAGTTGGTAGTTGTAGTTGGTAGTTGTAGTTGGTAGTTGTAGTTGGTAGTTGTAGTTGGTAGTTGTAGTTGGTAGTTGTAGTTGGTAGTTGTAGTTGGTAGTTGTAGTTGGTAGTTGTAGTTGGTAGTTGAAGTTGGTAGTTGTAGCTGGCTGTTGTAGCTGGCAGTTGTAGCTGGCAGTTGTAGCTGGCAGTTGTAGCTTGCAGTTGTAGCTGGCAGTTGTAGCTGGCAGTTGTAACTGGCATTTGTAGCTGGCAGTTGTAGCTGGCAGTTGTAGCTGGCTGTTGTAGCTGGCAGTTGTAGCTGGCAGTTGTAGCTGGCAGTTGTAGCTGGCAGTTGTAGCTCGTAGTTGTAGTTGGTAGTTGTAGTTGGTAGTTGTAGTTGCTGGTTGTAGTTTGTAGTTGTAGTTGGTAGTTGTAGTTGGTAGTTGTAGTTGGCAGATGTATTTGGTAGTTGTAGTTGGTCGTTGGAGTTGGTAGTTGCAGTTGGTAGTCGCAGTTGGTAGTTGCAGTTGGTAGTTGCAGGTGGTAGTTGCAGTTGGTAGTTGTAGTTGGTAGTTGTAGTTGGTAGTTGTAGTTGGTAGTTGTAGTTGGTAGTTGTAGTTGGTAGTTGTAGTTGGTAGTTGTAGCTGGTAGTTGTAGTTGGTAGTTGTAGTTGGTAGTTGTAGTTGTAGTTGTAGTTGTAGTTGTTGTTGTAGTTGTAGTTGTAGTTGTAGTTGTAGTTGTAGTTGTAGTTGTAGTTGTAGTTGTAGTTGTAGTTGTAGTTGTAGTTGTAGTTGTAGTTGTAGTTGTAGTTGTAGTTGTAGTTGTAGTTGTAGTTGTAGTTGTAGTTGTAGTTGTAGTTGTAGTTGTAGTTGTAGTTGTAGTTGTAGTTGTTGTTGCTGTTGTTGTTGTTGTAGTTGTTATTGTTGTAGTTGTTGTTGTGGTTGTAGTTGTTGGTGTGTCGTTGTCGTTGTCGTTGTCGTTGTTGTTGTCGTTGTTGTCGTTGTTGTCGTTGTTGTCGTTGCTGTCGTTGTTGTCGTTGTTGTCGTTGCTGTCGTTGCTGTCGTTGCTTTCGTTGCTGTCGTTGCTGTCGTTGCTGTCGTTGTTGTCGTTGTTGCCGTTGTTGCCGTGGTTGTCGTTGTTGTCGTTGTTGTCGTTGTTGTCGTTGTTGTCGTTGTTGTCGTTGTTGTCGTTGTTGTCGTTGTTGTTATTGTAGTTGTTCTCGTTGTTGTCGTCGTTGTCGTCGTTGTCGTCGTTGTCGTCGTTGTTCTCGTTGTTGTTGTTGTTGTCGTTGTTGTCGTTGTTGTTGTTGTTGCTGTTGTTGTTGTAGTTGTAGTTGTTGTTGTAGTTGTTGTTGTTGTTGTAGTTGTAGTTGTAGTTGTAGTTGTAGTTGTAGTTGTAGTTGTTGTTGTTGTTGTAGTTGTAGTTGTAGTAGTAGTTGTAGTTGTAGTTGTAGTTGTAGTTGTAGTTGTAGTTGTAGTTGTAGTTGTAGTTGTAGTTGTAGTTGTAGTTGTAGTTGTTGTTGTTGCTGTTGTTGTTGTTGTAGTTGTTATTGTTGTAGTTGTTGTTGTGGTTGTAGTTGTTGGTGTGTCGTTGTCGTTGTCGTTGTCGTTGTTGTTGTCGTTGTTGTCGTTGTTGTCGTTGTTGTCGTTGCTGTCGTTGTTGTCGTTGTTGTCGTTGCTGTCGTTGCTGTCGTTGCTTTCGTTGCTGTCGTTGCTGTCGTTGCTGTCGTTGTTGTCGTTGTTGCCGTTGTTGCCGTGGTTGTCGTTGTTGTCGTTGTTGTCGTTGTTGTCGTTGTTGTCGTTGTTGTCGTTGTTGTCGTTGTTGTCGTTGTTGTTATTGTAGTTGTTCTCGTTGTTGTCGTCGTTGTCGTCGTTGTCGTCGTTGTCGTCGTTGTTCTCGTTGTTGTTGTTGTTGTCGTTGTTGTCGTTGTTGTTGTTGTTGCTGTTGTTGTTGTAGTTGTAGTTGTTGTTGTAGTTGTTGTTGTTGTTGTAGTTGTAGTTGTAGTTGTAGTTGTAGTTGTAGTTGGTAGTTGTAGTTGGTAGTTGTAGTTGGTAGTTGTAGTTGGTAGTTGTAGTTGGTAGTTGTAGCTGGTAGTTGTAGCTGGTAGTTGTAGTTGGTAGTTGCAGTTGGTAGTTGTAGTTGGTAGTTGTAGTTGGTAGTTGTAGTTGGTAGTTGTAGTTGGTAGTTGTAGTTGGTAGTTGTAGTTGGTAGTTGTAGTTGGTAGTTGTACTTGGTTTGTTGTAGTTGGTAGTTGAAGTTGGTAGTTGTAGATGGTAGTTGTAGTTGGTAGTTGTAGTTGGTAGTTGTAGTTGGTAGTTGTAGCTGGCTGTTGTAGCTGGCAGTTGTAGCTGGCAGTTGTAGCTTGCAGTTGTAGCTGGCAGTTGTAGCTGGCAGTTGTAGCTGGCAGTTGTAGCTGGCAGTTGTAGCTGGCAGTTGTAGCTGGCTGTTGTAGTTGGCAGTTGTAGTTGGTAGTTGTAGTTGGTAGTTGTAGCTGGTAGTTGTAGTTGGTAGTTGTAGTTGGTAGTTGCAGTTGGTAGTTGTAGTTGGTAGTTGTAGTTGGTAGTTGTAGTTGGTAGTTGTAGTTGGTAGTTGTAGTTGGTAGTTGTACTTGGTAGTTGTAGTTGGTAGTTGTAGTTGGTAGTTGTAGTTGGTAGTTGTAGTTGGTAGTTGTAGTTGGTAGTTGTAGTTGGTAGTTGTTGTTGGTAGTTGTAGTTGGTAGTTGTAGTTGGTAGTTGTAGTTGGTAGTTGTAGTTGGTAGTTGTAGTTGGTAGTTGTAGTTGGTAGTTGTAGTTGGTAGTTGCAGTTGGTAGTTGCAGTTGGTAGTTGCAGTTGGTAGTTGCAGTTGGTAGTTGCAGTTGGTAGTTGTAGTTGGTAGTTGTAGATGGTAGTTGTAGTTGGTAGTTGTAGTTGGTAGTTGTAGCTGGCAGTTGTAGCTGGCAGTTGTAGCTGGCTGTTGTAGGTGGCAGTTGTAGCTGGCAGTTGTAGCTGGCAGTTGTAGCTGGTAGTTGTAGTTGGTAGTTGTAGTTGGTAGTTGTAGTTGTAGTTGTTGTAGTTGTAGTTGTAGATGTAGTTGTAGTTGTAGTTGGTAGTTGTAGTTGGTAGTTGTAGTTGGTAGTTGTAGTTGGTAGTTGTAGTTGGTAGTTGTAGTTGGTAGTTGTAGTTGGTAGTTGTAGTTGGTAGTTGTAGCTGGTAGTTGTAGCTGGTAGTTGTAGTTGGTAGTTGCAGTTGGTAGTTGTAGTTGGTAGTTGTAGTTGGTAGTTGTAGTTGGTAGTTGTAGTTGGTAGTTGTAGTTGGTAGTTGTAGTTGGTAGTTGTAGTTGGTAGTTGTAGTTGGTAGTTGCAGTTGGTAGCTGCAGTTGGTAGTTGTAGTTGGTAGTTGTAGTTGGTAGTTGTAGTTGGTAGTTGTAGTTGTAGTTGTTGTTGTAGTTGTAGTTGTAGTTGTAGTTGTAGTTGTAGTTGTAGTTGTAGTTGTAGTTGTAGTTGTAGTTTGTAGTTGTAGTTGGTAGTTGTAGTTGGTTTGTTGTAGTTGGTAGTTGTAGTTGTAGTTGTTGTTGTTGCTGTTGTTGTTGTTGTAGTTGTTATTGTTGTAGTTGTTGTTGCGGTTGTAGTTGTTGGTGTGTCGTTGTCGTTGTCGTTGTCGTTGTTGTTGTCGTTGTTGTCGTTGTTGTCGTTGTTGTCGTTGCTGTCGTTGTTGTCGTTGTTGTCGTTGCTGTCGTTGCTGTCGTTGCTTTCGTTGCTGTCGATGCTGTCGTTGCTGTCGTTGTTGTCGTTGTTGCCGTTGTTGCCGTGGTTGTCGTTGTTGTCGTTGTTGTCGTTGTTGTCGTTGTTGTCGTTGTTGTCGTTGTTGTCGTTGTTGTCGTTGTTGTTATTGTAGTTGTTCTCGTTGTTGTCGTCGTTGTCGTCGTTGTCGTCGTTGTCGTCGTTGTTCTCGTTGTTGTTGTTGTTGTCGTTGTTGTCGTCGTTGTTGTTGTTGCTGTTGTTGTTGTAGTTGTAGTTGTTGTTGTAGTTGTTGTTGTTGTTGTAGTTGTAGTTGTAGTTGTAGTTGTAGTTGTAGTTGTAGTTGTAGTTGTTGTTGTTGTTGTTGTAGTTGTAGTTGTAGTAGTAGTTGTAGTTGTAGGTGTAGTTGTAGTTGTAGTTGTAGTTGTAGTTGTTGTTGTAGTTGTTGTTGTAGTTGCAGTTGTAGTTGTAGTTGTAGTTGTAGTTGTAGTCGTATTTGTAGTTGTAGTTGTAGATGTAGTTGTAGTTGGTAGTTGTAGTTGGTAGTTGTAGTTGGTAGTTGGTAGTTGTAGTTGTAGTTGTAGTTGGTAGTTGTAGTTGGTAGTTGTAGTTGGTAGTTGTAGTTGGTAGTTGTAGTTGGTAGTTGTAGTTGGAAGTTGTAGTTGGTAGTTGTAGTTGTAGTTGTAGTTGTAGTTGATAGTTGTAGTTGGAAGTTGTAGTTGGTAGTTGTAGTTGGTAGTTGTAGTTCGTAGTTGTAGTTGGTAGTTGTTGTTGGTAGTTGTAGTTGGTAGTTGTAGTTGGTTGTTGTAGTTGGTAGTTGTAGTTGGTAGTTGTAGTTGGTAGTTGTAGTTGGTAGTTGTAGTTTGTAGTTGTAGTTGGTAGTGGTAGATGGTAGTTGTAGTTGGTAGTTGTAGTTGGTAGTTGTAGTTGGTAGTTGTAGTTGGTAGTTGTAGTTGTTAGTTGTAGTTGGTAGTTGTAGTTGGTAGTTGTAGTTGGTAGTTGTAGTTGGTAGTTGTAGTTGTGGCTGTAGTTGTAGTTGTAGTTGTAGTTGATAGTTGTAGTTGGTAGTTGTAGTTGGTAGTCGTAGTTGGTAGTTGTAGTTGGTAGTTGTAGTTGGTAGTTGTAGTTCGTAGTTGTAGTTGGTAGTTGTTGTTGGTAGTTGTAGTTGGTAGTTGTAGTTGGTAGTTGTAGTTGGTAGTTGTAGTTGGTAGTTGTAGTTGGTAGTTGTAGTTGGTAGTTGTAGTTGGTAGTTGTAGTTGGTAGTTGTAGTTTGTAGTTGTAGTTGGTAGTTGTAGATGGTAGTTGTAGTTGGTAGTTGTAGTTGGTAGTTGTAGTTGGTAGTTGTAGTTGGTAGTTGTAGTTGGTAGTTGTAGTTGGTAGTTGTAGTTGGTAGTTGTAGTTGGTAGTTGTAGTTGGTAGTTGTAGTTGGTAGTTGTAGTTGTAGCTGTAGTTGATAGTTGTAGTTGGTAGTTGTAGTTGGTAGTTGTAGTTGGTAGTTGTAGTTGGTAGTTGTAGTTGGTAGTTGTAGTTGTAGTTGTAGTTGGTAGTTGTAGTTGGTAGTTGTAGTTGGTAGTTGGAGTTGGTAGTTGCAGTTGGTAGTTGCAGTTAGTAGTTGCAGTTGGTAGTTGTAGTTGGTAGTTGTAGTTGGTAGTTGTAGTTGGTAGTTGTAGTTGGTAGTTGTAGTTGGTAGTTGTAGTTGGTAGTTGTAGTTGGTAGTTGTAGTTGGTAGTTGTAGTTGGTAGTTGTAGTTGGTAGTTGTAGTTGGGAGTTGCAGTTGGTAGTTGTAGTTGGTAGTTGTAGTTGGTAGTTGTAGTTGGTAGTTGTAGTTGTAGTTGTAGTTGTAGTTGTTGTTGTAGTTGTAGTTGTAGTTTGTAGTTGTAGTTGGTAGTGGTAGATGGTAGTTGTAGTTGGTAGTCGTAGTTGATAGTTGTAGTTGTAGTTGTAGTTGATAGTTGTAGTTCGTAGTTGTAGTTGGTAGTTGTTGTTGGTAGTTGTAGTTGGTAGTTGTAGTTGGTTGTTGTAGTTGGTAGTTGTAGTTGGTAGTTGTAGTTGGTAGTTGTAGTTGGTAGTTGTAGTTTGTAGTTGTAGTTGGTAGTTGTAGATGGTAGTTGTAGTTGGTAGTTGTAGTTGGTAGTTGTAGTTGGTAGTTGTAGTTGGTAGTTGTAGTTGGTAGTTAGAGTTGGTAGTTGCAGTTGGTAGTTGCAGTTGGTAGTTGCAGTTGGTAGTTGTAGTTGGTAGTTGGTAGTTGTAGTTGGTAGTTGTAGTTGGTAGTTGTAGTTGGTAATTGTAGTTTGTAGTTGTAGTTGGTAGTTGTAGTTGGTAGTTGTAGTTGGTAGTTGTAGTTGGTAGTTGTAGTTGGTAGTTGTAGTTGGTAGTTGTAGTTGGTAGTTGTAGTTGGTTTGTTGTAGTTGGTAGTTGTATTTGGTAGTTGGTAGTTGTAGTTGTAGTTGTAGTTGGTAGTTGTAGTTGGTAGTTGTAGTTGGTAGTTGTAGTTGGTAGTTGCAGTTGGTAGTTGCAGTTGGTAGTTGCAGTTGGTAGTTGCAGTTGGTAGTTGCAGTTGGTAGTTGCAGTTGGTAGTTGCAGTTGGTAGTTGCTGTTGGTGGTTGCAGTTGGTAGTTGCAGTTGGTAGTTGCAGTTGGTAGTTGCAGTTGGTAGTTGCAGTTGGTAGTTGCAGTTGGTAGTTGCAGTTGGTAGTTGTAGTTGGTAGTTGTACTTGGTAGTTGTAGTTGGTAGTTGTAGTTGGTAGTTGCAGTTGGTAGCTGTAGTTGGTAGTTGTAGTTGGTAGTTGTAGTTGGTAGTTGTAGTTGGTAGTTGTAGTTGGTAGTTGTAGTTGTAGTTGTTGTTGTAGTTGTAGTTGTAGTTGTAGTTGTAGTTGTAGTTGTAGTTTGTAGTTGTAGTTGGTAGTTGTAGTTGGTTTGTTGTAGTTGGTAGTTGTAGTTGGTAGTTGTAGTTGGTAGTTGTAGTTGGTAGTTGTAGTTGGTAGTTGTAGTTGGTAGTTGTAGTTGGTAGTTGGTAGTTGTAGTTGTAGTTGTAGTTGGTAGTTGTAGTTGGTAGTTGTAGTTGGTAGTTGTAGTTGGTAGTTGTAGTTGGTAGTTGTAGTTGGAAGTTGTAGTTGGTAGTTGTAGTTGTAGTTGTAGTTGTAGTTGATAGTTGTAGTTGGAAGTTGTAGTTGGTAGTTGTAGTTGGTAGTTGTAGTTCGTAGTTGTAGTTGGTAGTTGTTGTTGGTAGTTGTAGTTGGTAGTTGTAGTTGGTTGTTGTAGTTGGTAGTTGTAGTTGGTAGTTGTAGTTGGTAGTTGTAGTTGGTAGTTGTAGTTTGTAGTTGTAGTTGGTAGTGGTAGATGGTAGTTGTAGTTGGTAGTTGTAGTTGGTAGTTGTAGTTGGTAGTTGTAGTTGGTAGTTGTAGTTGTTAGTTGTAGTTGGTAGTTGTAGTTGGTAGTTGTAGTTGGTAGTTGTAGTTGGTAGTTGTAGTTGTGGCTGTAGTTGTAGTTGTAGTTGTAGTTGATAGTTGTAGTTGGTAGTTGTAGTTGGTAGTCGTAGTTGGTAGTTGTAGTTGGTAGTTGTAGTTGGTAGTTGTAGTTCGTAGTTGTAGTTGGTAGTTGTTGTTGGTAGTTGTAGTTGGTAGTTGTAGTTGGTAGTTGTAGTTGGTAGTTGTAGTTGGTAGTTGTAGTTGGTAGTTGTAGTTGGTAGTTGTAGTTGGTAGTTGTAGTTGGTAGTTGTAGTTTGTAGTTGTAGTTGGTAGTTGTAGATGGTAGTTGTAGTTGGTAGTTGTAGTTGGTAGTTGTAGTTGGTAGTTGTAGTTGGTAGTTGTAGTTGGTAGTTGTAGTTGGTAGTTGTAGTTGGTAGTTGTAGTTGGTAGTTGTAGTTGGTAGTTGTAGTTGGTAGTTGTAGTTGTAGCTGTAGTTGATAGTTGTAGTTGGTAGTTGTAGTTGGTAGTTGTAGTTGGTAGTTGTAGTTGGTAGTTGTAGTTGGTAGTTGTAGTTGTAGTTGTAGTTGGTAGTTGTAGTTGGTAGTTGTAGTTGGTAGTTGGAGTTGGTAGTTGCAGTTGGTAGTTGCAGTTAGTAGTTGCAGTTGGTAGTTGTAGTTGGTAGTTGTAGTTGGTAGTTGTAGTTGGTAGTTGTAGTTGGTAGTTGTAGTTGGTAGTTGTAGTTGGTAGTTGTAGTTGGTAGTTGTAGTTGGTAGTTGTAGTTGGTAGTTGTAGTTGGTAGTTGTAGTTGGGAGTTGCAGTTGGTAGTTGTAGTTGGTAGTTGTAGTTGGTAGTTGTAGTTGGTAGTTGTAGTTGTAGTTGTATTTGTAGTTGTTGTTGTAGTTGTAGTTGTAGTTTGTAGTTGTAGTTGGTAGTGGTAGATGGTAGTTGTAGTTGGTAGTCGTAGTTGATAGTTGTAGTTGTAGTTGATAGTTGTAGTTCGTAGTTGTAGTTGGTAGTTGTTGTTGGTAGTTGTAGTTGGTAGTTGTAGTTGGTTGTTGTAGTTGGTAGTTGTAGTTGGTAGTTGTAGTTGGTAGTTGTAGTTGGTAGTTGTAGTTTGTAGTTGTAGTTGGTAGTTGTAGATGGTAGTTGTAGTTGGTAGTTGTAGTTGGTAGTTGTAGTTGGTAGTTGTAGTTGGTAGTTGTAGTTGGTAGTTAGAGTTGGTAGTTGCAGTTGGTAGTTGCAGTTGGTAGTTGCAGTTGGTAGTTGTAGTTGGTAGTTGGTAGTTGTAGTTGGTAGTTGTAGTTGGTAGTTGTAGTTGGTAATTGTAGTTTGTAGTTGTAGTTGGTAGTTGTAGTTGGTAGTTGTAGTTGGTAGTTGTAGTTGGTAGTTGTAGTTGGTAGTTGTAGTTGGTAGTTGTAGTTGGTAGTTGTAGTTGGTTTGTTGTAGTTGGTAGTTGTAGTTGGTAGTTGGTAGTTGTAGTTGTAGTTGTAGTTGGTAGTTGTAGTTGGTAGTTGTAGTTGGTAGTTGTAGTTGGTAGTTGCAGTTGGTAGTTGCAGTTGGTAGTTGCAGTTGGTAGTTGCAGTTGGTAGTTGCAGTTGGTAGTTGCAGTTGGTAGTTGCAGTTGGTAGTTGCTGTTGGTGGTTGCAGTTGGTAGTTGCAGTTGGTAGTTGCAGTTGGTAGTTGCAGTTGGTAGTTGCAGTTGGTAGTTGCAGTTGGTAGTTGCAGTTGGTAGTTGTAGTTGGTAGTTGTACTTGGTAGTTGTAGTTGGTAGTTGTAGTTGGTAGTTGCAGTTGGTAGCTGTAGTTGGTAGTTGTAGTTGGTAGTTGTAGTTGGTAGTTGTAGTTGGTAGTTGTAGTTGGTAGTTGTAGTTGTAGTTGTTGTTGTAGTTGTAGTTGTAGTTGTAGTTGTAGTTGTAGTTGTAGTTTGTAGTTGTAGTTGGTAGTTGTAGTTGGTTTGTTGTAGTTGGTAGTTGTAGTTGGTAGTTGTAGTTGGTAGTTGTAGTTGGTAGTTGTAGTTGGTAGTTGTAGTTGGTAGTTGCAGTTGGTAGCTGCAGTCGGTAGTTGCAGTTGGTAGTTGCAGTTGGTACTTGCAGTTGGTAGTTGTAGTTGGTAGTTGTAGTTGGTAGTTGTAGTTGGTAGTTGTAGTTGGTAGTTGTAGTTGGTAGTTGAAGTTGGTAGTTGTAGCTGGCTGTTGTAGCTGGCAGTTGTAGCTGGCAGTTGTAGCTGGCAGTTGTAGCTTGCAGTTGTAGCTGGCAGTTGTAGCTGGCTGTTGTAGCTGGCAGTTGTAGCTGGCAGTTGTAGCTGGCAGTTGTAGCTGGCAGTTGTAGCTCGTAGTTGTAGTTGGTAGTTGTAGTTGGTAGTTGTAGTTGCTGGTTGTAGTTTGTAGTTGTAGTTGGTAGTTGTAGTTGGTAGTTGTAGTTGGTAGATGTATTTGGTAGTTGTAGTTGGTAGTTGTAGTTGGTAGTTGTAGCTGGTAGTTGTAGCTGGTAGTTGTAGTTGGTAGTTGCAGTTGGTAGTTGTAGTTGGTAGTTGTAGTTGGTAGTTGTAGTTGGTAGTTGTAGTTGGTTGTTGTAGTTGGTAGTTGTAGTTGGTAGTTGCAGTTGGTAGTTGCAGTCGGTAGTTGCAGTTGGTAGTTGCAGTTGGTAGTTGCAGTTGGTAGTTGCTGTTGGTGGTTGCAGTTGCTAGTTGCAGTTGGTAGTTGCAGTTGGTAGTTGCAGTTGGTAGTTGCAGTTGGTAGTTGCAGTTGGTAGTTGTAGTTGGTAGTTGTACTTGGTAGTTGTACTTGGTAGGTGTAGTTGGTAGTTGTAGTTGGTAGTTGTAGTTGGTAGTTGTAGTTGGTAGTTGCAGTTGGTAGTTGCAGTTGGTAGCTGTAGTTTGTAGTTGTAGTTGGTAGTTGTAGTTGGTAGTTGTAGTTGGTAGTTGTAGTTGGTAGTTGTAGTTGGTAGTTGTAGTTGGTAGTTGTAGTTGGTAGTTGTAGTTGGTAGTTGTAGTTGGTAGTTGTAGCTGGTAGTTGTAGTTGGTAGTTGTAGTTGGTAGTTGCAGTTGGTAGTTGTAGTTGGTAGTTGTAGTTGGTAGTTGTAGTTGGTAGTTGCAGTTGGTAGTTGTAGTTGGTAGTTGTAGTTGGTAGTTGTAGTTGTAGTTGTAGTTGGTAGTTGTAGTTGGTAGTTGTAGTTGGTAGTTGTAGTTGGTAGTTGTAGTTGGTAGTTGTAGTTGGTAATTGTAGTTGGTAGTTGTAGTTGGTAGTTGTAGTTGGTAGTTGTAGTTGGTAGTTGTAGTTGGTAGTTGTAGTTGGTAGTTGTAGTTGGTAGTTGTAGTTGGTAGTTGTAGTTGGTAGTTGTAGTTGGTAGTTGCAGTTGGTAGTTGCAGTTGGTAGTTGCAGTTGGTAGTTGCAGTTGGTAGTTGCAGTTGGTAGTTGTAGTTGGTAGTTGTAGATGGTAGTTGTAGTTGGTAGTTGTAGTTGGTAGTTGTAGCTGGCAGTTGTAGCTGGCAGTTGTAGCTGGCTGTTGTAGCTGGCAGTTGTAGCTGGCAGTTGTAGCTGGCAGTTGTAGCTGGTAGTTGTAGTTGGTAGTTGTAGTTGGTAGTTGTAGTTGTAGTTGTTGTAGTTGTAGTTGTAGATGTAGTTGTAGTTGTAGTTGGTAGTTGTAGTTGGTAGTTGTAGTTGGTAGTTGTAGTTGGTAGTTGTAGTTGGTAGTTGTAGTTGGTAGTTGTAGTTGGTAGTTGTAGTTGGTAGTTGTAGTTGGTAGTTGTAGTTGGTAGTTGTAGTTGGTAGTTGAAGTTGGTAGTTGTAGCTGGCTGTTGTAGCTGGCAGTTGTAGCTGGCAGTTGTAGCTGGCAGTTGTAGCTTGCAGTTGTAGCTGGCAGTTGTAGCTGGCAGTTGTAACTGGCATTTGTAGCTGGCAGTTGTAGCTGGCAGTTGTAGCTGGCTGTTGTAGCTGGCAGTTGTAGCTGGCAGTTGTAGCTGGCAGTTGTAGCTGGCAGTTGTAGCTCGTAGTTGTAGTTGGTAGTTGTAGTTGGTAGTTGTAGTTGCTGGTTGTAGTTTGTAGTTGTAGTTGGTAGTTGTAGTTGGTAGTTGTAGTTGGCAGATGTATTTGGTAGTTGTAGTTGGTCGTTGGAGTTGGTAGTTGCAGTTGGTAGTCGCAGTTGGTAGTTGCAGTTGGTAGTTGCAGGTGGTAGTTGCAGTTGGTAGTTGTAGTTGGTAGTTGTAGTTGGTAGTTGTAGTTGGTAGTTGTAGTTGGTAGTTGTAGTTGGTAGTTGTAGTTGGTAGTTGTAGCTGGTAGTTGTAGTTGGTAGTTGTAGTTGGTAGTTGTAGTTGTAGTTGTAGTTGTAGTTGTTGTTGTAGTTGTAGTTGTAGTTGTAGTTGTAGTTGTAGTTGTAGTTGTAGTTGTAGTTGTAGTTGTAGTTGTAGTTGTAGTTGTAGTTGTAGTTGTAGTTGTAGTTGTAGTTGTAGTTGTAGTTGTAGTTGTAGTTGTAGTTGTAGTTGTAGTTGTAGTTGTAGTTGTAGTTGTAGTTGTAGTTGTAGTTGTAGTTGTTGTTGCTGTTGTTGTTGTTGTAGTTGTTATTGTTGTAGTTGTTGTTGTGGTTGTAGTTGTTGGTGTGTCGTTGTCGTTGTCGTTGTCGTTGTTGTTGTCGTTGTTGTCGTTGTTGTCGTTGTTGTCGTTGCTGTCGTTGTTGTCGTTGTTGTCGTTGCTGTCGTTGCTGTCGTTGCTTTCGTTGCTGTCGTTGCTGTCGTTGCTGTCGTTGTTGTCGTTGTTGCCGTTGTTGCCGTGGTTGTCGTTGTTGTCGTTGTTGTCGTTGTTGTCGTTGTTGTCGTTGTTGTCGTTGTTGTCGTTGTTGTCGTTGTTGTTATTGTAGTTGTTCTCGTTGTTGTCGTCGTTGTCGTCGTTGTCGTCGTTGTCGTCGTTGTTCTCGTTGTTGTTGTTGTTGTCGTTGTTGTCGTTGTTGTTGTTGTTGCTGTTGTTGTTGTAGTTGTAGTTGTTGTTGTAGTTGTTGTTGTTGTTGTAGTTGTAGTTGTAGTTGTAGTTGTAGTTGTAGTTGTAGTTGTTGTTGTTGTTGTAGTTGTAGTTGTAGTAGTAGTTGTAGTTGTAGTTGTAGTTGTAGTTGTAGTTGTAGTTGTAGTTGTAGTTGTAGTTGTAGTTGTAGTTGTAGTTGTAGTTGTTGTTGTTGCTGTTGTTGTTGTTGTAGTTGTTATTGTTGTAGTTGTTGTTGTGGTTGTAGTTGTTGGTGTGTCGTTGTCGTTGTCGTTGTCGTTGTTGTTGTCGTTGTTGTCGTTGTTGTCGTTGTTGTCGTTGCTGTCGTTGTTGTCGTTGTTGTCGTTGCTGTCGTTGCTGTCGTTGCTGTCGTTGCTGTCGTTGTTGTCGTTGTTGCCGTTGTTGCCGTGGTTGTCGTTGTTGTCGTTGTTGTCGTTGTTGTCGTTGTTGTCGTTGTTGTCGTTGTTGTCGTTGTTGTCGTTGTTGTTATTGTAGTTGTTCTCGTTGTTGTCGTCGTTGTCGTCGTTGTCGTCGTTGTCGTCGTTGTTCTCGTTGTTGTTGTTGTTGTCGTTGTTGTCGTTGTTGTTGTTGTTGCTGTTGTTGTTGTAGTTGTAGTTGTTGTTGTAGTTGTTGTTGTTGTTGTAGTTGTAGTTGTAGTTGTAGTTGTAGTTGTAGTTGGTAGTTGTAGTTGGTAGTTGTAGTTGGTAGTTGTAGTTGGTAGTTGTAGTTGGTAGTTGTAGCTGGTAGTTGTAGCTGGTAGTTGTAGTTGGTAGTTGCAGTTGGTAGTTGTAGTTGGTAGTTGTAGTTGGTAGTTGTAGTTGGTAGTTGTAGTTGGTAGTTGTAGTTGGTAGTTGTAGTTGGTAGTTGTAGTTGGTAGTTGTACTTGGTTTGTTGTAGTTGGTAGTTGAAGTTGGTAGTTGTAGATGGTAGTTGTAGTTGGTAGTTGTAGTTGGTAGTTGTAGTTGGTAGTTGTAGCTGGCTGTTGTAGCTGGCAGTTGTAGCTGGCAGTTGTAGCTTGCAGTTGTAGCTGGCAGTTGTAGCTGGCAGTTGTAGCTGGCAGTTGTAGCTGGCAGTTGTAGCTGGCAGTTGTAGCTGGCTGTTGTAGTTGGCAGTTGTAGTTGGTAGTTGTAGTTGGTAGTTGTAGCTGGTAGTTGTAGTTGGTAGTTGTAGTTGGTAGTTGCAGTTGGTAGTTGTAGTTGGTAGTTGTAGTTGGTAGTTGTAGTTGGTAGTTGTAGTTGGTAGTTGTAGTTGGTAGTTGTACTTGGTAGTTGTAGTTGGTAGTTGTAGTTGGTAGTTGTAGTTGGTAGTTGTAGTTGGTAGTTGTAGTTGGTAGTTGTAGTTGGTAGTTGTTGTTGGTAGTTGTAGTTGGTAGTTGTAGTTGGTAGTTGTAGTTGGTAGTTGTAGTTGGTAGTTGTAGTTGGTAGTTGTAGTTGGTAGTTGTAGTTGGTAGTTGCAGTTGGTAGTTGCAGTTGGTAGTTGCAGTTGGTAGTTGCAGTTGGTAGTTGCAGTTGGTAGTTGTAGTTGGTAGTTGTAGATGGTAGTTGTAGTTGGTAGTTGTAGTTGGTAGTTGTAGCTGGCAGTTGTAGCTGGCAGTTGTAGCTGGCTGTTG
Organism: Andrena hattorfiana; assembly: GCA_944738655.2. Classification (NCBI taxonomy): domain Eukaryota; kingdom Metazoa; phylum Arthropoda; class Insecta; order Hymenoptera; family Andrenidae; genus Andrena; species Andrena hattorfiana. The sequence continues at coordinate 46,374,838 of OX122890.1, read as the reverse complement.
TAGGTGGCAGTTGTAGCTGGCAGTTGTAGCTGGCAGTTGTAGCTGGTAGTTGTAGTTGGTAGTTGTAGTTGGTAGTTGTAGTTGTAGTTGTTGTAGTTGTAGTTGTAGATGTAGTTGTAGTTGTAGTTGGTAGTTGTAGTTGGTAGTTGTAGTTGGTAGTTGTAGTTGGTAGTTGTAGTTGGTAGTTGTAGTTGGTAGTTGTAGTTGGTAGTTGTAGTTGGTAGTTGTAGCTGGTAGTTGTAGCTGGTAGTTGTAGTTGGTAGTTGCAGTTGGTAGTTGTAGTTGGTAGTTGTAGTTGGTAGTTGTAGTTGGTAGTTGTAGTTGGTAGTTGTAGTTGGTAGTTGTAGTTGGTAGTTGTAGTTGGTAGTTGTAGTTGGTAGTTGCAGTTGGTAGCTGCAGTTGGTAGTTGTAGTTGGTAGTTGTAGTTGGTAGTTGTAGTTGGTAGTTGTAGTTGTAGTTGTTGTTGTAGTTGTAGTTGTAGTTGTAGTTGTAGTTGTAGTTGTAGTTGTAGTTGTAGTTGTAGTTGTAGTTTGTAGTTGTAGTTGGTAGTTGTAGTTGGTTTGTTGTAGTTGGTAGTTGTAGTTGTAGTTGTTGTTGTTGCTGTTGTTGTTGTTGTAGTTGTTATTGTTGTAGTTGTTGTTGCGGTTGTAGTTGTTGGTGTGTCGTTGTCGTTGTCGTTGTCGTTGTTGTTGTCGTTGTTGTCGTTGTTGTCGTTGTTGTCGTTGCTGTCGTTGTTGTCGTTGTTGTCGTTGCTGTCGTTGCTGTCGTTGCTTTCGTTGCTGTCGATGCTGTCGTTGCTGTCGTTGTTGTCGTTGTTGCCGTTGTTGCCGTGGTTGTCGTTGTTGTCGTTGTTGTCGTTGTTGTCGTTGTTGTCGTTGTTGTCGTTGTTGTCGTTGTTGTCGTTGTTGTTATTGTAGTTGTTCTCGTTGTTGTCGTCGTTGTCGTCGTTGTCGTCGTTGTCGTCGTTGTTCTCGTTGTTGTTGTTGTTGTCGTTGTTGTCGTCGTTGTTGTTGTTGCTGTTGTTGTTGTAGTTGTAGTTGTTGTTGTAGTTGTTGTTGTTGTTGTAGTTGTAGTTGTAGTTGTAGTTGTAGTTGTAGTTGTAGTTGTAGTTGTTGTTGTTGTTGTAGTTGTAGTTGTAGTAGTAGTTGTAGTTGTAGGTGTAGTTGTAGTTGTAGTTGTAGTTGTAGTTGTTGTTGTAGTTGTTGTTGTAGTTGCAGTTGTAGTTGTAGTTGTAGTTGTAGTTGTAGTCGTATTTGTAGTTGTAGTTGTAGATGTAGTTGTAGTTGGTAGTTGTAGTTGGTAGTTGTAGTTGGTAGTTGGTAGTTGTAGTTGTAGTTGTAGTTGGTAGTTGTAGTTGGTAGTTGTAGTTGGTAGTTGTAGTTGGTAGTTGTAGTTGGTAGTTGTAGTTGGAAGTTGTAGTTGGTAGTTGTAGTTGTAGTTGTAGTTGTAGTTGATAGTTGTAGTTGGAAGTTGTAGTTGGTAGTTGTAGTTGGTAGTTGTAGTTCGTAGTTGTAGTTGGTAGTTGTTGTTGGTAGTTGTAGTTGGTAGTTGTAGTTGGTTGTTGTAGTTGGTAGTTGTAGTTGGTAGTTGTAGTTGGTAGTTGTAGTTGGTAGTTGTAGTTTGTAGTTGTAGTTGGTAGTGGTAGATGGTAGTTGTAGTTGGTAGTTGTAGTTGGTAGTTGTAGTTGGTAGTTGTAGTTGGTAGTTGTAGTTGTTAGTTGTAGTTGGTAGTTGTAGTTGGTAGTTGTAGTTGGTAGTTGTAGTTGGTAGTTGTAGTTGTGGCTGTAGTTGTAGTTGTAGTTGTAGTTGATAGTTGTAGTTGGTAGTTGTAGTTGGTAGTCGTAGTTGGTAGTTGTAGTTGGTAGTTGTAGTTGGTAGTTGTAGTTCGTAGTTGTAGTTGGTAGTTGTTGTTGGTAGTTGTAGTTGGTAGTTGTAGTTGGTAGTTGTAGTTGGTAGTTGTAGTTGGTAGTTGTAGTTGGTAGTTGTAGTTGGTAGTTGTAGTTGGTAGTTGTAGTTGGTAGTTGTAGTTGGTAGTTGTAGTTTGTAGTTGTAGTTGGTAGTTGTAGATGGTAGTTGTAGTTGGTAGTTGTAGTTGGTAGTTGTAGTTGGTAGTTGTAGTTGGTAGTTGTAGTTGGTAGTTGTAGTTGGTAGTTGTAGTTGGTAGTTGTAGTTGGTAGTTGTAGTTGGTAGTTGTAGTTGGTAGTTGTAGTTGTAGCTGTAGTTGATAGTTGTAGTTGGTAGTTGTAGTTGGTAGTTGTAGTTGGTAGTTGTAGTTGGTAGTTGTAGTTGGTAGTTGTAGTTGTAGTTGTAGTTGGTAGTTGTAGTTGGTAGTTGTAGTTGGTAGTTGGAGTTGGTAGTTGCAGTTGGTAGTTGCAGTTAGTAGTTGCAGTTGGTAGTTGTAGTTGGTAGTTGTAGTTGGTAGTTGTAGTTGGTAGTTGTAGTTGGTAGTTGTAGTTGGTAGTTGTAGTTGGTAGTTGTAGTTGGTAGTTGTAGTTGGTAGTTGTAGTTGGTAGTTGTAGTTGGTAGTTGTAGTTGGGAGTTGCAGTTGGTAGTTGTAGTTGGTAGTTGTAGTTGGTAGTTGTAGTTGGTAGTTGTAGTTGTAGTTGTAGTTGTAGTTGTTGTTGTAGTTGTAGTTGTAGTTTGTAGTTGTAGTTGGTAGTGGTAGATGGTAGTTGTAGTTGGTAGTCGTAGTTGATAGTTGTAGTTGTAGTTGTAGTTGATAGTTGTAGTTCGTAGTTGTAGTTGGTAGTTGTTGTTGGTAGTTGTAGTTGGTAGTTGTAGTTGGTTGTTGTAGTTGGTAGTTGTAGTTGGTAGTTGTAGTTGGTAGTTGTAGTTGGTAGTTGTAGTTTGTAGTTGTAGTTGGTAGTTGTAGATGGTAGTTGTAGTTGGTAGTTGTAGTTGGTAGTTGTAGTTGGTAGTTGTAGTTGGTAGTTGTAGTTGGTAGTTAGAGTTGGTAGTTGCAGTTGGTAGTTGCAGTTGGTAGTTGCAGTTGGTAGTTGTAGTTGGTAGTTGGTAGTTGTAGTTGGTAGTTGTAGTTGGTAGTTGTAGTTGGTAATTGTAGTTTGTAGTTGTAGTTGGTAGTTGTAGTTGGTAGTTGTAGTTGGTAGTTGTAGTTGGTAGTTGTAGTTGGTAGTTGTAGTTGGTAGTTGTAGTTGGTAGTTGTAGTTGGTTTGTTGTAGTTGGTAGTTGTATTTGGTAGTTGGTAGTTGTAGTTGTAGTTGTAGTTGGTAGTTGTAGTTGGTAGTTGTAGTTGGTAGTTGTAGTTGGTAGTTGCAGTTGGTAGTTGCAGTTGGTAGTTGCAGTTGGTAGTTGCAGTTGGTAGTTGCAGTTGGTAGTTGCAGTTGGTAGTTGCAGTTGGTAGTTGCTGTTGGTGGTTGCAGTTGGTAGTTGCAGTTGGTAGTTGCAGTTGGTAGTTGCAGTTGGTAGTTGCAGTTGGTAGTTGCAGTTGGTAGTTGCAGTTGGTAGTTGTAGTTGGTAGTTGTACTTGGTAGTTGTAGTTGGTAGTTGTAGTTGGTAGTTGCAGTTGGTAGCTGTAGTTGGTAGTTGTAGTTGGTAGTTGTAGTTGGTAGTTGTAGTTGGTAGTTGTAGTTGGTAGTTGTAGTTGTAGTTGTTGTTGTAGTTGTAGTTGTAGTTGTAGTTGTAGTTGTAGTTGTAGTTTGTAGTTGTAGTTGGTAGTTGTAGTTGGTTTGTTGTAGTTGGTAGTTGTAGTTGGTAGTTGTAGTTGGTAGTTGTAGTTGGTAGTTGTAGTTGGTAGTTGTAGTTGGTAGTTGCAGTTGGTAGCTGCAGTCGGTAGTTGCAGTTGGTAGTTGCAGTTGGTACTTGCAGTTGGTAGTTGTAGTTGGTAGTTGTAGTTGGTAGTTGTAGTTGGTAGTTGTAGTTGGTAGTTGTAGTTGGTAGTTGAAGTTGGTAGTTGTAGCTGGCTGTTGTAGCTGGCAGTTGTAGCTGGCAGTTGTAGCTGGCAGTTGTAGCTTGCAGTTGTAGCTGGCAGTTGTAGCTGGCTGTTGTAGCTGGCAGTTGTAGCTGGCAGTTGTAGCTGGCAGTTGTAGCTGGCAGTTGTAGCTCGTAGTTGTAGTTGGTAGTTGTAGTTGGTAGTTGTAGTTGCTGGTTGTAGTTTGTAGTTGTAGTTGGTAGTTGTAGTTGGTAGTTGTAGTTGGTAGATGTATTTGGTAGTTGTAGTTGGTAGTTGTAGTTGGTAGTTGTAGCTGGTAGTTGTAGCTGGTAGTTGTAGTTGGTAGTTGCAGTTGGTAGTTGTAGTTGGTAGTTGTAGTTGGTAGTTGTAGTTGGTAGTTGTAGTTGGTAGTTGTAGTTGGTTGTTGTAGTTGGTAGTTGTAGTTGGTAGTTGCAGTTGGTAGTTGCAGTCGGTAGTTGCAGTTGGTAGTTGCAGTTGGTAGTTGCAGTTGGTAGTTGCTGTTGGTGGTTGCAGTTGCTAGTTGCAGTTGGTAGTTGCAGTTGGTAGTTGCAGTTGGTAGTTGCAGTTGGTAGTTGCAGTTGGTAGTTGTAGTTGGTAGTTGTACTTGGTAGTTGTACTTGGTAGGTGTAGTTGGTAGTTGTAGTTGGTAGTTGTAGTTGGTAGTTGTAGTTGGTAGTTGCAGTTGGTAGTTGCAGTTGGTAGCTGTAGTTTGTAGTTGTAGTTGGTAGTTGTAGTTGGTAGTTGTAGTTGGTAGTTGTAGTTGGTAGTTGTAGTTGGTAGTTGTAGTTGGTAGTTGTAGTTGGTAGTTGTAGTTGGTAGTTGTAGTTGGTAGTTGTAGCTGGTAGTTGTAGTTGGTAGTTGTAGTTGGTAGTTGCAGTTGGTAGTTGTAGTAGGTAGTTGTAGTTGGTAGTTGTAGTTGGTAGTTGCAGTTGGTAGTTGTAGTTGGTAGTTGTAGTTGGTAGTTGTAGTTGTAGTTGTAGTTGGTAGTTGTAGTTGGTAGTTGTAGTTGGTAGTTGTAGTTGGTAGTTGTAGTTGGTAGTTGTAGTTGGTAATTGTAGTTGGTAGTTGTAGTTGGTAGTTGTAGTTGGTAGTTGTAGTTGGTAGTTGTAGTTGGTAGTTGTAGTTGGTAGTTGTAGTTGGTAGTTGTAGTTGGTAGTTGTAGTTGGTAGTTGTAGTTGGTAGTTGCAGTTGGTAGTTGCAGTTGGTAGTTGCAGTTGGTAGTTGCAGTTGGTAGTTGCAGTTGGTAGTTGTAGTTGGTAGTTGTAGATGGTAGTTGTAGTTGGTAGTTGTAGTTGGTAGTTGTAGCTGGCAGTTGTAGCTGGCAGTTGTAGCTGGCTGTTGTAGCTGGCAGTTGTAGCTGGCAGTTGTAGCTGGCAGTTGTAGCTGGTAGTTGTAGTTGGTAGTTGTAGTTGGTAGTTGTAGTTGTAGTTGTTGTAGTTGTAGTTGTAGATGTAGTTGTAGTTGTAGTTGGTAGTTGTAGTTGGTAGTTGTAGTTGGTAGTTGTAGTTGGTAGTTGTAGTTGGTAGTTGTAGTTGGTAGTTGTAGTTGGTAGTTGTAGTTGGTAGTTGTAGCTGGTAGTTGTAGCTGGTAGTTGTAGTTGGTAGTTGCAGTTGGTAGTTGTAGTTGGTAGTTGTAGTTGGTAGTTGTAGTTGGTAGTTGTAGTTGGTAGTTGTAGTTGGTAGTTGTAGTTGGTAGTTGTAGTTGGTAGTTGTAGTTGGTAGTTGCAGTTGGTAGCTGTAGTTGGTAGTTGTAGTTGGTAGTTGTAGTTGGTAGTTGTAGTTGGTAGTTGTAGTTGGTAGTTGTAGTTGGTAGTTGTAGTTGTAGTTGTTGTTGTAGTTGTAGTTGTAGCTGTAGTTGTAGTTGTAGTTGTAGTTGTAGTTGTAGTTGTAGTTTGTAGTTGTAGTTGGTAGTTGTAGTTGGTTTGTTGTAGTTGGTAGTTGTAGTTGGTAGTTGTAGTTGGTTGTTGTAGTTGGTAGTTGTAGTTGGTAGTTGTAGTTGGTAGTTGTAGTTGGTTTGTTGTAGTTGGTAGTTGCAGTTGGTAGTTGCAGTTGGTAGTTGCAGTTGGTAGTTGTAGTTGGTAGTTGTAGTTGGTAGTTGTAGATGGTAGTTGTAGTTGGTAGTTGCAGTTGGTAGTTGTAGTTGGTAGTTGTAGTTGGTAGTTGTAGTTGGTAGTTGTAGTTTGTAGTTGCAGTTGGTAGTTGTAGTTGGTAGTTGCAGTTGGTAGTTGCAGTCGGTAGTTGCAGTTGGTAGTTGCAGTTGGTACTTGCAGTTGGTAGTTGTAGTTGGTAGTTGTAGTTGGTAGTTGTAGTTGGTAGTTGTAGTTGGTAGTTGTAGTTGGTAGTTGAAGTTGGTAGTTGTAGCTGGCTGTTGTAGCTGGCAGTTGTAGCTGGCAGTTGTAGCTGGCAGTTGTAGCTTGCAGTTGTAGCTGGCAGTTGTAGCTGGCAGTTGTAACTGGCATTTGTAGCTGGCAGTTGTAGCTGGCAGTTGTAGCTGGCTGTTGTAGCTGGCAGTTGTAGCTGGCAGTTGTAGCTGGCAGTTGTAGCTGGCAGTTGTAGCTGGCAGTTGTAGCTCGTAGTTGTAGTTGGTAGTTGTAGTTGGTAGTTGTAGTTGCTGGTTGTAGTTTGTAGTTGTAGTTGGTAGTTGTAGTTGGTAGTTGCAGTTGGTAGCTGTAGTTGGTAGTTGTAGTTGGTAGTTGTAGTTGGTAGTTGAAGTTGGTAGTTGTAGCTGGCTGTTGTAGCTGGCAGTTGTAGCTGGCAGTTGTAGCTGGCAGTTGTAGCTTGCAGTTGTAGCTGGCAGTTGTAGCTGGCAGTTGTAACTGGCATTTGTAGCTGGCAGTTGTAGCTGGCAGTTGTAGCTGGCTGTTGTAGCTGGCAGTTGTAGCTGGCAGTTGTAGCTGGCAGTTGTAGCTGGCAGTTGTAGCTTGCAGTTGTAGCTGGCAGTTGTAGCTGGCAGTTGTAACTGGCATTTGTAGCTGGCAGTTGTAGCTGGCAGTTGTAGCTGGCAGTTGTAGCTGGCAGTTGTAGCTGGCAGTTGTAGCTGGCAGTTGTAGCTCGTAGTTGTAGTTGGTAGTTGTAGTTGGTAGTTGTAGTTGCTGGTTGTAGTTTGTAGTTGTAGTTGGTAGTTGTAGTTGGTAGTTGCAGTTGGTAGCTGTAGTTTGTAGTTGTAGTTGGTAGTTGTAGTTGGTAGTTGTAGTTGGTAGTTGTAGTTGGTAGTTGTAGTTGGTAGTTGTAGTTGGTAGTTGTAGTTGGTAGTTGTAGTTGGTAGTTGTAGTTGGTAGTTGTAGTTGGTAGTTGTAGTTGGTAGTTGTAGTTGGTAGTTGTAGTTGTAGTTGTTGTTGTAGTTGTAGTTGTAGTTGTAGTTGTAGTTGTAGTTGTAGTTGTAGTTGTAGTTGTAGTTTGTAGTTGTAGTTGGTAGTTGTAGTTGGTTTGTTGTAGTTGGTAGTTGTAGTTGGTAGTTGCAGTTGGTAGTTGCAGTTGGTAGTTGTAGTTGGTAGTTGTAGCTGGTAGTTGTAGTTGGTAGTTGTAGTTGGTAGTTGTAGCTGGCAGTTGTAGCTGGCAGTTGTAGCTGGCTGTTGTAGCTGGCAGTTGTAGCTGGCAGTTGTAGCTGGCAGTTGTAGCTGGTAGTTGCAGTTGGTAGTTGCAGTTGGTAGCTGAAATTGGTAGTTGCTGTTGGTAGTTGCAGTTGGTAGTTGCAGTTGGTAGTTGCAGTTGGTAGCTGAAATTGGTAGTTGCAGTTGGTAGTTGCAGTTGGTAGTTGTAGTTGGTAGTTGTAGTTGGTAGTTGTAGTTGGTAGTTGTAGTTGGTAGTTGTAGTTGGTAGTTGTAGTTGTAGTTGGTAGTTGTAGTTGGTAGTTGTAGTTGGTAGTTGTAGTTGGTAGTTGTAGTTGGTAGTTGTAGTTGGTAGTTGTAGCTGGTAGTTGTAGCTGGTAGTTGTAGTTGGTAGTTGCAGTTGGTAGTTGTAGTTGGTAGTTGTAGTTGGTAGTTGCAGTTGGTAGTTGTAGTTGGTAGTTGTAGTTGGTAGTTGTAGTTGGTAGTTGTAGTTGGTAGTTGTAGTTGGTAGTTGCAGTTGGTAGCTGTAGTTGGTAGTTGTAGTTGGTAGTTGTAGTTGGTAGTTGTAGTTGGTAGTTGTAGTTGGTAGTTGTAGTTGTAGTTGTTGTTGTAGTTGTAGTTGTAGCTGTAGTTGTAGTTGTAGTTGTAGTTGTAGTTGTAGTTGTAGTTTGTAGTTGTAGTTGGTAGTTGTAGTTGGTTTGTTGTAGTTGGTAGTTGTAGTTGGTAGTTGTAGTTGGTAGTTGTAGTTGGTAGTTGTAGTTGGTAGTTGTAGTTGGTAGTTGTAGTTGGTTTGTTGTAGTTGGTAGTTGCAGTTGGTAGTTGCAGTTGGTAGTTGCAGTTGGTAGTTGTAGTTGGTAGTTGTAGTTGGTAGTTGTAGATGGTAGTTGTAGTTGGTAGTTGCAGTTGGTAGTTGTAGTTGGTAGTTGTAGTTGGTAGTTGTAGTTGGTAGTTGTAGTTTGTAGTTGCAGTTGGTAGTTGTAGTTGGTAGTTGCAGTTGGTAGTTGCAGTCGGTAGTTGCAGTTGGTAGTTGCAGTTGGTACTTGCAGTTGGTAGTTGTAGTTGGTAGTTGTAGTTGGTAGTTGTAGTTGGTAGTTGTAGTTGGTAGTTGTAGTTGGTAGTTGAAGTTGGTAGTTGTAGCTGGCTGTTGTAGCTGGCAGTTGTAGCTGGCAGTTGTAGCTGGCAGTTGTAGCTTGCAGTTGTAGCTGGCAGTTGTAACTGGCATTTGTAGCTGGCAGTTGTAGCTGGCAGTTGTAGCTGGCTGTTGTAGCTGGCAGTTGTAGCTGGCAGTTGTAGCTGGCAGTTGTAGCTGGCAGTTGTAGCTGGCAGTTGTAGCTCGTAGTTGTAGTTGGTAGTTGTAGTTGGTAGTTGTAGTTGCTGGTTGTAGTTTGTAGTTGTAGTTGGTAGTTGTAGTTGGTAGTTGCAGTTGGTAGCTGTAGTTGGTAGTTGTAGTTGGTAGTTGTAGTTGGTAGTTGTAGTTGGTAGTTGTAGTTGGTAGTTGTAGTTGTAGTTGTTGTTGTAGTTGTAGTTGTAGTTGTAGTTGTAGTTGTAGTTGTAGTTGTAGTTGTAGTTGTAGTTTTTAGTTGTAGTTGGTAGTTGTAGTTGGTTTGTTGTAGTTGGTAGTTGTAGTTGGTAGTTGCAGTTGGTAGTTGCAGTTGGTAGTTGTAGTTGGTAGTTGTAGCTGGTAGTTGTAGTTGGTAGTTGTAGTTGGTAGTTGTAGCTGGCAGTTGTAGCTGGCAGTTGTAGCTGGCTGTTGTAGCTGGCAGTTGTAGCTGGCAGTTGTAGCTGGCAGTTGTAGCTGGTAGTTGCAGTTGGTAGTTGCAGTTGGTAGCTGAAATTGGTAGTTGCTGTTGGTAGTTGCAGTTGGTAGTTGCAGTTGGTAGTTGCAGTTGGTAGCTGAAATTGGTAGTTGCAGTTGGTAGTTGCAGTTGGTAGTTGCAGTTGGTAGCTGAAATTGGTAGTTACAGTTGGTAGTTGCAGTCGGTAGTTGCAGTGGGTAGTTGCAGTTGGTAGTTGCAGTTGGTAGCTGGAGTTCGTAGTTGTAGTTGGTAGTTGTAGTTGGTAGTTGTAGTTCGTAGTTGTAGTTGGTAGTTGTAGTTGGTAGTTGTAGTTGGTAGCTGTAGTTGGTAGTTGCAGTTGGTAGTTGCAGTTGGTAGTTGCAGTTGGTAGTTGCAGTTGGTAGTTGCAGTTGGTAGTTGCAGTTGGTAGTTGCAGTTAGCAGTTGCTGTTGGTAGTTGCAGTTGGTAGTTGCAGTTGGTAGTTGCAGTTGGTAGTTGCAGTTGGTAGTTGCAGTTGGTAGTTGTAGTTGGTAGTTGTAGTTGGTAGTTGTACTTGGTTTGTTGTAGTTGGTAGTTGAAGTTGGTAGTTGTAGATGGTAGTTGTAGTTGGTAGTTGTAGTTGGTAGTTGTAGTTGGTAGTTGTAGCTGGTAGTTGTAGTTGGTAGTTGCAGTTGGTAGTTGTAGTTGGTAGTTGTAGTTGGTAGTTGTAGTTGGTAGTTGTAGTTGGTTGTTGTAGTTGGTAGTTGTAGTTGGTAGTTGCAGTTGGTAGTTGCAGTCGGTAGTTGCAGTTGGTAGTTGCAGTTGGTAGTTGCAGTTGGTAGTTGCTGTTGGTGGTTGCAGTTGCTAGTTGCAGTTGGTAGTTGCAGTTGGTAGTTGCAGTTGGTAGTTGCAGTTGGTAGTTGCAGTTGGTAGTTGTAGTTGGTAGTTGTACTTGGTAGTTGTACTTGGTAGGTGTAGTTGGTAGTTGTAGTTGGTAGTTGTAGTTGGTAGTTGTAGTTGGTAGTTGCAGTTGGTAGTTGCAGTTGGTAGCTGTAGTTTGTAGTTGTAGTTGGTAGTTGTAGTTGGTAGTTGTAGTTGGTAGTTGTAGTTGGTAGTTGTAGTTGGTAGTTGTAGTTGGTAGTTGTAGTTGGTAGTTGTAGTTGGTAGTTGTAGCTGGTAGTTGTAGTTGGTAGTTGTAGTTGGTAGTTGCAGTTGGTAGTTGTAGTTGGTAGTTGTAGTTGGTAGTTGTAGTTGGTAGTTGCAGTTGGTAGTTGTAGTTGGTAGTTGTAGTTGGTAGTTGTAGTTGTAGTTGTAGTTGGTAGTTGTAGTTGGTAGTTGTAGTTGGTAGTTGTAGTTGGTAGTTGTAGTTGGTAGTTGTAGTTGGTAATTGTAGTTGGTAGTTGTAGTTGGTAGTTGTAGTTGGTAGTTGTAGTTGGTAGTTGTAGTTGGTAGTTGTAGTTGGTAGTTGTAGTTGGTAGTTGTAGTTGGTAGTTGTAGTTGGTAGTTGTAGTTGGTAGTTGCAGTTGGTAGTTGCAGTTGGTAGTTGCAGTTGGTAGTTGCAGTTGGTAGTTGCAGTTGGTAGTTGTAGTTGGTAGTTGTAGATGGTAGTTGTAGTTGGTAGTTGTAGTTGGTAGTTGTAGCTGGCAGTTGTAGCTGGCAGTTGTAGCTGGCTGTTGTAGCTGGCAGTTGTAGCTGGCAGTTGTAGCTGGCAGTTGTAGCTGGTAGTTGTAGTTGGTAGTTGTAGTTGGTAGTTGTAGTTGTAGTTGTTGTAGTTGTAGTTGTAGATGTAGTTGTAGTTGTAGTTGGTAGTTGTAGTTGGTAGTTGTAGTTGGTAGTTGTAGTTGGTAGTTGTAGTTGGTAGTTGTAGTTGGTAGTTGTAGTTGGTAGTTGTAGTTGGTAGTTGTAGCTGGTAGTTGTAGCTGGTAGTTGTAGTTGGTAGTTGCAGTTGGTAGTTGTAGTTGGTAGTTGTAGTTGGTAGTTGTAGTTGGTAGTTGTAGTTGGTAGTTGTAGTTGGTAGTTGTAGTTGGTAGTTGTAGTTGGTAGTTGCAGTTGGTAGCTGTAGTTGGTAGTTGTAGTTGGTAGTTGTAGTTGGTAGTTGTAGTTGGTAGTTGTAGTTGGTAGTTGTAGTTGTAGTTGTTGTTGTAGTTGTAGTTGTAGTTGTAGTTGTAGTTGTAGTTGTAGTTGTAGTTGTAGTTGTAGTTTGTAGTTGTAGTTGGTAGTTGTAGTTGGTTTGTTGTAGTTGGTAGTTGTAGTTGGTAGTTGTAGTTGGTAGTTGTAGTTGGTAGTTGTAGTTGGTAGTTGTAGTTGGTAGTTGTAGTTGGTTTGTTGTAGTTGGTAGTTGCAGTTGGTAGTTGCAGTTGGTAGTTGCAGTTGGTAGTTGTAGTTGGTAGTTGTAGTTGGTAGTTGTAGATGGTAGTTGTAGTTGGTAGTTGCAGTTGGTAGTTGTAGTTGGTAGTTGTAGTTGGTAGTTGTAGTTGGTAGTTGTAGTTTGTAGTTGCAGTTGGTAGTTGTAGTTGGTAGTTGCAGTTGGTAGTTGCAGTCGGTAGTTGCAGTTGGTAGTTGCAGTTGGTACTTGCAGTTGGTAGTTGTAGTTGGTAGTTGTAGTTGGTAGTTGTAGTTGGTAGTTGTAGTTGGTAGTTGTAGTTGGTAGTTGAAGTTGGTAGTTGTAGCTGGCTGTTGTAGCTGGCAGTTGTAGCTGGCAGTTGTAGCTGGCAGTTGTAGCTTGCAGTTGTAGCTGGCAGTTGTAGCTGGCAGTTGTAACTGGCATTTGTAGCTGGCAGTTGTAGCTGGCAGTTGTAGCTGGCTGTTGTAGCTGGCAGTTGTAGCTGGCAGTTGTAGCTGGCAGTTGTAGCTGGCAGTTGTAGCTCGTAGTTGTAGTTGGTAGTTGTAGTTGGTAGTTGTAGTTGCTGGTTGTAGTTTGTAGTTGTAGTTGGTAGTTGTAGTTGGTAGTTGTAGTTGGTAGATGTATTTGGTAGTTGTAGTTGGTCGTTGGAGTTGGTAGTTGCAGTTGGTAGTCGCAGTTGGTAGTTGCAGGTGGTAGTTGCAGTTGGTAGTTGTAGTTGGTAGTTGTAGTTGGTAGTTGTCGTTGGTAGTTGTAGTTGGTAGTTGTAGTTGGTAGTTGTAGCTGGTAGTTGCAGTTGGTAGTTGTAGTTGGTAGTTGTAGTTGTAGTTGTAGTTGTAGTTGTTGTTGTGGTTGTAGTTGTAGTTGTAGTTGTAGTTGTAGTTGTAGTTGTAGTTGTAGTTGTAGTTGTATTTGTAATTGTAGTTGTAGTTGTAGGTGTAGTTGTAGTTGTAGTTGTAGTTGTTGTTGTAGTTGTAGTTGTTGTTGTAGTTGTTGTTGTAGTTGTAGTTGTAGTTGTAGTTGTAGTTGTAGTTGTAGTTGTAGTTGTTGTTGTAGTTGTTGTTGTAGTTGTTGTTGTAGTTGCAGTTGGTAGTTGCAGTTGGTAGCTGAAATTGGTAGTTGCTGTTGGTAGTTGCAGTTGGTAGTTGCAGTTGGTAGTTGCAGTTGGTAGCTGAAATTGGTAGTTGCAGTTGGTAGTTGCAGTTGGTAGTTGCAGTTGGTAGCTGAAATTGGTAGTTACAGTTGGTAGTTGCAGTCGGTAGTTGCAGTGGGTAGTTGCAGTTGGTAGTTGCAGTTGGTAGTTGTAGTTGGTAGTTGTAGCTGGCAGTTGTAGCTGGCAGTTGTAGCTGGCTGTTGTAGCTGGCAGTTGTAGCTGGCAGTTGTAGCTGGCAGTTGTAGCTGGTAGTTGTAGTTGGTAGTTGTTGTTGGTAGTTGTAGTTGGTAGTTGTAGTTGGTAGATGTATTTGGTAGTTGTAGTTGGTCGTTGCAGTTGGTAGTTGCAGTTGGTAGCTGTAGTTCGTAGTTGTAGTTGGTAGTTGTAGTTGGTAGTTGCAGTTGGTAGTTGTAGTTGGTAGTTGTAGTTGGCAGTTGTAGATGGTAGTTGTAGTTGGTAGTTGTAGTTGGTAGCTGTACTTGGTAGTTGTAGTTGGTAGTTGTAGTTGGTAGTTGTAGTTGGTAGTTGTAGTTGGTAGTTGTAGTTGGTAGTTGCAGTTGGTAGCTGGAGTTCGTAGTTGTAGTTGGTAGTTGTAGTTGGTAGTTGTAGTTCGTAGTTGTAGTTGGTAGTTGTAGTTGGTAGTTGTAGTTGGTAGCTGTAGTTGGTAGTTGTAGTTGGTAGTTGCAGTTGGTAGTTGCAGTTGGTACTTGCAGTTGGTAGTTGCAGTTGGTAGTTGTAGTTGGTAGTTGTAGTTGGTAGCTGTACTTGGTAGTTGTAGTTGGTAGTTGTAGTTGATAGTTGGTAGTTGTAGTTGGTAGTTGTAGTTGGTAGTTGTAGTTGGTAGTTGTAGTTTGTAGTTGTAGTTGGTAGTTGTAGTTGATAGTTGTAGTTGGTAGTTGTAGTTGGTAGTTGTAGTTGGTAGATGTAGTTGGTAGTTGTAGTTGGTTTGTTGTAGTTGGTAGTTGTAGTTGGTAGTTGGTAGTTGTAGTTGGTAGTTGTAGCTGGCAGTTGTAGCTGGCAGTTGTAGCTGGCTGTTGTAGCTGGCAGTTGTAGCTGGCAGTTGTAGCTGGCAGTTGTAGCTGGTAGTTGTAGTTGGTAGTTGTAGTTGGTAGTTGTAGTTGTAGTTGTTGTAGTTGTAGTTGTAGATGTAGTTGTAGTTGTAGTTGGTAGTTGTAGTTGGTAGTTGTAGTTGGTAGTTGTAGTTGGTAGTTGTAGTTGGTAGTTGTAGTTGGTAGTTGTAGTTGGTAGTTGTAGTTGGTAGTTGTAGCTGGTAGTTGTAGCTGGTAGTTGTAGTTGGTAGTTGCAGTTGGTAGTTGTAGTTGGTAGTTGTAGTTGGTAGTTGTAGTTGGTAGTTGTAGTTGGTATTTGTAGTTGGTAGTTGTAGTTGGTAGTTGTAGTTGGTAGTTGTAGTTAGTAGTTGCAGTTGGTAGCTGTAGTTGGTAGTTGTAGTTGGTAGATGTAGTTGGTAGTTGTAGTTGGTAGTTGTAGTTGGTAGTTGTAGTTGTAGTTGTTGTTGTAGTTGTAGTTGTAGTTGTAGTTGTAGTTGTAGTTGCAGTTGTAGTTGTAGTTTGTAGTTGTAGTTGGTAGTTGTAGTTGGTTTGTTGTAGTTGGTAGTTGTAGTTGGTAGTTGTAGTTGGTAGTTGTAGTTGGTAGTTGTAGTTGGTAGTTGTAGTTGGTAGTTGTAGTTGGTAGTTGTAGTTGGTTTGTTGTAGTTGGTAGTTGCAGTTGGTAGTTGCAGTTGGTAGTTGCAGTTGGTAGTTGTAGTTGGTAGTTGTAGTTGGTAGTTGTAGATGGTAGTTGTAGTTGGTAGTTGTAGTTGGTAGTTGTAGTTGGTAGTTGTAGCTGGTAGTTGTAGCTGGTAGTTGTAGTTGGTAGTTGCAGTTGGTAGTTGTAGTTGGTAGTTGTAGTTGGTAGTTGTAGTTGGTAGTTGTAGTTGGTAGTTGTAGTTGGTAGTTGTAGTTGGTAGTTGTAGTTGGTAGTTGTACTTGGTTTGTTGTAGTTGGTAGTTGAAGTTGGTAGTTGTAGATGGTAGTTGTAGTTGGTAGTTGTAGTTGGTAGTTGTAGTTGGTAGTTGTAGCTGGCTGTTGTAGCTGGCAGTTGTAGCTGGCAGTTGTAGCTTGCAGTTGTAGCTGGCAGTTGTAGCTGGCAGTTGTAGCTGGCAGTTGTAGCTGGCAGTTGTAGCTGGCAGTTGTAGCTGGCTGTTGTAGTTGGCAGTTGTAGTTGGTAGTTGTAGTTGGTAGTTGTAGCTGGTAGTTGTAGTTGGTAGTTGTAGTTGGTAGTTGCAGTTGGTAGTTGTAGTTGGTAGTTGTAGTTGGTAGTTGTAGTTGGTAGTTGTAGTTGGTAGTTGTAGTTGGTAGTTGTACTTGGTAGTTGTAGTTGGTAGTTGTAGTTGGTAGTTGTAGTTGGTAGTTGTAGTTGGTAGTTGTAGTTGGTAGTTGTAGTTGGTAGTTGTTGTTGGTAGTTGTAGTTGGTAGTTGTAGTTGGTAGTTGTAGTTGGTAGTTGTAGTTGGTAGTTGTAGTTGGTAGTTGTAGTTGGTAGTTGTAGTTGGTAGTTGCAGTTGGTAGTTGCAGTTGGTAGTTGCAGTTGGTAGTTGCAGTTGGTAGTTGCAGTTGGTAGTTGTAGTTGGTAGTTGTAGATGGTAGTTGTAGTTGGTAGTTGTAGTTGGTAGTTGTAGCTGGCAGTTGTAGCTGGCAGTTGTAGCTGGCTGTTGTAGGTGGCAGTTGTAGCTGGCAGTTGTAGCTGGCAGTTGTAGCTGGTAGTTGTAGTTGGTAGTTGTAGTTGGTAGTTGTAGTTGTAGTTGTTGTAGTTGTAGTTGTAGATGTAGTTGTAGTTGTAGTTGGTAGTTGTAGTTGGTAGTTGTAGTTGGTAGTTGTAGTTGGTAGTTGTAGTTGGTAGTTGTAGTTGGTAGTTGTAGTTGGTAGTTGTAGTTGGTAGTTGTAGCTGGTAGTTGTAGCTGGTAGTTGTAGTTGGTAGTTGCAGTTGGTAGTTGTAGTTGGTAGTTGTAGTTGGTAGTTGTAGTTGGTAGTTGTAGTTGGTAGTTGTAGTTGGTAGTTGTAGTTGGTAGTTGTAGTTGGTAGTTGTAGTTGGTAGTTGCAGTTGGTAGCTGCAGTTGGTAGTTGTAGTTGGTAGTTGTAGTTGGTAGTTGTAGTTGGTAGTTGTAGTTGTAGTTGTTGTTGTAGTTGTAGTTGTAGTTGTAGTTGTAGTTGTAGTTGTAGTTGTAGTTGTAGTTGTAGTTGTAGTTTG
This sequence comes from Andrena hattorfiana, assembly GCA_944738655.2. NCBI lineage: Eukaryota > Metazoa > Arthropoda > Insecta > Hymenoptera > Andrenidae > Andrena > Andrena hattorfiana. The sequence goes on along the minus strand of OX122890.1, from coordinate 46,358,890 downwards.
TAGTTGTAGTTGGTAGTTGTAGTTGGTTTGTTGTAGTTGGTAGTTGTAGTTGTAGTTGTTGTTGTTGCTGTTGTTGTTGTTGTAGTTGTTATTGTTGTAGTTGTTGTTGCGGTTGTAGTTGTTGGTGTGTCGTTGTCGTTGTCGTTGTCGTTGTTGTTGTCGTTGTTGTCGTTGTTGTCGTTGTTGTCGTTGCTGTCGTTGTTGTCGTTGTTGTCGTTGCTGTCGTTGCTGTCGTTGCTTTCGTTGCTGTCGATGCTGTCGTTGCTGTCGTTGTTGTCGTTGTTGCCGTTGTTGCCGTGGTTGTCGTTGTTGTCGTTGTTGTCGTTGTTGTCGTTGTTGTCGTTGTTGTCGTTGTTGTCGTTGTTGTCGTTGTTGTTATTGTAGTTGTTCTCGTTGTTGTCGTCGTTGTCGTCGTTGTCGTCGTTGTCGTCGTTGTTCTCGTTGTTGTTGTTGTTGTCGTTGTTGTCGTCGTTGTTGTTGTTGCTGTTGTTGTTGTAGTTGTAGTTGTTGTTGTAGTTGTTGTTGTTGTTGTAGTTGTAGTTGTAGTTGTAGTTGTAGTTGTAGTTGTAGTTGTAGTTGTTGTTGTTGTTGTAGTTGTAGTTGTAGTAGTAGTTGTAGTTGTAGGTGTAGTTGTAGTTGTAGTTGTAGTTGTAGTTGTTGTTGTAGTTGTTGTTGTAGTTGCAGTTGTAGTTGTAGTTGTAGTTGTAGTTGTAGTCGTATTTGTAGTTGTAGTTGTAGATGTAGTTGTAGTTGGTAGTTGTAGTTGGTAGTTGTAGTTGGTAGTTGGTAGTTGTAGTTGTAGTTGTAGTTGGTAGTTGTAGTTGGTAGTTGTAGTTGGTAGTTGTAGTTGGTAGTTGTAGTTGGTAGTTGTAGTTGGAAGTTGTAGTTGGTAGTTGTAGTTGTAGTTGTAGTTGTAGTTGATAGTTGTAGTTGGAAGTTGTAGTTGGTAGTTGTAGTTGGTAGTTGTAGTTCGTAGTTGTAGTTGGTAGTTGTTGTTGGTAGTTGTAGTTGGTAGTTGTAGTTGGTTGTTGTAGTTGGTAGTTGTAGTTGGTAGTTGTAGTTGGTAGTTGTAGTTGGTAGTTGTAGTTTGTAGTTGTAGTTGGTAGTGGTAGATGGTAGTTGTAGTTGGTAGTTGTAGTTGGTAGTTGTAGTTGGTAGTTGTAGTTGGTAGTTGTAGTTGTTAGTTGTAGTTGGTAGTTGTAGTTGGTAGTTGTAGTTGGTAGTTGTAGTTGGTAGTTGTAGTTGTGGCTGTAGTTGTAGTTGTAGTTGTAGTTGATAGTTGTAGTTGGTAGTTGTAGTTGGTAGTCGTAGTTGGTAGTTGTAGTTGGTAGTTGTAGTTGGTAGTTGTAGTTCGTAGTTGTAGTTGGTAGTTGTTGTTGGTAGTTGTAGTTGGTAGTTGTAGTTGGTAGTTGTAGTTGGTAGTTGTAGTTGGTAGTTGTAGTTGGTAGTTGTAGTTGGTAGTTGTAGTTGGTAGTTGTAGTTGGTAGTTGTAGTTTGTAGTTGTAGTTGGTAGTTGTAGATGGTAGTTGTAGTTGGTAGTTGTAGTTGGTAGTTGTAGTTGGTAGTTGTAGTTGGTAGTTGTAGTTGGTAGTTGTAGTTGGTAGTTGTAGTTGGTAGTTGTAGTTGGTAGTTGTAGTTGGTAGTTGTAGTTGGTAGTTGTAGTTGTAGCTGTAGTTGATAGTTGTAGTTGGTAGTTGTAGTTGGTAGTTGTAGTTGGTAGTTGTAGTTGGTAGTTGTAGTTGGTAGTTGTAGTTGTAGTTGTAGTTGGTAGTTGTAGTTGGTAGTTGTAGTTGGTAGTTGGAGTTGGTAGTTGCAGTTGGTAGTTGCAGTTAGTAGTTGCAGTTGGTAGTTGTAGTTGGTAGTTGTAGTTGGTAGTTGTAGTTGGTAGTTGTAGTTGGTAGTTGTAGTTGGTAGTTGTAGTTGGTAGTTGTAGTTGGTAGTTGTAGTTGGTAGTTGTAGTTGGTAGTTGTAGTTGGTAGTTGTAGTTGGGAGTTGCAGTTGGTAGTTGTAGTTGGTAGTTGTAGTTGGTAGTTGTAGTTGGTAGTTGTAGTTGTAGTTGTAGTTGTAGTTGTTGTTGTAGTTGTAGTTGTAGTTTGTAGTTGTAGTTGGTAGTGGTAGATGGTAGTTGTAGTTGGTAGTCGTAGTTGATAGTTGTAGTTGTAGTTGTAGTTGATAGTTGTAGTTCGTAGTTGTAGTTGGTAGTTGTTGTTGGTAGTTGTAGTTGGTAGTTGTAGTTGGTTGTTGTAGTTGGTAGTTGTAGTTGGTAGTTGTAGTTGGTAGTTGTAGTTGGTAGTTGTAGTTTGTAGTTGTAGTTGGTAGTTGTAGATGGTAGTTGTAGTTGGTAGATGTAGTTGGTAGTTGTAGTTGGTAGTTGTAGTTGGTAGTTGTAGTTGGTAGTTAGAGTTGGTAGTTGCAGTTGGTAGTTGCAGTTGGTAGTTGCAGTTGGTAGTTGTAGTTGGTAGTTGGTAGTTGTAGTTGGTAGTTGTAGTTGGTAGTTGTAGTTGGTAATTGTAGTTTGTAGTTGTAGTTGGTAGTTGTAGTTGGTAGTTGTAGTTGGTAGTTGTAGTTGGTAGTTGTAGTTGGTAGTTGTAGTTGGTAGTTGTAGTTGGTAGTTGTAGTTGGTTTGTTGTAGTTGGTAGTTGTATTTGGTAGTTGGTAGTTGTAGTTGTAGTTGTAGTTGGTAGTTGTAGTTGGTAGTTGTAGTTGGTAGTTGTAGTTGGTAGTTGCAGTTGGTAGTTGCAGTTGGTAGTTGCAGTTGGTAGTTGCAGTTGGTAGTTGCAGTTGGTAGTTGCAGTTGGTAGTTGCAGTTGGTAGTTGCTGTTGGTGGTTGCAGTTGGTAGTTGCAGTTGGTAGTTGCAGTTGGTAGTTGCAGTTGGTAGTTGCAGTTGGTAGTTGCAGTTGGTAGTTGCAGTTGGTAGTTGTAGTTGGTAGTTGTACTTGGTAGTTGTAGTTGGTAGTTGTAGTTGGTAGTTGCAGTTGGTAGCTGTAGTTGGTAGTTGTAGTTGGTAGTTGTAGTTGGTAGTTGTAGTTGGTAGTTGTAGTTGGTAGTTGTAGTTGTAGTTGTTGTTGTAGTTGTAGTTGTAGTTGTAGTTGTAGTTGTAGTTGTAGTTTGTAGTTGTAGTTGGTAGTTGTAGTTGGTTTGTTGTAGTTGGTAGTTGTAGTTGGTAGTTGTAGTTGGTAGTTGTAGTTGGTAGTTGTAGTTGGTAGTTGTAGTTGGTAGTTGCAGTTGGTAGCTGCAGTCGGTAGTTGCAGTTGGTAGTTGCAGTTGGTACTTGCAGTTGGTAGTTGTAGTTGGTAGTTGTAGTTGGTAGTTGTAGTTGGTAGTTGTAGTTGGTAGTTGTAGTTGGTAGTTGAAGTTGGTAGTTGTAGCTGGCTGTTGTAGCTGGCAGTTGTAGCTGGCAGTTGTAGCTGGCAGTTGTAGCTTGCAGTTGTAGCTGGCAGTTGTAGCTGGCTGTTGTAGCTGGCAGTTGTAGCTGGCAGTTGTAGCTGGCAGTTGTAGCTGGCAGTTGTAGCTCGTAGTTGTAGTTGGTAGTTGTAGTTGGTAGTTGTAGTTGCTGGTTGTAGTTTGTAGTTGTAGTTGGTAGTTGTAGTTGGTAGTTGTAGTTGGTAGATGTATTTGGTAGTTGTAGTTGGTAGTTGTAGTTGGTAGTTGTAGCTGGTAGTTGTAGCTGGTAGTTGTAGTTGGTAGTTGCAGTTGGTAGTTGTAGTTGGTAGTTGTAGTTGGTAGTTGTAGTTGGTAGTTGTAGTTGGTAGTTGTAGTTGGTTGTTGTAGTTGGTAGTTGTAGTTGGTAGTTGCAGTTGGTAGTTGCAGTCGGTAGTTGCAGTTGGTAGTTGCAGTTGGTAGTTGCAGTTGGTAGTTGCTGTTGGTGGTTGCAGTTGCTAGTTGCAGTTGGTAGTTGCAGTTGGTAGTTGCAGTTGGTAGTTGCAGTTGGTAGTTGCAGTTGGTAGTTGTAGTTGGTAGTTGTACTTGGTAGTTGTACTTGGTAGGTGTAGTTGGTAGTTGTAGTTGGTAGTTGTAGTTGGTAGTTGTAGTTGGTAGTTGCAGTTGGTAGTTGCAGTTGGTAGCTGTAGTTTGTAGTTGTAGTTGGTAGTTGTAGTTGGTAGTTGTAGTTGGTAGTTGTAGTTGGTAGTTGTAGTTGGTAGTTGTAGTTGGTAGTTGTAGTTGGTAGTTGTAGTTGGTAGTTGTAGTTGGTAGTTGTAGCTGGTAGTTGTAGTTGGTAGTTGTAGTTGGTAGTTGCAGTTGGTAGTTGTAGTTGGTAGTTGTAGTTGGTAGTTGTAGTTGGTAGTTGCAGTTGGTAGTTGTAGTTGGTAGTTGTAGTTGGTAGTTGTAGTTGTAGTTGTAGTTGGTAGTTGTAGTTGGTAGTTGTAGTTGGTAGTTGTAGTTGGTAGTTGTAGTTGGTAGTTGTAGTTGGTAATTGTAGTTGGTAGTTGTAGTTGGTAGTTGTAGTTGGTAGTTGTAGTTGGTAGTTGTAGTTGGTAGTTGTAGTTGGTAGTTGTAGTTGGTAGTTGTAGTTGGTAGTTGTAGTTGGTAGTTGTAGTTGGTAGTTGCAGTTGGTAGTTGCAGTTGGTAGTTGCAGTTGGTAGTTGCAGTTGGTAGTTGCAGTTGGTAGTTGTAGTTGGTAGTTGTAGATGGTAGTTGTAGTTGGTAGTTGTAGTTGGTAGTTGTAGCTGGCAGTTGTAGCTGGCAGTTGTAGCTGGCTGTTGTAGCTGGCAGTTGTAGCTGGCAGTTGTAGCTGGCAGTTGTAGCTGGTAGTTGTAGTTGGTAGTTGTAGTTGGTAGTTGTAGTTGTAGTTGTTGTAGTTGTAGTTGTAGATGTAGTTGTAGTTGTAGTTGGTAGTTGTAGTTGGTAGTTGTAGTTGGTAGTTGTAGTTGGTAGTTGTAGTTGGTAGTTGTAGTTGGTAGTTGTAGTTGGTAGTTGTAGTTGGTAGTTGTAGTTGGTAGTTGTAGCTGGTAGTTGTAGCTGGTAGTTGTAGTTGGTAGTTGCAGTTGGTAGTTGTAGTTGGTAGTTGTAGTTGGTAGTTGTAGTTGGTAGTTGTAGTTGGTAGTTGTAGTTGGTAGTTGTAGTTGGTAGTTGTAGTTGGTAGTTGTAGTTGGTAGTTGCAGTTGGTAGCTGTAGTTGGTAGTTGTAGTTGGTAGTTGTAGTTGGTAGTTGTAGTTGGTAGTTGTAGTTGGTAGTTGTAGTTGTAGTTGTTGTTGTAGTTGTAGTTGTAGCTGTAGTTGTAGTTGTAGTTGTAGTTGTAGTTGTAGTTGTAGTTTGTAGTTGTAGTTGGTAGTTGTAGTTGGTTTGTTGTAGTTGGTAGTTGTAGTTGGTAGTTGTAGTTGGTAGTTGTAGTTGGTAGTTGTAGTTGGTAGTTGTAGTTGGTAGTTGTAGTTGGTTTGTTGTAGTTGGTAGTTGCAGTTGGTAGTTGCAGTTGGTAGTTGCAGTTGGTAGTTGTAGTTGGTAGTTGTAGTTGGTAGTTGTAGATGGTAGTTGTAGTTGGTAGTTGCAGTTGGTAGTTGTAGTTGGTAGTTGTAGTTGGTAGTTGTAGTTGGTAGTTGTAGTTTGTAGTTGCAGTTGGTAGTTGTAGTTGGTAGTTGCAGTTGGTAGTTGCAGTCGGTAGTTGCAGTTGGTAGTTGCAGTTGGTACTTGCAGTTGGTAGTTGTAGTTGGTAGTTGTAGTTGGTAGTTGTAGTTGGTAGTTGTAGTTGGTAGTTGTAGTTGGTAGTTGAAGTTGGTAGTTGTAGCTGGCTGTTGTAGCTGGCAGTTGTAGCTGGCAGTTGTAGCTGGCAGTTGTAGCTTGCAGTTGTAGCTGGCAGTTGTAGCTGGCAGTTGTAACTGGCATTTGTAGCTGGCAGTTGTAGCTGGCAGTTGTAGCTGGCTGTTGTAGCTGGCAGTTGTAGCTGGCAGTTGTAGCTGGCAGTTGTAGCTGGCAGTTGTAGCTGGCAGTTGTAGCTCGTAGTTGTAGTTGGTAGTTGTAGTTGGTAGTTGTAGTTGCTGGTTGTAGTTTGTAGTTGTAGTTGGTAGTTGTAGTTGGTAGTTGCAGTTGGTAGCTGTAGTTGGTAGTTGTAGTTGGTAGTTGTAGTTGGTAGTTGAAGTTGGTAGTTGTAGCTGGCTGTTGTAGCTGGCAGTTGTAGCTGGCAGTTGTAGCTGGCAGTTGTAGCTTGCAGTTGTAGCTGGCAGTTGTAGCTGGCAGTTGTAACTGGCATTTGTAGCTGGCAGTTGTAGCTGGCAGTTGTAGCTGGCTGTTGTAGCTGGCAGTTGTAGCTGGCAGTTGTAGCTGGCAGTTGTAGCTGGCAGTTGTAGCTTGCAGTTGTAGCTGGCAGTTGTAGCTGGCAGTTGTAACTGGCATTTGTAGCTGGCAGTTGTAGCTGGCAGTTGTAGCTGGCAGTTGTAGCTGGCAGTTGTAGCTGGCAGTTGTAGCTGGCAGTTGTAGCTCGTAGTTGTAGTTGGTAGTTGTAGTTGGTAGTTGTAGTTGCTGGTTGTAGTTTGTAGTTGTAGTTGGTAGTTGTAGTTGGTAGTTGCAGTTGGTAGCTGTAGTTTGTAGTTGTAGTTGGTAGTTGTAGTTGGTAGTTGTAGTTGGTAGTTGTAGTTGGTAGTTGTAGTTGGTAGTTGTAGTTGGTAGTTGTAGTTGGTAGTTGTAGTTGGTAGTTGTAGTTGGTAGTTGTAGTTGGTAGTTGTAGTTGGTAGTTGTAGTTGGTAGTTGTAGTTGTAGTTGTTGTTGTAGTTGTAGTTGTAGTTGTAGTTGTAGTTGTAGTTGTAGTTGTAGTTGTAGTTGTAGTTTGTAGTTGTAGTTGGTAGTTGTAGTTGGTTTGTTGTAGTTGGTAGTTGTAGTTGGTAGTTGCAGTTGGTAGTTGCAGTTGGTAGTTGTAGTTGGTAGTTGTAGCTGGTAGTTGTAGTTGGTAGTTGTAGTTGGTAGTTGTAGCTGGCAGTTGTAGCTGGCAGTTGTAGCTGGCTGTTGTAGCTGGCAGTTGTAGCTGGCAGTTGTAGCTGGCAGTTGTAGCTGGTAGTTGCAGTTGGTAGTTGCAGTTGGTAGCTGAAATTGGTAGTTGCTGTTGGTAGTTGCAGTTGGTAGTTGCAGTTGGTAGTTGCAGTTGGTAGCTGAAATTGGTAGTTGCAGTTGGTAGTTGCAGTTGGTAGTTGTAGTTGGTAGTTGTAGTTGGTAGTTGTAGTTGGTAGTTGTAGTTGGTAGTTGTAGTTGGTAGTTGTAGTTGTAGTTGGTAGTTGTAGTTGGTAGTTGTAGTTGGTAGTTGTAGTTGGTAGTTGTAGTTGGTAGTTGTAGTTGGTAGTTGTAGCTGGTAGTTGTAGCTGGTAGTTGTAGTTGGTAGTTGCAGTTGGTAGTTGTAGTTGGTAGTTGTAGTTGGTAGTTGCAGTTGGTAGTTGTAGTTGGTAGTTGTAGTTGGTAGTTGTAGTTGGTAGTTGTAGTTGGTAGTTGTAGTTGGTAGTTGCAGTTGGTAGCTGTAGTTGGTAGTTGTAGTTGGTAGTTGTAGTTGGTAGTTGTAGTTGGTAGTTGTAGTTGGTAGTTGTAGTTGTAGTTGTTGTTGTAGTTGTAGTTGTAGCTGTAGTTGTAGTTGTAGTTGTAGTTGTAGTTGTAGTTGTAGTTTGTAGTTGTAGTTGGTAGTTGTAGTTGGTTTGTTGTAGTTGGTAGTTGTAGTTGGTAGTTGTAGTTGGTAGTTGTAGTTGGTAGTTGTAGTTGGTAGTTGTAGTTGGTAGTTGTAGTTGGTTTGTTGTAGTTGGTAGTTGCAGTTGGTAGTTGCAGTTGGTAGTTGCAGTTGGTAGTTGTAGTTGGTAGTTGTAGTTGGTAGTTGTAGATGGTAGTTGTAGTTGGTAGTTGCAGTTGGTAGTTGTAGTTGGTAGTTGTAGTTGGTAGTTGTAGTTGGTAGTTGTAGTTTGTAGTTGCAGTTGGTAGTTGTAGTTGGTAGTTGCAGTTGGTAGTTGCAGTCGGTAGTTGCAGTTGGTAGTTGCAGTTGGTACTTGCAGTTGGTAGTTGTAGTTGGTAGTTGTAGTTGGTAGTTGTAGTTGGTAGTTGTAGTTGGTAGTTGTAGTTGGTAGTTGAAGTTGGTAGTTGTAGCTGGCTGTTGTAGCTGGCAGTTGTAGCTGGCAGTTGTAGCTGGCAGTTGTAGCTTGCAGTTGTAGCTGGCAGTTGTAACTGGCATTTGTAGCTGGCAGTTGTAGCTGGCAGTTGTAGCTGGCTGTTGTAGCTGGCAGTTGTAGCTGGCAGTTGTAGCTGGCAGTTGTAGCTGGCAGTTGTAGCTGGCAGTTGTAGCTCGTAGTTGTAGTTGGTAGTTGTAGTTGGTAGTTGTAGTTGCTGGTTGTAGTTTGTAGTTGTAGTTGGTAGTTGTAGTTGGTAGTTGCAGTTGGTAGCTGTAGTTGGTAGTTGTAGTTGGTAGTTGTAGTTGGTAGTTGTAGTTGGTAGTTGTAGTTGGTAGTTGTAGTTGTAGTTGTTGTTGTAGTTGTAGTTGTAGTTGTAGTTGTAGTTGTAGTTGTAGTTGTAGTTGTAGTTGTAGTTTTTAGTTGTAGTTGGTAGTTGTAGTTGGTTTGTTGTAGTTGGTAGTTGTAGTTGGTAGTTGCAGTTGGTAGTTGCAGTTGGTAGTTGTAGTTGGTAGTTGTAGCTGGTAGTTGTAGTTGGTAGTTGTAGTTGGTAGTTGTAGCTGGCAGTTGTAGCTGGCAGTTGTAGCTGGCTGTTGTAGCTGGCAGTTGTAGCTGGCAGTTGTAGCTGGCAGTTGTAGCTGGTAGTTGCAGTTGGTAGTTGCAGTTGGTAGCTGAAATTGGTAGTTGCTGTTGGTAGTTGCAGTTGGTAGTTGCAGTTGGTAGTTGCAGTTGGTAGCTGAAATTGGTAGTTGCAGTTGGTAGTTGCAGTTGGTAGTTGCAGTTGGTAGCTGAAATTGGTAGTTACAGTTGGTAGTTGCAGTCGGTAGTTGCAGTGGGTAGTTGCAGTTGGTAGTTGCAGTTGGTAGCTGGAGTTCGTAGTTGTAGTTGGTAGTTGTAGTTGGTAGTTGTAGTTCGTAGTTGTAGTTGGTAGTTGTAGTTGGTAGTTGTAGTTGGTAGCTGTAGTTGGTAGTTGCAGTTGGTAGTTGCAGTTGGTAGTTGCAGTTGGTAGTTGCAGTTGGTAGTTGCAGTTGGTAGTTGCAGTTGGTAGTTGCAGTTAGCAGTTGCTGTTGGTAGTTGCAGTTGGTAGTTGCAGTTGGTAGTTGCAGTTGGTAGTTGCAGTTGGTAGTTGTAGTTGGTAGTTGTAGTTGGTAGTTGTACTTGGTTTGTTGTAGTTGGTAGTTGAAGTTGGTAGTTGTAGATGGTAGTTGTAGTTGGTAGTTGTAGTTGGTAGTTGTAGTTGGTAGTTGTAGCTGGTAGTTGTAGTTGGTAGTTGCAGTTGGTAGTTGTAGTTGGTAGTTGTAGTTGGTAGTTGTAGTTGGTAGTTGTAGTTGGTTGTTGTAGTTGGTAGTTGTAGTTGGTAGTTGCAGTTGGTAGTTGCAGTCGGTAGTTGCAGTTGGTAGTTGCAGTTGGTAGTTGCAGTTGGTAGTTGCTGTTGGTGGTTGCAGTTGCTAGTTGCAGTTGGTAGTTGCAGTTGGTAGTTGCAGTTGGTAGTTGCAGTTGGTAGTTGCAGTTGGTAGTTGTAGTTGGTAGTTGTACTTGGTAGTTGTACTTGGTAGGTGTAGTTGGTAGTTGTAGTTGGTAGTTGTAGTTGGTAGTTGTAGTTGGTAGTTGCAGTTGGTAGTTGCAGTTGGTAGCTGTAGTTTGTAGTTGTAGTTGGTAGTTGTAGTTGGTAGTTGTAGTTGGTAGTTGTAGTTGGTAGTTGTAGTTGGTAGTTGTAGTTGGTAGTTGTAGTTGGTAGTTGTAGTTGGTAGTTGTAGCTGGTAGTTGTAGTTGGTAGTTGTAGTTGGTAGTTGTAGTTGGTAGTTGTAGTTGGTAGTTGTAGTTGGTAGTTGTAGTTGGTAGTTGCAGTTGGTAGTTGTAGTTGGTAGTTGTAGTTGGTAGTTGTAGTTGTAGTTGTAGTTGGTAGTTGTAGTTGGTAGTTGTAGTTGGTAGTTGTAGTTGGTAGTTGTAGTTGGTAGTTGTAGTTGGTAATTGTAGTTGGTAGTTGTAGTTGGTAGTTGTAGTTGGTAGTTGTAGTTGGTAGTTGTAGTTGGTAGTTGTAGTTGGTAGTTGTAGTTGGTAGTTGTAGTTGGTAGTTGTAGTTGGTAGTTGTAGTTGGTAGTTGCAGTTGGTAGTTGCAGTTGGTAGTTGCAGTTGGTAGTTGCAGTTGGTAGTTGCAGTTGGTAGTTGTAGTTGGTAGTTGTAGATGGTAGTTGTAGTTGGTAGTTGTAGTTGGTAGTTGTAGCTGGCAGTTGTAGCTGGCAGTTGTAGCTGGCTGTTGTAGCTGGCAGTTGTAGCTGGCAGTTGTAGCTGGCAGTTGTAGCTGGTAGTTGTAGTTGGTAGTTGTAGTTGGTAGTTGTAGTTGTAGTTGTTGTAGTTGTAGTTGTAGATGTAGTTGTAGTTGTAGTTGGTAGTTGTAGTTGGTAGTTGTAGTTGGTAGTTGTAGTTGGTAGTTGTAGTTGGTAGTTGTAGTTGGTAGTTGTAGTTGGTAGTTGTAGTTGGTAGTTGTAGCTGGTAGTTGTAGCTGGTAGTTGTAGTTGGTAGTTGCAGTTGGTAGTTGTAGTTGGTAGTTGTAGTTGGTAGTTGTAGTTGGTAGTTGTAGTTGGTAGTTGTAGTTGGTAGTTGTAGTTGGTAGTTGTAGTTGGTAGTTGCAGTTGGTAGCTGTAGTTGGTAGTTGTAGTTGGTAGTTGTAGTTGGTAGTTGTAGTTGGTAGTTGTAGTTGGTAGTTGTAGTTGTAGTTGTTGTTGTAGTTGTAGTTGTAGTTGTAGTTGTAGTTGTAGTTGTAGTTGTAGTTGTAGTTGTAGTTTGTAGTTGTAGTTGGTAGTTGTAGTTGGTTTGTTGTAGTTGGTAGTTGTAGTTGGTAGTTGTAGTTGGTAGTTGTAGTTGGTAGTTGTAGTTGGTAGTTGTAGTTGGTAGTTGTAGTTGGTTTGTTGTAGTTGGTAGTTGCAGTTGGTAGTTGCAGTTGGTAGTTGCAGTTGGTAGTTGTAGTTGGTAGTTGTAGTTGGTAGTTGTAGATGGTAGTTGTAGTTGGTAGTTGCAGTTGGTAGTTGTAGTTGGTAGTTGTAGTTGGTAGTTGTAGTTGGTAGTTGTAGTTTGTAGTTGCAGTTGGTAGTTGTAGTTGGTAGTTGCAGTTGGTAGTTGCAGTCGGTAGTTGCAGTTGGTAGTTGCAGTTGGTACTTGCAGTTGGTAGTTGTAGTTGGTAGTTGTAGTTGGTAGTTGTAGTTGGTAGTTGTAGTTGGTAGTTGTAGTTGGTAGTTGAAGTTGGTAGTTGTAGCTGGCTGTTGTAGCTGGCAGTTGTAGCTGGCAGTTGTAGCTGGCAGTTGTAGCTTGCAGTTGTAGCTGGCAGTTGTAGCTGGTAGTTGTAGCTGGTAGTTGTAGTTGGTAGTTGTAGTTGGTAGTTGTAGTTGTAGTTGTTGTAGTTGTAGTTGTAGATGTAGTTGTAGTTGTAGTTGGTAGTTGTAGTTGGTAGTTGTAGTTGGTAGTTGTAGTTGGTAGTTGTAGTTGGTAGTTGTAGTTGGTAGTTGTAGTTGGTAGTTGTAGTTGGTAGTTGTAGTTGGTAGTTGTAGTTGGTAGTTGTAGCTGGTAGTTGTAGCTGGTAGTTGTAGTTGGTAGTTGCAGTTGGTAGTTGTAGTTGGTAGTTGTAGTTGGTAGTTGTAGTTGGTAGTTGTAGTTGGTAGTTGTAGTTGGTAGTTGTAGTTGGTAGATGTATTTGGTAGTTGTAGTTGGTCGTTGGAGTTGGTAGTTGCAGTTGGTAGTCGCAGTTGGTAGTTGCAGGTGGTAGTTGCAGTTGGTAGTTGTAGTTGGTAGTTGTAGTTGGTAGTTGTCGTTGGTAGTTGTAGTTGGTAGTTGTAGTTGGTAGTTGTAGCTGGTAGTTGCAGTTGGTAGTTGTAGTTGGTAGTTGTAGTTGTAGTTGTAGTTGTAGTTGTTGTTGTGGTTGTAGTTGTAGTTGTAGTTGTAGTTGTAGTTGTAGTTGTAGTTGTAGTTGTAGTTGTATTTGTAATTGTAGTTGTAGTTGTAGGTGTAGTTGTAGTTGTAGTTGTAGTTGTTGTTGTAGTTGTAGTTGTTGTTGTAGTTGTTGTTGTAGTTGTAGTTGTAGTTGTAGTTGTAGTTGTAGTTGTAGTTGTAGTTGTTGTTGTAGTTGTTGTTGTAGTTGTTGTTGTAGTTGCAGTTGGTAGTTGCAGTTGGTAGCTGAAATTGGTAGTTGCTGTTGGTAGTTGCAGTTGGTAGTTGCAGTTGGTAGTTGCAGTTGGTAGCTGAAATTGGTAGTTGCAGTTGGTAGTTGCAGTTGGTAGTTGCAGTTGGTAGCTGAAATTGGTAGTTACAGTTGGTAGTTGCAGTCGGTAGTTGCAGTGGGTAGTTGCAGTTGGTAGTTGCAGTTGGTAGTTGTAGTTGGTAGTTGTAGCTGGCAGTTGTAGCTGGCAGTTGTAGCTGGCTGTTGTAGCTGGCAGTTGTAGCTGGCAGTTGTAGCTGGCAGTTGTAGCTGGTAGTTGTAGTTGGTAGTTGTTGTTGGTAGTTGTAGTTGGTAGTTGTAGTTGGTAGATGTATTTGGTAGTTGTAGTTGGTCGTTGCAGTTGGTAGTTGCAGTTGGTAGCTGTAGTTCGTAGTTGTAGTTGGTAGTTGTAGTTGGTAGTTGCAGTTGGTAGTTGTAGTTGGTAGTTGTAGTTGGCAGTTGTAGATGGTAGTTGTAGTTGGTAGTTGTAGTTGGTAGCTGTACTTGGTAGTTGTAGTTGGTAGTTGTAGTTGGTAGTTGTAGTTGGTAGTTGTAGTTGGTAGTTGTAGTTGGTAGTTGCAGTTGGTAGCTGGAGTTCGTAGTTGTAGTTGGTAGTTGTAGTTGGTAGTTGTAGTTCGTAGTTGTAGTTGGTAGTTGTAGTTGGTAGTTGTAGTTGGTAGCTGTAGTTGGTAGTTGTAGTTGGTAGTTGCAGTTGGTAGTTGCAGTTGGTACTTGCAGTTGGTAGTTGCAGTTGGTAGTTGTAGTTGGTAGTTGTAGTTGGTAGCTGTACTTGGTAGTTGTAGTTGGTAGTTGTAGTTGATAGTTGGTAGTTGTAGTTGGTAGTTGTAGTTGGTAGTTGTAGTTGGTAGTTGTAGTTTGTAGTTGTAGTTGGTAGTTGTAGTTGATAGTTGTAGTTGGTAGTTGTAGTTGGTAGTTGTAGTTGGTAGATGTAGTTGGTAGTTGTAGTTGGTTTGTTGTAGTTGGTAGTTGTAGTTGGTAGTTGGTAGTTGTAGTTGGTAGTTGTAGCTGGCAGTTGTAGCTGGCAGTTGTAGCTGGCTGTTGTAGCTGGCAGTTGTAGCTGGCAGTTGTAGCTGGCAGTTGTAGCTGGTAGTTGTAGTTGGTAGTTGTAGTTGGTAGTTGTAGTTGTAGTTGTTGTAGTTGTAGTTGTAGATGTAGTTGTAGTTGTAGTTGGTAGTTGTAGTTGGTAGTTGTAGTTGGTAGTTGTAGTTGGTAGTTGTAGTTGGTAGTTGTAGTTGGTAGTTGTAGTTGGTAGTTGTAGTTGGTAGTTGTAGCTGGTAGTTGTAGCTGGTAGTTGTAGTTGGTAGTTGCAGTTGGTAGTTGTAGTTGGTAGTTGTAGTTGGTAGTTGTAGTTGGTAGTTGTAGTTGGTATTTGTAGTTGGTAGTTGTAGTTGGTAGTTGTAGTTGGTAGTTGTAGTTAGTAGTTGCAGTTGGTAGCTGTAGTTGGTAGTTGTAGTTGGTAGATGTAGTTGGTAGTTGTAGTTGGTAGTTGTAGTTGGTAGTTGTAGTTGTAGTTGTTGTTGTAGTTGTAGTTGTAGTTGTAGTTGTAGTTGTAGTTGTAGTTGTAGTTGTAGTTTGTAGTTGTAGTTGGTAGTTGTAGTTGGTTTGTTGTAGTTGGTAGTTGTAGTTGGTAGTTGTAGTTGGTAGTTGTAGTTGGTAGTTGTAGTTGGTAGTTGTAGTTGGTAGTTGTAGTTGGTAGTTGTAGTTGGTTTGTTGTAGTTGGTAGTTGCAGTTGGTAGTTGCAGTTGGTAGTTGCAGTTGGTAGTTGTAGTTGGTAGTTGTAGTTGGTAGTTGTAGATGGTAGTTGTAGTTGGTAGTTGCAGTTGGTAGTTGTAGTTGGTAGTTGTAGTTGGTAGTTGTAGTTGGTAGTTGTAGTTTGTAGTTGCAGTTGGTAGTTGTAGTTGGTAGTTGCAGTTGGTAGTTGCAGTTGGTAGTTGCAGTTGGTAGTTGCAGTTGGTACTTGCAGTTGGTAGTCGTAGTTGGTAGTTGTAGTTGGTAGTTGTAGTTGGTAGTTGTAGTTGGTAGTTGTAGTTGGTAGTTGTAGTTGGTAGTTGAAGTTGGTAGTTGTAGCTGGCTGTTGTAGCTGGCAGTTGTAGCTGGCAGTTGTAGCTGGCAGTTGTAGCTTGCAGTTGTAGCTGGCAGTTGTAGCTGGCAGTTGTAACTGGCATTTGTAGCTGGCAGTTGTAGCTGGCAGTTGTAGCTGGCTGTTGTAGCTGGCAGTTGTAGCTGGCAGTTGTAGCTGGCAGTTGTAGCTGGCAGTTGTAGCTCGTAGTTGTAGTTGGTAGTTGTAGTTGGTAGTTGTAGTTGCTGGTTGTAGTTTGTAGTTGTAGTTGGTAGTTGTAGTTGGTAGTTGTAGTTGGCAGATGTATTTGGTAGTTGTAGTTGGTCGTTGGAGTTGGTAGTTGCAGTTGGTAGTTGTAGTTGGTAGTTGTAGTTGGTAGTTGTAGTTGTAGTTGTAGTTGGTAGTTGTAGTTGGTAGTTGTAGTTGGTAGTTGTAGTTGGTAGTTGTAGTTGGTAGTTGTAGTTGGTAATTGTAGTTGGTAGTTGTAGTTGGTAGTTGTAGTTGGTAGTTGTAGTTGGTAGTTGTAGTTGGTAGTTGTAGTTGGTAGTTGTAGTTGGTAGTTGTAGTTGGTAGTTGTAGTTGGTAGTTGTAGTTGGTAGTTGCAGTTGGTAGTTGCAGTTGGTAGTTGCAGTTGGTAGTTGCAGTTGGTAGTTGCAGTTGGTAGTTGTAGTTGGTAGTTGTAGATGGTAGTTGTAGTTGGTAGTTGTAGTTGGTAGTTGTAGCTGGCAGTTGTAGCTGGCAGTTGTAGCTGGCTGTTGTAGCTGGCAGTTGTAGCTGGCAGTTGTAGCTGGCAGTTGTAGCTGGTAGTTGTAGTTGGTAGTTGTAGTTGGTAGTTGTAGTTGTAGTTGTTGTAGTTGTAGTTGTAGATGTAGTTGTAGTTGTAGTTGGTAGTTGTAGTTGGTAGTTGTAGTTGGTAGTTGTAGTTGGTAGTTGTAGTTGGTAGTTGTAGTTGGTAGTTGTAGTTGGTAGTTGTAGTTGGTAGTTGTAGCTGGTAGTTGTAGCTGGTAGTTGTAGTTGGTAGTTGCAGTTGGTAGTTGTAGTTGGTAGTTGTAGTTGGTAGTTGTAGTTGGTAGTTGTAGTTGGTAGTTGTAGTTGGTAGTTGTAGTTGGTAGTTGTAGTTGGTAGTTGCAGTTGGTAGCTGTAGTTGGTAGTTGTAGTTGGTAGTTGTAGTTGGTAGTTGTAGTTGGTAGTTGTAGTTGGTAGTTGTAGTTGTAGTTGTTGTTGTAGTTGTAGTTGTAGTTGTAGTTGTAGTTGTAGTTGTAGTTGTAGTTGTAGTTGTAGTTTGTAGTTGTAGTTGGTAGTTGTAGTTGGTTTGTTGTAGTTGGTAGTTGTAGTTGGTAGTTGTAGTTGGTAGTTGTAGTTGGTAGTTGTAGTTGGTAGTTGTAGTTGGTAGTTGTAGTTGGTTTGTTGTAGTTGGTAGTTGCAGTTGGTAGTTGCAGTTGGTAGTTGCAGTTGGTAGTTGTAGTTGGTAGTTGTAGTTGGTAGTTGTAGATGGTAGTTGTAGTTGGTAGTTGCAGTTGGTAGTTGTAGTTGGTAGTTGTAGTTGGTAGTTGTAGTTGGTAGTTGTAGTTTGTAGTTGCAGTTGGTAGTTGTAGTTGGTAGTTGCAGTTGGTAGTTGCAGTCGGTAGTTGCAGTTGGTAGTTGCAGTTGGTACTTGCAGTTGGTAGTTGTAGTTGGTAGTTGTAGTTGGTAGTTGTAGTTGGTAGTTGTAGTTGGTAGTTGTAGTTGGTAGTTGAAGTTGGTAGTTGTAGCTGGCTGTTGTAGCTGGCAGTTGTAGCTGGCAGTTGTAGCTGGCAGTTGTAGCTTGCAGTTGTAGCTGGCAGTTGTAGCTGGTAGTTGTAGCTGGTAGTTGTAGTTGGTAGTTGTAGTTGGTAGTTGTAGTTGTAGTTGTTGTAGTTGTAGTTGTAGATGTAGTTGTAGTTGTAGTTGGTAGTTGTAGTTGGTAGTTGTAGTTGGTAGTTGTAGTTGGTAGTTGTAGTTGGTAGTTGTAGTTGGTAGTTGTAGTTGGTAGTTGTAGTTGGTAGTTGTAGTTGGTAGTTGTAGTTGGTAGTTGTAGCTGGTAGTTGTAGCTGGTAGTTGTAGTTGGTAGTTGCAGTTGGTAGTTGTAGTTGGTAGTTGTAGTTGGTAGTTGTAGTTGGTAGTTGTAGTTGGTAGTTGTAGTTGGTAGTTGTAGTTGGTAGATGTATTTGGTAGTTGTAGTTGGTCGTTGGAGTTGGTAGTTGCAGTTGGTAGTCGCAGTTGGTAGTTGCAGGTGGTAGTTGCAGTTGGTAGTTGTAGTTGGTAGTTGTAGTTGGTAGTTGTCGTTGGTAGTTGTAGTTGGTAGTTGTAGTTGGTAGTTGTAGCTGGTAGTTGCAGTTGGTAGTTGTAGTTGGTAGTTGTAGTTGTAGTTGTAGTTGTAGTTGTTGTTGTGGTTGTAGTTGTAGTTGTAGTTGTAGTTGTAGTTGTAGTTGTAGTTGTAGTTGTAGTTGTATTTGTAATTGTAGTTGTAGTTGTAGGTGTAGTTGTAGTTGTAGTTGTAGTTGTTGTTGTAGTTGTAGTTGTTGTTGTAGTTGTTGTTGTAGTTGTAGTTGTAGTTGTAGTTGTAGTTGTAGTTGTAGTTGTAGTTGTTGTTGTAGTTGTTGTTGTAGTTGTTGTTGTAGTTGCAGTTGGTAGTTGCAGTTGGTAGCTGAAATTGGTAGTTGCTGTTGGTAGTTGCAGTTGGTAGTTGCAGTTGGTAGTTGCAGTTGGTAGCTGAAATTGGTAGTTGCAGTTGGTAGTTGCAGTTGGTAGTTGCAGTTGGTAGCTGAAATTGGTAGTTACAGTTGGTAGTTGCAGTCGGTAGTTGCAGTGGGTAGTTGCAGTTGGTAGTTGCAGTTGGTAGTTGTAGTTGGTAGTTGTAGCTGGCAGTTGTAGCTGGCAGTTGTAGCTGGCTGTTGTAGCTGGCAGTTGTAGCTGGCAGTTGTAGCTGGCAGTTGTAGCTGGTAGTTGTAGTTGGTAGTTGTTGTTGGTAGTTGTAGTTGGTAGTTGTAGTTGGTAGATGTATTTGGTAGTTGTAGTTGGTCGTTGCAGTTGGTAGTTGCAGTTGGTAGCTGTAGTTCGTAGTTGTAGTTGGTAGTTGTAGTTGGTAGTTGCAGTTGGTAGTTGTAGTTGGTAGTTGTAGTTGGCAGTTGTAGATGGTAGTTGTAGTTGGTAGTTGTAGTTGGTAGCTGTACTTGGTAGTTGTAGTTGGTAGTTGTAGTTGGTAGTTGTAGTTGGTAGTTGTAGTTGGTAGTTGTAGTTGGTAGTTGCAGTTGGTAGCTGGAGTTCGTAGTTGTAGTTGGTAGTTGTAGTTGGTAGTTGTAGTTCGTAGTTGTAGTTGGTAGTTGTAGTTGGTAGTTGTAGTTGGTAGCTGTAGTTGGTAGTTGTAGTTGGTAGTTGCAGTTGGTAGTTGCAGTTGGTACTTGCAGTTGGTAGTTGCAGTTGGTAGTTTTAGTTGGTAGTTGTAGTTGGTAGCTGTACTTGGTAGTTGTAGTTGGTAGTTGTAGTTGATAGTTGGTAGTTGTAGTTGGTAGTTGTAGTTGGTAGTTGTAGTTGGTAGTTGTAGTTTGTAGTTGTAGTTGGTAGTTGTAGTTGATAGTTGTAGTTGGTAGTTGTAGTTGGTAGTTGTAGTTGGTAGATGTAGTTGGTAGTTGTAGTTGGTTTGTTGTAGTTGGTAGTTGTAGTTGGTAGTTGGTAGTTGTAGTTGGTAGTTGTAGCTGGCAGTTGTAGCTGGCAGTTGTAGCTGGCTGTTGTAGCTGGCAGTTGTAGCTGGCAGTTGTAGCTGGCAGTTGTAGCTGGTAGTTGTAGTTGGTAGTTGTAGTTGGTAGTTGTAGTTGTAGTTGTTGTAGTTGTAGTTGTAGATGTAGTTGTAGTTGTAGTTGGTAGTTGTAGTTGGTAGTTGTAGTTGGTAGTTGTAGTTGGTAGTTGTAGTTGGTAGTTGTAGTTGGTAGTTGTAGTTGGTAGTTGTAGTTGGTAGTTGTAGCTGGTAGTTGTAGCTGGTAGTTGTAGTTGGTAGTTGCAGTTGGTAGTTGTAGTTGGTAGTTGTAGTTGGTAGTTGTAGTTGGTAGTTGTAGTTGGTATTTGTAGTTGGTAGTTGTAGTTGGTAGTTGTAGTTGGTAGTTGTAGTTAGTAGTTGCAGTTGGTAGCTGTAGTTGGTAGTTGTAGTTGGTAGATGTAGTTGGTAGTTGTAGTTGGTAGTTGTAGTTGGTAGTTGTAGTTGTAGTTGTTGTTGTAGTTGTAGTTGTAGTTGTAGTTGTAGTTGTAGTTGTAGTTGTAGTTGTAGTTTGTAGTTGTAGTTGGTAGTTGTAGTTG
This sequence comes from Andrena hattorfiana, assembly GCA_944738655.2. Taxonomy (NCBI): domain Eukaryota; kingdom Metazoa; phylum Arthropoda; class Insecta; order Hymenoptera; family Andrenidae; genus Andrena; species Andrena hattorfiana. The sequence goes on along the minus strand of OX122890.1, from coordinate 46,340,246 downwards.
GTTTGTTGTAGTTGGTAGTTGTAGTTGGTAGTTGTAGTTGGTAGTTGTAGTTGGTAGTTGTAGTTGGTAGTTGTAGTTGGTAGTTGTAGTTGGTAGTTGTAGTTGGTTTGTTGTAGTTGGTAGTTGCAGTTGGTAGTTGCAGTTGGTAGTTGCAGTTGGTAGTTGTAGTTGGTAGTTGTAGTTGGTAGTTGTAGATGGTAGTTGTAGTTGGTAGTTGCAGTTGGTAGTTGTAGTTGGTAGTTGTAGTTGGTAGTTGTAGTTGGTAGTTGTAGTTTGTAGTTGCAGTTGGTAGTTGTAGTTGGTAGTTGCAGTTGGTAGTTGCAGTTGGTAGTTGCAGTTGGTAGTTGCAGTTGGTACTTGCAGTTGGTAGTCGTAGTTGGTAGTTGTAGTTGGTAGTTGTAGTTGGTAGTTGTAGTTGGTAGTTGTAGTTGGTAGTTGTAGTTGGTAGTTGAAGTTGGTAGTTGTAGCTGGCTGTTGTAGCTGGCAGTTGTAGCTGGCAGTTGTAGCTGGCAGTTGTAGCTTGCAGTTGTAGCTGGCAGTTGTAGCTGGCAGTTGTAACTGGCATTTGTAGCTGGCAGTTGTAGCTGGCAGTTGTAGCTGGCTGTTGTAGCTGGCAGTTGTAGCTGGCAGTTGTAGCTGGCAGTTGTAGCTGGCAGTTGTAGCTCGTAGTTGTAGTTGGTAGTTGTAGTTGGTAGTTGTAGTTGCTGGTTGTAGTTTGTAGTTGTAGTTGGTAGTTGTAGTTGGTAGTTGTAGTTGGCAGATGTATTTGGTAGTTGTAGTTGGTCGTTGGAGTTGGTAGTTGCAGTTGGTAGTCGCAGTTGGTAGTTGCAGTTGGTAGTTGCAGGTGGTAGTTGCAGTTGGTAGTTGTAGTTGGTAGTTGTAGTTGGTAGTTGTAGTTGGTAGTTGTAGTTGGTAGTTGTAGTTGGTAGTTGTAGCTGGTAGTTGTAGTTCGTAGTTGTAGTTGGTAGTTGTAGTTGTAGTTGTAGTTGTAGTTGTTGTTGTAGTTGTAGTTGTAGTTGTAGTTGTAGTTGTAGTTGTAGTTGTAGTTGTAGTTGTAGTTGTAGTTGTAGTTGTAGTTGTAGTTGTAGTTGTAGTTGTAGTTGTAGTTGTAGTTGTAGTTGTAGTTGTAGTTGTAGTTGTAGTTGTAGTTGTAGTTGTAGTTGTAGTTGTAGTTGTTGTTGTTGCTGTTGTTGTTGTTGTAGTTGTTATTGTTGTAGTTGTTGTTGTGGTTGTAGTTGTTGGTGTGTCGTTGTCGTTGTCGTTGTCGTTGTTGTTGTCGTTGTTGTCGTTGTTGTCGTTGTTGTCGTTGCTGTCGTTGTTGTCGTTGTTGTCGTTGCTGTCGTTGCTGTCGTTGCTTTCGTTGCTGTCGTTGCTGTCGTTGCTGTCGTTGTTGTCGTTGTTGCCGTTGTTGCCGTGGTTGTCGTTGTTGTCGTTGTTGTCGTTGTTGTCGTTGTTGTCGTTGTTGTCGTTGTTGTCGTTGTTGTCGTTGTTGTTATTGTAGTTGTTCTCGTTGTTGTCGTCGTTGTCGTCGTTGTCGTCGTTGTCGTCGTTGTTCTCGTTGTTGTTGTTGTTGTCGTTGTTGTCGTTGTTGTTGTTGTTGCTGTTGTTGTTGTAGTTGTAGTTGTTGTTGTAGTTGTTGTTGTTGTTGTAGTTGTAGTTGTAGTTGTAGTTGTAGTTGTAGTTGTAGTTGTAGTTGTTGTTGTTGTTGTAGTTGTAGTTGTAGTAGTAGTTGTAGTTGTAGTTGTAGTTGTAGTTGTAGTTGTAGTTGTAGTTGTAGTTGTATTTGTAGTTGTAGTTGTAGTTGTTGTTGTTGCTGTTGTTGTTGTTGTAGTTGTTATTGTTGTAGTTGTTGTTGTGGTTGTAGTTGTTGGTGTGTCGTTGTCGTTGTCGTTGTCGTTGTTGTTGTCGTTGTTGTCGTTGTTGTCGTTGTTGTCGTTGCTGTCGTTGTTGTCGTTGTTGTCGTTGCTGTCGTTGCTGTCGTTGCTTTCGTTGCTGTCGTTGCTGTCGTTGCTGTCGTTGTTGTCGTTGTTGCCGTTGTTGCCGTGGTTGTCGTTGTTGTCGTTGTTGTCGTTGTTGTCGTTGTTGTCGTTGTTGTCGTTGTTGTCGTTGTTGTCGTTGTTGTTATTGTAGTTGTTCTCGTTGTTGTCGTCGTTGTCGTCGTTGTCGTCGTTGTCGTCGTTGTTCTCGTTGTTGTTGTTGTTGTCGTTGTTGTCGTTGTTGTTGTTGTTGCTGTTGTTGTTGTAGTTGTAGTTGTTGTTGTAGTTGTTGTTGTTGTTGTAGTTGTAGTTGTAGTTGTAGTTGTAGTTGTAGTTGTAGTTGTAGTGGTAGTTGTTGTTGTTGTTGTAGTTGTAGTTGTAGTAGTAGTTGTAGTTGTAGGTGTAGTTGTAGTTGTAGTTGTAGTTGTAGTTGTTGTTGTAGTTGTTGTTGTAGTTGCAGTTGTAGTTGTAGTTGTAGTTGTAGTTGTAGTCGTATTTGTAGTTGTAGTTGTAGATGTAGTTGTAGTTGGTAGTTGTAGTTGGTAGTTGTAGTTGGTAGTTGGTAGTTGTAGTTGTAGTTGTAGTTGGTAGTTGTAGTTGGTAGTTGTAGTTGGTAGTTGTAGTTGGTAGTGGTAGTTGGTAGTTGTAGTTGGAAGTTGTAGTTGGTAGTTGTAGTTGTAGTTGTAGTTGTAGTTGATAGTTGTAGTTGGTAGTTGTAGTTGGTAGTTGTAGTTGGTAGTTGTAGTTAGTTGTTGTAGTTGGTAGTTGTAGTTGGTAGTTGTAGTTGGTAGTTGTAGTTGGTAGTTGCAGTTGGTAGCTGTAGTTGGTAGTTGTAGTTGGTAGTTGTAGTTGGTAGTTGTAGTTGGTAGTTGTAGTTGGTAGTTGTAGTTGGTAGTTGTAGTTGTTAGTTGTAGTTGGTAGTTGTAGTTGGTAGTTGTAGTTGGTAGTTGTAGTTGGTAGTTGTAGTTGTAGCTGTAGTTGATAGTTGTAGTTGGTAGTTGTAGTTGGTAGTTGTAGTTGGTAGTTGTAGTTGGTAGTTGTAGTTGGTAGTTGTAGTTGGTAGTTGTAGTTGGTAGTTGTAGTTGTAGTTGTAGTTGGTAGTTGTAGTTGGTAGTTGTAGTTGGTAGTTGGAGTTGGTAGTTGCAGTTGGTAGTTGCAGTTAGTAGTTGCAGTTGGTAGTTGTAGTTGGTAGTTGGTAGTTGTAGTTGGTAGTTGTAGTTGGTAGTTGTAGTTGGTAGTTGTAGTTTGTAGTTGTAGTTGGTAGTTGTAGTTGATAGTTGTAGTTGGTAGTTGTAGTTGGTAGTTGTAGTTGGTAGTTGTAGTTGGTAGTTGTAGTTGGTTTGTTGTAGTTGGTAGTTGTAGTTGGTAGTTGGTAGTTGTAGTTGGTAGTTGTAGCTGGCAGTTGTAGCTGGCAGTTGTAGCTGGCTGTTGTAGCTGGCAGTTGTAGCTGGCAGTTGTAGCTGGCAGTTGTAGCTGGTAGTTGTAGTTGGTAGTTGTAGTTGGTAGTTGTAGTTGTAGTTGTTGTAGTTGTAGTTGTAGATGTAGTTGTAGTTGTAGTTGGTAGTTGTAGTTGGTAGTTGTAGTTGGTAGTTGTAGTTGGTAGTTGTAGTTGGTAGTTGTAGTTGGTAGTTGTAGTTGGTAGTTGTAGTTGGTAGTTGTAGCTGGTAGTTGTAGCTGGTAGTTGTAGTTGGTAGTTGCAGTTGGTAGTTGTAGTTGGTAGTTGTAGTTGGTAGTTGTAGTTGGTAGTTGTAGTTGGTAGTTGTAGTTGGTAGTTGTAGTTGGTAGTTGTAGTTGGTAGTTGTAGTTGGTAGTTGCAGTTGGTAGCTGTAGTTGGTAGTTGTAGTTGGTAGTTGTAGTTGGTAGTTGTAGTTGGTAGTTGTAGTTGGTAGTTGTAGTTGTAGTTGTTGTTGTAGTTGTAGTTGTAGTTGTAGTTGTAGTTGTAGTTGTAGTTGTAGTTGTAGTTTGTAGTTGTAGTTGGTAGTTGTAGTTGGTTTGTTGTAGTTGGTAGTTGTAGTTGGTAGTTGTAGTTGGTAGTTGTAGTTGGTAGTTGTAGTTGGTAGTTGTAGTTGGTAGTTGTAGTTGGTAGTTGTAGTTGGTAGTTGTAGTTGGTAGTTGTAGTTGGTTTGTTGTAGTTGGTAGTTGCAGTTGGTAGTTGCAGTTGGTAGTTGCAGTTGGTAGTTGTAGTTGGTAGTTGTAGTTGGTAGTTGTAGATGGTAGTTGTAGTTGGTAGTTGCAGTTGGTAGTTGTAGTTGGTAGTTGTAGTTGGTAGTTGTAGTTGGTAGTTGTAGTTTGTAGTTGCAGTTGGTAGTTGTAGTTGGTAGTTGCAGTTGGTAGTTGCAGTTGGTAGTTGCAGTTGGTAGTTGCAGTTGGTAGTTGTAGTTGTAGTTGTAGTTGTAGTTGATAGTTGTAGTTGGTAGTTGTAGTTGGTAGTCGTAGTTGGTAGTTGTAGTTGGTAGTTGTAGTTGGTAGTTGTAGTTGGTAGTTGTAGTTGGCAGTTGTAGTTGGTAGTTGGTAGTTGTAGTTGTAGTTGTAGTTGGTAGTTGTAGTTGGTAGTTGTAGTTGGTAGTTGTAGTTGGTAGTTGCAGTTGGTAGTTGCAGTTGGTAGTTGCAGTTGGTAGTTGCAGTTGGTAGTTGTAGTTGTAGATGTAGTTGTAGTTGGTAGTTGTAGTTGGCAGTTGTAGTTGGTAGTTGGTAGTTGTAGTTGTAGTTGTAGTTGGTAGTTGTAGTTGGTAGTTGTAGTTGGTAGTTGTAGTTGGTAGTTGTAGTTGGTAGTTGTAGTTGGAAGTTGTAGTTGGTAGTTGTAGTTGTAGTTGTAGTTGTAGTTGTAGTTGTAGTTGATAGTTGTAGTTGGTAGTTGTAGTTGGTAGTCGTAGTTGATAGTTGTAGTTGGTAGTTGTAGTTGGTAGTTGTAGTTCGTAGTTGTAGTTGGTAGTTGTTGTTGGTAGTTGTAGTTGGTAGTTGTAGTTGGTTGTTGTAGATGGTAGTTGTAGTTGGTAGTTGTAGTTGGTAGTTGTAGTTGGTAGTTGTAGTTTGTAGTTGTAGTTGGTAGTTGTAGATGGTAGTTGTAGTTGGTAGTTGTAGTTGGTAGTTGTAGTTGGTAGTTGTAGTTGGTAGTTGTAGTTGTTAGTTGTAGTTGGTAGTTGTAGTTGGTAGTTGTAGTTGGTAGTTGTAGTTGGTAGTTGTAGTTGTAGCTGTAGTTGATAGTTGTAGTTGGTAGTTGTAGTTGGTAGTTGTAGTTGGTAGTTGTAGTTGGTTGTTGTAGTTGGTAGTTGTAGTTGGTAGTTGTAGTTGTAGTTGTAGTTGTAGTTGGTAGTTGTAGTTGGTAGTTGTAGTTGGTAGTTGGAGTTGGTAGTTGCAGTTGGTAGTTGCAGTTAGTAGTTGCAGTTGGTAGTTGTAGTTGGTAGTTGGTAGTTGTAGTTGGTAGTTGTAGTTGGTAGTTGTAGTTGGTAGTTGTAGTTTGTAGTTGTAGTTGGTAGTTGTAGTTGGTAGTTGTAGTTGGTAGTTGTAGTTGGTAGTTGTAGTTGGTAGTTGTAGTTGGTAGTTGTAGTTGGTTTGTTGTAGTTGGTAGTTGTAGTTGGTAGTTGGTAGTTGTAGTTGTAGTTGTATTTGGTAGTTGTAGGTGGTAGTTGTAGTTGTAGTTGTAGTTGTAGTTGATAGTTGTAGTTGGTAGTTGTAGTTGGTAGTTGTAGTTGGTAGTTGTAGTTGGTAGTTGTAGTTGGTAGTTGTAGTTTGTAGTTGTAGTTGGTAGTTGTAGTTGGTAGTTGTAGTTGGTAGTTGTAGTTGGTAGTTGTAGTTGGTAGTTGTAGTTGGTAGTTGTAGTTGGTTTGTTGTAGTTGGTAGTTGTAGTTGGTAGTTGGTAGTTGTTGTTGTAGTTGTAGTTGGTAGTTGTAGTTGGTAGTTGTAGTTGGTAGTTGTAGTTGGTAGTTGTAGTTGGTAGTTGTAGTTGGTAGTTGTAGGTGGTAGTTGTAGTTGTAGTTGTAGTTGTAGTTGATAGTTGTAGTTGGTAGTTGTAGTTGGTAGTCGTAGTTGGTAGTTGTAGTTGGTAGTTGTAGTTGGTAGTTGTAGTTCGTAGTTGTAGTTGGTAGTTGTTGTTGGTAGTTGTAGTTGGTAGTTGTAGTTGGTAGTTGTAGTTGGTAGTTGTAGTTGGTAGTTGTAGTTGGTAGTTGTAGTTGGTAGTTGTAGTTTGTAGTTGTAGTTGGTAGTTGTAGATGGTAGTTGTAGTTGGTAGTTGTAGTTGGTAGTTGTAGTTGGTAGTTGTAGTTGGTAGTTGTAGTTGGTAGTTGTAGTTGGTAGTTGTAGTTGGTAGTTGTAGTTGGTAGTTGTAGTTGTAGCTGTAGTTGATAGTTGTAGTTGGTAGTTGTAGTTGGTAGTTGTAGTTGGTAGTTGTAGTTGGTAGTTGTAGTTGGTAGTTGTAGTTTGTAGTTGCAGTTGGTAGTTGTAGTTGGTAGTTGCAGTTGGTAGTTGCAGTTGGTAGTTGCAGTTGGTAGTTGCAGTTGGTACTTGCAGTTGGTAGTTGTAGTTGGTAGTTGTAGTTGGTAGTTGTAGTTGGTAGTTGTAGTTGGTAGTTGTAGTTGGTAGTTGAAGTTGGTAGTTGTAGCTGGCTGTTGTAGCTGGCAGTTGTAGCTGGCAGTTGTAGCTGGCAGTTGTAGCTTGCAGTTGTAGCTGGCAGTTGTAGCTGGCAGTTGTAACTGGCATTTGTAGCTGGCAGTTGTAGCTGGCAGTTGTAGCTGGCTGTTGTAGCTGGCAGTTGTAGCTGGCAGTTGTAGCTGGCAGTTGTAGCTGGCAGTTGTACCTCGTAGTTGTAGTTGGTAGTTGTAGTTGGTAGTTGTAGTTGCTGGTTGTAGTTTGTAGTTGTAGTTGGTAGTTGTAGTTGGTAGTTGTAGTTGGTAGATGTATTTGGTAGTTGTAGTTGGTCGTTGGAGTTGGTAGTTGCAGTTGGTAGTCGCAGTTGGTAGTTGCAGTTGGTAGTTGCAGGTGGTAGTTGCAGTTGGTAGTTGTAGTTGGTAGTTGTAGTTGGTAGTTGTAGTTGGTAGTTGTAGTTGGTAGTTGTAGTTGGTAGTTGTAGCTGGTAGTTGTAGTTGGTAGTTGTAGTTGGTAGTTGTAGTTGTAGTTGTAGTTGTAGTTGTTGTTGTAGTTGTAGTTGTAGTTGTAGTTGTAGTTGTAGTTGTAGTTGTAGTTGTAGTTGTAGTTGTAGTTGTAGTTGTAGTTGTAGTTGTAGTTGTAGTTGTAGTTGTAGTTGTAGTTGTAGTTGTAGTTGTAGTTGTAGTTGTAGTTGTTGTTGTTGCTGTTGTTGTTGTTGTAGTTGTTATTGTTGTAGTTGTTGTTGTGGTTGTAGTTGTTGGTGTGTCGTTGTCGTTGTCGTTGTTGTTGTCGTTGTTGTCGTTGTTGTCGTTGTTGTCGTTGCTGTCGTTGTTGTCGTTGTTGTCGTTGCTGTCGTTGCTGTCGTTGCTTTCGTTGCTGTCGTTGCTGTCGTTGTTGTCGTTGTTGTCGTTGTTGCCGTTGTTGCCGTGGTTGTCGTTGTTGTCGTTGTTGTCGTTGTTGTCGTTGTTGTCGTTGTTGTCGTTGTTGTCGTTGTTGTCGTTGTTGTTATTGTAGTTGTTCTCGTTGTTGTCGTCGTTGTCGTCGTTGTCGTCGTTGTCGTCGTTGTTCTCGTTGTTGTTGTTGTTGTCGTTGTTGTCGTTGTTGTTGTTGTTGCTGTTGTTGTTGTAGTTGTAGTTGTTGTTGTAGTTGTTGTTGTTGTTGTAGTTGTAGTTGTAGTTGTAGTTGTAGTTGTAGTTGTAGTTGTAGTTGTAGTTGTTGTTGTTGTTGTAGTTGTAGTTGTAGTAGTAGTTGTAGTTGTAGGTGTAGTTGTAGTTGTAGTTGTAGTTGTAGTTGTTGTTGTAGTTGTTGTTGTAGTTGCAGTTGTAGTTGTAGTTGTAGTTGTAGTTGTAGTTGTAGTCGTAGTTGTAGTTGTAGTTGTAGATGTAGTTGTAGTTGGTAGTTGTAGTTGGTAGTTGTAGTTGGTAGTTGGTAGTTGTAGTTGTAGTTGTAGTTGGTAGTTGTAGTTGGTAGTTGTAGTTGGTAGTTGTAGTTGGTAGTTGTAGTTGGTAGTTGTAGTTGGTAGTTGTAGTTGGTAGTTGTAGTTGTAGTTGTAGTTGTAGTTGATAGTTGTAGTTGGTAGTTGTAGTTGGTAGTCGTAGTTGATAGTTGTAGTTGGTAGTTGTAGTTGGTAGGTGTAGTTCGTAGTTGTAGTTGGTAGTTGTTGTTGGTAGTTGTAGTTGGTAGTTGTAGTTGGTTGTTGTAGTTGGTAGTTGTAGTTGGTAGTTGTAGTTGGTAGTTGTAGTTGGTAGTTGTAGTTTGTAGTTGTAGTTGGTAGCTGTAGATGGTCGTTGTAGTTGGTAGTTGTAGTTGGTAGTTGTAGTTGGTAGTTGTAGTTGGTAGTTGTAGTTGGTAGTTGTAGTTGTTAGTTGTAGTTGGTAGTTGTAGTTGGTAGTTGTAGTTGGTAGTTGTAGTTGGTAGTTGTAGTTGTAGCTGTAGTTGATAGTTGTAGTTGGTAGTTGTAGTTGGTAGTTGTAGTTGGTAGTTGTAGTTGGTAGTTGTAGTTGGTAGTTGTAGTTGGTAGTTGTAGTTGTAGTTGTAGTTGGTAGTTGTAGTTGGTAGTTGCAGTTGGTAGTTGTAGTTGGTAGTTGTAGTTGGTAGTTGTAGTTGTAGTTGTAGTTGTAGTTGTAGTTGTAGTTGTAGTTGTAGTTGTAGTTGTAGTTGTTGTTGTAGTTGTTGTTGTAGTTGTAGTTGTAGTTGTAGTTGTAGTTGTAGTTGTAGTTGTAGTTGTATTTGTAATTGTAGTTGTAGTTGTAGGTGTAGTTGTAGTTGTAGTTGTAGTTGTTATTGTAGTTGTAGTTGTTGTTGTAGTTGTTGTTGTAGTTGTAGTTGTAGTTGTAGTTGTAGTTGTAGTTGTAGTTGTAGTTGTTGTTGTAGTTGTTGTTGTAGTTGTTGTTGTAGTTGCAGTTGGTAGTTGCAGTTGGTAGTTGCTGTTGGTAGTTGCAGTTGGTAGTTGCAGTTGGTAGTTGCAGTTGGTAGCTGAAATTGGTAGTTGCAGTTGGTAGTTGCAGTTGGTAGTTGCAGTTGGTAGTTGCAGTTGGTAGCTGAAATTGGTAGTTACAGTTGGTAGTTGCAGTCGGTAGTTGCAGTGGGTAGTTGCAGTTGGTAGTTGCAGTTGGTAGTTGCAGTTGGTAGTTGCAGTTGGTAGTTGCAGTTGGTAGTTGCAGTTGGTAGTTGCAGTTGGTAGTTGCAGTTGGTAGCTGAAGTTGGTAGTTGCAGTTGGTATTTGCAGTTGGTAGTTGCAGTTGGTAGCTGAAATTGGTAGTTACAGTTGGTAGTTGCAGTCGGTAGTTGCAGTGGGTAGTTGCAGTTGGTAGTTGCAGTTGGTAGTTGCAGTTGGTAGTTGCAGTTGGTAGTTGCAGTTGGTAGTTGCAGTTGGTAGCTGTAGTTCGTAGTTGTAGTTGGTAGTTGTAGTTGGTAGTTGTAGTTGGTAGTTGTAGTTGGTATTTGTAGTTGGTAGTTGTAGTTGGTAGTTGTAGTTGGTAGTTGTAGATGGTAGTTGTAGCTGGTAGTTGTAGTTGGTAGTTGTAGTTGGTAGTTGTAGCTGGCAGTTGTAGCTGGCAGTTGTAGCTGGCTGTTGTAGCTGGCAGTTGTAGCTGGCAGTTGTAGCTGGCAGTTGTAGCTGGTAGTTGTAGTTGGTAGTTGTTGTTGGTAGTTGTAGTTGGTAGTTGTAGTTGGTAGATGTATTTGGTAGTTGTAGTTGGTCGTTGCAGTTGGTAGTTGCAGTTGGTAGCTGTAGTTCGTAGTTGTAGGTGGTAGTTGTAGTTGGTAGTTGTAGTTGGTAGTTGTAGTTGGTAGTTGTAGTTGGTAGTTGTAGTTGGTAGTTGTAGTTGGTAGTTGTAGTTGGTAGTTGTAGCTGGTAGTTGTAGTTGGTAGTTGTAGTTGGTAGTTGCAGTTGGTAGTTGTAGTTGGTAGTTGTAGTTGGCAGTTGTTGATGGTAGTTGTAGTTGGTAGTTGTAGTTGGTAGCTGTACTTGGTAGTTGGAGTTGGTAGTTGTAGTTGGTAGTTGTAGTTGGTAGTTGTAGTTGGTAGTTGTAGTTGGTAGTTGTAGTTGGTAGTTGTAGCTGGTAGTTGTAGTTGGTAGTTGTAGTTGGTAGTTGTAGTTGTAGTTGTAGTTGTAGTTGTTGTTGTAGTTGTAGTTGTAGTTGTAGTTGTAGTTGTAGTTGTAGTTGTATTTGTAATTGTAGTTGTAGTTGTAGGTGTAGTTGTAGTTGTAGTTGTAGTTGTTGTTGTAGTTGTAGTTGTTGTTGTAGTTGTTGTTGTAGTTGTAGTTGTAGTTGTAGTTGTAGTTGTAGTTGTAGTTGTAGTTGTTGTTGTAGTTGTTGTTGTAGTTGTTGTTGTAGTTGCAGTTGGTAGTTGCAGTTGGTAGCTGAAATTGGTAGTTGCTGTTGGTAGTTGCAGTTGGTAGTTGCAGTTGGTAGTTGCAGTTGGTAGCTGAAATTGGTAGTTGCAGTTGATAGTTGCAGTTGGTAGTTGCAGTTGGTAGTTGCAGTTGGTAGCTGAAATTGGTAGTTACAGTTGGTAGTTGCAGTCGGTAGTTGCAGTGGGTAGTTGCAGTTGGTAGTTGCAGTTGGTAGTTGCAGTTGGTAGTTGCAGTTGGTAGTTGCAGTTGGTAGTTGCAGTTGGTAGTTGCAGTTGGTAGTTGCAGTTGGTAGCTGAAGTTGGTAGTTGCAGTTGGTATTTGCAGTTGGTAGTTGCAGTTGGTAGCTGAAATTGGTAGTTACAGTTGGTAGTTGCAGTCGGTAGTTGCAGTGGGTAGTTGCAGTTGGTAGTTGCAGTTGGTAGTTGCAGTTGGTAGTTGCAGTTGGTAGCTGTAGTTCGTAGTTGTAGTTGGTAGTTGTAGTTGGTAGTTGTAGTTGGTAGTTGTAGTTGGTATTTGTAGTTGGTAGTTGTAGTTGGTAGTTGTAGTTGGTAGTTGTAGTTGGTAGTTGTAGCTGGTAGTTGTAGTTGGTAGTTGTAGTTGGTAGTTGTAGCTGGCAGTTGTAGCTGGCAGTTGTAGCTGGCTGTTGTAGCTGGCAGTTGTAGCTGGCAGTTGTAGCTGGCAGTTGTAGCTGGTAGTTGTAGTTGGTAGTTGTTGTTGGTAGTTGTAGTTGGTAGTTGTAGTTGGTAGATGTATTTGGTAGTTGTAGTTGGTCGTTGCAGTTGGTAGTTGCAGTTGGTAGCTGTAGTTCGTAGTTGTAGTTGGTAGTTGTAGTTGGTAGTTGTAGTTGGTAGTTGTAGTTGGTAGTTGTAGTTGGTAGTTGTAGTTGGTAGTTGTAGTTGGTAGTTGTAGTTGGTAGTTGTAGCTGGTAGTTGTAGTTGGTAGTTGTAGTTGGTAGTTGCAGTTGGTAGTTGTAGTTGGTAGTTGTAGTTGGCAGTTGTAGATGGTAGTTGTAGTTGGTAGTTGTAGTTGGTAGCTGTACTTGGTAGTTGTAGTTGGTAGTTGTAGTTGGTAGTTGTAGTTGGTAGTTGTAGTTGGTAGTTGTAGTTGGTAGTTGCAGTTGGTAGCTGTAGTTCGTAGTTGTAGTTGGTAGTTGTAGTTGGTAGTTGTAGTTCGTAGTTGTAGTTGGTAGTTGTAGTTGGTAGTTGTAGTTGGTAGCTGTAGTTGGTAGTTGCAGTTGGTAGTTGCAGTTGGTAGTTGCAGTTGGTAGTTGCAGTTGGTAGTTGCAGTTGGTAGTTGCAGTTGGTAGTTGCAGTTAGCAGTTGCTGTTGGTAGTTGCAGTTGGTAGTTGCAGTTGGTAGTTGCAGTTGGTAGTTGCAGTTGGTAGTTGCAGCTGGTAGTTGCAGTTGGTAGTTGCAGTTGGTAGTTGTAGTTGGTAGTTGTAGTTGGTAGTTGTAGTTGGTAGTTGTACTTGGTTTGTTGTAGTTGGTAGTTGAAGTTGGTAGTTGTAGATGGTAGTTGTAGTTGGTAGTTGTAGTTGGTAGTTGTAGTTGGTAGTTGTAGCTGGCTGTTGTAGCTGGCAGTTGTAGCTGGCAGTTGTAGCTTGCAGTTGTAGCTGGCAGTTGTAGCTGGCAGTTGTAGCTGGCAGTTGTAGCTGGCAGTTGTAGCTGGCAGTTGTAGCTGGCTGTTGTAGTTGGCAGTTGTAGTTGGTAGTTGTAGTTGGTAGTTGTAGCTGGTAGTTGTAGTTGGTAGTTGTAGTTGGTAGTTGCAGTTGGTAGTTGTAGTTGGTAGTTGTAGTTGGTAGTTGTAGTTGGTAGTTGTAGTTGGTAGTTGTAGTTGGTAGTTGTACTTGGTAGTTGTAGTTGGTAGTTGTAGTTGGTAGTTGTAGTTGGTAGTTGTAGTTGGTAGTTGTAGTTGGTAGTTGTAGTTGGTAGTTGTTGTTGGTAGTTGTAGTTGGTAGTTGTAGTTGGTAGTTGTAGTTGGTAGTTGTAGTTGGTAGTTGTAGTTGGTAGTTGTAGTTGGTAGTTGTAGTTGGTAGTCGCAGTTGGTAGTTGCAGTTGGTAGTTGCAGTTGGTAGTTGCAGTTGGTAGTTGCAGTTGGTAGTTGTAGTTGGTAGTTGTAGATGGTAGTTGTAGTTGGTAGTTGTAGTTGGTAGTTGTAGCTGGCAGTTGTAGCTGGCAGTTGTAGCTGGCTGTTGTAGCTGGCAGTTGTAGCTGGCAGTTGTAGCTGGCAGTTGTAGCTGGTAGTTGTAGTTGGTAGTTGTAGTTGGTAGTTGTAGTTGTAGTTGTTGTAGTTGTAGTTGTAGATGTAGTTGTAGTTGTAGTTGGTAGTTGTAGTTGGTAGTTGTAGTTGGTAGTTGTAGTTGGTAGTTGTAGTGGGTAGTTGTAGTTGGTAGTTGTAGTTGGTAGTTGTAGTTGGTAGTTGTAGCTGGTAGTTGTAGCTGGTAGTTGTAGTTGGTAGTTGCAGTTGGTAGTTGTAGTTGGTAGTTGTAGTTGGTAGTTGTAGTTGGTAGTTGTAGTTGGTAGTTGTAGTTGGTAGTTGTAGTTGGTAGTTGTAGTTGGTAGTTGCAGTTGGTAGCTGCAGTTGGTAGTTGTAGTTGGTAGTTGTAGTTGGTAGTTGTAGTTGGTAGTTGTAGTTGTAGTTGTTGTTGTAGTTGTAGTTGTAGTTGTAGTTGTAGTTGTAGTTGTAGTTGTAGTTGTAGTTGTAGTTGTAGTTTGTTGTTGTAGTTGGTAGTTGTAGTTGGTTTGTTGTAGTTGGTAGTTGTAGTTGGTAGTTGTAGTTGGTAGTTGTAGTTGGTAGTTGTAGTTGGTAGTTGTAGTTGGTAGTTGTAGTTGGTAGTTGTAGTTGGTAGTTGTAGTTGGTTTGTTGTAGTTGGTAGTTGCAGTTGGTAGTTGCAGTTGGTAGTTGCAGTTGGTAGTTGTAGTTGGTAGTTGTAGTTGGTAGTTGTAGATGGTAGTTGTAGTTGGTAGTTGCAGTTGGTAGTTGTAGTTGGTAGTTGTAGTTGGTAGTTGTAGTTGGTAGTTGTAGTTTGTAGTTGCAGTTGGTAGTTGTAGTTGGTAGTTGCAGTTGGTAGTTGCAGTCGGTAGTTGCAGTTGGTAGTTGCAGTTGGTACTTGCAGTTGGTAGTTGTAGTTGGTAGTTGTAGTTGGTAGTTGTAGTTGGTAGTTGTAGTTGGTAGTTGTAGTTGGTAGTTGAAGTTGGTAGTTGTAGCTGGCTGTTGTAGCTGGCAGTTGTAGCTGGCAGTTGTAGCTGGCAGTTGTAGCTTGCAGTTGTAGCTGGCAGTTGTAGCTGGCAGTTGTAACTGGCATTTGTAGCTGGCAGTTGTAGCTGGCAGTTGTAGCTGGCTGTTGTAGCTGGCAGTTGTAGCTGGCAGTTGTAGCTGGCAGTTGTAGCTGGCAGTTGTAGCTCGTAGTTGTAGTTGGTAGTTGTAGTTGGTAGTTGTAGTTGCTGGTTGTAGTTTGTAGTTGTAGTTGGTAGTTGTAGTTGGTAGTTGTAGTTGGTAGATGTATTTGGTAGTTGTAGTTGGTCGTTGGAGTTGGTAGTTGCAGTTGGTAGTCGCAGTTGGTAGTTGCAGTTGGTAGTTGCAGGTGGTAGTTGCAGTTGGTAGTTGTAGTTGGTAGTTGTAGTTGGTAGTTGTAGTTGGTAGTTGTAGTTGGTAGTTGTAGTTGGTAGTTGTAGCTGGTAGTTGTAGTTGGTAGTTGTAGTTGGTAGTTGTAGTTGTAGTTGTAGTTGTAGTTGTTGTTGTAGTTGTAGTTGTAGTTGTAGTTGTAGTTGTAGTTGTAGTTGTAGTTGTAGTTGTAGTTGTAGTTGTAGTTGTAGTTGTAGTTGTAGTTGTAGTTGTAGTTGTAGTTGTAGTTGTAGTTGTAGTTGTAGTTGTAGTTGTAGTTGTAGTTGTAGTTGTAGTTGTTGTTGTTGCTGTTGTTGTTGTTGTAGTTGTTATTGTTGTAGTTGTTGTTGCGGTTGTAGTTGTTGGTGTGTCGTTGTCGTTGTCGTTGTCGTTGTTGTTGTCGTTGTTGTCGTTGTTGTCGTTGTTGTCGTTGCTGTCGTTGTTGTCGTTGTTGTCGTTGCTGTCGTTGCTGTCGTTGCTTTCGTTGCTGTCGATGCTGTCGTTGCTGTCGTTGTTGTCGTTGTTGCCGTTGTTGCCGTGGTTGTCGTTGTTGTCGTTGTTGTCGTTGTTGTCGTTGTTGTCGTTGTTGTCGTTGTTGTCGTTGTTGTCGTTGTTGTCGTTGTTGTTATTGTAGTTGTTCTCGTTGTTGTCGTCGTTGTCGTCGTTGTCGTCGTTGTCGTCGTTGTTCTCGTTGTTGTTGTTGTTGTCGTTGTTGTCGTCGTTGTTGTTGTTGCTGTTGTTGTTGTAGTTGTAGTTGTTGTTGTAGTTGTTGTTGTTGTTGTAGTTGTAGTTGTAGTTGTAGTTGTAGTTGTAGTTGTAGTTGTAGTTGTTGTTGTTGTTGTAGTTGTAGTTGTAGTAGTAGTTGTAGTAGTAGGTGTAGTTGTAGTTGTAGTTGTAGTTGTAGTTGTTGTTGTAGTTGTTGTTGTAGTTGCAGTTGTAGTTGTAGTTGTAGTTGTAGTTGTAGTCGTATTTGTAGTTGTAGTTGTAGATGTAGTTGTAGTTGGTAGTTGTAGTTGGTAGTTGTAGTTGGTAGTTGGTAGTTGTAGTTGTAGTTGTAGTTGGTAGTTGTAGTTGGTAGTTGTAGTTGGTAGTTGTAGTTGGTAGTTGTAGTTGGTAGTTGTAGTTGGAAGTTGTAGTTGGTAGTTGTAGTTGTAGTTGTAGTTGTAGTTGATAGTTGTAGTTGGAAGTTGTAGTTGGTAGTTGTAGTTGGTAGTTGTAGTTCGTAGTTGTAGTTGGTAGTTGTTGTTGGTAGTTGTAGTTGGTAGTTGTAGTTGGTTGTTGTAGGTGGTAGTTGTAGTTGGTAGTTGTAGTTGGTAGTTGTAGTTGGTAGTTGTAGTTTGTAGTTGTAGTTGGTAGTGGTAGATGGTAGTTGTAGTTGGTAGTTGTAGTTGGTAGTTGTAGTTGGTAGTTGTAGTTGGTAGTTGTAGTTGTTAGTTGTAGTTGGTAGTTGTAGTTGGTAGTTGTAGTTGGTAGTTGTAGTTGGTAGTTGTAGTTGTAGCTGTAGTTGTAGTTGTAGTTGTAGTTGATAGTTGTAGTTGGTAGTTGTAGTTGGTAGTCGTAGTTGGTAGTTGTAGTTGGTAGTTGTAGTTGGTAGTTGTAGTTCGTAGTTGTAGTTGGTAGTTGTTGTTGGTAGTTGTAGTTGGTAGTTGTAGTTGGTAGTTGTAGTTTGTAGTTGTAGTTGGTAGTTGTAGTTGGTAGTTGTAGTTGGTAGTTGTAGTTGGTAGTTGTAGTTGGTAGTTGTAGTTTGTAGTTGTAGTTGGTAGTTGTAGATGGTAGTTGTAGTTGGTAGTTGTAGTTGGTAGTTGTAGTTGGTAGTTGTAGTTGGTAGTTGTAGTTGGTAGTTGTAGTTGGTAGTTGTAGTTGGTAGTTGTAGTTGGTAGTTGTAGTTGGTAGTTGTAGTTGGTAGTTGTAGTTGTAGCTGTAGTTGATAGTTGTAGTTGGTAGTTGTAGTTGGTAGTTGTAGTTGGTAGTTGTAGTTGGTAGTTGTAGTTGGTAGTTGTAGTTGTAGTTGTAGTTGGTAGTTGTAGTTGGTAGTTGTAGTTGGTAGTTGGAGTTGGTAGTTGCAGTTGGTAGTTGCAGTTAGTAGTTGCAGTTGGTAGTTGTAGTTGGTAGTTGTAGTTGGTAGTTGTAGTTGGTAGTTGTAGTTGGTAGTTGTAGTTGGTAGTTGTAGTTGGTAGTTGTAGTTGGTAGTTGTAGTTGGTAGTTGTAGTTGGTAGTTGTAGTTGGTAGTTGTAGTTGGTAGTTGCAGTTGGTAGTTGTAGTTGGTAGTTGTAGTTGGTAGTTGTAGTTGGTAGTTGTAGTTGTAGTTGTAGTTGTAGTTGTTGTTGTAGTTGTAGTTGTAGTTGTAGTTGTAGTTGTAGTTGTAGTTGTAGTTGTAGTTGTAGTTGTAGTTGTAGTTGTAGTTGTAGTTGTAGTTGATAGTTGTAGTTGGTAGTTGTAGTTGGTAGTCGTAGTTGATAGTTGTAGTTGGTAGTTGTAGTTGGTAGTTGTAGTTCGTAGTTGTAGTTGGTAGTTGTTGTTGGTAGTTGTAGTTGGTAGTTGTAGTTGGTTGTTGTAGTTGGTAGTTGTAGTTGGTAGTTGTAGTTGGTAGTTAGAGTTGGTAGTTGCAGTTGGTAGTTGCAGTTGGTAGTTGCAGTTGGTAGTTGTAGTTGGTAGTTGGTAGTTGTAGTTGGTAGTTGTAGTTGGTAGTTGTAGTTGGTAATTGTAGTTTGTAGTTGTAGTTGGTAGTTGTAGTTGGTAGTTGTAGTTGGTAGTTGTAGTTGGTAGTTGTAGTTGGTAGTTGTAGTTGGTAGTTGTAGTTGGTAGTTGTAGTTGGTTTGTTGTAGTTGGTAGTTGTAGTTGGTAGTTGGTAGTTGTAGTTGTAGTTGTAGTTGGTAGTTGTAGTTGGTAGTTGTAGTTGGTAGTTGTAGTTGGTAGTTGCAGTTGGTAGTTGCAGTTGGTAGTTGCAGTTGGTAGTTGCAGTTGGTAGTTGCAGTTGGTAGTTGCAGTTGGTAGTTGCTGTTGGTGGTTGCAGTTGGTAGTTGCAGTTGGTAGTTGCAGTTGGTAGTTGCAGTTGGTAGTTGCAGTTGGTAGTTGCAGTTGGTAGTTGCAGTTGGTAGTTGTAGTTGGTAGTTGTACTTGGTAGTTGTAGTTGGTAGTTGTAGTTGGTAGTTGCAGTTGGTAGCTGTAGTTGGTAGTTGTAGTTGGTAGTTGTAGTTGGTAGTTGTAGTTGGTAGTTGTAGTTGTAGTTGTTGTTGTAGTTGTAGTTGTAGTTGTAGTTGTAGTTGTAGTTGTAGTTTGTAGTTGTAGTTGGTAGTTGTAGTTGGTTAGTTGTAGTTGGTAGTTGTAGTTGGTAGTTGTAGCTGGTAGTTGTAGTTGGTAGTTGTAGTTGGTAGTTGCAGTTGGTAGTTGCAGTCGGTAGTTGCAGTTGGTAGTTGCAGTTGGTACTTGCAGTTGGTAGTTGTAGTTGGTAGTTGTAGTTGGTAGTTGTAGTTGGTAGTTGTAGTTGGTAGTTGTAGTTGGTAGTTGAAGTTGGTAGTTGTAGCTGGCTGTTGTAGCTGGCAGTTGTAGCTGGCAGTTGTAGCTGGCAGTTGTAGCTTGCAGTTGTAGCTGGCAGTTGTAGCTGGCTGTTGTAGCTGGCAGTTGTAGCTGGCAGTTGTAGCTGGCAGTTGTAGCTGGCAGTTGTAGCTCGTAGTTGTAGTTGGTAGTTGTAGTTGGTAGTTGTAGTTGCTGGTTGTAGTTTGTATTTGTAGTTGGTAGTTGTAGTTGGTAGTTGTAGTTGGTAGATGTATTTGGTAGTTGTAGTTGGTAGTTGTAGTTGGTAGTTGTAGCTGGTAGTTGTAGCTGGTAGTTGTAGTTGGTAGTTGCAGTTGGTAGTTGTAGTTGTTAGTTGTAGTTGGTAGTTGTAGTTGGTAGTTGTAGTTGGTTGTTGTAGTTGGTAGTTGTAGTTGGTAGTTGCAGTTGGTAGTTGCAGTCGGTAGTTGCAGTTGGTAGTTGCAGCTGGTAGTTGCAGTTGGTAGTTGCTGTTGGTGGTTGCAGTTGCTAGTTGCAGTTGGTAGTTGCAGTTGGTAGTTGCAGTTGGTAGTTGCAGTTGGTAGTTGCAGTTGGTAGTTGTAGTTGGTAGTTGTACTTGGTAGTTGTACTTGGTAGGTGTAGTTGGTAGTTGTAGTTGGTAGTTGTAGTTGGTAGTTGTAGTTGGTAGTTGCAGTTGGTAGTTGCAGTTGGTAGCTGTAGTTTGTAGTTGTAGTTGGTAGTTGTAGTTGGTAGTTGTAGTTGGTAGTTGTAGTTGGTAGTTGTAGTTGGTAGTTGTAGTTGGTAGTTGTAGTTGGTAGTTGTAGTTGGTAGTTGTAGTTGGTAGTTGTAGTTGGTAGTTGTAGCTGGTAGTTGTAGTTGGTAGTTGTAGTTGGTAGTTGCAGTTGGTAGTTGTAGTTGGTAGTTGTAGTTGGTAGTTGTAGTTGGTAGTTGCAGTTGGTAGTTGTAGTTGGTAGTTGTAGTTGGTAGTTGTAGTTGTAGTTGTAGTTGGTAGTTGTAGTTGGTAGTTGTAGTTGGTAGTTGTAGTTGGTAGTTGTAGTTGGTAGTTGTAGTTGGTAATTGTAGTTGGTAGTTGTAGTTGGTAGTTGTAGTTGGTAGTTGTAGTTGGTAGTTGTAGTTGGTAGTTGTAGTTGGTAGTTGTAGTTGGTAGTTGTAGTTGGTAGTTGTAGTTGGTAGTTGTAGTTGGTAGTTGCAGTTGGTAGTTGCAGTTGGTAGTTGCAGTTGGTAGTTGCAGTTGGTAGTTGCAGTTGGTAGTTGTAGTTGGTAGTTGTAGATGGTAGTTGTAGTTGGTAGTTGTAGTTGGTAGTTGTAGCTGGCAGTTGTAGCTGGCAGTTGTAGCTGGCTGTTGTAGCTGGCAGTTGTAGCTGGCAGTTGTAGCTGGCAGTTGTAGCTGGTAGTTGTAGTTGGTAGTTGTAGTTGGTAGTTGTAGTTGTAGTTGTTGTAGTTGTAGTTGTAGATGTAGTTGTAGTTGTAGTTGGTAGTTGTAGTTGGTAGTTGTAGTTGGTAGTTGTAGTTGGTAGTTGTAGTTGGTAGTTGTAGTTGGTAGTTGTAGTTGGTAGTTGTAGTTGGTAGTTGTAGCTGGTAGTTGTAGCTGGTAGTTGTAGTTGGTAGTTGCAGTTGGTAGTTGTAGTTGGTAGTTGCAGTTGGTAGTTGCAGTTGGTACTTGCAGTTGGTAGTTGTAGTTGGTAGTTGTAGTTGGTAGTTGTAGTTGGTAGTTGTAGTTGGTAGTTGTAGTTGGTAGTTGAAGTTGGTAGTTGTAGCTGGCTGTTGTAGCTGGCAGTTGTAGCTGGCAGTTGTAGCTGGCAGTTGTAGCTTGCAGTTGTAGCTGGCAGTTGTAGCTGGCTGTTGTAGCTGGCAGTTGTAGCTGGCAGTTGTAGCTGGCAGTTGTAGCTGGCAGTTGTAGCTCGTAGTTGTAGTTGGTAGTTGTAGTTGGTAGTTGTAGTTGCTGGTTGTAGTTTGTAGTTGTAGTTGGTAGTTGTAGTTGGTAGTTGTAGTTGGTAGATGTATTTGGTAGTTGTAGTTGGTAGTTGTAGTTGGTAGTTGTAGCTGGTAGTTGTAGCTGGTAGTTGTAGTTGGTAGTTGCAGTTGGTAGTTGTAGTTGTTAGTTGTAGTTGGTAGTTGTAGTTGGTAGTTGTAGTTGGTTGTTGTAGTTGGTAGTTGTAGTTGGTAGTTGCAGTTGGTAGTTGCAGTCGGTAGTTGCAGTTGGTAGTTGCAGCTGGTAGTTGCAGTTGGTAGTTGCTGTTGGTGGTTGCAGTTGCTAGTTGCAGTTGGTAGTTGCAGTTGGTAGTTGCAGTTGGTAGTTGCAGTTGGTAGTTGCAGTTGGTAGTTGTAGTTGGTAGTTGTACTTGGTAGTTGTACTTGGTAGGTGTAGTTGGTAGTTGTAGTTGGTAGTTGTAGTTGGTAGTTGTAGTTGGTAGTTGCAGTTGGTAGTTGCAGTTGGTAGCTGTAGTTTGTAGTTGTAGTTGGTAGTTGTAGTTGGTAGTTGTAGTTGGTAGTTGTAGTTGGTAGTTGTAGTTGGTAGTTGTAGTTGGTAGTTGTAGTTGGTAGTTGTAGTTGGTAGTTGTAGTTGGTAGTTGTAGTTGGTAGTTGTAGCTGGTAGTTGTAGTTGGTAGTTGTAGTTGGTAGTTGCAGTTGGTAGTTGTAGTTGGTAGTTGTAGTTGGTAGTTGTAGTTGGTAGTTGCAGTTGGTAGTTGTAGTTGGTAGTTGTAGTTGGTAGTTGTAGTTGTAGTTGTAGTTGGTAGTTGTAGTTGGTAGTTGTAGTTGGTAGTTGTAGTTGGTAGTTGTAGTTGGTAGTTGTAGTTGGTAATTGTAGTTGGTAGTTGTAGTTGGTAGTTGTAGTTGGTAGTTGTAGTTGGTAGTTGTAGTTGGTAGTTGTAGTTGGTAGTTGTAGTTGGTAGTTGTAGTTGGTAGTTGTAGTTGGTAGTTGTAGTTGGTAGTTGCAGTTGGTAGTTGCAGTTGGTAGTTGCAGTTGGTAGTTGCAGTTGGTAGTTGCAGTTGGTAGTTGTAGTTGGTAGTTGTAGATGGTAGTTGTAGTTGGTAGTTGTAGTTGGTAGTTGTAGCTGGCAGTTGTAGCTGGCAGTTGTAGCTGGCTGTTGTAGCTGGCAGTTGTAGCTGGCAGTTGTAGCTGGCAGTTGTAGCTGGTAGTTGTAGTTGGTAGTTGTAGTTGGTAGTTGTAGTTGTAGTTGTTGTAGTTGTAGTTGTAGATGTAGTTGTAGTTGTAGTTGTAGTTTGTAGTTGTAGTTGGTAGTTGTAGTTGGTTTGTTGTAGTTGGTAGTTGTAGTTGGTAGTTGTAGTTGGTAGTTGTAGTTGGTAGTTGTAGTTGGTAGTTGTAGTTGGTAGTCGTAGTTGATAGTTGTAGTTGGTAGTTGTAGTTGGTAGTTGTAGTTCGTAGTTGTAGTTGGTAGTTGTTGTTGGTAGTTGTAGTTGGTAGTTGTAGTTGGTTGTTGTAGTTGGTAGTTGTAGTTGGTAGTTGTAGTTGGTAGTTAGAGTTGGTAGTTGCAGTTGGTAGTTGCAGTTGGTAGTTGCAGTTGGTAGTTGTAGTTGGTAGTTGGTAGTTGTAGTTGGTAGTTGTAGTTGGTAGTTGTAGTTGGTAATTGTAGTTTGTAGTTGTAGTTGGTAGTTGTAGTTGGTAGTTGTAGTTGGTAGTTGTAGTTGGTAGTTGTAGTTGGTAGTTGTAGTTGGTAGTTGTAGTTGGTAGTTGTAGTTGGTTTGTTGTAGTTGGTAGTTGTAGTTGGTAGTTGGTAGTTGTAGTTGTAGTTGTAGTTGGTAGTTGTAGTTGGTAGTTGTAGTTGGTAGTTGTAGTTGGTAGTTGCAGTTGGTAGTTGCAGTTGGTAGTTGCAGTTGGTAGTTGCAGTTGGTAGTTGCAGTTGGTAGTTGCAGTTGGTAGTTGCTGTTGGTGGTTGCAGTTGGTAGTTGCAGTTGGTAGTTGCAGTTGGTAGTTGCAGTTGGTAGTTGCAGTTGGTAGTTGCAGTTGGTAGTTGCAGTTGGTAGTTGTAGTTGGTAGTTGTACTTGGTAGTTGTAGTTGGTAGTTGTAGTTGGTAGTTGCAGTTGGTAGCTGTAGTTGGTAGTTGTAGTTGGTAGTTGTAGTTGGTAGTTGTAGTTGGTAGTTGTAGTTGTAGTTGTTGTTGTAGTTGTAGTTGTAGTTGTAGTTGTAGTTGTAGTTGTAGTTTGTAGTTGTAGTTGGTAGTTGTAGTTGGTTTGTTGTAGTTGGTAGTTGTAGTTGGTAGTTGTAGTTGGTAGTTGTAGTTGGTAGTTGTAGTTGGTAGTTGTAGTTGGTAGTTGCAGTTGGTAGTTGCAGTCGGTAGTTGCAGTTGGTAGTTGCAGTTGGTACTTGCAGTTGGTAGTTGTAGTTGGTAGTTGTAGTTGGTAGTTGTAGTTGGTAGTTGTAGTTGGTAGTTGTAGTTGGTAGTTGAAGTTGGTAGTTGTAGCTGGCTGTTGTAGCTGGCAGTTGTAGCTGGCAGTTGTAGCTGGCAGTTGTAGCTTGCAGTTGTAGCTGGCAGTTGTAGCTGGCTGTTGTAGCTGGCAGTTGTAGCTGGCAGTTGTAGCTGGCAGTTGTAGCTGCAGTTGTAGCTCGTAGTTGTAGTTGGTAGTTGTAGTTGGTAGTTGTAGTTGCTGGTTGTAGTTTGTAGTTGTAGTTGGTAGTTGTAGTTGGTAGTTGTAGTTGGTAGATGTATTTGGTAGTTGTAGTTGGTAGTTGTAGTTGGTAGTTGTAGCTGGTAGTTGTAGCTGGTAGTTGTAGTTGGTAGTTGCAGTTGGTAGTTGTAGTTGTTAGTTGTAGTTGGTAGTTGTAGTTGGTAGTTGTAGTTGGTTGTTGTAGTTGGTAGTTGTAGTTGGTAGTTGCAGTTGGTAGTTGCAGTCGGTAGTTGCAGTTGGTAGTTGCAGCTGGTAGTTGCAGTTGGTAGTTGCTGTTGGTGGTTGCAGTTGCTAGTTGCAGTTGGTAGTTGCAGTTGGTAGTTGCAGTTGGTAGTTGCAGTTGGTAGTTGCAGTTGGTAGTTGTAGTTGGTAGTTGTACTTGGTAGTTGTACTTGGTAGGTGTAGTTGGTAGTTGTAGTTGGTAGTTGTAGTTGGTAGTTGTAGTTGGTAGTTGCAGTTGGTAGTTGCAGTTGGTAGCTGTAGTTTGTAGTTGTAGTTGGTAGTTGTAGTTGGTAGTTGTAGTTGGTAGTTGTAGTTGGTAGTTGTAGTTGGTAGTTGTAGTTGGTAGTTGTAGTTGGTAGTTGTAGTTGGTAGTTGTAGTTGGTAGTTGTAGTTGGTAGTTGTAGCTGGTAGTTGTAGTTGGTAGTTGTAGTTGGTAGTTGCAGTTGGTAGTTGTAGTTGGTAGTTGTAGTTGGTAGTTGTAGTTGGTAGTTGCAGTTGGTAGTTGTAGTTGGTAGTTGTAGTTGGTAGTTGTAGTTGTAGTTGTAGTTGGTAGTTGTAGTTGGTAGTTGTAGTTGGTAGTTGTAGTTGGTAGTTGTAGTTGGTAGTTGTAGTTGGTAATTGTAGTTGGTAGTTGTAGTTGGTAGTTGTAGTTGGTAGTTGTAGTTGGTAGTTGTAGTTGGTAGTTGTAGTTGGTAGTTGTAGTTGGTAGTTGTAGTTGGTAGTTGTAGTTGGTAGTTGTAGTTGGTAGTTGCAGTTGGTAGTTGCAGTTGGTAGTTGCAGTTGGTAGTTGCAGTTGGTAGTTGCAGTTGGTAGTTGTAGTTGGTAGTTGTAGATGGTAGTTGTAGTTGGTAGTTGTAGTTGGTAGTTGTAGCTGGCAGTTGTAGCTGGCAGTTGTAGCTGGCTGTTGTAGCTGGCAGTTGTAGCTGGCAGTTGTAGCTGGCAGTTGTAGCTGGTAGTTGTAGTTGGTAGTTGTAGTTGGTAGTTGTAGTTGTAGTTGTTGTAGTTGTAGTTGTAGATGTAGTTGTAGTTGTAGTTGGTAGTTGTAGTTGGTAGTTGTAGTTGGTAGTTGTAGTTGGTAGTTGTAGTTGGTAGTTGTAGTTGGTAGTTGTAGTTGGTAGTTGTAGTTGGTAGTTGTAGTTGGTAGTTGTAGCTGGTAGTTGTAGCTGGTAGTTGTAGTTGGTAGTTGCAGTTGGTAGTTGTAGTTGGTAGTTGCAGTTGGTAGTTGCAGTTGGTACTTGCAGTTGGTAGTTGTAGTTGGTAGTTGTAGTTGGTAGTTGTAGTTGGTAGTTGTAGTTGGTAGTTGTAGTTGGTAGTTGAAGTTGGTAGTTGTAGCTGGCTGTTGTAGCTGGCAGTTGTAGCTGGCAGTTGTAGCTGGCAGTTGTAGCTTGCAGTTGTAGCTGGCAGTTGTAGCTGGCTGTTGTAGCTGGCAGTTGTAGCTGGCAGTTGTAGCTGGCAGTTGTAGCTGGCAGTTGTAGCTCGTAGTTGTAGTTGGTAGTTGTAGTTGGTAGTTGTAGTTGCTGGTTGTAGTTTGTAGTTGTAGTTGGTAGTTGTAGTTGGTAGTTGTAGTTGGTAGATGTATTTGGTAGTTGTAGTTGGTAGTTGTAGTTGGTAGTTGTAGCTGGTAGTTGTAGCTGGTAGTTGTAGTTGGTAGTTGCAGTTGGTAGTTGTAGTTGTTAGTTGTAGTTGGTAGTTGTAGTTGGTAGTTGTAGTTGGTTGTTGTAGTTGGTAGTTGTAGTTGGTAGTTGCAGTTGGTAGTTGCAGTCGGTAGTTGCAGTTGGTAGTTGCAGCTGGTAGTTGCAGTTGGTAGTTGCTGTTGGTGGTTGCAGTTGCTAGTTGCAGTTGGTAGTTGCAGTTGGTAGTTGCAGTTGGTAGTTGCAGTTGGTAGTTGCAGTTGGTAGTTGTAGTTGGTAGTTGTACTTGGTAGTTGTACTTGGTAGGTGTAGTTGGTAGTTGTAGTTGGTAGTTGTAGTTGGTAGTTGTAGTTGGTAGTTGCAGTTGGTAGTTGCAGTTGGTAGCTGTAGTTTGTAGTTGTAGTTGGTAGTTGTAGTTGGTAGTTGTAGTTGGTAGTTGTAGTTGGTAGTTGTAGTTGGTAGTTGTAGTTGGTAGTTGTAGTTGGTAGTTGTAGTTGGTAGTTGTAGTTGGTAGTTGTAGTTGGTAGTTGTAGCTGGTAGTTGTAGTTGGTAGTTGTAGTTGGTAGTTGCAGTTGGTAGTTGTAGTTGGTAGTTGTAGTTGGTAGTTGTAGTTGGTAGTTGCAGTTGGTAGTTGTAGTTGGTAGTTGTAGTTGGTAGTTGTAGTTGTAGTTGTAGTTGGTAGTTGTAGTTGGTAGTTGTAGTTGGTAGTTGTAGTTGGTAGTTGTAGTTGGTAGTTGTAGTTGGTAATTGTAGTTGGTAGTTGTAGTTGGTAGTTGTAGTTGGTAGTTGTAGTTGGTAGTTGTAGTTGGTAGTTGTAGTTGGTAGTTGTAGTTGGTAGTTGTAGTTGGTAGTTGTAGTTGGTAGTTGTAGTTGGTAGTTGCAGTTGGTAGTTGCAGTTGGTAGTTGCAGTTGGTAGTTGCAGTTGGTAGTTGCAGTTGGTAGTTGTAGTTGGTAGTTGTAGATGGTAGTTGTAGTTGGTAGTTGTAGTTGGTAGTTGTAGCTGGCAGTTGTAGCTGGCAGTTGTAGCTGGCTGTTGTAGCTGGCAGTTGTAGCTGGCAGTTGTAGCTGGCAGTTGTAGCTGGTAGTTGTAGTTGGTAGTTGTAGTTGGTAGTTGTAGTTGTAGTTGTTGTAGTTGTAGTTGTAGATGTAGTTGTAGTTGTAGTTGGTAGTTGTAGTTGGTAGTTGTAGTTGGTAGTTGTAGTTGGTAGTTGTAGTTGGTAGTTGTAGTTGGTAGTTGTAGTTGGTAGTTGTAGTTGGTAGTTGTAGTTGGTAGTTGTAGCTGGTAGTTGTAGCTGGTAGTTGTAGTTGGTAGTTGCAGTTGGTAGTTGTAGTTGGTAGTTGTAGTTGGTAGTTGTAGTTGGTAGTTGTAGTTGGTAGTTGTAGTTGGTAGTTGTAGTTGGTAGTTGTAGTTGGTAGTTGTAGATGGTAGTTGTAGTTGGTAGTTGCAGTTAGTAGTTGTAGTTGGTAGTTGTAGTTGGTAGTTGTAGTTGGTAGTTGTAGTTTGTAGTTGCAGTTGGTAGTTGTAGTTGGTAGTTGCAGTTGGTAGTTGCAGTCGGTAGTTGCAGTTGGTAGTTGCAGTTGGTACTTGCAGTTGGTAGTTGTAGTTGGTAGTTGTAGTTGGTAGTTGTAGTTGGTAGTTGTAGTTGGTAGTTGTAGTTGGTAGTTGTAGTTGGTAGTTGTAGTTTGTAGTTGCAGTTGGTAGTTGTAGTTGGTAGTTGTAGTTGGTAGTTGTAGTTGCTAGTTGCAGTTGGTAGTTGCAGTTGGTAGTTGCAGTTGGTAGTTGCAGTTGGTAGTTGCAGTTGGTAGTTGTAGTTGGTAGTTGTACTTGGTAGTTGTACTTGGTAGGTGTAGTTGGTAGTTGTAGTTGGTAGTTGTAGTTGGTAGTTGTAGTTGGTAGTTGCAGTTGGTAGTTGCAGTTGGTAGCTGTAGTTTGTAGTTGTAGTTGGTAGTTGTAGTTGGTAGTTGTAGTTGGTAGTTGTAGTTGGTAGTTGTAGTTGGTAGTTGTAGTTGGTAGTTGTAGTTGGTAGTTGTAGTTGGTAGTTGTAGTTGGTAGTTGTAGTTGGTAGTTGTAGCTGGTAGTTGTAGTTGGTAGTTGTAGTTGGTAGTTGCAGTTGGTAGTTGTAGTTGGTAGTTGTAGTTGGTAGTTGTAGTTGGTAGTTGCAGTTGGTAGTTGTAGTTGGTAGTTGTAGTTGGTAGTTGTAGTTGTAGTTGTAGTTGGTAGTTGTAGTTGGTAGTTGTAGTTGGTAGTTGTAGTTGGTAGTTGTAGTTGGTAGTTGTAGTTGGTAATTGTAGTTGGTAGTTGTAGTTGGTAGTTGTAGTTGGTAGTTGTAGTTGGTAGTTGTAGTTGGTAGTTGTAGTTGGTAGTTGTAGTTGGTAGTTGTAGTTGGTAGTTGTAGTTGGTAGTTGTAGTTGGTAGTTGCAGTTGGTAGTTGCAGTTGGTAGTTGCAGTTGGTAGTTGCAGTTGGTAGTTGCAGTTGGTAGTTGTAGTTGGTAGTTGTAGATGGTAGTTGTAGTTGGTAGTTGTAGTTGGTAGTTGTAGCTGGCAGTTGTAGCTGGCAGTTGTAGCTGGCTGTTGTAGCTGGCAGTTGTAGCTGGCAGTTGTAGCTGGCAGTTGTAGCTGGTAGTTGTAGTTGGTAGTTGTAGTTGGTAGTTGTAGTTGTAGTTGTTGTAGTTGTAGTTGTAGATGTAGTTGTAGTTGTAGTTGGTAGTTGTAGTTGGTAGTTGTAGTTGGTAGTTGTAGTTGGTAGTTGTAGTTGGTAGTTGTAGTTGGTAGTTGTAGTTGGTAGTTGTAGTTGGTCGTTGGAGTTGGTAGTTGCAGTTGGTAGTCGCAGTTGGTAGTTGCAGTTGGTAGTTGCAGGTGGTAGTTGCAGTTGGTAGTTGTAGTTGGTAGTTGTAGTTGGTAGTTGTAGTTGGTAGTTGTAGTTGGTAGTTGTAGTTGGTAGTTGTAGCTGGTAGTTGTAGTTGGTAGTTGTAGTTGGTAGTTGTAGTTGTAGTTGTAGTTGTAGTTGTTGTTGTAGTTGTAGTTGTAGTTGTAGTTGTAGTTGTAGTTGTAGTTGTAGTTGTAGTTGTAGTTGTAGTTGTAGTTGTAGTTGTAGTTGTAGTTGTAGTTGTAGTTGTAGTTGTGGTTGTAGTTGTAGTTGTAGTTGTAGTTGTAGTTGTAGTTGTAGTTGTAGTTGTAGTTGTAGTTGTAGTTGTAGTTGTTGTTGTTGTTGTAGTTGTAGTTGTAGTAGTAGTTGTAGTTGTAGGTGTAGTTGTAGTTGTAGTTGTAGTTGTAGTTGTTGTTGTAGTTGTTGTTGTAGTTGCAGTTGTAGTTGTAGTTGTAGTTGTAGTTGTAGTCGTATTTGTAGTTGTAGTTGTAGATGTAGTTGTAGTTGGTAGTTGTAGTTGGTAGTTGTAGTTGGTAGTTGGTAGTTGTAGTTGTAGTTGTAGTTGGTAGTTGTAGTTGGTAGTTGTAGTTGGTAGTTGTAGTTGGTAGTTGTAGTTGGTAGTTGTAGTTGGAAGTTGTAGTTGGTAGTTGTAGTTGTAGTTGTAGTTGTAGTTGATAGTTGTAGTTGGAAGTTGTAGTTGGTAGTTGTAGTTGGTAGTTGTAGTTCGTAGTTGTAGTTGGTAGTTGTTGTTGGTAGTTGTAGTTGGTAGTTGTAGTTGGTTGTTGTAGGTGGTAGTTGTAGTTGGTAGTTGTAGTTGGTAGTTGTAGTTGGTAGTTGTAGTTTGTAGTTGTAGTTGGTAGTGGTAGATGGTAGTTGTAGTTGGTAGTTGTAGTTGGTAGTTGTAGTTGGTAGTTGTAGTTGGTAGTTGCAGTTGGTAGTTGCAGTTGGTAGTTGCAGTTGGTAGTTGCAGTTGGTAGTTGCAGTTGGTAGTTGTAGTTGGTAGTTGTAGTTGGTAGTTGTAGTTGGTAGTTGTAGTTGTAGTTGTAGTTGTAGTTGTTGTTGTAGTTGTAGTTGTAGTTGTAGTTGTAGTTGTAGTTGTAGTTGTAGTTGTAGTTGTAGTTGTAGTTGTAGTTGTAGTTGTAGTTGTAGTTGATAGTTGTAGTTGGTAGTTGTAGTTGGTAGTCGTAGTTGATAGTTGTAGTTGGTAGTTGTAGTTGGTAGTTGTAGTTCGTAGTTGTAGTTGGTAGTTGTTGTTGGTAGTTGTAGTCGGTAGTTGTAGTTGGTTGTTGTAGTTGGTAGTTGTAGTTGGTAGTTGTAGTTGGTAGTTAGAGTTGGTAGTTGCAGTTGGTAGTTGCAGTTGGTAGTTGCAGTTGGTAGTTGTAGTTGGTAGTTGGTAGTTGTAGTTGGTAGTTGTAGTTGGTAGTTGTAGTTGGTAATTGTAGTTTGTAGTTGTAGTTGGTAGTTGTAGTTGGTAGTTGTAGTTGGTAGTTGTAGTTGGTAGTTGTAGTTGGTAGTTGTAGTTGGTAGTTGTAGTTGGTAGTTGTAGTTGGTTTGTTGTAGTTGGTAGTTGTAGTTGGTAGTTGGTAGTTGTAGTTGTAGTTGTAGTTGGTAGTTGTAGTTGGTAGTTGTAGTTGGTAGTTGTAGTTGGTAGTTGCAGTTGGTAGTTGCAGTTGGTAGTTGCAGTTGGTAGTTGCAGTTGGTAGTTGCAGTTGGTAGTTGCAGTTGGTAGTTGCTGTTGGTGGTTGCAGTTGGTAGTTGCAGTTGGTAGTTGCAGTTGGTAGTTGCAGTTGGTAGTTGCAGTTGGTAGTTGCAGTTGGTAGTTGCAGTTGGTAGTTGTAGTTGGTAGTTGTACTTGGTAGTTGTAGTTGGTAGTTGTAGTTGGTAGTTGCAGTTGGTAGCTGTAGTTGGTAGTTGTAGTTGGTAGTTGTAGTTGGTAGTTGTAGTTGGTAGTTGTAGTTGTAGTTGTTGTTGTAGTTGTAGTTGTAGTTGTAGTTGTAGTTGTAGTTGTAGTTTGTAGTTGTAGTTGGTAGTTGTAGTTGGTTTGTTGTAGTTGGTAGTTGTAGTTGGTAGTTGTAGTTGGTAGTTGTAGTTGGTAGTTGTAGTTGGTAGTTGTAGTTGGTAGTTGCAGTTGGTAGTTGCAGTCGGTAGTTGCAGTTGGTAGTTGCAGTTGGTACTTGCAGTTGGTAGTTGTAGTTGGTAGTTGTAGTTGGTAGTTGTAGTTGGTAGTTGTAGTTGGTAGTTGTAGTTGGTAGTTGAAGTTGGTAGTTGTAGCTGGCTGTTGTAGCTGGCAGTTGTAGCTGGCAGTTGTAGCTGGCAGTTGTAGCTTGCAGTTGTAGCTGGCAGTTGTAGCTGGCTGTTGTAGCTGGCAGTTGTAGCTGGCAGTTGTAGCTGGCAGTTGTAGCTGGCAGTTGTAGCTCGTAGTTGTAGTTGGTAGTTGTAGTTGGTAGTTGTAGTTGCTGGTTGTAGTTTGTATTTGTAGTTGGTAGTTGTAGTTGGTAGTTGTAGTTGGTAGATGTATTTGGTAGTTGTAGTTGGTAGTTGTAGTTGGTAGTTGTAGCTGGTAGTTGTAGCTGGTAGTTGTAGTTGGTAGTTGCAGTTGGTAGTTGTAGTTGTTAGTTGTAGTTGGTAGTTGTAGTTGGTAGTTGTAGTTGGTTGTTGTAGTTGGTAGTTGTAGTTGGTAGTTGCAGTTGGTAGTTGCAGTCGGTAGTTGCAGTTGGTAGTTGCAGCTGGTAGTTGCAGTTGGTAGTTGCTGTTGGTGGTTGCAGTTGCTAGTTGCAGTTGGTAGTTGCAGTTGGTAGTTGCAGTTGGTAGTTGCAGTTGGTAGTTGCAGTTGGTAGTTGTAGTTGGTAGTTGTACTTGGTAGTTGTACTTGGTAGGTGTAGTTGGTAGTTGTAGTTGGTAGTTGTAGTTGGTAGTTGTAGTTGGTAGTTGCAGTTGGTAGTTGCAGTTGGTAGCTGTAGTTTGTAGTTGTAGTTGGTAGTTGTAGTTGGTAGTTGTAGTTGGTAGTTGTAGTTGGTAGTTGTAGTTGGTAGTTGTAGTTGGTAGTTGTAGTTGGTAGTTGTAGTTGGTAGTTGTAGTTGGTAGTTGTAGTTGGTAGTTGTAGTTGGTAGTTGTAGCTGGTAGTTGTAGTTGGTAGTTGTAGTTGGTAGTTGCAGTTGGTAGTTGTAGTTGGTAGTTGTAGTTGGTAGTTGTAGTTGGTAGTTGCAGTTGGTAGTTGTAGTTGGTAGTTGTAGTTGGTAGTTGTAGTTGTAGTTGTAGTTGGTAGTTGTAGTTGGTAGTTGTAGTTGGTAGTTGTAGTTGGTAGTTGTAGTTGGTAGTTGTAGTTGGTAATTGTAGTTGGTAGTTGTAGTTGGTAGTTGTAGTTGGTAGTTGTAGTTGGTAGTTGTAGTTGGTAGTTGTAGTTGGTAGTTGTAGTTGGTAGTTGTAGTTGGTAGTTGTAGTTGGTAGTTGTAGTTGGTAGTTGCAGTTGGTAGTTGCAGTTGGTAGTTGCAGTTGGTAGTTGCAGTTGGTAGTTGCAGTTGGTAGTTGTAGTTGGTAGTTGTAGATGGTAGTTGTAGTTGGTAGTTGTAGTTGGTAGTTGTAGCTGGCAGTTGTAGCTGGCAGTTGTAGCTGGCTGTTGTAGCTGGCAGTTGTAGCTGGCAGTTGTAGCTGGCAGTTGTAGCTGGTAGTTGTAGTTGGTAGTTGTAGTTGGTAGTTGTAGTTGTAGTTGTTGTAGTTGTAGTTGTAGATGTAGTTGTAGTTGTAGTTGGTAGTTGTAGTTGGTAGTTGTAGTTGGTAGTTGTAGTTGGTAGTTGTAGTTGGTAGTTGTAGTTGGTAGTTGTAGTTGGTAGTTGTAGTTGGTAGTTGTAGCTGGTAGTTGTAGCTGGTAGTTGTAGTTGGTAGTTGCAGTTGGTAGTTGTAGTTGGTAGTTGCAGTTGGTAGTTGCAGTTGGTACTTGCAGTTGGTAGTTGTAGTTGGTAGTTGTAGTTGGTAGTTGTAGTTGGTAGTTGTAGTTGGTAGTTGTAGTTGGTAGTTGAAGTTGGTAGTTGTAGCTGGCTGTTGTAGCTGGCAGTTGTAGCTGGCAGTTGTAGCTGGCAGTTGTAGCTTGCAGTTGTAGCTGGCAGTTGTAGCTGGCTGTTGTAGCTGGCAGTTGTAGCTGGCAGTTGTAGCTGGCAGTTGTAGCTGGCAGTTGTAGCTCGTAGTTGTAGTTGGTAGTTGTAGTTGGTAGTTGTAGTTGCTGGTTGTAGTTTGTAGTTGTAGTTGGTAGTTGTAGTTGGTAGTTGTAGTTGGTAGATGTATTTGGTAGTTGTAGTTGGTAGTTGTAGTTGGTAGTTGTAGCTGGTAGTTGTAGCTGGTAGTTGTAGTTGGTAGTTGCAGTTGGTAGTTGTAGTTGTTAGTTGTAGTTGGTAGTTGTAGTTGGTAGTTGTAGTTGGTTGTTGTAGTTGGTAGTTGTAGTTGGTAGTTGCAGTTGGTAGTTGCAGTCGGTAGTTGCAGTTGGTAGTTGCAGCTGGTAGTTGCAGTTGGTAGTTGCTGTTGGTGGTTGCAGTTGCTAGTTGCAGTTGGTAGTTGCAGTTGGTAGTTGCAGTTGGTAGTTGCAGTTGGTAGTTGCAGTTGGTAGTTGTAGTTGGTAGTTGTACTTGGTAGTTGTACTTGGTAGGTGTAGTTGGTAGTTGTAGTTGGTAGTTGTAGTTGGTAGTTGTAGTTGGTAGTTGCAGTTGGTAGTTGCAGTTGGTAGCTGTAGTTTGTAGTTGTAGTTGGTAGTTGTAGTTGGTAGTTGTAGTTGGTAGTTGTAGTTGGTAGTTGTAGTTGGTAGTTGTAGTTGGTAGTTGTAGTTGGTAGTTGTAGTTGGTAGTTGTAGTTGGTAGTTGTAGTTGGTAGTTGTAGCTGGTAGTTGTAGTTGGTAGTTGTAGTTGGTAGTTGCAGTTGGTAGTTGTAGTTGGTAGTTGTAGTTGGTAGTTGTAGTTGGTAGTTGCAGTTGGTAGTTGTAGTTGGTAGTTGTAGTTGGTAGTTGTAGTTGTAGTTGTAGTTGGTAGTTGTAGTTGGTAGTTGTAGTTGGTAGTTGTAGTTGGTAGTTGTAGTTGGTAGTTGTAGTTGGTAATTGTAGTTGGTAGTTGTAGTTGGTAGTTGTAGTTGGTAGTTGTAGTTGGTAGTTGTAGTTGGTAGTTGTAGTTGGTAGTTGTAGTTGGTAGTTGTAGTTGGTAGTTGTAGTTGGTAGTTGTAGTTGGTAGTTGCAGTTGGTAGTTGCAGTTGGTAGTTGCAGTTGGTAGTTGCAGTTGGTAGTTGCAGTTGGTAGTTGTAGTTGGTAGTTGTAGATGGTAGTTGTAGTTGGTAGTTGTAGTTGGTAGTTGTAGCTGGCAGTTGTAGCTGGCAGTTGTAGCTGGCTGTTGTAGCTGGCAGTTGTAGCTGGCAGTTGTAGCTGGCAGTTGTAGCTGGTAGTTGTAGTTGGTAGTTGTAGTTGGTAGTTGTAGTTGTAGTTGTTGTAGTTGTAGTTGTAGATGTAGTTGTAGTTGTAGTTGTAGTTTGTAGTTGTAGTTGGTAGTTGTAGTTGGTTTGTTGTAGTTGGTAGTTGTAGTTGGTAGTTGTAGTTGGTAGTTGTAGTTGGTAGTTGTAGTTGGTAGTTGTAGTTGGTAGTCGTAGTTGATAGTTGTAGTTGGTAGTTGTAGTTGGTAGTTGTAGTTCGTAGTTGTAGTTGGTAGTTGTTGTTGGTAGTTGTAGTTGGTAGTTGTAGTTGGTTGTTGTAGTTGGTAGTTGTAGTTGGTAGTTGTAGTTGGTAGTTAGAGTTGGTAGTTGCAGTTGGTAGTTGCAGTTGGTAGTTGCAGTTGGTAGTTGTAGTTGGTAGTTGGTAGTTGTAGTTGGTAGTTGTAGTTGGTAGTTGTAGTTGGTAATTGTAGTTTGTAGTTGTAGTTGGTAGTTGTAGTTGGTAGTTGTAGTTGGTAGTTGTAGTTGGTAGTTGTAGTTGGTAGTTGTAGTTGGTAGTTGTAGTTGGTAGTTGTAGTTGGTTTGTTGTAGTTGGTAGTTGTAGTTGGTAGTTGGTAGTTGTAGTTGTAGTTGTAGTTGGTAGTTGTAGTTGGTAGTTGTAGTTGGTAGTTGTAGTTGGTAGTTGCAGTTGGTAGTTGCAGTTGGTAGTTGCAGTTGGTAGTTGCAGTTGGTAGTTGCAGTTGGTAGTTGCAGTTGGTAGTTGCTGTTGGTGGTTGCAGTTGGTAGTTGCAGTTGGTAGTTGCAGTTGGTAGTTGCAGTTGGTAGTTGCAGTTGGTAGTTGCAGTTGGTAGTTGCAGTTGGTAGTTGTAGTTGGTAGTTGTACTTGGTAGTTGTAGTTGGTAGTTGTAGTTGGTAGTTGCAGTTGGTAGCTGTAGTTGGTAGTTGTAGTTGGTAGTTGTAGTTGGTAGTTGTAGTTGGTAGTTGTAGTTGTAGTTGTTGTTGTAGTTGTAGTTGTAGTTGTAGTTGTAGTTGTAGTTGTAGTTTGTAGTTGTAGTTGGTAGTTGTAGTTGGTTTGTTGTAGTTGGTAGTTGTAGTTGGTAGTTGTAGTTGGTAGTTGTAGTTGGTAGTTGTAGTTGGTAGTTGTAGTTGGTAGTTGCAGTTGGTAGTTGCAGTCGGTAGTTGCAGTTGGTAGTTGCAGTTGGTACTTGCAGTTGGTAGTTGTAGTTGGTAGTTGTAGTTGGTAGTTGTAGTTGGTAGTTGTAGTTGGTAGTTGTAGTTGGTAGTTGAAGTTGGTAGTTGTAGCTGGCTGTTGTAGCTGGCAGTTGTAGCTGGCAGTTGTAGCTGGCAGTTGTAGCTTGCAGTTGTAGCTGGCAGTTGTAGCTGGCTGTTGTAGCTGGCAGTTGTAGCTGGCAGTTGTAGCTGGCAGTTGTAGCTGGCAGTTGTAGCTCGTAGTTGTAGTTGGTAGTTGTAGTTGGTAGTTGTAGTTGCTGGTTGTAGTTTGTAGTTGTAGTTGGTAGTTGTAGTTGGTAGTTGTAGTTGGTAGATGTATTTGGTAGTTGTAGTTGGTAGTTGTAGTTGGTAGTTGTAGCTGGTAGTTGTAGCTGGTAGTTGTAGTTGGTAGTTGCAGTTGGTAGTTGTAGTTGTTAGTTGTAGTTGGTAGTTGTAGTTGGTAGTTGTAGTTGGTTGTTGTAGTTGGTAGTTGTAGTTGGTAGTTGCAGTTGGTAGTTGCAGTCGGTAGTTGCAGTTGGTAGTTGCAGCTGGTAGTTGCAGTTGGTAGTTGCTGTTGGTGGTTGCAGTTGCTAGTTGCAGTTGGTAGTTGCAGTTGGTAGTTGCAGTTGGTAGTTGCAGTTGGTAGTTGCAGTTGGTAGTTGTAGTTGGTAGTTGTACTTGGTAGTTGTACTTGGTAGGTGTAGTTGGTAGTTGTAGTTGGTAGTTGTAGTTGGTAGTTGTAGTTGGTAGTTGCAGTTGGTAGTTGCAGTTGGTAGCTGTAGTTTGTAGTTGTAGTTGGTAGTTGTAGTTGGTAGTTGTAGTTGGTAGTTGTAGTTGGTAGTTGTAGTTGGTAGTTGTAGTTGGTAGTTGTAGTTGGTAGTTGTAGTTGGTAGTTGTAGTTGGTAGTTGTAGTTGGTAGTTGTAGCTGGTAGTTGTAGTTGGTAGTTGTAGTTGGTAGTTGCAGTTGGTAGTTGTAGTTGGTAGTTGTAGTTGGTAGTTGTAGTTGGTAGTTGCAGTTGGTAGTTGTAGTTGGTAGTTGTAGTTGGTAGTTGTAGTTGTAGTTGTAGTTGGTAGTTGTAGTTGGTAGTTGTAGTTGGTAGTTGTAGTTGGTAGTTGTAGTTGGTAGTTGTAGTTGGTAATTGTAGTTGGTAGTTGTAGTTGGTAGTTGTAGTTGGTAGTTGTAGTTGGTAGTTGTAGTTGGTAGTTGTAGTTGGTAGTTGTAGTTGGTAGTTGTAGTTGGTAGTTGTAGTTGGTAGTTGTAGTTGGTAGTTGCAGTTGGTAGTTGCAGTTGGTAGTTGCAGTTGGTAGTTGCAGTTGGTAGTTGCAGTTGGTAGTTGTAGTTGGTAGTTGTAGATGGTAGTTGTAGTTGGTAGTTGTAGTTGGTAGTTGTAGCTGGCAGTTGTAGCTGGCAGTTGTAGCTGGCTGTTGTAGCTGGCAGTTGTAGCTGGCAGTTGTAGCTGGCAGTTGTAGCTGGTAGTTGTAGTTGGTAGTTGTAGTTGGTAGTTGTAGTTGTAGTTGTTGTAGTTGTAGTTGTAGATGTAGTTGTAGTTGTAGTTGGTAGTTGTAGTTGGTAGTTGTAGTTGGTAGTTGTAGTTGGTAGTTGTAGTTGGTAGTTGTAGTTGGTAGTTGTAGTTGGTAGTTGTAGTTGGTAGTTGTAGCTGGTAGTTGTAGCTGGTAGTTGTAGTTGGTAGTTGCAGTTGGTAGTTGTAGTTGGTAGTTGCAGTTGGTAGTTGCAGTTGGTACTTGCAGTTGGTAGTTGTAGTTGGTAGTTGTAGTTGGTAGTTGTAGTTGGTAGTTGTAGTTGGTAGTTGTAGTTGGTAGTTGAAGTTGGTAGTTGTAGCTGGCTGTTGTAGCTGGCAGTTGTAGCTGGCAGTTGTAGCTGGCAGTTGTAGCTTGCAGTTGTAGCTGGCAGTTGTAGCTGGCTGTTGTAGCTGGCAGTTGTAGCTGGCAGTTGTAGCTGGCAGTTGTAGCTGGCAGTTGTAGCTCGTAGTTGTAGTTGGTAGTTGTAGTTGGTAGTTGTAGTTGCTGGTTGTAGTTTGTAGTTGTAGTTGGTAGTTGTAGTTGGTAGTTGTAGTTGGTAGATGTATTTGGTAGTTGTAGTTGGTAGTTGTAGTTGGTAGTTGTAGCTGGTAGTTGTAGCTGGTAGTTGTAGTTGGTAGTTGCAGTTGGTAGTTGTAGTTGTTAGTTGTAGTTGGTAGTTGTAGTTGGTAGTTGTAGTTGGTTGTTGTAGTTGGTAGTTGTAGTTGGTAGTTGCAGTTGGTAGTTGCAGTCGGTAGTTGCAGTTGGTAGTTGCAGCTGGTAGTTGCAGTTGGTAGTTGCTGTTGGTGGTTGCAGTTGCTAGTTGCAGTTGGTAGTTGCAGTTGGTAGTTGCAGTTGGTAGTTGCAGTTGGTAGTTGCAGTTGGTAGTTGTAGTTGGTAGTTGTACTTGGTAGTTGTACTTGGTAGGTGTAGTTGGTAGTTGTAGTTGGTAGTTGTAGTTGGTAGTTGTAGTTGGTAGTTGCAGTTGGTAGTTGCAGTTGGTAGCTGTAGTTTGTAGTTGTAGTTGGTAGTTGTAGTTGGTAGTTGTAGTTGGTAGTTGTAGTTGGTAGTTGTAGTTGGTAGTTGTAGTTGGTAGTTGTAGTTGGTAGTTGTAGTTGGTAGTTGTAGTTGGTAGTTGTAGTTGGTAGTTGTAGCTGGTAGTTGTAGTTGGTAGTTGTAGTTGGTAGTTGCAGTTGGTAGTTGTAGTTGGTAGTTGTAGTTGGTAGTTGTAGTTGGTAGTTGCAGTTGGTAGTTGTAGTTGGTAGTTGTAGTTGGTAGTTGTAGTTGTAGTTGTAGTTGGTAGTTGTAGTTGGTAGTTGTAGTTGGTAGTTGTAGTTGGTAGTTGTAGTTGGTAGTTGTAGTTGGTAATTGTAGTTGGTAGTTGTAGTTGGTAGTTGTAGTTGGTAGTTGTAGTTGGTAGTTGTAGTTGGTAGTTGTAGTTGGTAGTTGTAGTTGGTAGTTGTAGTTGGTAGTTGTAGTTGGTAGTTGTAGTTGGTAGTTGCAGTTGGTAGTTGCAGTTGGTAGTTGCAGTTGGTAGTTGCAGTTGGTAGTTGCAGTTGGTAGTTGTAGTTGGTAGTTGTAGATGGTAGTTGTAGTTGGTAGTTGTAGTTGGTAGTTGTAGCTGGCAGTTGTAGCTGGCAGTTGTAGCTGGCTGTTGTAGCTGGCAGTTGTAGCTGGCAGTTGTAGCTGGCAGTTGTAGCTGGTAGTTGTAGTTGGTAGTTGTAGTTGGTAGTTGTAGTTGTAGTTGTTGTAGTTGTAGTTGTAGATGTAGTTGTAGTTGTAGTTGGTAGTTGTAGTTGGTAGTTGTAGTTGGTAGTTGTAGTTGGTAGTTGTAGTTGGTAGTTGTAGTTGGTAGTTGTAGTTGGTAGTTGTAGTTGGTAGTTGTAGCTGGTAGTTGTAGCTGGTAGTTGTAGTTGGTAGTTGCAGTTGGTAGTTGTAGTTGGTAGTTGTAGTTGGTAGTTGTAGTTGGTAGTTGTAGTTGGTAGTTGTAGTTGGTAGTTGTAGTTGGTAGTTGTAGTTGGTAGTTGTAGATGGTAGTTGTAGTTGGTAGTTGCAGTTAGTAGTTGTAGTTGGTAGTTGTAGTTGGTAGTTGTAGTTGGTAGTTGTAGTTTGTAGTTGCAGTTGGTAGTTGTAGTTGGTAGTTGCAGTTGGTAGTTGCAGTCGGTAGTTGCAGTTGGTAGTTGCAGTTGGTACTTGCAGTTGGTAGTTGTAGTTGGTAGTTGTAGTTGGTAGTTGTAGTTGGTAGTTGTAGTTGGTAGTTGTAGTTGGTAGTTGTAGTTGGTAGTTGTAGTTTGTAGTTGCAGTTGGTAGTTGTAGTTGGTAGTTGTAGTTGGTAGTTGTAGTTGCTAGTTGCAGTTGGTAGTTGCAGTTGGTAGTTGCAGTTGGTAGTTGCAGTTGGTAGTTGCAGTTGGTAGTTGTAGTTGGTAGTTGTACTTGGTAGTTGTACTTGGTAGGTGTAGTTGGTAGTTGTAGTTGGTAGTTGTAGTTGGTAGTTGTAGTTGGTAGTTGCAGTTGGTAGTTGCAGTTGGTAGCTGTAGTTTGTAGTTGTAGTTGGTAGTTGTAGTTGGTAGTTGTAGTTGGTAGTTGTAGTTGGTAGTTGTAGTTGGTAGTTGTAGTTGGTAGTTGTAGTTGGTAGTTGTAGTTGGTAGTTGTAGTTGGTAGTTGTAGTTGGTAGTTGTAGCTGGTAGTTGTAGTTGGTAGTTGTAGTTGGTAGTTGCAGTTGGTAGTTGTAGTTGGTAGTTGTAGTTGGTAGTTGTAGTTGGTAGTTGCAGTTGGTAGTTGTAGTTGGTAGTTGTAGTTGGTAGTTGTAGTTGTAGTTGTAGTTGGTAGTTGTAGTTGGTAGTTGTAGTTGGTAGTTGTAGTTGGTAGTTGTAGTTGGTAGTTGTAGTTGGTAATTGTAGTTGGTAGTTGTAGTTGGTAGTTGTAGTTGGTAGTTGTAGTTGGTAGTTGTAGTTGGTAGTTGTAGTTGGTAGTTGTAGTTGGTAGTTGTAGTTGGTAGTTGTAGTTGGTAGTTGTAGTTGGTAGTTGCAGTTGGTAGTTGCAGTTGGTAGTTGCAGTTGGTAGTTGCAGTTGGTAGTTGCAGTTGGTAGTTGTAGTTGGTAGTTGTAGATGGTAGTTGTAGTTGGTAGTTGTAGTTGGTAGTTGTAGCTGGCAGTTGTAGCTGGCAGTTGTAGCTGGCTGTTGTAGCTGGCAGTTGTAGCTGGCAGTTGTAGCTGGCAGTTGTAGCTGGTAGTTGTAGTTGGTAGTTGTAGTTGGTAGTTGTAGTTGTAGTTGTTGTAGTTGTAGTTGTAGATGTAGTTGTAGTTGTAGTTGGTAGTTGTAGTTGGTAGTTGTAGTTGGTAGTTGTAGTTGGTAGTTGTAGTTGGTAGTTGTAGTTGGTAGTTGTAGTTGGTAGTTGTAGTTGGTCGTTGGAGTTGGTAGTTGCAGTTGGTAGTCGCAGTTGGTAGTTGCAGTTGGTAGTTGCAGGTGGTAGTTGCAGTTGGTAGTTGTAGTTGGTAGTTGTAGTTGGTAGTTGTAGTTGGTAGTTGTAGTTGGTAGTTGTAGTTGGTAGTTGTAGCTGGTAGTTGTAGTTGGTAGTTGTAGTTGGTAGTTGTAGTTGTAGTTGTAGTTGTAGTTGTTGTTGTAGTTGTAGTTGTAGTTGTAGTTGTAGTTGTAGTTGTAGTTGTAGTTGTAGTTGTAGTTGTAGTTGTAGTTGTAGTTGTAGTTGTAGTTGTAGTTGTAGTTGTAGTTGTGGTTGTAGTTGTAGTTGTAGTTGTAGTTGTAGTTGTAGTTGTAGTTGTAGTTGTAGTTGTAGTTGTAGTTGTAGTTGTTGTTGTTGTTGTAGTTGTAGTTGTAGTAGTAGTTGTAGTTGTAGGTGTAGTTGTAGTTGTAGTTGTAGTTGTAGTTGTTGTTGTAGTTGTTGTTGTAGTTGCAGTTGTAGTTGTAGTTGTAGTTGTAGTTGTAGTCGTATTTGTAGTTGTAGTTGTAGATGTAGTTGTAGTTGGTAGTTGTAGTTGGTAGTTGTAGTTGGTAGTTGGTAGTTGTAGTTGTAGTTGTAGTTGGTAGTTGTAGTTGGTAGTTGTAGTTGGTAGTTGTAGTTGGTAGTTGTAGTTGGTAGTTGTAGTTGGAAGTTGTAGTTGGTAGTTGTAGTTGTAGTTGTAGTTGTAGTTGATAGTTGTAGTTGGAAGTTGTAGTTGGTAGTTGTAGTTGGTAGTTGTAGTTCGTAGTTGTAGTTGGTAGTTGTTGTTGGTAGTTGTAGTTGGTAGTTGTAGTTGGTTGTTGTAGGTGGTAGTTGTAGTTGGTAGTTGTAGTTGGTAGTTGTAGTTGGTAGTTGTAGTTTGTAGTTGTAGTTGGTAGTGGTAGATGGTAGTTGTAGTTGGTAGTTGTAGTTGGTAGTTGTAGTTGGTAGTTGTAGTTGGTAGTTGTAGTTGTTAGTTGTAGTTGGTAGTTGTAGTTGGTAGTTGTAGTTGGTAGTTGTAGTTGGTAGTTGTAGTTGTAGCTGTAGTTGTAGTTGTAGTTGTAGTTGATAGTTGTAGTTGGTAGTTGTAGTTGGTAGTCGTAGTTGGTAGTTGTAGTTGGTAGTTGTAGTTGGTAGTTGTAGTTCGTAGTTGTAGTTGGTAGTTGTTGTTGGTAGTTGTAGTTGGTAGTTGTAGTTGGTAGTTGTAGTTTGTAGTTGTAGTTGGTAGTTGTAGTTGGTAGTTGTAGTTGGTAGTTGTAGTTGGTAGTTGTAGTTGGTAGTTGTAGTTTGTAGTTGTAGTTGGTAGTTGTAGATGGTAGTTGTAGTTGGTAGTTGTAGTTGGTAGTTGTAGTTGGTAGTTGTAGTTGGTAGTTGTAGTTGGTAGTTGTAGTTGGTAGTTGTAGTTGGTAGTTGTAGTTGGTAGTTGTAGTTGGTAGTTGTAGTTGGTAGTTGTAGTTGGTAGTTGTAGTTGTAGCTGTAGTTGATAGTTGTAGTTGGTAGTTGTAGTTGGTAGTTGTAGTTGGTAGTTGTAGTTGGTAGGTGTAGTTGGTAGTTGTAGTTGTAGTTGTAGTTGGTAGTTGTAGTTGGTAGTTGTAGTTGGTAGTTGGAGTTGGTAGTTGCAGTTGGTAGTTGCAGTTAGTAGTTGCAGTTGGTAGTTGTAGTTGGTAGTTGTAGTTGGTAGTTGTAGTTGGTAGTTGTAGTTGGTAGTTGTAGTTGGTAGTTGTAGTTGGTAGTTGTAGTTGGTAGTTGTAGTT
This sequence comes from Andrena hattorfiana, assembly GCA_944738655.2. Classification (NCBI taxonomy): domain Eukaryota; kingdom Metazoa; phylum Arthropoda; class Insecta; order Hymenoptera; family Andrenidae; genus Andrena; species Andrena hattorfiana. Next base: position 46,300,050 of record OX122890.1, on the reverse strand, counting down.
GGTAGTTGTAGTTGGTAGTTGTAGTTGGTAGTTGTAGTTGGTAGTTGCAGTTGGTAGTTGTAGTTGGTAGTTGTAGTTGGTAGTTGTAGTTGGTAGTTGTAGTTGTAGTTGTAGTTGTAGTTGTTGTTGTAGTTGTAGTTGTAGTTGTAGTTGTAGTTGTAGTTGTAGTTGTAGTTGTAGTTGTAGTTGTAGTTGTAGTTGTAGTTGTAGTTGTAGTTGATAGTTGTAGTTGGTAGTTGTAGTTGGTAGTCGTAGTTGATAGTTGTAGTTGGTAGTTGTAGTTGGTAGTTGTAGTTCGTAGTTGTAGTTGGTAGTTGTTGTTGGTAGTTGTAGTTGGTAGTTGTAGTTGGTTGTTGTAGTTGGTAGTTGTAGTTGGTAGTTGTAGTTGGTAGTTAGAGTTGGTAGTTGCAGTTGGTAGTTGCAGTTGGTAGTTGCAGTTGGTAGTTGTAGTTGGTAGTTGGTAGTTGTAGTTGGTAGTTGTAGTTGGTAGTTGTAGTTGGTAATTGTAGTTTGTAGTTGTAGTTGGTAGTTGTAGTTGGTAGTTGTAGTTGGTAGTTGTAGTTGGTAGTTGTAGTTGGTAGTTGTAGTTGGTAGTTGTAGTTGGTTTGTTGTAGTTGGTAGTTGTAGTTGGTAGTTGGTAGTTGTAGTTGTAGTTGTAGTTGGTAGTTGTAGTTGGTAGTTGTAGTTGGTAGTTGTAGTTGGTAGTTGCAGTTGGTAGTTGCAGTTGGTAGTTGCAGTTGGTAGTTGCAGTTGGTAGTTGCAGTTGGTAGTTGCAGTTGGTAGTTGCTGTTGGTGGTTGCAGTTGGTAGTTGCAGTTGGTAGTTGCAGTTGGTAGTTGCAGTTGGTAGTTGCAGTTGGTAGTTGCAGTTGGTAGTTGTAGTTGGTAGTTGTACTTGGTAGTTGTAGTTGGTAGTTGTAGTTGGTAGTTGCATTTGGTAGCTGTAGTTGGTAGTTGTAGTTGGTAGTTGTAGTTGGTAGTTGTAGTTGGTAGTTGTAGTTGTAGTTGTTGTTGTAGTTGTAGTTGTAGTTGTAGTTGTAGTTGTAGTTGTAGTTTGTAGTTGTAGTTGGTAGTTGTAGTTGGTTTGTTGTAGTTGGTAGTTGTAGTTGGTAGTTGTAGTTGGTAGTTGTAGTTGGTAGTTGTAGTTGGTAGTTGTAGTTGGTAGTTGCAGTTGGTAGTTGCAGTCGGTAGTTGCAGTTGGTAGTTGCAGTTGGTACTTGCAGTTGGTAGTTGTAGTTGGTAGTTGTAGTTGGTAGTTGTAGTTGGTAGTTGTAGTTGGTAGTTGTAGTTGGTAGTTGAAGTTGGTAGTTGTAGCTGGCTGTTGTAGCTGGCAGTTGTAGCTGGCAGTTGTAGCTGGCAGTTGTAGCTTGCAGTTGTAGCTGGCAGTTGTAGCTGGCTGTTGTAGCTGGCAGTTGTAGCTGGCAGTTGTAGCTGGCAGTTGTAGCTGGCAGTTGTAGCTCGTAGTTGTAGTTGGTAGTTGTAGTTGGTAGTTGTAGTTGCTGGTTGTAGTTTGTAGTTGTAGTTGGTAGTTGTAGTTGGTAGTTGTAGTTGGTAGATGTATTTGGTAGTTGTAGTTGGTAGTTGTAGTTGGTAGTTGTAGCTGGTAGTTGTAGCTGGTAGTTGTAGTTGGTAGTTGCAGTTGGTAGTTGTAGTTGTTAGTTGTAGTTGGTAGTTGTAGTTGGTAGTTGTAGTTGGTTGTTGTAGTTGGTAGTTGTAGTTGGTAGTTGCAGTTGGTAGTTGCAGTCGGTAGTTGCAGTTGGTAGTTGCAGCTGGTAGTTGCAGTTGGTAGTTGCTGTTGGTGGTTGCAGTTGCTAGTTGCAGTTGGTAGTTGCAGTTGGTAGTTGCAGTTGGTAGTTGCAGTTGGTAGTTGCAGTTGGTAGTTGTAGTTGGTAGTTGTACTTGGTAGTTGTACTTGGTAGGTGTAGTTGGTAGTTGTAGTTGGTAGTTGTAGTTGGTAGTTGTAGTTGGTAGTTGCAGTTGGTAGTTGCAGTTGGTAGCTGTAGTTTGTAGTTGTAGTTGGTAGTTGTAGTTGGTAGTTGTAGTTGGTAGTTGTAGTTGGTAGTTGTAGTTGGTAGTTGTAGTTGGTAGTTGTAGTTGGTAGTTGTAGTTGGTAGTTGTAGTTGGTAGTTGTAGTTGGTAGTTGTAGCTGGTAGTTGTAGTTGGTAGTTGTAGTTGGTAGTTGCAGTTGGTAGTTGCAGTTGGTAGTTGTAGTTGGTAGTTGTAGTTGGTAGTTGCAGTTGGTAGTTGTAGTTGGTAGTTGTAGTTGGTAGTTGTAGTTGTAGTTGTAGTTGGTAGTTGTAGTTGGTAGTTGTAGTTGGTAGTTGTAGTTGGTAGTTGTAGTTGGTAGTTGTAGTTGGTAATTGTAGTTGGTAGTTGTAGTTGGTAGTTGTAGTTGGTAGTTGTAGTTGGTAGTTGTAGTTGGTAGTTGTAGTTGGTAGTTGTAGTTGGTAGTTGTAGTTGGTAGTTGTAGTTGGTAGTTGTAGTTGGTAGTTGCAGTTGGTAGTTGCAGTTGGTAGTTGCAGTTGGTAGTTGCAGTTGGTAGTTGCAGTTGGTAGTTGTAGTTGGTAGTTGTAGATGGTAGTTGTAGTTGGTAGTTGTAGTTGGTAGTTGTAGCTGGCAGTTGTAGCTGGCAGTTGTAGCTGGCTGTTGTAGCTGGCAGTTGTAGCTGGCAGTTGTAGCTGGCAGTTGTAGCTGGTAGTTGTAGTTGGTAGTTGTAGTTGGTAGTTGTAGTTGTAGTTGTTGTAGTTGTAGTTGTAGATGTAGTTGTAGTTGTAGTTGGTAGTTGTAGTTGGTAGTTGTAGTTGGTAGTTGTAGTTGGTAGTTGTAGTTGGTAGTTGTAGTTGGTAGTTGTAGTTGGTAGTTGTAGTTGGTAGTTGTAGCTGGTAGTTGTAGCTGGTAGTTGTAGTTGGTAGTTGCAGTTGGTAGTTGTAGTTGGTAGTTGTAGTTGGTAGTTGTAGTTGGTAGTTGTAGTTGGTAGTTGTAGTTGGTAGTTGTAGTTGGTAGTTGTAGTTGGTAGTTGCAGTTGGTAGCTGTAGTTGGTAGTTGTAGTTGGTAGTTGTAGTTGGTAGTTGTAGTTGGTAGTTGTAGTTGGTAGTTGTAGTTGTAGTTGTTGTTGTAGTTGTAGTTGTAGTTGTAGTTGTAGTTGTAGTTGTAGTTGTAGTTGTAGTTGTAGTTTGTAGTTGTAGTTGGTAGTTGTAGTTGGTTTGTTGTAGTTGGTAGTTGTAGTTGGTAGTTGTAGTTGGTAGTTGTAGTTGGTAGTTGTAGTTGGTAGTTGTAGTTGGTAGTTGTAGTTGGTTTGTTGTAGTTGGTAGTTGCAGATGGTAGTTGCAGTTGGTAGTTGCAGTTGGTAGTTGTAGTTGGTAGTTGTAGTTGGTAGTTGTAGATGGTAGTTGTAGTTGGTAGTTGCAGTTGGTAGTTGTAGTTGGTAGTTGTAGTTGGTAGTTGTAGTTGGTAGTTGTAGTTTGTAGTTGCAGTTGGTAGTTGTAGTTGGTAGTTGCAGTTGGTAGTTGCAGTCGGTAGTTGCAGTTGGTAGTTGCAGTTGGTACTTGCAGTTGGTAGTTGTAGTTGGTAGTTGTAGTTGGTAGTTGTAGTTGGTAGTTGTAGTTGGTAGTTGTAGTTGGTAGTTGAAGTTGGTAGTTGTAGCTGGCTGTTGTAGCTGGCAGTTGTAGCTGGCAGTTGTAGCTGGCAGTTGTAGCTTGCAGTTGTAGCTGGCAGTTGTAGCTGGCAGTTGTAACTGGCATTTGTAGCTGGCAGTTGTAGCTGGCAGTTGTAGCTGGCTGTTGTAGCTGGCAGTTGTAGCTGGCAGTTGTAGCTGGCAGTTGTAGCTGGCAGTTGTAGCTCGTAGTTGTAGTTGGTAGTTGTAGTTGGTAGTTGTAGTTGCTGGTTGTAGTTTGTAGTTGTAGTTGGTAGTTGTAGTTGGTAGTTGTAGTTGGTAGATGTATTTGGTAGTTGTAGTTGGTGGTTGGAGTTGGTAGTTGTAGTTGGTAGTTGTAGTTGTAGCTGTAGTTGTAGTTGTAGTTGTAGTTGATAGTTGTAGTTGGTAGTTGTAGTTGGTAGTCGTAGTTGGTAGTTGTAGTTGGTAGTTGTAGTTGGTAGTTGTAGTTGGTAGTTGTAGTTGGTAGTTGTAGTTGGTAGTTGTAGTTGGTAGTTGTAGTTGGTAGTTGTAGTTGGTAGTTGTAGTTGTAGCTGTAGTTGATAGTTGTAGTTGGTAGTTGTAGTTGGTAGTTGTAGTTGGTAGTTGTAGTTGGTAGGTGTAGTTGGTAGTTGTAGTTGTAGTTGTAGTTGGTAGTTGTAGTTGGTAGTTGTAGTTGGTAGTTGGAGTTGGTAGTTGCAGTTGGTAGTTGCAGTTAGTAGTTGCAGTTGGTAGTTGTAGTTGGTAGTTGTAGTTGGTAGTTGTAGTTGGTAGTTGTAGTTGGTAGTTGTAGTTGGTAGTTGTAGTTGGTAGTTGTAGTTGTAGCTGTAGTTGATAGTTGTAGTTGGTAGTTGTAGTTGGTAGTTGTAGTTGGTAGTTGTAGTTGGTAGGTGTAGTTGGTAGTTGTAGTTGTAGTTGTAGTTGGTAGTTGTAGTTGGTAGTTGTAGTTGGTAGTTGGAGTTGGTAGTTGCAGTTGGTAGTTGCAGTTAGTAGTTGCAGTTGGTAGTTGTAGTTGGTAGTTGTAGTTGGTAGTTGTAGTTGGTAGTTGTAGTTGGTAGTTGTAGTTGGTAGTTGTAGTTGGTAGTTGTAGTTGGTAGTTGTAGTTGGTAGTTGTAGTTGGTAGTTGTAGTTGGTAGTTGTAGTTCGTAGTTGTAGTTGGTAGTTGTTGTTGGTAGTTGTAGTTGGTAGTTGTAGTTGGTTGTTGTAGGTGGTAGTTGTAGTTGGTAGTTGTAGTTGGTAGTTGTAGTTGGTAGTTGTAGTTTGTAGTTGTAGTTGGTAGTGGTAGATGGTAGTTGTAGTTGGTAGTTGTAGTTGGTAGTTGTAGTTGGTAGTTGTAGTTGGTAGTTGTAGTTGTTAGTTGTAGTTGGTAGTTGTAGTTGGTAGTTGTAGTTGTAGTTGTAGTTGGTAGTTGTAGTTGGTAGTTGTAGTTGGTAGTTGGAGTTGGTAGTTGCAGTTGGTAGTTGCAGTTAGTAGTTGCAGTTGGTAGTTGTAGTTGGTAGTTGTAGTTGGTAGTTGTAGTTGGTAGTTGTAGTTGGTAGTTGTAGTTGGTAGTTGTAGTTGGTAGTTGTAGTTGTAGCTGTAGTTGATAGTTGTAGTTGGTAGTTGTAGTTGGTAGTTGTAGTTGGTAGTTGTAGTTGGTAGGTGTAGTTGGTAGTTGTAGTTGTAGTTGTAGTTGTAGTTGTAGTTGGTAGTTGTAGTTGGTAGTTGTAGTTGGTAGTTGGAGTTGGTAGTTGCAGTTGGTAGTTGCAGTTAGTAGTTGCAGTTGGTAGTTGTAGTTGGTAGTTGTAGTTGGTAGTTGTAGTTGGTAGTTGTAGTTGGTAGTTGTAGTTGGTAGTTGTAGTTGGTAGTTGTAGTTGTAGCTGTAGTTGATAGTTGTAGTTGGTAGTTGTAGTTGGTAGTTGTAGTTGGTAGTTGTAGTTGGTAGGTGTAGTTGGTAGTTGTAGTTGTAGTTGTAGTTGGTAGTTGTAGTTGGTAGTTGTAGTTGGTAGTTGGAGTTGGTAGTTGCAGTTGGTAGTTGCAGTTAGTAGTTGCAGTTGGTAGTTGCAGTTGGTAGTTGTAGTTGGTAGTTGGTAGTTGTAGTTGGTAGTTGTAGTTGGTAGTTGTAGTTGGTAATTGTAGTTTGTAGTTGTAGTTGGTAGTTGTAGTTGGTAGTTGTAGTTGGTAGTTGTAGTTGGTAGTTGTAGTTCGTAGTTGTAGTTGGTAGTTGTTGTTGGTAGTTGTAGTTGGTAGTTGTAGTTGGTTGTTGTAGGTGGTAGTTGTAGTTGGTAGTTGTAGTTGGTAGTTGTAGTTGGTAGTTGTAGTTTGTAGTTGTAGTTGGTAGTGGTAGATGGTAGTTGTAGTTGGTAGTTGTAGTTGGTAGTTGTAGTTGGTAGTTGTAGTTGGTAGTTGTAGTTGTTAGTTGTAGTTGGTAGTTGTAGTTGGTAGTTGTAGTTGGTAGTTGTAGTTGGTAGTTGTAGTTGTAGCTGTAGTTGTAGTTGTAGTTGTAGTTGATAGTTGTAGTTGGTAGTTGTAGTTGGTAGTCGTAGTTGGTAGTTGTAGTTGGTAGTTGTAGTTGGTAGTTGTAGTTCGTAGTTGTAGTTGGTAGTTGTTGTTGGTAGTTGTAGTTGGTAGTTGTAGTTGGTAGTTGTAGTTTGTAGTTGTAGTTGGTAGTTGTAGTTGGTAGTTGTAGTTGGTAGTTGTAGTTGGTAGTTGTAGTTGGTAGTTGTAGTTTGTAGTTGTAGTTGGTAGTTGTAGATGGTAGTTGTAGTTGGTAGTTGTAGTTGGTAGTTGTAGTTGGTAGTTGTAGTTGGTAGTTGTAGTTGGTAGTTGTAGTTGGTAGTTGTAGTTGGTAGTTGTAGTTGGTAGTTGTAGTTGGTAGTTGTAGTTGGTAGTTGTAGTTGGTAGTTGTAGTTGTAGCTGTAGTTGATAGTTGTAGTTGGTAGTTGTAGTTGGTAGTTGTAGTTGGTAGTTGTAGTTGGTAGGTGTAGTTGGTAGTTGTAGTTGTAGTTGTAGTTGGTAGTTGTAGTTGGTAGTTGTAGTTGGTAGTTGGAGTTGGTAGTTGCAGTTGGTAGTTGCAGTTAGTAGTTGCAGTTGGTAGTTGTAGTTGGTAGTTGTAGTTGGTAGTTGTAGTTGGTAGTTGTAGTTGGTAGTTGTAGTTGGTAGTTGTAGTTGGTAGTTGTAGTTGGTAGTTGTAGTTGGTAGTTGTAGTTGGTAGTTGTAGTTGGTAGTTGTAGTTGGTAGTTGCAGTTGGTAGTTGTAGTTGGTAGTTGTAGTTGGTAGTTGTAGTTGGTAGTTGTAGTTGTAGTTGTAGTTGTAGTTGTTGTTGTAGTTGTAGTTGTAGTTGTAGTTGTAGTTGTAGTTGTAGTTGTAGTTGTAGTTGTAGTTGTAGTTGTAGTTGTAGTTGTAGTTGTAGTTGATAGTTGTAGTTGGTAGTTGTAGTTGGTAGTCGTAGTTGATAGTTGTAGTTGGTAGTTGTAGTTGGTAGTTGTAGTTCGTAGTTGTAGTTGGTAGTTGTTGTTGGTAGTTGTAGTTGGTAGTTGTAGTTGGTTGTTGTAGTTGGTAGTTGTAGTTGGTAGTTGTAGTTGGTAGTTAGAGTTGGTAGTTGCAGTTGGTAGTTGCAGTTGGTAGTTGCAGTTGGTAGTTGTAGTTGGTAGTTGGTAGTTGTAGTTGGTAGTTGTAGTTGGTAGTTGTAGTTGGTAATTGTAGTTTGTAGTTGTAGTTGGTAGTTGTAGTTGGTAGTTGTAGTTGGTAGTTGTAGTTGGTAGTTGTAGTTGGTAGTTGTAGTTGGTAGTTGTAGTTGGTTTGTTGTAGTTGGTAGTTGTAGTTGGTAGTTGGTAGTTGTAGTTGTAGTTGTAGTTGGTAGTTGTAGTTGGTAGTTGTAGTTGGTAGTTGTAGTTGGTAGTTGCAGCTGGTAGTTGCAGTTGGTAGTTGCAGTTGGTAGTTGCAGTTGGTAGTTGCAGTTGGTAGTTGCAGTTGGTAGTTGCTGTTGGTGGTTGCAGTTGGTAGTTGCAGTTGGTAGTTGCAGTTGGTAGTTGCAGTTGGTAGTTGCAGTTGGTAGTTGCAGTTGGTAGTTGTAGTTGGTAGTTGTACTTGGTAGTTGTAGTTGGTAGTTGTAGTTGGTAGTTGCATTTGGTAGCTGTAGTTGGTAGTTGTAGTTGGTAGTTGTAGTTGGTAGTTGTAGTTGGTAGTTGTAGTTGTAGTTGTTGTTGTAGTTGTAGTTGTAGTTGTAGTTGTAGTTGTAGTTGTAGTTTGTAGTTGTAGTTGGTAGTTGTAGTTGGTTTGTTGTAGTTGGTAGTTGTAGTTGGTAGTTGTAGTTGGTAGTTGTAGTTGGTAGTTGTAGTTGGTAGTTGTAGTTGGTAGTTGCAGTTGGTAGTTGCAGTCGGTAGTTGCAGTTGGTAGTTGCAGTTGGTACTTGCAGTTGGTAGTTGTAGTTGGTAGTTGTAGTTGGTAGTTGTAGTTGGTAGTTGTAGTTGGTAGTTGTAGTTGGTAGTTGAAGTTGGTAGTTGTAGCTGGCTGTTGTAGCTGGCAGTTGTAGCTGGCAGTTGTAGCTGGCAGTTGTAGCTTGCAGTTGTAGCTGGCAGTTGTAGCTGGCTGTTGTAGCTGGCAGTTGTAGCTGGCAGTTGTAGCTGGCAGTTGTAGCTGGCAGTTGTAGCTCGTAGTTGTAGTTGGTAGTTGTAGTTGGTAGTTGTAGTTGCTGGTTGTAGTTTGTAGTTGTAGTTGGTAGTTGTAGTTGGTAGTTGTAGTTGGTAGATGTATTTGGTAGTTGTAGTTGGTAGTTGTAGTTGGTAGTTGTAGCTGGTAGTTGTAGCTGGTAGTTGTAGTTGGTAGTTGCAGTTGGTAGTTGTAGTTGTTAGTTGTAGTTGGTAGTTGTAGTTGGTAGTTGTAGTTGGTTGTTGTAGTTGGTAGTTGTAGTTGGTAGTTGCAGTTGGTAGTTGCAGTCGGTAGTTGCAGTTGGTAGTTGCAGCTGGTAGTTGCAGTTGGTAGTTGCTGTTGGTGGTTGCAGTTGCTAGTTGCAGTTGGTAGTTGCAGTTGGTAGTTGCAGTTGGTAGTTGCAGTTGGTAGTTGCAGTTGGTAGTTGTAGTTGGTAGTTGTACTTGGTAGTTGTACTTGGTAGGTGTAGTTGGTAGTTGTAGTTGGTAGTTGTAGTTGGTAGTTGTAGTTGGTAGTTGCAGTTGGTAGTTGCAGTTGGTAGCTGTAGTTTGTAGTTGTAGTTGGTAGTTGTAGTTGGTAGTTGTAGTTGGTAGTTGTAGTTGGTAGTTGTAGTTGGTAGTTGTAGTTGGTAGTTGTAGTTGGTAGTTGTAGTTGGTAGTTGTAGTTGGTAGTTGTAGTTGGTAGTTGTAGCTGGTAGTTGTAGTTGGTAGTTGTAGTTGGTAGTTGCAGTTGGTAGTTGCAGTTGGTAGTTGTAGTTGGTAGTTGTAGTTGGTAGTTGCAGTTGGTAGTTGTAGTTGGTAGTTGTAGTTGGTAGTTGTAGTTGTAGTTGTAGTTGGTAGTTGTAGTTGGTAGTTGTAGTTGGTAGTTGTAGTTGGTAGTTGTAGTTGGTAGTTGTAGTTGGTAATTGTAGTTGGTAGTTGTAGTTGGTAGTTGTAGTTGGTAGTTGTAGTTGGTAGTTGTAGTTGGTAGTTGTAGTTGGTAGTTGTAGTTGGTAGTTGTAGTTGGTAGTTGTAGTTGGTAGTTGTAGTTGGTAGTTGCAGTTGGTAGTTGCAGTTGGTAGTTGCAGTTGGTAGTTGCAGTTGGTAGTTGCAGTTGGTAGTTGTAGTTGGTAGTTGTAGATGGTAGTTGTAGTTGGTAGTTGTAGTTGGTAGTTGTAGCTGGCAGTTGTAGCTGGCAGTTGTAGCTGGCTGTTGTAGCTGGCAGTTGTAGCTGGCAGTTGTAGCTGGCAGTTGTAGCTGGTAGTTGTAGTTGGTAGTTGTAGTTGGTAGTTGTAGTTGTAGTTGTTGTAGTTGTAGTTGTAGATGTAGTTGTAGTTGTAGTTGGTAGTTGTAGTTGGTAGTTGTAGTTGGTAGTTGTAGTTGGTAGTTGTAGTTGGTAGTTGTAGTTGGTAGTTGTAGTTGGTAGTTGTAGTTGGTAGTTGTAGCTGGTAGTTGTAGCTGGTAGTTGTAGTTGGTAGTTGCAGTTGGTAGTTGTAGTTGGTAGTTGTAGTTGGTAGTTGTAGTTGGTAGTTGTAGTTGGTAGTTGTAGTTGGTAGTTGTAGTTGGTAGTTGTAGTTGGTAGTTGCAGTTGGTAGCTGTAGTTGGTAGTTGTAGTTGGTAGTTGTAGTTGGTAGTTGTAGTTGGTAGTTGTAGTTGGTAGTTGTAGTTGTAGTTGTTGTTGTAGTTGTAGTTGTAGTTGTAGTTGTAGTTGTAGTTGTAGTTGTAGTTGTAGTTGTAGTTTGTAGTTGTAGTTGGTAGTTGTAGTTGGTTTGTTGTAGTTGGTAGTTGTAGTTGGTAGTTGTAGTTGGTAGTTGTAGTTGGTAGTTGTAGTTGGTAGTTGTAGTTGGTAGTTGTAGTTGGTTTGTTGTAGTTGGTAGTTGCAGATGGTAGTTGCAGTTGGTAGTTGCAGTTGGTAGTTGTAGTTGGTAGTTGTAGTTGGTAGTTGTAGATGGTAGTTGTAGTTGGTAGTTGCAGTTGGTAGTTGTAGTTGGTAGTTGTAGTTGGTAGTTGTAGTTGGTAGTTGTAGTTTGTAGTTGCAGTTGGTAGTTGTAGTTGGTAGTTGCAGTTGGTAGTTGCAGTCGGTAGTTGCAGTTGGTAGTTGCAGTTGGTACTTGCAGTTGGTAGTTGTAGTTGGTAGTTGTAGTTGGTAGTTGTAGTTGGTAGTTGTAGTTGGTAGTTGTAGTTGGTAGTTGAAGTTGGTAGTTGTAGCTGGCTGTTGTAGCTGGCAGTTGTAGCTGGCAGTTGTAGCTGGCAGTTGTAGCTTGCAGTTGTAGCTGGCAGTTGTAGCTGGCAGTTGTAACTGGCATTTGTAGCTGGCAGTTGTAGCTGGCAGTTGTAGCTGGCTGTTGTAGCTGGCAGTTGTAGCTGGCAGTTGTAGCTGGCAGTTGTAGCTGGCAGTTGTAGCTCGTAGTTGTAGTTGGTAGTTGTAGTTGGTAGTTGTAGTTGCTGGTTGTAGTTTGTAGTTGTAGTTGGTAGTTGTAGTTGGTAGTTGTAGTTGGTAGATGTATTTGGTAGTTGTAGTTGGTGGTTGGAGTTGGTAGTTGCAGTTGGTAGTCGCAGTTGGTAGTTGCAGGTGGTAGTTGCAGTTGGTAGTTGTAGTTGGTAGTTGTAGTTGGTAGTTGTAGTTGGTAGTTGTAGTTCGTAGTTGTAGTTGGTAGTTGTAGTTGGTAGTTGTAGTTGGTAGCTGTAGTTGGTAGTTGCAGTTGGTAGTTGCAGTTGGTAGTTGCAGTTGGTAGTTGCAGTTGGTAGTTGCAGTTGGTAGTTGTAGTTGGTAGTTGTAGTTGGTAGTTGTAGTTGGTAGTTGTAGTTGTTTTTTGTAGTTGGTAGTTGTAGTTGGTAGTTGCAGTTGGTAGTTGCAGTCAGTAGTTGCAGTTGGTAGTTGCAGCTGGTAGTTGCAGTTGGTAGTTGCTGTTGGTGGTTGCAGTTGCTAGTTGCAGTTGGTAGTTGCAGTTGGTAGTTGCAGTTGGTAGTTGCAGTTGGTAGTTGTAGTTGGTAGTTGTACTTGGTAGTTGTACTTGGTAGGTGTAGTTGGTAGTTGTAGTTGGTAGTTGTAGTTGGTAGTTGTAGTTGGTAGTTGCAGTTGGTAGTTGCAGTTGGTAGCTGTAGTTTGTAGTTGTAGTTGGTAGTTGTAGTTGGTAGTTGTAGTTGGTAGTTGTAGTTGGTAGTTGTAGTTGGTAGTTGTAGTTGGTAGTTGTAGTTGGTAGTTGTAGTTGGTAGTTGTAGCTGGTAGTTGTAGTTGGTAGTTGTAGTTGGTAGTTGCAGTTGGTAGTTGTAGTTGGTAGTTGTAGTTGGTAGTTGTAGTTGGTAGTTGCAGTTGGTAGTTGTAGTTGGTAGTTGTAGTTGGTAGTTGTAGTTGTAGTTGTAGTTGGTAGTTGTAGTTGGTAGTTGTAGTTGGTAGTTGTAGTTGGTAGTTGTAGTTGGTAGTTGTAGTTGGTAATTGTAGTTGGTAGTTGTAGTTGGTAGTTGTAGTTGGTAGTTGTAGTTGGTAGTTGTAGTTGGTAGTTGTAGTTGGTAGTTGTAGTTGGTAGTTGTAGTTGGTAGTTGCAGTTGGTAGTTGCAGTTGGTAGTTGCAGTTGGTAGTTGCAGTTGGTAGTTGCAGTTGGTAGTTGTAGTTGGTAGTTGTAGATGGTAGTTGTAGTTGGTAGTTGTAGTTGGTAGTTGTAGCTGGCAGTTGTAGCTGGCAGTTGTAGCTGGCTGTTGTAGCTGGCAGTTGTAGCTGGCAGTTGTAGCTGGCAGTTGTAGCTGGTAGTTGTAGTTGGTAGTTGTAGTTGGTAGTTGTAGTTGTAGTTGTTGTAGTTGTAGTTGTAGATGTAGTTGTAGTTGTAGTTGGTAGTTGTAGTTGGTAGTTGTAGTTGGTAGTTGTAGTTGGTAGTTGTAGTTGGTAGTTGTAGTTGGTAGTTGTAGTTGGTAGTTGTAGTTGGTAGTTGTAGCTGGTAGGTGTAGCTGGTAGTTGTAGTTGGTAGTTGCAGTTGGTAGTTGTAGTTGGTAGTTGTAGTTGGTAGTTGTAGTTGGTAGTTGTAGTTGGTAGTTGTAGTTGGTAGTTGTAGTTGGTAGTTGTAGTTGGTAGTTGCAGTTGGTAGCTGTAGTTGGTAGTTGTAGTTGGTAGTTGTAGTTGGTAGTTGTAGTTGGTAGTTGTAGTTGGTAGTTGTAGTTGTAGTTGTTGTTGTAGTTGTAGTTGTAGTTGTAGTTGTAGTTGTAGTTGTAGTTGTAGTTGTAGTTGTAGTTTGTAGTTGTAGTTGGTAGTTGTAGTTGGTTTGTTGTAGTTGGTAGTTGTAGTTGGTAGTTGTAGTTGGTAGTTGTAGTTGGTAGTTGTAGTTGGTAGTTGTAGTTGGTAGTTGTAGTTGGTTTGTTGTAGTTGGTAGTTGCAGTTGGTAGTTGCAGTTGGTAGTTGCAGTTGGTAGTTGTAGTTGGTAGTTGTAGTTGGTAGTTGTAGATGGTAGTTGTAGTTGGTAGTTGCAGTTGGTAGTTGTAGTTGGTAGTTGTAGTTGGTAGTTGTAGTTGGTAGTTGTAGTTTGTAGTTGCAGTTGGTAGTTGTAGTTGGTAGTTGCAGTTGGTAGTTGCAGTCGGTAGTTGCAGTTGGTAGTTGCAGTTGGTACTTGCAGTTGGTAGCTGTAGTTGGTAGTTGTAGTTGGTAGTTGTAGTTGGTAGTTGTAGTTGGTAGTTGTAGTTGGTAGTTGAAGTTGGTAGTTGTAGCTGGCTGTTGTAGCTGGCAGTTGTAGCTGGCAGTTGTAGCTGGCAGTTGTAGCTTGCAGTTGTAGCTGGCAGTTGTAGCTGGCAGTTGTAACTGGCATTTGTAGCTGGCAGTTGTAGCTGGCAGTTGTAGCTGGCTGTTGTAGCTGGCAGTTGTAGCTGGCAGTTGTAGCTGGCAGTTGTAGCTGGCAGTTGTAGCTCGTAGTTGTAGTTGGTAGCTGTAGTTGGTAGTTGTAGTTGGTAGTTGTAGTTGGTAGTTGTAGTTGGTAGATGTATTTGGTAGTTGTAGTTGGTCGTTGGAGTTGGTAGTTGCAGTTGGTAGTCGCAGTTGGTAGTTGCAGGTGGTAGTTGCAGTTGGTAGTTGTAGTTGGTAGTTGTAGTTGGTAGTTGTCGTTGGTAGTTGTAGTTGGTAGTTGTAGTTGGTAGTTGTAGCTGGTAGTTGTAGTTGGTAGTTGTAGTTGGTAGTTGTAGTTGTAGTTGTAGTTGTAGTTGTTGTTGTTGTTGTAGTTGTAGTTGTAGTTGTAGTTGTAGTTGTAGTTGTAGTTGTATTTGTAATTGTAGTTGTAGTTGTAGGTGTAGTTGTAGTTGTAGTTGTAGTTGTTGTTGTAGTTGTAGTTGTTGTTGTAGTTGTTGTTGTAGTTGTAGTTGTAGTTGTAGTTGTAGTTGTAGTTGTAGTTGTAGTTGTTGTTGTAGTTGTTGTTGTAGTTGTTGTTGTAGTTGCAGTTGGTAGTTGCAGTTGGTAGCTGAAATTGGTAGTTGCTGTTGGTAGTTGCAGTTGGTAGTTGCAGTTGGTAGTTGCAGTTGGTAGCTGAAATTGGTAGTTGCAGTTGGTAGTTGCAGTTGGTAGTTGCAGTTGGTAGCTGAAATTGGTAGTTACAGTTGGTAGTTGCAGTCGGTAGTTGCAGTGGGTAGTTGCAGTTGGTAGTTGCAGTTGGTAGTTGCAGTTGGTAGTTGTAGTTGGTAGTTGTAGCTGGTAGTTGTAGTTGGTAGTTGTAGTTGGTAGTTGTAGCTGGCAGTTGTAGCTGGCAGTTGTAGCTGGCTGTTGTAGCTGGCAGTTGTAGCTGGCAGTTGTAGCTGGCAGTTGTAGCTGGTAGTTGTAGTTGGTAGTTGTTGTTGGTAGTTGTAGTTGGTAGTTGTAGTTGGTAGATGTATTTGGTAGTTGTAGTTGGTCGTTGCAGTTGGTAGTTGCAGTTGGTAGCTGTAGTTCGTAGTTGTAGGTGGTAGTTGTAGTTGGTAGTTGCAGTTGGTAGTTGTAGTTGGTAGTTGTAGTTGGCAGTTGTAGATGGTAGTTGTAGTTGGTAGTTGTAGTTGGTAGCTGTACTTGGTAGTTGTAGTTGGTAGTTGTAGTTGGTAGTTGTAGTTGGTAGTTGTAGTTGGTAGTTGTAGTTGGTAGTTGCAGTTGGTAGCTGGAGTTCGTAGTTGTAGTTGGTAGTTGTAGTTGGTAGTTGTAGTTCGTAGTTGTAGTTGGTAGTTGTAGTTGGTAGTTGTAGTTGGTAGCTGTAGTTGGTAGTTGCAGTTGGTAGTTGCAGTTGGTAGTTGCAGTTGGTAGTTGCAGTTGGTAGTTGCAGTTGGTAGTTGCAGTTGGTAGTTGCAGTTAGCAGTTGCTGTTGGTAGTTGCAGTTGGTAGTTGCAGTTGGTAGTTGCAGTTGGTAGTTGCAGTTGGTAGTTGCAGCTGGTAGTTGCAGTTGGTAGTTGCAGTTGGTAGTTGTAGTTGGTAGTTGTAGTTGGTAGTTGTACTTGGTTTGTTGTAGTTGGTAGTTGAAGTTGGTAGTTGTAGATGGTAGTTGTAGTTGGTAGTTGTAGTTGGTAGTTGTAGTTGGTAGTTGTAGCTGGCTGTTGTAGCTGGCAGTTGTAGCTGGCAGTTGTAGCTTGCAGTTGTAGCTGGCAGTTGTAGCTGGCAGTTGTAGCTGGCAGTTGTAGCTGGCAGTTGTAGCTGGCAGTTGTAGCTGGCTGTTGTAGTTGGTAGTTGTAGTTGGTAGTTGTAGTTGGTAGTTGTAGCTGGTAGTTGTAGTTGGTAGTTGTAGTTGGTAGTTGCAGTTGGTAGTTGTAGTTGGTAGTTGTAGTTGGTAGTTGTAGTTGGTAGTTGTAGTTGGTAGTTGTAGTTGGTAGTTGTACTTGGTAGTTGTAGTTGGTAGTTGTAGTTGGTAGTTGTAGTTGGTAGTTGTAGTTGGTAGTTGTAGTTGGTAGTTGTAGTTGGTAGTTGTTGTTGGTAGTTGTAGTTGGTAGTTGTAGTTGGTAGTTGTAGTTGGTAGTTGTAGTTGGTAGTTGTAGTTGGTAGTTGTAGTTGGTAGTTGTAGTTGGTAGTTGCAGTTGGTAGTTGCAGTTGGTAGTTGCAGTTGGTAGTTGCAGTTGGTAGTTGCAGTTGGTAGTTGTAGTTGGTAGTTGTAGATGGTAGTTGTAGTTGGTAGTTGTAGTTGGTAGTTGTAGCTGGCAGTTGTAGCTGGCAGTTGTAGCTGGCTGTTGTAGCTGGCAGTTGTAGCTGGCAGTTGTAGCTGGCAGTTGTAGCTGGTAGTTGTAGTTGGTAGTTGTAGTTGGTAGTTGTAGTTGTAGTTGTTGTAGTTGTAGTTGTAGATGTAGTTGTAGTTGTAGTTGGTAGTTGTAGTTGGTAGTTGTAGTTGGTAGTTGTAGTTGGTAGTTGTAGTTGGTAGTTGTAGTTGGTAGTTGTAGTTGGTAGTTGTAGTTGGTAGTTGTAGCTGGTAGTTGTAGCTGGTAGTTGTAGTTGGTAGTTGCAGTTGGTAGTTGTAGTTGGTAGTTGTAGTTGGTAGTTGTAGTTGGTAGTTGTAGTTGGTAGTTGTAGTTGGTAGTTGTAGTTGGTAGTTGTAGTTGGTAGTTGTAGTTGGTAGTTGCAGTTGGTAGCTGTAGTTGGTAGTTGTAGTTGGTAGTTGTAGTTGGTAGTTGTAGTTGGTAGTTGTAGTTGTAGTTGTTGTTGTAGTTGTAGTTGTAGTTGTAGTTGTAGTTGTAGTTGTAGTTGTAGTTGTAGTTTGTAGTTGTAGTTGGTAGTTGTAGTTGGTTTGTTGTAGTTGGTAGTTGTAGTTGGTAGTTGTATTTGGTAGTTGTAGTTGGTAGTTGTAGTTGGTAGTTGTAGTTGGTAGTTGTAGTTGGTTTGTTGTAGTTGGTAGTTGCAGTTGGTAGTTGCAGTTGGTAGTTGCAGTTGGTAGTTGTAGTTGGTAGTTGTAGTTGGTAGTTGTAGATGGTAGTTGTAGTTGGTAGTTGCAGTTGGTAGTTGTAGTTGGTAGTTGTAGTTGGTAGTTGTAGTTGGTAGTTGGAGTTTGTAGTTGCAGTTGGTAGTTGTAGTTGGTAGTTGCAGTTGGTAGTTGCAGTCGGTAGTTGCAGTTGGTAGTTGCAGTTGGTACTTGCAGTTGGTAGTTGTAGTTGGTAGTTGTAGTTGGTAGTTGTAGTTGGTAGTTGTAGTTGGTAGTTGTAGTTGGTAGTTGAAGTTGGTAGTTGTAGCTGGCTGTTGTAGCTGGCAGTTGTAGCTGGCAGTTGTAGCTGGCAGTTGTAGCTTGCAGTTGTAGCTGGCAGTTGTAGCTGGCAGTTGTAACTGGCATTTGTAGCTGGCAGTTGTAGCTGGCAGTTGTAGCTGGCTGTTGTAGCTGGCAGTTGTAGCTGGCAGTTGTAGCTGGCAGTTGTAGCTGGCAGTTGTAGCTCGTAGTTGTAGTTGGTAGTTGTAGTTGGTAGTTGTAGTTGCTGGTTGTAGTTTGTAGTTGCAGTTGGTAGTTGCTGTTGGTAGTTGCAGTTGGTAGTTGTAGTTGGTAGTTGTAGTTGGTAGTTGTAGATGGTAGTTGTAGTTGGTAGTTGCAGTTGGTAGTTGTAGTTGGTAGTTGTAGTTGGTAGTTGTAGTTGGTAGTTGTAGTTTGTAGTTGCAGTTGGTAGTTGTAGTTGGTAGTTGCAGTTGGTAGTTGCAGTCGGTAGTTGCAGTTGGTAGTTGCAGTTGGTACTTGCAGTTGGTAGTTGTAGTTGGTAGTTGTAGTTGGTAGTTGTAGTTGGTAGTTGTAGTTGGTAGTTGTAGTTGGTAGTTGAAGTTGGTAGTTGTAGCTGGCTGTTGTAGCTGGCAGTTGTAGCTGGCAGTTGTAGCTGGCAGTTGTAGCTTGCAGTTGTAGCTGGCAGTTGTAGCTGGCAGTTGTAACTGGCATTTGTAGCTGGCAGTTGTAGCTGGCAGTTGTAGCTGGCTGTTGTAGCTGGCAGTTGTAGCTGGCAGTTGTAGCTGGCAGTTGTAGCTGGCAGTTGTAGCTCGTAGTTGTAGTTGGTAGTTGTAGTTGGTAGTTGTAGTTGCTGGTTGTAGTTTGTAGTTGTAGTTGGTAGTTGTAGTTGGTAGTTGTAGTTGGTAGATGTATTTGGTAGTTGTAGTTGGTGGTTGGAGTTGGTAGTTGCAGTTGGTAGTCGCAGTTGGTAGTTGCAGGTGGTAGTTGCAGTTGGTAGTTGTAGTTGGTAGTTGTAGTTGGTAGATGTATTTGGTAGTTGTAGTTGGTCGTTGCAGTTGGTAGTTGCAGTTGGTAGCTGTAGTTCGTAGTTGTAGTTGGTAGTTGTAGTTGGTAGTTGCAGTTGGTAGTTGTAGTTGGTAGTTGTAGTTGGCAGTTGTAGATGGTAGTTGTAGTTGGTAGTTGTAGTTGGTAGCTGTACTTGGTAGTTGTAGTTGGTAGTTGTAGTTGGTAGTTGTAGTTGGTAGTTGTAGTTGGTAGTTGTAGTTGGTAGTTGCAGTTGGTAGCTGGAGTTCGTAGTTGTAGTTGGTAGTTGTAGTTGGTAGTTGTAGTTCGTAGTTGTAGTTGGTAGTTGTAGTTGGTAGTTGTAGTTGGTAGCTGTAGTTGGTAGTTGCAGTTGGTAGTTGCAGTTGGTAGTTGCAGTTGGTAGTTGCAGTTGGTAGTTGCAGTTGGTAGTTGCAGTTGGTAGTTGCAGTTAGCAGTTGCTGTTGGTAGTTGCAGTTGGTAGTTGCAGTTGGTAGTTGCAGTTGGTAGTTGCAGTTGGTAGTTGCAGCTGGTAGTTGCAGTTGGTAGTTGCAGTCGGTAGTTGTAGTTGGTAGTTGTAGTTGGTAGTTGTACTTGGTTTGTTGTAGTTGGTAGTTGAAGTTGGTAGTTGTAGATGGTAGTTGTAGTTGGTAGTTGTAGTTGGTAGTTGTAGTTGGTAGTTGTAGCTGGTAGTTGTAGTTGGTAGTTGCAGTTGGTAGTTGTAGTTGGTAGTTGTAGTTGGTAGTTGTAGTTGGTAGTTGTAGTTGTTTGTTGTAGTTGGTAGTTGTAGTTGGTAGTTGCAGTTGGTAGTTGCAGTCGGTAGTTGCAGTTGGTAGTTGCAGTTGGTAGTTGCAGTTGGTAGTTGCTGTTGGTGGTTGCAGTTGCTAGTTGCAGTTGGTAGTTGCAGTTGGTAGTTGCAGTTGGTAGTTGCAGTTGGTAGTTGTAGTTGGTAGTTGTACTTGGTAGTTGTACTTGGTAGGTGTAGTTGGTAGTTGTAGTTGGTAGTTGTAGTTGGTAGTTGTAGTTGGTAGTTGCAGTTGGTAGTTGCAGTTGGTAGCTGTAGTTTGTAGTTGTAGTTGGTAGTTGTAGTTGGTAGTTGTAGTTGGTAGTTGTAGTTGGTAGTTGTAGTTGGTAGTTGTAGTTGGTAGTTGTAGTTGGTAGTTGTAGTTGGTAGTTGTAGCTGGTAGTTGTAGTTGGTAGTTGTAGTTGGTAGTTGCAGTTGGTAGTTGTAGTTGGTAGTTGTAGTTGGTAGTTGTAGTTGGTAGTTGCAGTTGGTAGTTGTAGTTGGTAGTTGTAGTTGGTAGTTGTAGTTGTAGTTGTAGTTGGTAGTTGTAGTTGGTAGTTGTAGTTGGTAGTTGTAGTTGGTAGTTGTAGTTGGTAGTTGTAGTTGGTAATTGTAGTTGGTAGTTGTAGTTGGTAGTTGTAGTTGGTAGTTGTAGTTGGTAGTTGTAGTTGGTAGTTGTAGTTGGTAGTTGTAGTTGGTAGTTGTAGTTGGTAGTTGCAGTTGGTAGTTGCAGTTGGTAGTTGCAGTTGGTAGTTGCAGTTGGTAGTTGCAGTTGGTAGTTGTAGTTGGTAGTTGTAGATGGTAGTTGTAGTTGGTAGTTGTAGTTGGTAGTTGTAGCTGGCAGTTGTAGCTGGCAGTTGTAGCTGGCTGTTGTAGCTGGCAGTTGTAGCTGGCAGTTGTAGCTGGCAGTTGTAGCTGGTAGTTGTAGTTGGTAGTTGTAGTTGGTAGTTGTAGTTGTAGTTGTTGTAGTTGTAGTTGTAGATGTAGTTGTAGTTGTAGTTGGTAGTTGTAGTTGGTAGTTGTAGTTGGTAGTTGTAGTTGGTAGTTGTAGTTGGTAGTTGTAGTTGGTAGTTGTAGTTGGTAGTTGTAGTTGGTAGTTGTAGCTGGTAGGTGTAGCTGGTAGTTGTAGTTGGTAGTTGCAGTTGGTAGTTGTAGTTGGTAGTTGTAGTTGGTAGTTGTAGTTGGTAGTTGTAGTTGGTAGTTGTAGTTGGTAGTTGTAGTTGGTTTGTTGTAGTTGGTAGTTGCAGTTGGTAGTTGCAGTTGGTAGTTGCAGTTGGTAGTTGTAGTTGGTAGTTGTAGTTGGTAGTTGTAGATGGTAGTTGTAGTTGGTAGTTGCAGTTGGTAGTTGTAGTTGGTAGTTGTAGTTGGTAGTTGTAGTTGGTAGTTGTAGTTGGTAGTTGTAGTTGGTAGTTGTAGTTGGTAGTTGTAGTTGGTAGTTGTAGTTGGTAGTTGTAGTTGGTAGTTGCAGTTAGCAGTTGCTGTTGGTAGTTGCAGTTGGTAGTTGCAGTTGGTAGTTGCAGTTGGTAGTTGCAGTTGGTAGTTGCAGCTGGTAGTTGCAGTTGGTAGTTGCAGTTGGTAGTTGTAGTTGGTAGTTGTAGTTGGTAGTTGTACTTGGTTTGTTGTAGTTGGTAGTTGAAGTTGGTAGTTGTAGATGGTAGTTGTAGTTGGTAGTTGTAGTTGGTAGTTGTAGTTGGTAGTTGTAGCTGGCTGTTGTAGCTGGCAGTTGTAGCTGGCAGTTGTAGCTTGCAGTTGTAGCTGGCAGTTGTAGCTGGCAGTTGTAGCTGGCAGTTGTAGCTGGCAGTTGTAGCTGGCAGTTGTAGCTGGCTGTTGTAGTTGGTAGTTGTAGTTGGTAGTTGTAGTTGGTAGTTGTAGCTGGTAGTTGTAGTTGGTAGTTGTAGTTGGTAGTTGCAGTTGGTAGTTGTAGTTGGTAGTTGTAGTTGGTAGTTGTAGTTGGTAGTTGTAGTTGGTAGTTGTAGTTGGTAGTTGTACTTGGTAGTTGTAGTTGGTAGTTGTAGTTGGTAGTTGTAGTTGGTAGTTGTAGTTGGTAGTTGTAGTTGGTAGTTGTAGTTGGTAGTTGTTGTTGGTAGTTGTAGTTGGTAGTTGTAGTTGGTAGTTGTAGTTGGTAGTTGTAGTTGGTAGTTGTAGTTGGTAGTTGTAGTTGGTAGTTGTAGTTGGTAGTTGCAGTTGGTAGTTGCAGTTGGTAGTTGCAGTTGGTAGTTGCAGTTGGTAGTTGCAGTTGGTAGTTGTAGTTGGTAGTTGTAGATGGTAGTTGTAGTTGGTAGTTGTAGTTGGTAGTTGTAGCTGGCAGTTGTAGCTGGCAGTTGTAGCTGGCTGTTGTAGCTGGCAGTTGTAGCTGGCAGTTGTAGCTGGCAGTTGTAGCTGGTAGTTGTAGTTGGTAGTTGTAGTTGGTAGTTGTAGTTGTAGTTGTTGTAGTTGTAGTTGTAGATGTAGTTGTAGTTGTAGTTGGTAGTTGTAGTTGGTAGTTGTAGTTGGTAGTTGTAGT
The DNA here is from genome assembly GCA_944738655.2 of Andrena hattorfiana. Lineage (NCBI taxonomy): Eukaryota > Metazoa > Arthropoda > Insecta > Hymenoptera > Andrenidae > Andrena > Andrena hattorfiana. The sequence goes on along the minus strand of OX122890.1, from coordinate 46,279,396 downwards.
TGGTAGTTGTAGTTGGTAGTTGTAGTTGGTAGTTGTAGTTGGTAGTTGTAGTTGGTAGTTGTAGCTGGTAGTTGTAGCTGGTAGTTGTAGTTGGTAGTTGCAGTTGGTAGTTGTAGTTGGTAGTTGTAGTTGGTAGTTGTAGTTGGTAGTTGTAGTTGGTAGTTGTAGTTGGTAGTTGTAGTTGGTAGTTGTAGTTGGTAGTTGTAGTTGGTAGTTGCAGTTGGTAGCTGTAGTTGGTAGTTGTAGTTGGTAGTTGTAGTTGGTAGTTGTAGTTGGTAGTTGTAGTTGTAGTTGTTGTTGTAGTTGTAGTTGTAGTTGTAGTTGTAGTTGTAGTTGTAGTTGTAGTTGTAGTTTGTAGTTGTAGTTGGTAGTTGTAGTTGGTTTGTTGTAGTTGGTAGTTGTAGTTGGTAGTTGTAGTTGGTAGTTGTAGTTGGTAGTTGTAGTTGGTAGTTGTAGTTGGTAGTTGTAGTTGGTTTGTTGTAGTTGGTAGTTGCAGTTGGTAGTTGCAGTTGGTAGTTGCAGTTGGTAGTTGTAGTTGGTAGTTGTAGTTGGTAGTTGTAGATGGTAGTTGTAGTTGGTAGTTGCAGTTGGTAGTTGTAGTTGGTAGTTGTAGTTGGTAGTTGTAGTTGGTAGTTGGAGTTTGTAGTTGCAGTTGGTAGTTGTAGTTGGTAGTTGCAGTTGGTAGTTGCAGTCGGTAGTTGCAGTTGGTAGTTGCAGTTGGTACTTGCAGTTGGTAGTTGTAGTTGGTAGTTGTAGTTGGTAGTTGTAGTTGGTAGTTGTAGTTGGTAGTTGTAGTTGGTAGTTGAAGTTGGTAGTTGTAGCTGGCTGTTGTAGCTGGCAGTTGTAGCTGGCAGTTGTAGCTGGCAGTTGTAGCTTGCAGTTGTAGCTGGCAGTTGTAGCTGGCAGTTGTAACTGGCATTTGTAGCTGGCAGTTGTAGCTGGCAGTTGTAGCTGGCTGTTGTAGCTGGCAGTTGTAGCTGGCAGTTGTAGCTGGCAGTTGTAGCTGGCAGTTGTAGCTCGTAGTTGTAGTTGGTAGTTGTAGTTGGTAGTTGTAGTTGCTGGTTGTAGTTTGTAGTTGTAGTTGGTAGTTGTAGTTGGTAGTTGTAGTTGGTAGTTGTAGCTGGTAGTTGTAGTTGGTAGTTGTAGTTGGTAGTTGTAGTTGTAGTTGTAGTTGTAGTTGTTGTTGTAGTTGTAGTTGTAGTTGTAGTTGTAGTTGTAGTTGTAGTTGTAGTTGTAGTTGTAGTTGTAGTTGTAGTTGTAGTTGTAGTTGTAGTTGTAGTTGTAGTTGTAGTTGTAGTTGTAGTTGTAGTTGTAGTTGTAGTTGTAGTTGTAGTTGTAGTTGTAGTTGTTGTTGTTGCTGTTGTTGTTGTTGTAGTTGTTATTGTTGTAGTTGTTGTTGTGGTTGTAGTTGTTGGTGTGTCGTTGTCGTTGTCGTTGTCGTTGTTGTTGTCGTTGTTGTCGTTGTTGTCGTTGTTGTCGTTGCTGTCGTTGCTGTCGTTGCTTTCGTTGCTGTCGATACTGTCGTTGCTGTCGTTGTTGTCGTTGTTGCCGTTGTTGCCGTGGTTGTCGTTGTTGTCGTTGTTGTCGTTGTTGTCGTTGTTGTCGTTGTTGTCGTTGTTGTTATTGTAGTTGTTCTCGTTGTTGTCGTCGTTGTCGTCGTTGTCGTCGTTGTCGTCGTTGTTCTCGTTGTTGTTGTTGTTGTCGTTGTTGTCGTTGTTGTTGTTGTTGCTGTTGTTGTTGTAGTTGTAGTTGTTGTTGTAGTTGTTGTTGTTGTTGTAGTTGTAGTTGTAGTTGTAGTTGTAGTTGTAGTTGTAGTTGTAGTTGTTGTTGTTGTTGTAGTTGTAGTTGTAGTAGTAGTTGTAGTTGTAGGTGTAGTTGTAGTTGTAGTTGTAGTTGTAGTTGTTGTTGTAGTTGTTGTTGTAGTTGCAGTTGTAGTTGTAGTTGTAGTTGTAGTTGTAGTCGTATTTGTAGTTGTAGTTGTAGATGTAGTTGTAGTTGGTAATTGTAGTTGGTAGTTGTAGTTGGTAGTTGGTAGTTGTAGTTGTAGTTGTAGTTGGTAGTTGTAGTTGGTAGTTGTAGTTGGTAGTTGTAGTTGGTAGTTGTAGTTGGTAGTTGTAGTTGGAAGTTGTAGTTGGTAGTTGTAGTTGTAGTTGTAGTTGTAGTTGATAGTTGTAGTTGGTAGTTGTAGTTGGTAGTCGTAGTTGATAGTTGTAGTTGGTAGTTGTAGTTGGTAGTTGTAGTTCGTAGTTGTAGTTGGTAGTTGTTGTTGGTAGTTGTAGTTGGTAGTTGTAGTTGGTTGTTGTAGTTGGTAGTTGTAGTTGGTAGTTGTAGTTGGTAGTTGTAGTTGGTAGTTGTAGTTTGTAGTTGTAGTTGGTAGTTGTAGATGGTAGTTGTAGTTGGTAGTTGTAGTTGGTAGTTGTAGTTGGTAGTTGTAGTTGGTAGTTGTAGTTGTTAGTTGTAGTTGGTAGTTGTAGTTGGTAGTTGTAGTTGGTAGTTGTAGTTGGTAGTTGTAGTTGTAGCTGTAGTTGATAGTTGTAGTTGGTAGTTGTAGTTGGTAGTTGTAGTTGGTAGTTGTAGTTGGTAGTTGTAGTTGGTAGTTGTAGTTGGTAGTTGTAGTTGGTAGTTGTAGTTGTAGTTGTAGTTGGTAGTTGTAGTTGGTAGTTGTAGTTGGTAGTTAGAGTTGGTAGTTGCAGTTGGTAGTTGCAGTTGGTAGTTGCAGTTGGTAGTTGTAGTTGGTAGTTGGTAGTTGTAGTTGGTAGTTGTAGTTGGTAGTTGTAGTTGGTAGTTGTAGTTTGTAGTTGTAGTTGGTAGTTGTAGTTGGTAGTTGTAGTTGGTAGTTGTAGTTGGTAGTTGTAGTTGGTAGTTGTAGTTGGTAGTTGTAGTTGGTTTGTTGTAGTTGGTAGTTGTAGTTGGTAGTTGGTAGTTGCAGTTGTAGTTGTAGTTGGTAGTTGTAGTTGGTAGTTGTAGTTGGTAGTTGTAGTTGGTAGTTGTAGTTGGTAGTTGTAGTTGGTAGTTGTAGGTGGTAGTTGTAGTTGTAGTTGTAGTTGTAGTTGATAGTTGTAGTTGGTAGTTGTAGTTGGTAGTCGTAGTTGGTAGTTGTAGTTGGTAGTTGTAGTTGGTAGTTGTAGTTCGTAGTTGTAGTTGGTAGTTGTTGTTGGTAGTTGTAGTTGGTAGTTGTAGTTGGTAGTTGTAGTTGGTAGTTGTAGTTGGTAGTTGTAGTTGGTAGTTGTAGTTGGTAGTTGTAGTTGGTAGTTGTAGTTGGTAGTTGTAGTTTGTAGTTGTAGTTGGTAGTTGTAGATGGTAGTTGTAGTTGGTAGTTGTAGTTGGTAGTTGTAGTTGGTAGTTGTAGTTGGTAGTTGTAGTTGGTAGTTGTAGTTGGTAGTTGTAGTTGGTAGTTGTAGTTGGTAGTTGTAGTTGTAGCTGTAGTTGATAGTTGTAGTTGGTAGTTGTAGTTGGTAGTTGTAGTTGGTAGTTGTAGTTGGTAGTTGTAGTTGTAGTTGGTAGTTGTAGTTGGTAGTTGTAGTTGGTAGTTGGAGTTGGTAGTTGCAGTTGGTAGTTGCAGTTAGTAGTTGCAGTTGGTAGTTGTAGTTGGTAGTTGTAGTTGGTAGTTGTAGTTGGTAGTTGTAGTTGGTAGTTGTAGTTGGTAGTTGTAGTTGGTAGTTGTAGTTGTAGCTGTAGTTGATAGTTGTAGTTGGTAGTTGTAGTTGGTAGTTGTAGTTGGTAGTTGTAGTTGGTAGTTGTAGTTGTAGTTGGTAGTTGTAGTTGGTAGTTGTAGTTGGTAGTTGTAGTTGTAGTTGTAGTTGGTAGTTGTAGTTGGTAGTTGTAGTTGGTAGTTAGAGTTGGTAGTTGCAGTTGGTAGTTGCAGTTGGTAGTTGCAGTTGGTAGTTGTAGTTGGTAGTTGGTAGTTGTAGTTGGTAGTTGTAGTTGGTAGTTGTAGTTGGTAGTTGTAGTTTGTAGTTGTAGTTGGTAGTTGTAGTTGGTAGTTGTAGTTGGTAGTTGTAGTTGGTAGTTGTAGTTGGTAGTTGTAGTTGGTAGTTGTAGTTGGTTTGTTGTAGTTGGTAGTTGTAGTTGGTAGTTGGTAGTTGCAGTTGTAGTTGTAGTTGGTAGTTGTAGTTGGTAGTTGTAGTTGGTAGTTGTAGTTGGTAGTTGTAGTTGGTAGTTGTAGTTGGTAGTTGTAGGTGGTAGTTGTAGTTGTAGTTGTAGCTGTAGTTGATAGTTGTAGTTGGTAGTTGTAGTTGGTAGTTGTAGTTGGTAGTTGTAGTTGGTAGTTGTAGTTGTAGTTGGTAGTTGTAGTTGGTAGTTGTAGTTGGTAGTTGTAGTTGGTAGTTGTAGTTGGTAGTTGCAGTTGGTAGTTGTAGTTGGTAGTTGTAGTTGGTAGTTGTAGTTGGTAGTTGTAGTTGGTAGTTGTAGCTAGCAGTTGTAGCTGGCAGTTGTAGCTGGCTGTTGTAGCTGGCAGTTGTAGCTGGCAGTTGTAGCTGGCAGTTGTAGCTGGTAGTTGTAGTTGGTAGTTGTAGTTGGTAGTTGTAGTTGGTAGTTGTAGTTGGTAGTTGTAGTTTGTAGTTGTAGTTGGTAGTTGTAGTTGGTAGATGTATTTGGTAGTTGTAGTTGGTCGTTGGAGTTGGTAGTTGCAGTTGGTAGTTGCAGTTGGTAGTTGTAGTTGTTGTTGTAGTTGGTAATTGTAGTTGTAGTTGTAGTTGTAGTTGTAGTTGTTGTTGTAGTTGGTAGTTGTAGTTGGTAGTTGTAGTTGGTAGTTCTAGTTGGTTTGTTGTAGTTGGTAGTTGCAGTTGGTAGTTGCAGTTGGTAGTTGTAGTTCCAGTTGGTAGTTGTAGTTGTTGTTGTTTTTGTAGTTGTTGTTGTTGCAGTTGTTGTTGTTGTTGTAGTTGTTGTTGTTGTTGTAGTTGTTGTTGTTGTTGTAGTTGTAGTTGTAGTTGCAGTTGGTAGTTGTAGTTGGTAGTTGTAGTAGGTAGTTGTAATTGTAGTTGTTGTTGTAGTTGTAGTTGTAGTTGTAGTTGTAGTTGTAGTTGTAGTTGTAGTTGTAGTTGGTAGTTGTAGTTGGTAGTTGTAGTTGGTAGTTGTAGTTGGTAGCTGTAGTTGGTAGTTGTAGTTGGTAGTTGTACTTGGTAGGTGTAGTTGGTAGTTGTAGTTGGTAGTTGTAGTTGGTAGTTGTAGTTGGTAGTTGCAGTTGGTAGTTGCAGTTGGTAGCTGTAGTTTGTAGTTGTAGTTGGTAGTTGTAGTTGGTAGTTGTAGTTGGTAGTTGTAGTTGGTAGTTGTAGTTGGTAGTTGTAGTTGGTAGTTGTAGTTGGTAGTTGTAGTTGGTAGTTGTAGTTGGTAGTTGTAGTTGGTAGTTGTAGTTGGTAGTTGTAGTTGGTAGTTGTAGTTGGTAGTTGTAGTTGGTAGTTGCAGTTGGTAGTTGTAGTTGGTAGTTGTAGTTGGTAGTTGTAGTTGGTAGTTGTAGTTGGTAGTTGTAGCTAGCAGTTGTAGCTGGCAGTTGTAGCTGGCTGTTGTAGCTGGCAGTTGTAGCTGGCAGTTGTAGCTGGCAGTTGTAGCTGGTAGTTGTAGTTGGTAGTTGTAGTTGGTAGTTGTAGTTGGTAGTTGTAGTTGGTAGTTGTAGTTTGTAGTTGTAGTTGGTAGTTGTAGTTGGTAGATGTATTTGGTAGTTGTAGTTGGTCGTTGGAGTTGGTAGTTGCAGTTGGTAGTTGCAGTTGGTAGTTGTAGTTGTTGTTGTAGTTGGTAGTTGTAGTTGTAGTTGTAGTTGTAGTTGTAGTTGTTGTTGTAGTTGGTAGTTGTAGTTGGTAGTTGTAGTTGGTAGTTCTAGTTGGTTTGTTGTAGTTGGTAGTTGCAGTTGGTAGTTGCAGTTGGTAGTTGTAGTTCCAGTTGGTAGTTGTAGTTGTTGTTGTTTTTGTAGTTGTTGTTGTTGCAGTTGTTGTTGTTGTTGTAGTTGTTGTTGTTGTTGTAGTTGTTGTTGTTGTTGTAGTTGTAGTTGTAGTTGCAGTTGGTAGTTGTAGTTGGTAGTTGTAGTAGGTAGTTGTAATTGTAGTTGTTGTAGTAGTTGTAGTTGTAGTTGTAGTTGTAGTTGTAGTTGTAGTTGTAGTTGGTAGCTGTAGTTGGTAGTTGTAGTTGGTAGTTGTAGTTGGTAGCTGTAGTTGGTAGTTGTAGTTGGTAGTTGTACTTGGTAGGTGTAGTTGGTAGTTGTAGTTGGTAGTTGTAGTTGGTAGTTGTAGTTGGTAGTTGCAGTTGGTAGTTGCAGTTGGTAGCTGTAGTTTGTAGTTGTAGTTGGTAGTTGTAGTTGGTAGTTGTAGTTGGTAGTTGTAGTTGGTAGTTGTAGTTGGTAGTTGTAGTTGGTAGTTGTAGTTGGTAGTTGTAGTTGGTAGTTGTAGTTGGTAGTTGTAGCTGGTAGTTGTAGTTGGTAGTTGTAGTTGGTAGTTGCAGTTGGTAGTTGTAGTTGGTAGTTGTAGTTGGTAGTTGTAGTTGGTAGTTGCAGTTGGTAGTTGTAGTTGGTAGTTGTAGTTGGTAGTTGTAGTTGTAGTTGTAGTTGGTAGTTGTAGTTGGTAGTTGTAGTTGGTAGTTGTAGTTGGTAGTTGTAGTTGGTAATTGTAGTTGGTAGTTGTAGTTGGTAGTTGTAGTTGGTAGTTGTAGTTGGTAGTTGTAGTTGGTAGTTGCAGTTGGTAGTTGTAGGTGGTAGTTGTAGTTGGTAGTTGTAGTTGGTAGTTGTAGTTGGTAGTTGTAGTTGGTAGTTGTAGTTGGTAGTTGTAGTTGGTAGTTGTAGTTGGTAGTTGTAGTTGGTAGTTGTAGTTGGTAGTTGTAGGTGGTAGTTGTAGTTGGTAGTTGTAGTTGGTAGTTGTAGTTGGTAGTTGTAGTTGGTAGTTGTAGTTGGTAGTTGTAGTTGGTAGTTGTAGTTGGTAGTTGTAGTTGTAGTTGTAGTTGTAGTTGGTAGTTGTAGTTGGTAGTTGTAGTTGGTAGTTGGAGTTGGTAGTTGCAGTTGGTAGTTGCAGTTGGTAGTTGCAGTTGGTAGTTGCAGTTGGTAGTTGCAGTTGGTAGTTGCAGTTGGTAGTTGCAGTTGGTAGTTGCTGTTGGTGGTTGCAGTTGGTAGTTGCAGTTGGTAGTTGCAGTTGGTAGTTGCAGTTGGTAGTTGCAGTTGGTAGTTGCAGTTGGTAGTTGCAGTTGGTAGTTGTAGTTGGTAGTTGTACTTGGTAGTTGTAGTTGGTAGTTGTAGTTGGTAGTTGTAGTTGGTAGTTGTAGCTGGTAGTTGTAGTTGGTAGTTGTAGTTGGTAGTTGTAGTTGGTAGTTGTAGTTGGTAGTTGTAGTTGGTAGTTGTAGTTGGTAGTTGTAGTTCGTAGTTGTAGCTGGTAGATGTAGTTGGTAGTTGTAGTTGGTAGTTGCAGTTGGTAGTTGTAGTTGGTAGTTGTAGTTGGTAGTTGTAGTTGGTAGCTGTAGTTGATAGTTGTAGTTGGTAGTTGTAGTTGGTAGTTGTAGTTGGTAGTTGCAGTTGGTAGCTGTAGTTGGTAGTTGTAGTTGGTAGTTGTAGTTGGTAGTTGTAGTTGGTAGTTGTAGTTGTAGTTGTTGTTGTAGTTGTAGTTGTAGTTGTAGTTGTATTTGTAGTTTGTAGTTGTAGTTGGTAGTTGTAGTTGGATTGTTGTAGTTGGTAGTTGTAGTTGGTAGTTGTAGTTGGTAGTTGTAGTTGGTAGTTGTAGATGGTAGTTGTAGTTGGTAGTTGCAGTTGGTTTGTTGTAGTTGGTAGTTGCAGTTTGTAGTTGCAGTTGGTAGTTGCAGTTGGTAGTTGTAGTTGGTAGTTGTAGTTGGTAGTTGTAGATGGTAGTTGTAGTTGGTAGTTGCAGTTGGTAGTTGTAGTTGGTAGTTGTAGTTGGTAGTTGTAGTTGGTAGTTGTAGTTGGTAGTTGTAGTTGGTAGTTGTAGTTGGTAGTTGTAGTTGGTAGTTGTAGTTGGTCGTTGGAGTTGGTAGTTGCAGTTGGTAGTTGCAGTTGGTAGTTGTAGTTTTTGTTGTAGGTGGTAGTTGTAGTTGTAGTTGTAGTTGTAGTTGTAGTTGTAGTTGTAGTTGTAGTTGTAGTTGGTAGTTGTAGTTGGTAGTTGCAGTTGGTAGCTGCAGTTGGTAGTTGCAGTTGGTAGTTGTAGTTGGTAGTTGTAGTTGGTAGTTGGTAGTTGTAGTTGGTAGTTGTAGTTGGTAGTTGTAGTTTGTAGTTGTAGTTGGTAGTTGCAGTTGCTAGCTGTAGTTGGTAGTTGTAGTTGGTAGTTGTAGTTGGTAGTTGTAGTTGTAGTTGTTGTTGTAGTTGTAGTTGTAGTTGTAGTTGTAGTTGTAGTTGTAGTTGTAGTTGTAGTTTGTAGTTGTAGTTGGTAGTTGTAGTTGGTAGTTGTAGTTGGTAGTTGTAGTTGGTAGTTGTAGTTGGTAGTTGTAGTTGGTAGTTGTAGCTGGTAGTTGTAGTTGGTAGTTGCAGTTGGTAGTTGCAGTTGGTAGTTGCAGTTGGTAGTTGCAGTTGGTAGTTGCAGTTGGTAGTTGCAGTTGGTAGTTGCTGTTGGTGGTTGCAGTTGGTAGTTGCAGTTGGTAGTTGCAGTTGGTAGTTGCAGTTGGTAGTTGCAGTTGGTAGTTGTAGTTGGTAGTTGTACTTGGTAGTTGTAGTTGGTAGTTGTAGTTGGTAGCTGTAGTTGGTAGTTGTAGTTGGTAGTTGTGGTTGGTAGTTGTAGTTGGTAGTTGTAGTTGGTAGTTGTAGTTCGTAGTTGTAGCTGGTAGTTGTAGTTGGTAGTTGTAGTTGGTAGTTGCAGTTGGTAGTTGTAGTTGGTAGTTGTAGTTGGTAGTTGTAGTTGGTAGTTGTAGTTGGTAGTTGTAGTTGGTAGTTGTAGTTGGTAGTTGTAGTTGTATTTGTAGTTTGTAGTTGTAGTTGGTAGTTGTAGTTGGTTTGTTGTAGTTGGTTTGTTGTAGTTGGTAGTTGTAGTTGGTAGTTGTAGTTGGTAGTTGTAGTTGGTAGTTGTAGTTGGTAGTTGTAGTTGGTTTGTTGTAGTTGGTAGTTGCAGTTGGTAGTTGCAGTTGGTAGTTGCAGTTGGTAGTTGCAGTTGGTAGTTGTAGTTGGTAGTTGTAGTTGGTAGTTGTAGATGGTAGTTGTAGTTGGTAGTTGCAGTTGGTAGTTGTAGTTGGTAGTTGTAGTTGGTAGTTGTAGTTGGTAGTTGTAGTTGGTAGTTGTAGTTTGTAGTTGTAGTTGGTAGTTGTAGTTGGTAGATGTATTTGGTAGTTGTAGTTGGTCGTTGGAGTTGGTAGTTGCAGTTGGTAGTTGCAGTTGGTAGTTGTAGTTGTTGTTGTAGGTGGTAGTTGTAGTTGTAGTTGTAGTTGTAGTTGTAGTTGTAGTTGTAGTTGTAGTTGGTAGTTGTAGTTGGTAGTTGCAGTTGGTAGCTGCAGTTGGTAGTTGCAGTTGGTAGTTGTAGTTGGTAGTTGTAGTTGGTAGTTGGTAGTTGTAGTTGGTAGTTGTAGTTTGTAGTTGTAGTTGGTAGTTGCAGTTGCTAGCTGTAGTTGGTAGTTGTAGTTGGTAGTTGTAGTTGGTAGTTGTAGTTGTAGTTGTTGTTGTAGTTGTAGTTGTAGTTGTAGTTGTAGTTGTAGTTGTAGTTGTAGTTGTAGTTGTAGTTGTAGTTTGTAGTTGTAGTTGGTAGTTGTAGTTGGTTTGTTGTAGTTGGTAGTTGTAGTTGGTAGTTGTAGTTGTAGTTGTTGTTGTAGTTGTAGTTGTAGTTGTAGTTGTAGTTGTAGTTGTAGTTGTAGTTGTAGTTGTAGTTGTAGTTGTAGTTGTAGTTGTAGTTGTTTTTGTTGTTGTTGTTGTTGTAGTTGTTGTTGTTGTAGTTGTTGTTGTTGTAGTTGTTGTTGTTATTGTACTTGCTGTTGTGTCGTTGTCGTTGTTGTTGTCGTTGTTGTCGTTGTTGTCGTTGCAGTCGTTGTTGTCGTTGTTGTCGTTGTTGCCGTTGTTGTCGTTGCTGTCGTTGCTATCGTTGCTGTCGTTGCTGTCGTTGCTGTCGTTGCTGCCGTTGTTGCCGTTGTTGCCGTTGTTGCCGTTTTTGTCGTTGTTGTCGTTGTTGTCGTTGTTGTGGTTGTTGTCGTTGTTGTCGTTGTTTTCGTTGTTTTCGTTGTTGTCGTTGTTGTCGTTGTTGTCGTTGTTGTCGTTGTTGTCGTTGTTGTCGTTGTTGTCGTTGTTATCGTTGTTGTCGTTGTTATCGTTGTTGTCGTTGTTGTCGTTGTTGTCGTTGTTGTCGTTGTTGTCGTTGTCGTTATTGTAGTTGTTGTCGTTGTTGTCGTCGTTGTCGTCGTTGTCGTCGTTGTCGTCGTTGTCGTCGTTGTCGTCGTTGACGTCGTTGTCGTCGTTGTCGTCGTTGTTGTTGTTGTTGTTGTTGTTGTTGTAGTTGTAGTTGTTGTTGTAGTTGTTGTTGTTGTAGTTGTAGTTGTAGTTGTAGTTGTAGTTGTTGTAGTTGTTGTTGTAGTTGTAGTTGTTGTTGTAGTTGTAGTTGTAGTGGTAGTTGTAGTTGTAGTTGTAGTTGTAGTTGTAGGGGTAGTTGTTGTTGTAGTTGTTGTTGTAGTTGTTGTTGTAGTTGTAGTTGTAGTTGCAGTTGTAGTTGTAGTTGTATTTGTAGTTGTATTTGTAGTTGTAATTGTAGTTGTAGTTGTAGTTGTAGTTGTAGTTGTAGTTGTAGTTGTATTTGTTGTTGTAGTTGTAGTTGTAGTAGTAGTTGTAGTTGTAGTTGTAGTTGGTAGTTGTAGTTGGTAGTTGTAGTTGGTAGTTGTAGTTGGTAGTTGTAGTTGGTAGGTGCAGTTGGTAGTTGCAGTTGGTAGTAGCAGTTGGTAGTTGCAGTTGGTAGTTGCAGTTGGTAGTTGCAGTTGGTAGTTGCAGTTGGTAGCTGAAATTGGTAGTTGCTGTTGGTAGTTGCAGTTGGTAGTTGCAGTTGGTAGTTGCAGTTGGTAGCTGAAATTGGTAGTTGCAGTTGGTAGTTGCAGCTGGTAGTTGCAGTTGGTAGTTGCAGTTGGTAGCTGAAATTGGTAGTTACAGTTGGTAGTTGCAGTCGGTAGTTGCAGTGGGTAGTTGCAGTTGGTAGTTGCAGTTGGTAGTTGCAGTTGGTAGTTGCAGTTGGTAGTTGCAGTTGGTAGTTGCAGTTGGTAGCTGTAGTTGGTAGTTGTAGTTGGTAGTTGTAGTTGGTAGTTGTAGTTGGTAGTTGTAGTTGGTAGTTGTAGTTGTAGTTGTTGTTGTAGTTGTAGTTGTAGTTGTAGTTGTAGTTGTAGTTGTAGTTGTATTTGTAGTTTGTAGTTGTAGTTGGTAGTTGTAGTTGGTTTGTTGTAGTTGGTAGTTGTAGTTGGTAGTTGTAGTTGGTAGTTGTAGTTGGTAGTTGTAGTTGGTAGTTGTAGTTGGTTTGTTGTAGTTGGTAGTTGCAGTTGGTAGTTGCAGTTGGTAGTTGCAGTTGGTAGTTGTAGTTGGTAGTTGTAGTTGGTAGTTGTAGATGGTAGTTGTAGTTGGTAGTTGCAGTTGGTAGTTGTAGTTGGTAGTTGTAGTAGGTAGTTGTAGTTGGTAGTTGTAGTTTGTAGTTGTAGTTGGTAGTTGTAGTTGATAGATGTATTTGGTAGTTGTAGTTGGTCGTTGGAGTTGGTAGTTGCAGTTGGTAGTTGCAGTTGGTAGTTGTAGTTGTTGTTGTAGGTGGTAGTTGTAGTTGTAGTTGTAGTTGTAGTTGTAGTTGTAGTTGTAGTTGTAGTTGTAGTTGGTAGTTGTAGTTGGTAGTTGTAGTTGGTAGTTGTAGTTGGTAGTTGTAGTTGGTAGTTGCAGTTGGTAGTTGTAGGTGGTAGTTGTAGTTGGTAGTTGTAGTTGGTAGTTGTAGTTGGTAGTTGTAGTTGGTAGTTGTAGTTGGTAGTTGTAGATGGTAGTTGTAGTTGGTAGTTGCAGTTGGTAGTTGTAGTTGGTAGTTGTAGTTGGTAGTTGTAGTTGGTAGTTGTAGTTTGTAGTTGTAGTTGGTAGTTGTAGTTGGTAGATGTATTTGGTAGTTGTAGTTGGTCGTTGGAGTTGGTAGTTGCAGTTGGTAGTTGCAGTTGGTAGTTGTAGTTGTTGTTGTAGGTGGTAGTTGTAGTTGTAGTTGTAGTTGTAGTTGTAGTTGTAGTTGTAGTTGTAGTTGGTAGTTGTAGTTGGTAGTTGCAGTTGGTAGCTGCAGTTGGTAGTTGCACTTGGTAGTTGTAGTTGGTAGTTGTAGTTGGTAGTTGGTAGTTGTAGTTGGTAGTTGTAGTTTGTAGTTGTAGTTGGTAGTTGCAGTTGCTAGCTGTAGTTGGTAGTTGTAGTTGGTAGTTGCAGTTGCTAGCTGTAGTTGGTAGTTGTAGTTGGTAGTTGTAGTTGGTAGTTGTAGTTGTAGTTGTTGTTGTAGTTGTAGTTGTAGTTGTAGTTGTAGTTGTAGTTGTAGTTGTAGTTGTAGTTGTAGTTTGTAGTTGTAGTTGGTAGTTGTAGTTGGTTTGTTGTAGTTGGTAGTTGTAGTTGGTAGTTGTAGTTGGTAGTTGTAGTTGGTAGTTGTAGTTGGTAGTTGTATTTGGTAGTTGCAGTTGGTAGTTGCAGTTGGTAGTTGCAGTTGGTAGTTGTAATTGTAGTTGTTGTTGTAGTTGTAGTTGTAGTTGTAGTTGTAGTTGTAGTTGTAGTTGTAGTTGTAGTTGGTAGTTGTAGTTGGTAGTTGTAGTTGGTAGTTGTAGTTGGTAGCTGTAGTTGGTAGTTGTAGTTGGTAGTTGTACTTGGTAGGTGTAGTTGGTAGTTGTAGTTGGTAGTTGCAGTTGGTAGTTGTAGTTGGTAGTTGTAGTTGGTAGTTGTAGTTGGTAGTTGTAGTTGGTAGTTGTAGCTGGTAGTTGTAGTTGGTAGTTGTAGTTGTAGTTGTAGTTGGTAGTTGTAGTTGGTAGTTGTAGTTGGTAGTTGTATTTGGTAGTTGTAGTTGGTAGTTGTAGTTGGTAGTTGTACTTGGTAGTTGTAGTTCGTAGTTGTAGTTGGTAGTTGTAGTTGGTAGTTGTAGTTCGTAGTTGTAGTTGGTAGTTGTAGTTGGTAGTTGTAGTTGAAGTTGTAGTTGTTGTTGTAGTTGTAGTTGTAGTTGTAGTTGTAGTTGTAGTTGTAGTTGTAGTTGTAGTGGTAGTTGTAGTTGTAGTTGTAGTTGTAGTTGTAGTTGTAGTTGTAGTTGTAGTTGTAGTTGTAGTTGTAGTTGTAGTTGTTTTTGTTGTTGTTGTTGTTGTAGTTGTTGTTGTTGTAGTTGTTGTTGTTGTAGTTGTTGTTGTTATTGTACTTGCTGTTGTGTCGTTGTCGTTGTTGTTGTCGTTGTTGTCGTTGTTGTCGTTGCAGTCGTTGTTGTCGTTGTTGTCGTTGTTGCCGTTGTTGTCGTTGCTGTCGTTGCTATCGTTGCTGTCGTTGCTGTCGTTGCTGTCGTTGCTGCCGTTGATGCCGTTGTTGCCGTTGTTGCCGTTTTTGTCGTTGTTGTCGTTGTTGTCGTTGTTGTGGTTGTTGTCGTTGTTGTCGTTGTTTTCGTTGTTTTCGTTGTTGTCGTTGTTGTCGTTGTTGTCGTTGTTGTCGTTGTTGTCGTTGTTATCGTTGTTGTCGTTGTTATCGTTGTTGTCGTTGTTGTCGTTGTTGTCGTTGTTGTCGTTGTTGTCGTTGTTGTCGTTGTCGTTATTGTAGTTGTTGGCGTTGTTGTCGTCGTTGTCGTCGTTGTCGTCGTTGTCGTCGTTGTCGTCGTTGACGTCGTTGTCGTCGTTGTCGTCGTTGTTGTTGTTGTTGTTGTTGTTGTTGTTGTAGTTGTAGTTGTTGTTGTAGTTGTTGTTGTTGTAGTTGTAGTTGTAGTTGTAGTTGTAGTTGTTGTAGTTGTTGTTGTAGTTGTAGTTGTTGTTGTAGTTGTAGTTGTAGTTGTAGTTGTAGTTGTAGTTGTAGTTGTTGTTGTAGTTGTTGTTGTAGTTGTTGTTGTAGTTGTTGTTGTAGTTGTTGTTGTAGTTGTAGTTGTAGTTGCAGTTGTAGTTGTAGTTGTATTTGTAGTTGTATTTGTAGTTGTAGTTGTAATTGTAGTTGTAGTTGTAGTTGTAGTTGTAGCTGTAGTTGTATTTGTTGTTGTAGTTGTAGTTGTAGTAGTAGTTGTAGTTGTAGTTGTAGTTGGTAGTTGTAGTTGGTAGTTGTAGTTGGTAGTTGTAGTTGGTAGTTGTAGTTGGTAGGTGCAGTTGGTAGTTGCAGCTGGTAGTTGCAGTTGGTAGTTGCAGTTGGTAGTTGCAGTTGGTAGTTGCAGTTGGTAGTTGCAGTTGGTAGTTGCAGTTGGTAGCTGAAATTGGTAGTTGCTGTTGGTAGTTGCAGTTGGTAGTTGCAGTTGGTAGTTGCAGTTGGTAGCTGAAATTGGTAGTTGCAGTTGGTAGTTGCAGTTGGTAGTTGCAGTTGGTAGTTGCAGTTGGTAGTTGCAGTTGGTAGTTGCAGTTGGTAGCTGAAGTTGGTAGTTGCAGTTGGTAGTTGCAGTTGGTAGCTGAAATTGGTAGTTGCAGTTGGTAGTTGCAGTTGGTAGTTGCAGTTGGTAGTTGCAATTGGTAGCTGAAATTGGTAGTTACAGTTGGTAGTTGCAGTCGGTAGTTGCAGTGGGTAGTTGCAGTTGGTAGTTGCAGTTGGTAGTTGCAGTTGGTAGTTGCAGTTGGTAGTTGCAGTTGGTAGTTGCAGTTGGTAGTTGCAGTTGGTAGTTGCAGTTGGTAGTTGCAGTTGGTAGCTGAAGTTGGTAGTTGCAGTTGGTATTTGCAGTTGGTAGTTGCAGTTGGTAGCTGAAATTGGTAGTTACAGTTGGTAGTTGCAGTCGGTAGTTGCAGTGGGTAGTTGCAGTTGGTAGTTGCAGTTGGTAGTTGCAGTTGGTAGTTGCAGTTGGTAGTTGCAGTTGGTAGTTGCAGTTGGTAGCTGTAGTTCGTAGTTGCAGTTGGTAGTTGTAGTTGGTAGTTGTAGCTGGTAGTTGTAGTTGGTAGTTGTAGTTGGTAGTTGCAGTTGGTAGTTGTAGTTGGTAGTTGTAGTTGGTAGTTGTAGTTGGTAGTTGTAGTTGGTAGTTGTAGTTGGTAGTTGTAGTTGGTAGTTGTAGTTGTATTTGTAGTTTGTAGTTGTAGTTGGTAGTTGTAGTTGGTTTGTTGTAGTTGGTAGTTGTAGTTGGTAGTTGTAGTTGGTAGTTGTAGTTGGTAGTTGTAGTTGGTAGTTGTAGTTGGTTTGTTGTAGTTGGTAGTTGCAGTTGGTAGTTGCAGTTGGTAGTTGCAGTTGGTAGTTGTAGTTGGTAGTTGTAGTTGGTAGTTGTAGATGGTAGTTGTAGTTGGTAGTTGCAGTTGGTAGTTGTAGTTGGTAGTTGTAGTTGGTAGTTGTAGTTGGTAGTTGTAGTTTGTAGTTGTAGTTGGTAGTTGTAGTTGGTAGATGTATTTGGTAGTTGTAGTTGGTCGTTGGAGTTGGTAGTTGCAGTTGGTAGTTGCAGTTGGTAGTTGTAGTTGTTGTTGTAGGAGGTAGTTGTAGTTGTAGTTGTAGTTGTAGTTGTAGTTGTAGTTGTAGTTGTAGTTGGTAGTTGTAGTTGGTAGTTGCAGTTGGTAGCTGCAGTTGGTAGTTGCACTTGGTAGTTGTAGTTGGTAGTTGTAGTTGGTAGTTGGTAGTTGTAGTTGGTAGTTGTAGTTTGTAGTTGTAGTTGGTAGTTGCAGTTGCTAGCTGTAGTTGGTAGTTGTAGTTGGTAGTTGCAGTTGCTAGCTGTAGTTGGTAGTTGTAGTTGGTAGTTGTAGTTGGTAGTTGTAGTTGTAGTTGTTGTTGTAGTTGTAGTTGTAGTTGTAGTTGTAGTTGTAGTTGTAGTTGTAGTTGTAGTTTGTAGTTGTAGTTGGTAGTTGTAGTTGGTTTGTTGTAGTTGGTAGTTGTAGTTGGTAGTTGTAGTTGGTAGTTGTAGTTGGTAGTTGTAGTTGGTAGTTGTATTTGGTAGTTGCAGTTGGTAGTTGCAGTTGGTAGTTGCAGTTGGTAGTTGTAATTGTAGTTGTTGTTGTAGTTGTAGTTGTAGTTGTAGTTGTAGTTGTAGTTGTAGTTGTAGTTGTAGTTGGTAGTTGTAGTTGGTAGTTGTAGTTGGTAGTTGTAGTTGGTAGCTGTAGTTGGTAGTTGTAGTTGGTAGTTGTACTTGGTAGGTGTAGTTGGTAGTTGTAGTTGGTAGTTGCAGTTGGTAGTTGTAGTTGGTAGTTGTAGTTGGTAGTTGTAGTTGGTAGTTGTAGTTGGTAGTTGTAGCTGGTAGTTGTAGTTGGTAGTTGTAGTTGTAGTTGTAGTTGGTAGTTGTAGTTGGTAGTTGTAGTTGGTAGTTGTAGTTGGTAGTTGTAGTTGGTAGTTGTAGTTGGTAGTTGTACTTGGTAGTTGTAGTTGGTAGTTGTAGTTCGTAGTTGTAGTTGGTAGTTGTAGTTGGTAGTTGTAGTTCGTAGTTGTAGTTGGTAGTTGTAGTTGGTAGTTGTAGTTGAAGTTGTAGTTGTTGTTGTAGTTGTAGTTGTAGTTGTAGTTGTAGTTGTAGTTGTAGTTGTAGTTGTAGTTGTAGTTGTAGTTGTAGTTGTAGTTGTAGTTGTAGTTGTAGTTGTAGTTGTAGTTGTAGTTGTAGTTGTAGTTGTAGTTGTTTTTGTTGTTGTTGTTGTTGTAGTTGTTGTTGTTGTAGTTGTTGTTGTTGTAGTTGTTGTTGTTATTGTACTTGCTGTTGTGTCGTTGTCGTTGTTGTTGTCGTTGTTGTCGTTGTTGTCGTTGCAGTCGTTGTTGTCGTTGTTGTCGTTGTTGCCGTTGTTGTCGTTGCTGTCGTTGCTATCGTTGCTGTCGTTGCTGTCGTTGCTGTCGTTGCTGCCGTTGTTGCCGTTGTTGCCGTTGTTGCCGTTTTTGTCGTTGTTGTCGTTGTTGTCGTTGTTGTGGTTGTTGTCGTTGTTGTCGTTGTTTTCGTTGTTTTCGTTGTTGTCGTTGTTGTCGTTGTTGTCGTTGTTGTCGTTGTTGTCGTTGTTGTCGTTGTTGTCGTTGTTATCGTTGTTGTCGTTGTTATCGTTGTTGTCGTTGTTGTCGTTGTTGTCGTTGTTGTCGTTGTTGTCGTTGTTGTCGTTGTCGTTATTGTAGTTGTTGGCGTTGTTGTCGTCGTTGTCGTCGTTGTCGTCGTTGACGTCGTTGTCGTCGTTGTCGTCGTTGTTGTTGTTGTTGTTGTTGTTGTTGTTGTAGTTGTAGTTGTTGTTGTAGTTGTTGTTGTTGTAGTTGTAGTTGTAGTTGTAGTTGTAGTTGTTGTAGTTGTTGTTGTAGTTGTAGTTGTTGTTGTAGTTGTAGTTGTAGTTGTAGTTGTAGTTGTAGTTGTAGTTGTTGTTGTAGTTGTTGTTGTAGTTGTTGTTGTAGTTGTTGTTGTAGTTGTTGTTGTAGTTGTAGTTGTAGTTGCAGTTGTAGTTGTAGTTGTATTTGTAGTTGTATTTGTAGTTGTAGTTGTAATTGTAGTTGTAGTTGTAGTTGTAGTTGTAGCTGTAGTTGTATTTGTTGTTGTAGTTGTAGTTGTAGTAGTAGTTGTAGTTGTAGTTGTAGTTGGTAGTTGTAGTTGGTAGTTGTAGTTGGTAGTTGTAGTTGGTAGTTGTAGTTGGTAGGTGCAGTTGGTAGTTGCAGCTGGTAGTTGCAGTTGGTAGTTGCAGTTGGTAGTTGCAGTTGGTAGTTGCAGTTGGTAGTTGCAGTTGGTAGTTGCAGTTGGTAGCTGAAATTGGTAGTTGCTGTTGGTAGTTGCAGTTGGTAGTTGCAGTTGGTAGTTGCAGTTGGTAGCTGAAGTTGGTAGTTGCAGTTGGTATTTGCAGTTGGTAGTTGCAGTTGGTAGCTGAAATTGGTAGTTACAGTTGGTAGTTGCAGTCGGTAGTTGCAGTGGGTAGTTGCAGTTGGTAGTTGCAGTTGGTAGTTGCAGTTGGTAGTTGCAGTTGGTAGTTGCAGTTGGTAGTTGCAGTTGGTAGCTGTAGTTCGTAGTTGCAGTTGGTAGTTGTAGTTGGTAGTTGTAGCTGGTAGTTGTAGTTGGTAGTTGTAGTTGGTAGTTGCAGTTGGTAGTTGTAGTTGGTAGTTGTAGTTGGTAGTTGTAGTTGGTAGTTGTAGTTGGTAGTTGTAGTTGGTAGTTGTAGTTGGTAGTTGTAGTTGTATTTGTAGTTTGTAGTTGTAGTTGGTAGTTGTAGTTGGTTTGTTGTAGTTGGTAGTTGTAGTTGGTAGTTGTAGTTGGTAGTTGTAGTTGGTAGTTGTAGTTGGTAGTTGTAGTTGGTTTGTTGTAGTTGGTAGTTGCAGTTGGTAGTTGCAGTTGGTAGTTGCAGTTGGTAGTTGTAGTTGGTAGTTGTAGTTGGTAGTTGTAGATGGTAGTTGTAGTTGGTAGTTGCAGTTGGTAGTTGTAGTTGGTAGTTGTAGTTGGTAGTTGTAGTTGGTAGTTGTAGTTTGTAGTTGTAGTTGGTAGTTGTAGTTGGTAGATGTATTTGGTAGTTGTAGTTGGTCGTTGGAGTTGGTAGTTGCAGTTGGTAGTTGCAGTTGGTAGTTGTAGTTGTTGTTGTAGGTGGTAGTTGTAGTTGTAGTTGTAGTTGTAGTTGTAGTTGTAGTTGTAGTTGTAGTTGGTAGTTGTAGTTGGTAGTTGCAGTTGGTAGCTGCAGTTGGTAGTTGCACTTGGTAGTTGTAGTTGGTAGTTGTAGTTGGTAGTTGGTAGTTGTAGTTGGTAGTTGTAGTTTGTAGTTGTAGTTGGTAGTTGCAGTTGCTAGCTGTAGTTGGTAGTTGTAGTTGGTAGTTGCAGTTGCTAGCTGTAGTTGGTAGTTGTAGTTGGTAGTTGTAGTTGGTAGTTGTAGTTGTAGTTGTTGTTGTAGTTGTAGTTGTAGTTGTAGTTGTAGTTGTAGTTGTAGTTGTAGTTGTAGTTTGTAGTTGTAGTTGGTAGTTGTAGTTGGTTTGTTGTAGTTGGTAGTTGTAGTTGGTCGTTGTAGTTGGTAGTTGTAGTTGGTAGTTGTAGTTGGTAGTTGTATTTGGTAGTTGCAGTTGGTAGTTGCAGTTGGTAGTTGCAGTTGGTAGTTGTAATTGTAGTTGTTGTTGTAGTTGTAGTTGTAGTTGTAGTTGTAGTTGTAGTTGTAGTTGTAGTTGTAGTTGGTAGTTGTAGTTGGTAGTTGTAGTTGGTAGTTGTAGTTGGTAGCTGTAGTTGGTAGTTGTAGTTGGTAGTTGTACTTGGTAGGTGTAGTTGGTAGTTGTAGTTGGTAGTTGCAGTTGGTAGTTGTAGTTGGTAGTTGTAGTTGGTAGTTGTAGTTGGTAGTTGTAGTTGGTAGTTGTAGCTGGTAGTTGTAGTTGGTAGTTGTAGTTGTAGTTGTAGTTGGTAGTTGTAGTTGGTAGTTGTAGTTGGTAGTTGTAGTTGGTAGTTGTAGTTGGTAGTTGTAGTTGGTAGTTGTACTTGGTAGTTGTAGTTGGTAGTTGTAGTTCGTAGTTGTAGTTGGTAGTTGTAGTTGGTAGTTGTAGTTCGTAGTTGTAGTTGGTAGTTGTAGTTGGTAGTTGTAGTTGAAGTTGTAGTTGTTGTTGTAGTTGTAGTTGTAGTTGTAGTTGTAGTTGTAGTTGTAGTTGTAGTTGTAGTTGTAGTTGTAGTTGTAGTTGTAGTTGTAGTTGTAGTTGTAGTTGTAGTTGTAGTTGTAGTTGTAGTTGTAGTTGTAGTTGTAGTTGTTTTTGTTGTTGTTGTTGTTGTAGTTGTTGTTGTTGTAGTTGTTGTTGTTGTAGTTGTTGTTGTTATTGTACTTGCTGTTGTGTCGTTGTCGTTGTTGTTGTCGTTGTTGTCGTTGTTGTCGTTGCAGTCGTTGTTGTCGTTGTTGTCGTTGTTGTCGTTGTTGCCGTTGTTGTCGTTGCTGTCGTTGCTATCGTTGCTGTCGTTGCTGTCGTTGCTGTCGTTGCTGCCGTTGTTGCCGTTGTTGCCGTTGTTGCCGTTTTTGTCGTTGTTGTCGTTGTTGTCGTTGTTGTGGTTGTTGTCGTTGTTGTCGTTGTTTTCGTTGTTTTCGTTGTTGTCGTTGTTGTCGTTGTTGTCGTTGTTGTCGTTGTTGTCGTTGTTGTCGTTGTTGTCGTTGTTATCGTTGTTGTCGTTGTTATCGTTGTTGTCGTTGTTGTCGTTGTTGTCGTTGTTGTCGTTGTTGTCGTTGTTGTCGTTGTCGTTATTGTAGTTGTTGGCGTTGTTGTCGTCGTTGTCGTCGTTGTCGTCGTTGTCGTCGTTGTCGTCGTTGACGTCGTTGTCGTCGTTGTCGTCGTTGTTGTTGTTGTTGTTGTTGTTGTTGTTGTAGTTGTAGTTGTTGTTGTAGTTGTTGTTGTTGTAGTTGTAGTTGTAGTTGTAGTTGTAGTTGTTGTAGTTGTTGTTGTAGTTGTAGTTGTTGTTGTAGTTGTAGTTGTAGTTGTAGTTGTAGTTGTAGTTGTAGTTGTTGTTGTAGTTGTTGTTGTAGTTGTTGTTGTAGTTGTTGTTGTAGTTGTTGTTGTAGTTGTAGTTGTAGTTGCAGTTGTAGTTGTAGTTGTATTTGTAGTTGTATTTGTAGTTGTAGTTGTAATTGTAGTTGTAGTTGTAGTTGTAGTTGTAGCTGTAGTTGTATTTGTTGTTGTAGTTGTAGTTGTAGTAGTAGTTGTAGTTGTAGTTGTAGTTGGTAGTTGTAGTTGGTAGTTGTAGTTGGTAGTTGTAGTTGGTAGTTGTAGTTGGTAGGTGCAGTTGGTAGTTGCAGCTGGTAGTTGCAGTTGGTAGTTGCAGTTGGTAGTTGCAGTTGGTAGTTGCAGTTGGTAGTTGCAGTTGGTAGTTGCAGTTGGTAGCTGAAATTGGTAGTTGCTGTTGGTAGTTGCAGTTGGTAGTTGCAGTTGGTAGTTGCAGTTGGTAGCTGAAATTGGTAGTTGCAGTTGGTAGTTGCAGTTGGTAGTTGCAGTTGGTAGTTGCAGTTGGTAGTTGCAGTTGGTAGTTGCAGTTGGTAGCTGAAGTTGGTAGTTGCAGTTGGTAGTTGCAGTTGGTAGCTGAAATTGGTAGTTGCAGTTGGTAGTTGCAGTTGGTAGTTGCAGTTGGTAGTTGCAATTGGTAGCTGAAATTGGTAGTTACAGTTGGTAGTTGCAGTCGGTAGTTGCAGTGGGTAGTTGCAGTTGGTAGTTGCAGTTGGTAGTTGCAGTTGGTAGTTGCAGTTGGTAGTTGCAGTTGGTAGTTGCAGTTGGTAGTTGCAGTTGGTAGTTGCAGTTGGTAGTTGCAGTTGGTAGCTGAAGTTGGTAGTTGCAGTTGGTATTTGCAGTTGGTAGTTGCAGTTGGTAGCTGAAATTGGTAGTTACAGTTGGTAGTTGCAGTCGGTAGTTGCAGTGGGTAGTTGCAGTTGGTAGTTGCAGTTGGTAGTTGCAGTTGGTAGTTGCAGTTGGTAGTTGCAGTTGGTAGTTGCAGTTGGTAGCTGTAGTTCGTAGTTGCAGTTGGTAGTTGTAGTTGGTAGTTGTAGTTGGTAGTTGTAGTTGGTAGTTGTAGTTGGTAGTTGTAGTTGGTAGTTGTAGTTGGTAGTTGTAGTTGGTAGTTGTAGCTGGTAGTTGTAGTTGGTAGTTGTAGTTGGTAGTTGCAGTTGGTAGTTGTAGTTGGTAGCTGTAGTTCGTAGTTGTAGTTGGTAGTTGTAGTTGGTAGTTGTAGTTCGTAGTTGTAGTTGGTAGTTGTAGTTGGTAGTTGTAGTTGGTAGCTGTAGTTGGTAGTTGCAGTTGGTAGTTGCAGTTGGTAGTTGCAGTTGGTAGTTGCAGTTGGTAGTTGCAGTTGGTAGTTGCAGTTGGTAGTTGCAGTTAGCAGTTGCTGTTGGTAGTTGCAGTTGGTAGTTGCAGTTGGTAGTTGCAGTTGGTAGTTGCAGTTGGTAGTTGCAGCTGGTAGTTGCAGTTGGTAGTTGCAGTTGGTAGTTGTAGTTGGTAGTTGTAGTTGGTAGTTGTACTTGGTTTGTTGTAGTTGGTAGTTGAAATTGGTAGTTGTAGTTGGTAGTTGTAGTTGGTAGTTGTAGTTGGTAGTTGTAGTTGGTAGTTGTAGCTGGCTGTTGTAGCTGGCAGTTGTAGCTGGCAGTTGTAGCTTGCAGTTGTAGCTAGCAGTTGTAGCTGGCAGTTGTAGCTGGCAGTTGTAGCTGGCAGTTGTAGCTGGCAGTTGTAGCTGGCTGTTGTAGTTGGTAGTTGTAGTTGGTAGTTGTAGTTGGTAGTTGTAGCTGGTAGTTGTAGTTGGTAGTTGTAGTTGGTAGTTGCAGTTGGTAGTTGTAGTTGGTAGTTGTAGTTGGTAGTTGTAGTTGGTAGTTGTAGTTGGTAGTTGTAGTGGGTAGTTGTACTTGGTAGTTGTAGTTGGTAGTTGTAGTTGGTAGTTGTAGTTGGTAGTTGTAGTTGGTATTTGTAGTTGGTAGTTGTAGTTGGTAGTTGTAGTTGGTAGTTGTAGTTTGTAGTTGTAGTTGGTAGTTGTAGTTGGTAGTTGTAGTTGGTAGTTGTAGTTGGTAGTTGTAGTTGGTAGTTGTAGTTGGTAGTTGCAGTTGGTAGTTGCAGTTGGTAGTTGCAGTTGGTAGTTGCAGTTGGTAGTTGCAGTTGGTAGTTGTAGTTGGTAGTTGTAGATGGTAGTTGTAGTTGGTAGTTGTAGTTGGTAGTTGTAGCTGGCAGTTGTAGCTGGCAGTTGTAGCTGGCTGTTGTAGCTGGCAGTTGTAGCTGGCAGTTGTAGCTGGCAGTTGTAGCTGGTAGTTGTAGTTGGTAGTTGTAGTTGGTAGTTGTAGTTGTAGTTGTTGTAGTTGTAGTTGTAGATGTAGTTGTAGTTGTAGTTGGTAGTTGTAGTTGGTAGTTGTAGTTGGTAGTTGTAGTTGGTAGTTGTAGTTGGTAGTTGTAGTTGGTAGTTGTAGTTGGTAGTTGTAGCTGGTAGTTGTAGCTGGTAGTTGTAGTTGGTAGTTGCAGTTGGTAGTTGTAGTTGGTAGTTGTAGTTGGTAGTTGTAGTTGGTAGTTGTAGTTGGTAGTTGTAGTTGGTAGTTGTAGTTGGTAGTTGTAGTTGGTAGTTGTAGTTGGTAGTTGCAGTTGGTAGCTGTAGTTGGTAGTTGTAGTTGGTAGTTGTAGTTGGTAGTTGTAGTTGGTAGTTGTAGTTGTAGTTGTTGTTGTAGTTGTAGTTGTAGTTGTAGTTGTAGTTGTAGTTGTAGTTGTAGTTGTAGTTTGTAGTTGTAGTTGGTAGTTGTAGTTGGTTTGTTGTAGTTGGTAGTTGTAGTTGGTAGTTGTAGTTGGTAGTTGTAGTTGGTAGTTGTAGTTGGTAGTTGTAGTTGGTAGTTGTAGTTGGTAGTTGTAGTTGGTTTGTTGTAGTTGGTAGTTGCAGTTGGTAGTTGCAGTTGGTAGTTGCAGTTGGTAGTTGTAGTTGGTAGTTGTAGTTGGTAGTTGTAGTTGGTAGTTGTAGTTGGTAGTTGTAGTTGGTATTTGTAGTTGGTAGTTGTAGTTGGTAGTTGTAGTTGGTAGTTGTAGTTGGTAGTTGTAGTTGGTAGTTGTAGTTGGTAGTTGTAGTTGGTAGTTGTAGTTGGTAGTTGTAGTTGGTAGTTGTAGTTGTAGTGGTAGTTGGTAGTTGTAGTTGGTAGTTGTAGTTGGTAGTTGGAGTTGGTAGTTGCAGTTGGTAGTTGCAGTTGGTAGTTGCAGTTGGTAGTTGCAGTTGGTAGTTGCAGTTGGTAGTTGCAGTTGGTAGTTGCTGTTGGTGGTTGCAGTTGGTAGTTGCAGTTGGTAGTTGCAGTTGGTAGTTGCAGTTGGTAGTTGCAGTTGGTAGTTGCAGTTGGTAGTTGTAGTTGGTAGTTGTACTTGGTAGTTGTAGTTGGTAGTTGTAGTTGGTAGTTGTAGTTGGTAGTTGTAGTTGGTAGTTGTAGTTGGTAGTTGTAGTTGGTAGTTGTAGTTGGTAGTTGTAGTTCGTAGTTGTAGCTGGTAGTTGTAGTTGGTAGTTGTAGTTGGTAGTTGCAGTTGGTAGTTGTAGTTGGTAGTTGTAGTTGGTAGTTGTAGTTGGTAGTTGTAGTTGGTAGTTGTAGTTGGTAGTTGTAGTTGGTAGTTGTAGTTGTATTTGTAGTTTGTAGTTGTAGTTGGTAGTTGTAGTTGGTTTGTTGTAGTTGGTAGTTGTAGTTGGTAGTTGTAGTTGGTAGTTGTAGTTGGTAGTTGTAGTTGGTAGTTGTAGTTGGTTTGTTGTAGTTGGTAGTTGCAGTTGGTAGTTGCAGTTGGTAGTTGCAGTTGGTAGTTGTAGTTGGTAGTTGTAGTTGGTAGTTGTAGATGGTAGTTGTAGTTGGTAGTTGCAGTTGGTAGTTGTAGTTGGTAGTTGTAGTTGGTAGTTGTAGTTGGTAGTTGTAGTTTGTAGTTGTAGTTGGTAGTTGTAGTTGGTAGATGTATTTGGTAGTTGTAGTTGGTCGTTGGAGTTGGTAGTTGCAGTTGGTAGTTGCAGTTGGTAGTTGTAGTTGTTGTTGTAGGTGGTAGTTGTAGTTGTAGTTGTAGTTGTAGTTGTAGTTGTAGTTGTAGTTGTAGTTGGTAGTTGTAGTTGGTAGTTGCAGTTGGTAGCTGCAGTTGGTAGTTGCACTTGGTAGTTGTAGTTGGTAGTTGTAGTTGGTAGTTGTAGTTGGTAGTTGTAGTTGGTAGTTGTAGTTGGTAGTTGTAGCTGGTAGTTGTAGTTGGTAGTTGTAGTTGGTAGTTGTAGTTGGTAGTTGTAGTTGGTAGTTGCAGTTGGTAGCTGTAGTTGGTAGTTGTAGTTGGTAGTTGTAGCTGGTAGTTGTAGCTGGTAGTTGTAGTTGGTAGTTGCAGTTGGTAGTTGCAGTTGGTAGCTGAAGTTGGTAGTTGCAGTTGGTATTTGCAGTTGGTAGTTGCAGTTGGTAGCTGAAATTGGTAGTTACAGTTGGTAGTTGCAGTCGGTAGTTGCAGTGGGTAGTTGCAGTTGGTAGTTGCAGTTGGTAGTTGTAGTTGGTAGTTGTAGTTTGTAGTTGTAGTTGGTAGTTGTAGTTGGTAGATGTATTTGGTAGTTGTAGTTGGTCGTTGGAGTTGGTAGTTGCAGTTGGTAGTTGCAGTTGGTAGTTGTAGTTGTTGTTGTAGGAGGTAGTTGTAGTTGTAGTTGTAGTTGTAGTTGTAGTTGTAGTTGTAGTTGTAGTTGGTAGTTGTAGTTGGTAGTTGCAGTTGGTAGCTGCAGTTGGTAGTTGCACTTGGTAGTTGTAGTTGGTAGTTGTAGTTGGTAGTTGGTAGTTGTAGTTGGTAGTTGTAGTTTGTAGTTGTAGTTGGTAGTTGCAGTTGCTAGCTGTAGTTGGTAGTTGTAGTTGGTAGTTGCAGTTGCTAGCTGTAGTTGGTAGTTGTAGTTGGTAGTTGTAGTTGGTAGTTGTAGTTGTAGTTGTTGTTGTAGTTGTAGTTGTAGTTGTAGTTGTAGTTGTAGTTGTAGTTGTAGTTGTAGTTTGTAGTTGTAGTTGGTAGTTGTAGTTGGTTTGTTGTAGTTGGTAGTTGTAGTTGGTAGTTGTAGTTGGTAGTTGTAGTTGGTAGTTGTAGTTGGTAGTTGTATTTGGTAGTTGCAGTTGGTAGTTGCAGTTGGTAGTTGCAGTTGGTAGTTGTAATTGTAGTTGTTGTTGTAGTTGTAGTTGTAGTTGTAGTTGTAGTTGTAGTTGTAGTTGTAGTTGTAGTTGGTAGTTGTAGTTGGTAGTTGTAGTTGGTAGTTGTAGTTGGTAGCTGTAGTTGGTAGTTGTAGTTGGTAGTTGTACTTGGTAGGTGTAGTTGGTAGTTGTAGTTGGTAGTTGCAGTTGGTAGTTGTAGTTGGTAGTTGTAGTTGGTAGTTGTAGTTGGTAGTTGTAGTTGGTAGTTGTAGCTGGTAGTTGTAGTTGGTAGTTGTAGTTGTAGTTGTAGTTGGTAGTTGTAGTTGGTAGTTGTAGTTGGTAGTTGTAGTTGGTAGTTGTAGTTGGTAGTTGTAGTTGGTAGTTGTACTTGGTAGTTGTAGTTGGTAGTTGTAGTTCGTAGTTGTAGTTGGTAGTTGTAGTTGGTAGTTGTAGTTCGTAGTTGTAGTTGGTAGTTGTAGTTGGTAGTTGTAGTTGAAGTTGTAGTTGTTGTTGTAGTTGTAGTTGTAGTTGTAGTTGTAGTTGTAGTTGTAGTTGTAGTTGTAGTTGTAGTTGTAGTTGTAGTTGTAGTTGTAGTTGTAGTTGTAGTTGTAGTTGTAGTTGTAGTTGTAGTTGTAGTTGTAGTTGTTTTTGTTGTTGTTGTTGTTGTAGTTGTTGTTGTTGTAGTTGTTGTTGTTGTAGTTGTTGTTGTTATTGTACTTGCTGTTGTGTCGTTGTCGTTGTTGTTGTCGTTGTTGTCGTTGTTGTCGTTGCAGTCGTTGTTGTCGTTGTTGTCGTTGTTGCCGTTGTTGTCGTTGCTGTCGTTGCTATCGTTGCTGTCGTTGCTGTCGTTGCTGTCGTTGCTGCCGTTGTTGCCGTTGTTGCCGTTGTTGCCGTTTTTGTCGTTGTTGTCGTTGTTGTCGTTGTTGTGGTTGTTGTCGTTGTTGTCGTTGTTTTCGTTGTTTTCGTTGTTGTCGTTGTTGTCGTTGTTGTCGTTGTTGTCGTTGTTGTCGTTGTTGTCGTTGTTGTCGTTGTTATCGTTGTTGTCGTTGTTATCGTTGTTGTCGTTGTTGTCGTTGTTGTCGTTGTTGTCGTTGTTGTCGTTGTTGTCGTTGTCGTTATTGTAGTTGTTGGCGTTGTTGTCGTCGTTGTCGTCGTTGTCGTCGTTGTCGTCGTTGTCGTCGTTGACGTCGTTGTCGTCGTTGTCGTCGTTGTTGTTGTTGTTGTTGTTGTTGTTGTTGTAGTTGTAGTTGTTGTTGTAGTTGTTGTTGTTGTAGTTGTAGTTGTAGTTGTAGTTGTAGTTGTTGTAGTTGTTGTTGTAGTTGTAGTTGTTGTTGTAGTTGTAGTTGTAGTTGTAGTTGTAGTTGTAGTTGTAGTTGTTGTTGTAGTTGTTGTTGTAGTTGTTGTTGTAGTTGTTGTTGTAGTTGTTGTTGTAGTTGTAGTTGTAGTTGCAGTTGTAGTTGTAGTTGTATTTGTAGTTGTATTTGTAGTTGTAGTTGTAATTGTAGTTGTAGTTGTAGTTGTAGTTGTAGCTGTAGTTGTATTTGTTGTTGTAGTTGTAGTTGTAGTAGTAGTTGTAGTTGTAGTTGTAGTTGGTAGTTGTAGTTGGTAGTTGTAGTTGGTAGTTGTAGTTGGTAGTTGTAGTTGGTAGGTGCAGTTGGTAGTTGCAGCTGGTAGTTGCAGTTGGTAGTTGCAGTTGGTAGTTGCAGTTGGTAGTTGCAGTTGGTAGTTGCAGTTGGTAGTTGCAGTTGGTAGCTGAAATTGGTAGTTGCTGTTGGTAGTTGCAGTTGGTAGTTGCAGTTGGTAGTTGCAGTTGGTAGCTGAAGTTGGTAGTTGCAGTTGGTATTTGCAGTTGGTAGTTGCAGTTGGTAGCTGAAATTGGTAGTTACAGTTGGTAGTTGCAGTCGGTAGTTGCAGTGGGTAGTTGCAGTTGGTAGTTGCAGTTGGTAGTTGCAGTTGGTAGTTGCAGTTGGTAGTTGCAGTTGGTAGTTGCAGTTGGTAGCTGTAGTTCGTAGTTGCAGTTGGTAGTTGTAGTTGGTAGTTGTAGCTGGTAGTTGTAGTTGGTAGTTGTAGTTGGTAGTTGCAGTTGGTAGTTGTAGTTGGTAGTTGTAGTTGGTAGTTGTAGTTGGTAGTTGTAGTTGGTAGTTGTAGTTGGTAGTTGTAGTTGGTAGTTGTAGTTGTATTTGTAGTTTGTAGTTGTAGTTGGTAGTTGTAGTTGGTTTGTTGTAGTTGGTAGTTGTAGTTGGTAGTTGTAGTTGGTAGTTGTAGTTGGTAGTTGTAGTTGGTAGTTGTAGTTGGTTTGTTGTAGTTGGTAGTTGCAGTTGGTAGTTGCAGTTGGTAGTTGCAGTTGGTAGTTGTAGTTGGTAGTTGTAGTTGGTAGTTGTAGATGGTAGTTGTAGTTGGTAGTTGCAGTTGGTAGTTGTAGTTGGTAGTTGTAGTTGGTAGTTGTAGTTGGTAGTTGTAGTTTGTAGTTGTAGTTGGTAGTTGTAGTTGGTAGATGTATTTGGTAGTTGTAGTTGGTCGTTGGAGTTGGTAGTTGCAGTTGGTAGTTGCAGTTGGTAGTTGTAGTTGTTGTTGTAGGTGGTAGTTGTAGTTGTAGTTGTAGTTGTAGTTGTAGTTGTAGTTGTAGTTGTAGTTGGTAGTTGTAGTTGGTAGTTGCAGTTGGTAGCTGCAGTTGGTAGTTGCACTTGGTAGTTGTAGTTGGTAGTTGTAGTTGGTAGTTGGTAGTTGTAGTTGGTAGTTGTAGTTTGTAGTTGTAGTTGGTAGTTGCAGTTGCTAGCTGTAGTTGGTAGTTGTAGTTGGTAGTTGCAGTTGCTAGCTGTAGTTGGTAGTTGTAGTTGGTAGTTGTAGTTGGTAGTTGTAGTTGTAGTTGTTGTTGTAGTTGTAGTTGTAGTTGTAGTTGTAGTTGTAGTTGTAGTTGTAGTTGTAGTTTGTAGTTGTAGTTGGTAGTTGTAGTTGGTTTGTTGTAGTTGGTAGTTGTAGTTGGTCGTTGTAGTTGGTAGTTGTAGTTGGTAGTTGTAGTTGGTAGTTGTATTTGGTAGTTGCAGTTGGTAGTTGCAGTTGGTAGTTGCAGTTGGTAGTTGTAATTGTAGTTGTTGTTGTAGTTGTAGTTGTAGTTGTAGTTGTAGTTGTAGTTGTAGTTGTAGTTGTAGTTGGTAGTTGTAGTTGGTAGTTGTAGTTGGTAGTTGTAGTTGGTAGCTGTAGTTGGTAGTTGTAGTTGGTAGTTGTACTTGGTAGGTGTAGTTGGTAGTTGTAGTTGGTAGTTGCAGTTGGTAGTTGTAGTTGGTAGTTGTAGTTGGTAGTTGTAGTTGGTAGTTGTAGTTGGTAGTTGTAGCTGGTAGTTGTAGTTGGTAGTTGTAGTTGTAGTTGTAGTTGGTAGTTGTAGTTGGTAGTTGTAGTTGGTAGTTGTAGTTGGTAGTTGTAGTTGGTAGTTGTAGTTGGTAGTTGTACTTGGTAGTTGTAGTTGGTAGTTGTAGTTCGTAGTTGTAGTTGGTAGTTGTAGTTGGTAGTTGTAGTTCGTAGTTGTAGTTGGTAGTTGTAGTTGGTAGTTGTAGTTGAAGTTGTAGTTGTTGTTGTAGTTGTAGTTGTAGTTGTAGTTGTAGTTGTAGTTGTAGTTGTAGTTGTAGTTGTAGTTGTAGTTGTAGTTGTAGTTGTAGTTGTAGTTGTAGTTGTAGTTGTAGTTGTAGTTGTAGTTGTAGTTGTAGTTGTTTTTGTTGTTGTTGTTGTTGTAGTTGTTGTTGTTGTAGTTGTTGTTGTTGTAGTTGTTGTTGTTATTGTACTTGCTGTTGTGTCGTTGTCGTTGTTGTTGTCGTTGTTGTCGTTGTTGTCGTTGCAGTCGTTGTTGTCGTTGTTGTCGTTGTTGTCGTTGTTGCCGTTGTTGTCGTTGCTGTCGTTGCTATCGTTGCTGTCGTTGCTGTCGTTGCTGTCGTTGCTGCCGTTGTTGCCGTTGTTGCCGTTGTTGCCGTTTTTGTCGTTGTTGTCGTTGTTGTCGTTGTTGTGGTTGTTGTCGTTGTTGTCGTTGTTTTCGTTGTTTTCGTTGTTGTCGTTGTTGTCGTTGTTGTCGTTGTTGTCGTTGTTGTCGTTGTTGTCGTTGTTGTCGTTGTTATCGTTGTTGTCGTTGTTATCGTTGTTGTCGTTGTTGTCGTTGTTGTCGTTGTTGTCGTTGTTGTCGTTGTTGTCGTTGTCGTTATTGTAGTTGTTGGCGTTGTTGTCGTCGTTGTCGTCGTTGTCGTCGTTGTCGTCGTTGTCGTCGTTGACGTCGTTGTCGTCGTTGTCGTCGTTGTTGTTGTTGTTGTTGTTGTTGTTGTTGTAGTTGTAGTTGTTGTTGTAGTTGTTGTTGTTGTAGTTGTAGTTGTAGTTGTAGTTGTAGTTGTTGTAGTTGTTGTTGTAGTTGTAGTTGTTGTTGTAGTTGTAGTTGTAGTTGTAGTTGTAGTTGTAGTTGTAGTTGTTGTTGTAGTTGTTGTTGTAGTTGTTGTTGTAGTTGTTGTTGTAGTTGTTGTTGTAGTTGTAGTTGTAGTTGCAGTTGTAGTTGTAGTTGTATTTGTAGTTGTATTTGTAGTTGTAGTTGTAATTGTAGTTGTAGTTGTAGTTGTAGTTGTAGCTGTAGTTGTATTTGTTGTTGTAGTTGTAGTTGTAGTAGTAGTTGTAGTTGTAGTTGTAGTTGGTAGTTGTAGTTGGTAGTTGTAGTTGGTAGTTGTAGTTGGTAGTTGTAGTTGGTAGGTGCAGTTGGTAGTTGCAGCTGGTAGTTGCAGTTGGTAGTTGCAGTTGGTAGTTGCAGTTGGTAGTTGCAGTTGGTAGTTGCAGTTGGTAGTTGCAGTTGGTAGCTGAAATTGGTAGTTGCTGTTGGTAGTTGCAGTTGGTAGTTGCAGTTGGTAGTTGCAGTTGGTAGCTGAAATTGGTAGTTGCAGTTGGTAGTTGCAGTTGGTAGTTGCAGTTGGTAGTTGCAGTTGGTAGTTGCAGTTGGTAGTTGCAGTTGGTAGCTGAAGTTGGTAGTTGCAGTTGGTAGTTGCAGTTGGTAGCTGAAATTGGTAGTTGCAGTTGGTAGTTGCAGTTGGTAGTTGCAGTTGGTAGTTGCAATTGGTAGCTGAAATTGGTAGTTACAGTTGGTAGTTGCAGTCGGTAGTTGCAGTGGGTAGTTGCAGTTGGTAGTTGCAGTTGGTAGTTGCAGTTGGTAGTTGCAGTTGGTAGTTGCAGTTGGTAGTTGCAGTTGGTAGTTGCAGTTGGTAGTTGCAGTTGGTAGTTGCAGTTGGTAGCTGAAGTTGGTAGTTGCAGTTGGTATTTGCAGTTGGTAGTTGCAGTTGGTAGCTGAAATTGGTAGTTACAGTTGGTAGTTGCAGTCGGTAGTTGCAGTGGGTAGTTGCAGTTGGTAGTTGCAGTTGGTAGTTGCAGTTGGTAGTTGCAGTTGGTAGTTGCAGTTGGTAGTTGCAGTTGGTAGCTGTAGTTCGTAGTTGCAGTTGGTAGTTGTAGTTGGTAGTTGTAGTTGGTAGTTGTAGTTGGTAGTTGTAGTTGGTAGTTGTAGTTGGTAGTTGTAGTTGGTAGTTGTAGTTGGTAGTTGTAGCTGGTAGTTGTAGTTGGTAGTTGTAGTTGGTAGTTGCAGTTGGTAGTTGTAGTTGGTAGCTGTAGTTCGTAGTTGTAGTTGGTAGTTGTAGTTGGTAGTTGTAGTTCGTAGTTGTAGTTGGTAGTTGTAGTTGGTAGTTGTAGTTGGTAGCTGTAGTTGGTAGTTGCAGTTGGTAGTTGCAGTTGGTAGTTGCAGTTGGTAGTTGCAGTTGGTAGTTGCAGTTGGTAGTTGCAGTTGGTAGTTGCAGTTAGCAGTTGCTGTTGGTAGTTGCAGTTGGTAGTTGCAGTTGGTAGTTGCAGTTGGTAGTTGCAGTTGGTAGTTGCAGCTGGTAGTTGCAGTTGGTAGTTGCAGTTGGTAGTTGTAGTTGGTAGTTGTAGTTGGTAGTTGTACTTGGTTTGTTGTAGTTGGTAGTTGAAATTGGTAGTTGTAGTTGGTAGTTGTAGTTGGTAGTTGTAGTTGGTAGTTGTAGTTGGTAGTTGTAGCTGGCTGTTGTAGCTGGCAGTTGTAGCTGGCAGTTGTAGCTTGCAGTTGTAGCTAGCAGTTGTAGCTGGCAGTTGTAGCTGGCAGTTGTAGCTGGCAGTTGTAGCTGGCAGTTGTAGCTGGCTGTTGTAGTTGGTAGTTGTAGTTGGTAGTTGTAGTTGGTAGTTGTAGCTGGTAGTTGTAGTTGGTAGTTGTAGTTGGTAGTTGCAGTTGGTAGTTGTAGTTGGTAGTTGTAGTTGGTAGTTGTAGTTGGTAGTTGTAGTTGGTAGTTGTAGTGGGTAGTTGTACTTGGTAGTTGTAGTTGGTAGTTGTAGTTGGTAGTTGTAGTTGGTAGTTGTAGTTGGTATTTGTAGTTGGTAGTTGTAGTTGGTAGTTGTAGTTGGTAGTTGTAGTTTGTAGTTGTAGTTGGTAGTTGTAGTTGGTAGTTGTAGTTGGTAGTTGTAGTTGGTAGTTGTAGTTGGTAGTTGTAGTTGGTAGTTGCAGTTGGTAGTTGCAGTTGGTAGTTGCAGTTGGTAGTTGCAGTTGGTAGTTGCAGTTGGTAGTTGTAGTTGGTAGTTGTAGATGGTAGTTGTAGTTGGTAGTTGTAGTTGGTAGTTGTAGCTGGCAGTTGTAGCTGGCAGTTGTAGCTGGCTGTTGTAGCTGGCAGTTGTAGCTGGCAGTTGTAGCTGGCAGTTGTAGCTGGTAGTTGTAGTTGGTAGTTGTAGTTGGTAGTTGTAGTTGTAGTTGTTGTAGTTGTAGTTGTAGATGTAGTTGTAGTTGTAGTTGGTAGTTGTAGTTGGTAGTTGTAGTTGGTAGTTGTAGTTGGTAGTTGTAGTTGGTAGTTGTAGTTGGTAGTTGTAGTTGGTAGTTGTAGCTGGTAGTTGTAGCTGGTAGTTGTAGTTGGTAGTTGCAGTTGGTAGTTGTAGTTGGTAGTTGTAGTTGGTAGTTGTAGTTGGTAGTTGTAGTTGGTAGTTGTAGTTGGTAGTTGTAGTTGGTAGTTGTAGTTGGTAGTTGTAGTTGGTAGTTGCAGTTGGTAGCTGTAGTTGGTAGTTGTAGTTGGTAGTTGTAGTTGGTAGTTGTAGTTGGTAGTTGTAGTTGTAGTTGTTGTTGTAGTTGTAGTTGTAGTTGTAGTTGTAGTTGTAGTTGTAGTTGTAGTTGTAGTTTGTAGTTGTAGTTGGTAGTTGTAGTTGGTTTGTTGTAGTTGGTAGTTGTAGTTGGTAGTTGTAGTTGGTAGTTGTAGTTGGTAGTTGTAGTTGGTAGTTGTAGTTGGTAGTTGTAGTTGGTAGTTGTAGTTGGTTTGTTGTAGTTGGTAGTTGCAGTTGGTAGTTGCAGTTGGTAGTTGCAGTTGGTAGTTGTAGTTGGTAGTTGTAGTTGGTAGTTGTAGTTGGTAGTTGTAGTTGGTAGTTGTAGTTGGTATTTGTAGTTGGTAGTTGTAGTTGGTAGTTGTAGTTGGTAGTTGTAGTTGGTAGTTGTAGTTGGTAGTTGTAGTTGGTAGTTGTAGTTGGTAGTTGTAGTTGGTAGTTGTAGTTGGTAGTTGTAGTTGTAGTGGTAGTTGGTAGTTGTAGTTGGTAGTTGTAGTTGGTAGTTGGAGTTGGTAGTTGCAGTTGGTAGTTGCAGTTGGTAGTTGCAGTTGGTAGTTGCAGTTGGTAGTTGCAGTTGGTAGTTGCAGTTGGTAGTTGCTGTTGGTGGTTGCAGTTGGTAGTTGCAGTTGGTAGTTGCAGTTGGTAGTTGCAGTTGGTAGTTGCAGTTGGTAGTTGCAGTTGGTAGTTGTAGTTGGTAGTTGTACTTGGTAGTTGTAGTTGGTAGTTGTAGTTGGTAGTTGTAGTTGGTAGTTGTAGTTGGTAGTTGTAGTTGGTAGTTGTAGTTGGTAGTTGTAGTTGGTAGTTGTAGTTCGTAGTTGTAGCTGGTAGTTGTAGTTGGTAGTTGTAGTTGGTAGTTGCAGTTGGTAGTTGTAGTTGGTAGTTGTAGTTGGTAGTTGTAGTTGGTAGTTGTAGTTGGTAGTTGTAGTTGGTAGTTGTAGTTGGTAGTTGTAGTTGTATTTGTAGTTTGTAGTTGTAGTTGGTAGTTGTAGTTGGTTTGTTGTAGTTGGTAGTTGTAGTTGGTAGTTGTAGTTGGTAGTTGTAGTTGGTAGTTGTAGTTGGTAGTTGTAGTTGGTTTGTTGTAGTTGGTAGTTGCAGTTGGTAGTTGCAGTTGGTAGTTGCAGTTGGTAGTTGTAGTTGGTAGTTGTAGTTGGTAGTTGTAGATGGTAGTTGTAGTTGGTAGTTGCAGTTGGTAGTTGTAGTTGGTAGTTGTAGTTGGTAGTTGTAGTTGGTAGTTGTAGTTTGTAGTTGTAGTTGGTAGTTGTAGTTGGTAGATGTATTTGGTAGTTGTAGTTGGTCGTTGGAGTTGGTAGTTGCAGTTGGTAGTTGCAGTTGGTAGTTGTAGTTGTTGTTGTAGGTGGTAGTTGTAGTTGTAGTTGTAGTTGTAGTTGTAGTTGTAGTTGTAGTTGTAGTTGGTAGTTGTAGTTGGTAGTTGCAGTTGGTAGCTGCAGTTGGTAGTTGCACTTGGTAGTTGTAGTTGGTAGTTGTAGTTGGTAGTTGTAGTTGGTAGTTGTAGTTGGTAGTTGTAGTTGGTAGTTGTAGCTGGTAGTTGTAGTTGGTAGTTGTAGTTGGTAGTTGTAGTTGGTAGTTGTAGTTGGTAGTTGCAGTTGGTAGCTGTAGTTGGTAGTTGTAGTTGGTAGTTGTAGCTGGTAGTTGTAGCTGGTAGTTGTAGTTGGTAGTTGCAGTTGGTAGTTGTAGTTGGTAGTTGTAGTTGGTAGTTGTAGTTGGTAGTTGTAGTTGGTAGTTGTAGTTGGTAGTTGTAGTTGGTAGTTGTAGTTGGTAGTTGTAGTTGGTAGTTGCAGTTGGTAGCTGTAGTTGGTAGTTGTAGTTGGTAGTTGTAGTTGGTAGTTGTAGTTGGTAGTTGTAGTTGTAGTTGTTGTTGTAGTTGTAGTTGTAGTTGTAGTTGTAGTTGTAGTTGTAGTTGTAGTTGTAGTTGTAGTTTGTAGTTGTAGTTGGTAGTTGTAGTTGGTTTGTTGTAGTTGGTAGTTGTAGTTGGTAGTTGTAGTTGGTAGTTGTAGTTGGTAGTTGTAGTTGGTAGTTGTATTTGGTAGTTGCAGTTGGTAGTTGCAGTTGGTAGTTGCAGTTGGTAGTTGTAATTGTAGTTGTTGTTGTAGTTGTAGTTGTAGTTGTAGTTGTAGTTGTAGTTGTAGTTGTAGTTGTAGTTGGTAGTTGTAGTTGGTAGTTGTAGTTGGTAGTTGTAGTTGGTAGCTGTAGTTGGTAGTTGTAGTTGGTAGTTGTACTTGGTAGGTGTAGTTGGTAGTTGTAGTTGGTAGTTGCAGTTGGTAGTTGTAGTTGGTAGTTGTAGTTGGTAGTTGTAGTTGGTAGTTGTAGTTGGTAGTTGTAGCTGGTAGTTGTAGTTGGTAGTTGTAGTTGTAGTTGTAGTTGGTAGTTGTAGTTGGTAGTTGTAGTTGGTAGTTGTATTTGGTAGTTGTAGTTGGTAGTTGTAGTTGGTAGTTGTACTTGGTAGTTGTAGTTCGTAGTTGTAGTTGGTAGTTGTAGTTGGTAGTTGTAGTTCGTAGTTGTAGTTGGTAGTTGTAGTTGGTAGTTGTAGTTGAAGTTGTAGTTGTTGTTGTAGTTGTAGTTGTAGTTGTAGTTGTAGTTGTAGTTGTAGTTGTAGTTGTAGTTGTAGTTGTAGTTGTAGTTGTAGTTGTAGTTGTAGTTGTAGTTGTAGTTGTAGTTGTAGTTGTAGTTGTAGTTGTAGTTGTTTTTGTTGTTGTTGTTGTTGTAGTTGTTGTTGTTGTAGTTGTTGTTGTTGTAGTTGTTGTTGTTATTGTACTTGCTGTTGTGTCGTTGTCGTTGTTGTTGTCGTTGTTGTCGTTGTTGTCGTTGCAGTCGTTGTTGTCGTTGTTGTCGTTGTTGCCGTTGTTGTCGTTGCTGTCGTTGCTATCGTTGCTGTCGTTGCTGTCGTTGCTGTCGTTGCTGCCGTTGTTGCCGTTGTTGCCGTTGTTGCCGTTTTTGTCGTTGTTGTCGTTGTTGTCGTTGTTGTGGTTGTTGTCGTTGTTGTCGTTGTTTTCGTTGTTTTCGTTGTTGTCGTTGTTGTCGTTGTTGTCGTTGTTGTCGTTGTTGTCGTTGTTATCGTTGTTGTCGTTGTTATCGTTGTTGTCGTTGTTGTCGTTGTTGTCGTTGTTGTCGTTGTTGTCGTTGTTGTCGTTGTCGTTATTGTAGTTGTTGGCGTTGTTGTCGTCGTTGTCGTCGTTGTCGTCGTTGTCGTCGTTGTCGTCGTTGACGTCGTTGTCGTCGTTGTCGTCGTCGTTGTTGTTGTTGTTGTTGTTGTTGTTGTAGTTGTAGTTGTTGTTGTAGTTGTTGTTGTTGTAGTTGTAGTTGTAGTTGTAGTTGTAGTTGTTGTAGTTGTTGTTGTAGTTGTAGTTGTTGTTGTAGTTGTAGTTGTAGTTGTAGTTGTAGTTGTAGTTGTAGTTGTTGTTGTAGTTGTTGTTGTAGTTGTTGTTGTAGTTGTTGTTGTAGTTGTTGTTGTAGTTGTAGTTGTAGTTGCAGTTGTAGTTGTAGTTGTATTTGTAGTTGTATTTGTAGTTGTAGTTGTAATTGTAGTTGTAGTTGTAGTTGTAGTTGTAGCTGTAGTTGTATTTGTTGTTGTAGTTGTAGTTGTAGTAGTAGTTGTAGTTGTAGTTGTAGTTGGTAGTTGTAGTTGGTAGTTGTAGTTGGTAGTTGTAGTTGGTAGTTGTAGTTGGTAGGTGCAGTTGGTAGTTGCAGCTGGTAGTTGCAGTTGGTAGTTGCAGTTGGTAGTTGCAGTTGGTAGTTGCAGTTGGTAGTTGCAGTTGGTAGTTGCAGTTGGTAGCTGAAATTGGTAGTTGCTGTTGGTAGTTGCAGTTGGTAGTTGCAGTTGGTAGTTGCAGTTGGTAGCTGAAATTGGTAGTTGCAGTTGGTAGTTGCAGTTGGTAGTTGCAGTTGGTAGTTGCAGTTGGTAGTTGCAGTTGGTAGTTGCAGTTGGTAGCTGAAGTTGGTAGTTGCAGTTGGTAGTTGCAGTTGGTAGCTGAAATTGGTAGTTGCAGTTGGTAGTTGCAGTTGGTAGTTGCAGTTGGTAGTTGCAATTGGTAGCTGAAATTGGTAGTTACAGTTGGTAGTTGCAGTCGGTAGTTGCAGTGGGTAGTTGCAGTTGGTAGTTGCAGTTGGTAGTTGCAGTTGGTAGTTGCAGTTGGTAGTTGCAGTTGGTAGTTGCAGTTGGTAGTTGCAGTTGGTAGTTGCAGTTGGTATTTGCAGTTGGTAGTTGCAGTTGGTAGCTGAAATTGGTAGTTACAGTTGGTAGTTGCAGTCGGTAGTTGCAGTGGGTAGTTGCAGTTGGTAGTTGCAGTTGGTAGTTGCAGTTGGTAGTTGCAGTTGGTAGTTGCAGTTGGTAGTTGCAGTTGGTAGCTGTAGTTCGTAGTTGCAGTTGGTAGTTGTAGTTGGTAGTTGTAGCTGGTAGTTGTAGTTGGTAGTTGTAGTTGGTAGTTGCAGTTGGTAGTTGTAGTTGGTAGTTGTAGTTGGTAGTTGTAGTTGGTAGTTGTAGTTGGTAGTTGTAGTTGGTAGTTGTAGTTGGTAGTTGTAGTTGTATTTGTAGTTTGTAGTTGTAGTTGGTAGTTGTAGTTGGTTTGTTGTAGTTGGTAGTTGTAGTTGGTAGTTGTAGTTGGTAGTTGTAGTTGGTAGTTGTAGTTGGTAGTTGTAGTTGGTTTGTTGTAGTTGGTAGTTGCAGTTGGTAGTTGCAGTTGGTAGTTGCAGTTGGTAGTTGTAGTTGGTAGTTGTAGTTGGTAGTTGTAGATGGTAGTTGTAGTTGGTAGTTGCAGTTGGTAGTTGTAGTTGGTAGTTGTAGTTGGTAGTTGTAGTTGGTAGTTGTAGTTTGTAGTTGTAGTTGGTAGTTGTAGTTGGTAGATGTATTTGGTAGTTGTAGTTGGTCGTTGGAGTTGGTAGTTGCAGTTGGTAGTTGCAGTTGGTAGTTGTAGTTGTTGTTGTAGGTGGTAGTTGTAGTTGTAGTTGTAGTTGTAGTTGTAGTTGTAGTTGTAGTTGTAGTTGGTAGTTGTAGTTGGTAGTTGCAGTTGGTAGCTGCAGTTGGTAGTTGCACTTGGTAGTTGTAGTTGGTAGTTGTAGTTGGTAGTTGGTAGTTGTAGTTGGTAGTTGTAGTTTGTAGTTGTAGTTGGTAGTTGCAGTTGCTAGCTGTAGTTGGTAGTTGTAGTTGGTAGTTGCAGTTGCTAGCTGTAGTTGGTAGTTGTAGTTGGTAGTTGTAGTTGGTAGTTGTAGTTGTAGTTGTTGTTGTAGTTGTAGTTGTAGTTGTAGTTGTAGTTGTAGTTGTAGTTGTAGTTGTAGTTTGTAGTTGTAGTTGGTAGTTGTAGTTGGTTTGTTGTAGTTGGTAGTTGTAGTTGGTAGTTGTAGTTGGTAGTTGTAGTTGGTAGTTGTAGTTGGTAGTTGTATTTGGTAGTTGCAGTTGGTAGTTGCAGTTGGTAGTTGCAGTTGGTAGTTGTAATTGTAGTTGTTGTTGTAGTTGTAGTTGTAGTTGTAGTTGTAGTTGTAGTTGTAGTTGTAGTTGTAGTTGGTAGTTGTAGTTGGTAGTTGTAGTTGGTAGTTGTAGTTGGTAGCTGTAGTTGGTAGTTGTAGTTGGTAGTTGTACTTGGTAGGTGTAGTTGGTAGTTGTAGTTGGTAGTTGCAGTTGGTAGTTGTAGTTGGTAGTTGTAGTTGGTAGTTGTAGTTGGTAGTTGTAGTTGGTAGTTGTAGCTGGTAGTTGTAGTTGGTAGTTGTAGTTGTAGTTGTAGTTGGTAGTTGTAGTTGGTAGTTGTAGTTGGTAGTTGTAGTTGGTAGTTGTAGTTGGTAGTTGTAGTTGGTAGTTGTACTTGGTAGTTGTAGTTGGTAGTTGTAGTTCGTAGTTGTAGTTGGTAGTTGTAGTTGGTAGTTGTAGTTCGTAGTTGTAGTTGGTAGTTGTAGTTGGTAGTTGTAGTTGAAGTTGTAGTTGTTGTTGTAGTTGTAGTTGTAGTTGTAGTTGTAGTTGTAGTTGTAGTTGTAGTTGTAGTTGTAGTTGTAGTTGTAGTTGTAGTTGTAGTTGTAGTTGTAGTTGTAGTTGTAGTTGTAGTTGTAGTTGTAGTTGTAGTTGTTTTTGTTGTTGTTGTTGTTGTAGTTGTTGTTGTTGTAGTTGTTGTTGTTGTAGTTGTTGTTGTTATTGTACTTGCTGTTGTGTCGTTGTCGTTGTTGTTGTCGTTGTTGTCGTTGTTGTCGTTGCAGTCGTTGTTGTCGTTGTTGTCGTTGTTGCCGTTGTTGTCGTTGCTGTCGTTGCTATCGTTGCTGTCGTTGCTGTCGTTGCTGTCGTTGCTGCCGTTGTTGCCGTTGTTGCCGTTGTTGCCGTTTTTGTCGTTGTTGTCGTTGTTGTCGTTGTTGTGGTTGTTGTCGTTGTTGTCGTTGTTTTCGTTGTTTTCGTTGTTGTCGTTGTTGTCGTTGTTGTCGTTGTTGTCGTTGTTGTCGTTGTTGTCGTTGTTGTCGTTGTTATCGTTGTTGTCGTTGTTATCGTTGTTGTCGTTGTTGTCGTTGTTGTCGTTGTTGTCGTTGTTGTCGTTGTTGTCGTTGTCGTTATTGTAGTTGTTGGCGTTGTTGTCGTCGTTGTCGTCGTTGTCGTCGTTGTCGTCGTTGTCGTCGTTGACGTCGTTGTCGTCGTTGTCGTCGTTGTTGTTGTTGTTGTTGTTGTTGTTGTTGTAGTTGTAGTTGTTGTTGTAGTTGTTGTTGTTGTAGTTGTAGTTGTAGTTGTAGTTGTAGTTGTTGTAGTTGTTGTTGTAGTTGTAGTTGTTGTTGTAGTTGTAGTTGTAGTTGTAGTTGTAGTTGTAGTTGTAGTTGTTGTTGTAGTTGTTGTTGTAGTTGTTGTTGTAGTTGTTGTTGTAGTTGTTGTTGTAGTTGTAGTTGTAGTTGCAGTTGTAGTTGTAGTTGTATTTGTAGTTGTATTTGTAGTTGTAGTTGTAATTGTAGTTGTAGTTGTAGTTGTAGTTGTAGCTGTAGTTGTATTTGTTGTTGTAGTTGTAGTTGTAGTAGTAGTTGTAGTTGTAGTTGTAGTTGGTAGTTGTAGTTGGTAGTTGTAGTTGGTAGTTGTAGTTGGTAGTTGTAGTTGGTAGGTGCAGTTGGTAGTTGCAGCTGGTAGTTGCAGTTGGTAGTTGCAGTTGGTAGTTGCAGTTGGTAGTTGCAGTTGGTAGTTGCAGTTGGTAGTTGCAGTTGGTAGCTGAAATTGGTAGTTGCTGTTGGTAGTTGCAGTTGGTAGTTGCAGTTGGTAGTTGCAGTTGGTAGCTGAAGTTGGTAGTTGCAGTTGGTATTTGCAGTTGGTAGTTGCAGTTGGTAGCTGAAATTGGTAGTTACAGTTGGTAGTTGCAGTCGGTAGTTGCAGTGGGTAGTTGCAGTTGGTAGTTGCAGTTGGTAGTTGCAGTTGGTAGTTGCAGTTGGTAGTTGCAGTTGGTAGTTGCAGTTGGTAGCTGTAGTTCGTAGTTGCAGTTGGTAGTTGTAGTTGGTAGTTGTAGCTGGTAGTTGTAGTTGGTAGTTGTAGTTGGTAGTTGCAGTTGGTAGTTGTAGTTGGTAGTTGTAGTTGGTAGTTGTAGTTGGTAGTTGTAGTTGGTAGTTGTAGTTGGTAGTTGTAGTTGGTAGTTGTAGTTGTATTTGTAGTTTGTAGTTGTAGTTGGTAGTTGTAGTTGGTTTGTTGTAGTTGGTAGTTGTAGTTGGTAGTTGTAGTTGGTAGTTGTAGTTGGTAGTTGTAGTTGGTAGTTGTAGTTGGTTTGTTGTAGTTGGTAGTTGCAGTTGGTAGTTGCAGTTGGTAGTTGCAGTTGGTAGTTGTAGTTGGTAGTTGTAGTTGGTAGTTGTAGATGGTAGTTGTAGTTGGTAGTTGCAGTTGGTAGTTGTAGTTGGTAGTTGTAGTTGGTAGTTGTAGTTGGTAGTTGTAGTTTGTAGTTGTAGTTGGTAGTTGTAGTTGGTAGATGTATTTGGTAGTTGTAGTTGGTCGTTGGAGTTGGTAGTTGCAGTTGGTAGTTGCAGTTGGTAGTTGTAGTTGTTGTTGTAGGTGGTAGTTGTAGTTGTAGTTGTAGTTGTAGTTGTAGTTGTAGTTGTAGTTGTAGTTGGTAGTTGTAGTTGGTAGTTGCAGTTGGTAGCTGCAGTTGGTAGTTGCACTTGGTAGTTGTAGTTGGTAGTTGTAGTTGGTAGTTGGTAGTTGTAGTTGGTAGTTGTAGTTTGTAGTTGTAGTTGGTAGTTGCAGTTGCTAGCTGTAGTTGGTAGTTGTAGTTGGTAGTTGCAGTTGCTAGCTGTAGTTGGTAGTTGTAGTTGGTAGTTGTAGTTGGTAGTTGTAGTTGTAGTTGTTGTTGTAGTTGTAGTTGTAGTTGTAGTTGTAGTTGTAGTTGTAGTTGTAGTTGTAGTTTGTAGTTGTAGTTGGTAGTTGTAGTTGGTTTGTTGTAGTTGGTAGTTGTAGTTGGTCGTTGTAGTTGGTAGTTGTAGTTGGTAGTTGTAGTTGGTAGTTGTATTTGGTAGTTGCAGTTGGTAGTTGCAGTTGGTAGTTGCAGTTGGTAGTTGTAATTGTAGTTGTTGTTGTAGTTGTAGTTGTAGTTGTAGTTGTAGTTGTAGTTGTAGTTGTAGTTGTAGTTGGTAGTTGTAGTTGGTAGTTGTAGTTGGTAGTTGTAGTTGGTAGCTGTAGTTGGTAGTTGTAGTTGGTAGTTGTACTTGGTAGGTGTAGTTGGTAGTTGTAGTTGGTAGTTGCAGTTGGTAGTTGTAGTTGGTAGTTGTAGTTGGTAGTTGTAGTTGGTAGTTGTAGTTGGTAGTTGTAGCTGGTAGTTGTAGTTGGTAGTTGTAGTTGTAGTTGTAGTTGGTAGTTGTAGTTGGTAGTTGTAGTTGGTAGTTGTAGTTGGTAGTTGTAGTTGGTAGTTGTAGTTGGTAGTTGTACTTGGTAGTTGTAGTTGGTAGTTGTAGTTCGTAGTTGTAGTTGGTAGTTGTAGTTGGTAGTTGTAGTTCGTAGTTGTAGTTGGTAGTTGTAGTTGGTAGTTGTAGTTGAAGTTGTAGTTGTTGTTGTAGTTGTAGTTGTAGTTGTAGTTGTAATTGTAGTTGTAGTTGTAGTTGTAGTTGTAGTTGTAGTTGTAGTTGTAGTTGTAGTTGTAGTTGTAGTTGTAGTTGTAGTTGTAGTTGTAGTTGTAGTTGTAGTTGTTTTTGTTGTTGTTGTTGTTGTAGTTGTTGTTGTTGTAGTTGTTGTTGTTGTAGTTGTTGTTGTTATTGTACTTGCTGTTGTGTCGTTGTCGTTGTTGTTGTCGTTGTTGTCGTTGTTGTCGTTGCAGTCGTTGTTGTCGTTGTTGTCGTTGTTGTCGTTGTTGCCGTTGTTGTCGTTGCTGTCGTTGCTATCGTTGCTGTCGTTGCTGTCGTTGCTGTCGTTGGTGCCGTTGTTGCCGTTGTTGCCGTTGTTGCCGTTTTTGTCGTTGTTGTCGTTGTTGTCGTTGTTGTGGTTGTTGTCGTTGTTGTCGTTGTTTTCGTTGTTTTCGTTGTTGTCGTTGTTGTCGTTGTTGTCGTTGTTGTCGTTGTTGTCGTTGTTGTCGTTGTTGTCGTTGTTATCGTTGTTGTCGTTGTTATCGTTGTTGTCGTTGTTGTCGTTGTTGTCGTTGTTGTCGTTGTTGTCGTTGTTGTCGTTGTCGTTATTGTAGTTGTTGGCGTTGTTGTCGTCGTTGTCGTCGTTGTCGTCGTTGTCGTCGTTGTCGTCGTTGACGTCGTTGTCGTCGTTGTCGTCGTTGTTGTTGTTGTTGTTGTTGTTGTTGTTGTAGTTGTAGTTGTTGTTGTAGTTGTTGTTGTTGTAGTTGTAGTTGTAGTTGTAGTTGTAGTTGTTGTAGTTGTTGTTGTAGTTGTAGTTGTTGTTGTAGTTGTAGTTGTAGTTGTAGTTGTAGTTGTAGTTGTAGTTGTTGTTGTAGTTGTTGTTGTAGTTGTTGTTGTAGTTGTTGTTGTAGTTGTTGTTGTAGTTGTAGTTGTAGTTGCAGTTGTAGTTGTAGTTGTATTTGTAGTTGTATTTGTAGTTGTAGTTGTAATTGTAGTTGTAGTTGTAGTTGTAGTTGTAGCTGTAGTTGTATTTGTTGTTGTAGTTGTAGTTGTAGTAGTAGTTGTAGTTGTAGTTGTAGTTGGTAGTTGTAGTTGGTAGTTGTAGTTGGTAGTTGTAGTTGGTAGTTGTAGTTGGTAGGTGCAGTTGGTAGTTGCAGCTGGTAGTTGCAGTTGGTAGTTGCTGTTGGTAGTTGCAGTTGGTAGTTGCAGTTGGTAGTTGCAGTTGGTAGTTGCAGTTGGTAGCTGAAATTGGTAGTTGCTGTTGGTAGTTGCAGTTGGTAGTTGCAGTTGGTAGTTGCAGTTGGTAGCTGAAATTGGTAGTTGCAGTTGGTAGTTGCAGTTGGTAGTTGCAGTTGGTAGTTGCAGTTGGTAGTTGCAGTTGGTAGTTGCAGTTGGTAGCTGAAGTTGGTAGTTGCAGTTGGTAGTTGCAGTTGGTAGCTGAAATTGGTAGTTGCAGTTGGTAGTTGCAGTTGGTAGTTGCAGTTGGTAGTTGCAATTGGTAGCTGAAATTGGTAGTTACAGTTGGTAGTTGCAGTCGGTAGTTGCAGTGGGTAGTTGCAGTTGGTAGTTGCAGTTGGTAGTTGCAGTTGGTAGTTGCAGTTGGTAGTTGCAGTTGGTAGTTGCAGTTGGTAGTTGCAGTTGGTAGTCGCAGTTGGTAGTTGCAGTTGGTAGCTGAAGTTGGTAGTTGCAGTTGGTATTTGCAGTTGGTAGTTGCAGTTGGTAGCTGAAATTGGTAGTTACAGTTGGTAGTTGCAGTCGGTAGTTGCAGTGGGTAGTTGCAGTTGGTAGTTGCAGTTGGTAGTTGCAGTTGGTAGTTGCAGTTGGTAGTTGCAGTTGGTAGTTGCAGTTGGTAGCTGTAGTTCGTAGTTGCAGTTGGTAGTTGTAGTTGGTAGTTGTAGTTGGTAGTTGTAGTTGGTAGTTGTAGTTGGTAGTTGTAGTTGGTAGTTGTAGTTGGTAGTTGTAGTTGGTAGTTGTAGCTGGTAGTTGTAGTTGGTAGTTGTAGTTGGTAGTTGCAGTTGGTAGTTGTAGTTGGTAGCTGTAGTTCGTAGTTGTAGTTGGTAGTTGTAGTTGGTAGTTGTAGTTCGTAGTTGTAGTTGGTAGTTGTAGTTGGTAGTTGTAGTTGGTAGCTGTAGTTGGTAGTTGCAGTTGGTAGTTGCAGTTGGTAGTTGCAGTTGGTAGTTGCAGTTGGTAGTTGCAGTTGGTAGTTGCAGTTGGTAGTTGCAGTTAGCAGTTGCTGTTGGTAGTTGCAGTTGGTAGTTGCAGTTGGTAGTTGCAGTTGGTAGTTGCAGTTGGTAGTTGCAGCTGGTAGTTGCAGTTGGTAGTTGCAGTTGGTAGTTGTAGTTGGTAGTTGTAGTTGGTAGTTGTACTTGGTTTGTTGTAGTTGGTAGTTGAAATTGGTAGTTGTAGTTGGTAGTTGTAGTTGGTAGTTGTAGTTGGTAGTTGTAGTTGGTAGTTGTAGCTGGCTGTTGTAGCTGGCAGTTGTAGCTGGCAGTTGTAGCTTGCAGTTGTAGCTAGCAGTTGTAGCTGGCAGTTGTAGCTGGCAGTTGTAGCTGGCAGTTGTAGCTGGCAGTTGTAGCTGGCTGTTGTAGTTGGTAGTTGTAGTTGGTAGTTGTAGTTGGTAGTTGTAGCTGGTAGTTGTAGTTGGTAGTTGTAGTTGGTAGTTGCAGTTGGTAGTTGTAGTTGGTAGTTGCAGTTGGTAGTTGCAGTTGGTAGTTGCAGTTGGTAGTTGCAGTTGGTAGTTGCAGTTGGTAGTTGTAGTTGGTAGTTGTAGATGGTAGTTGTAGTTGGTAGTTGTAGTTGGTAGTTGTAGCTGGCAGTTGTAGCTGGCAGTTGTAGCTGGCTGTTGTAGCTGGCAGTTGTAGCTGGCAGTTGTAGCTGGCAGTTGTAGCTGGTAGTTGTAGTTGGTAGTTGTAGTTGGTAGTTGTAGTTGTAGTTGTTGTAGTTGTAGTTGTAGATGTAGTTGTAGTTGTAGTTGGTAGTTGTAGTTGGTAGTTGTAGTTGGTAGTTGTAGTTGGTAGTTGTAGTTGGTAGTTGTAGTTGGTAGTTGTAGTTGGTAGTTGTAGCTGGTAGTTGTAGCTGGTAGTTGTAGTTGGTAGTTGCAGTTGGTAGTTGTAGTTGGTAGTTGTAGTTGGTAGTTGTAGTTGGTAGTTGTAGTTGGTAGTTGTAGTTGGTAGTTGTAGTTGGTAGTTGTAGTTGGTAGTTGTAGTTGGTAGTTGCAGTTGGTAGCTGTAGTTGGTAGTTGTAGTTGGTAGTTGTAGTTGGTAGTTGTAGTTG
The DNA here is from genome assembly GCA_944738655.2 of Andrena hattorfiana. Taxonomy (NCBI): domain Eukaryota; kingdom Metazoa; phylum Arthropoda; class Insecta; order Hymenoptera; family Andrenidae; genus Andrena; species Andrena hattorfiana. The sequence goes on along the minus strand of OX122890.1, from coordinate 46,234,537 downwards.
GTAGTTGTAGTTGTAGTTGTTGTTGTAGTTGTAGTTGTAGTTGTAGTTGTAGTTGTAGTTGTAGTTGTAGTTGTAGTTTGTAGTTGTAGTTGGTAGTTGTAGTTGGTTTGTTGTAGTTGGAAGTTGTAGTTGGTAGTTGTAGTTGGTAGTTGTAGTTGGTAGTTGTAGTTGGTAGTTGTAGTTGGTAGTTGTAGTTGGTAGTTGTAGTTGGTTTGTTGTAGTTGGTAGTTGCAGTTGGTAGTTGCAGTTGGTAGTTGCAGTTGGTAGTTGTAGTTGGTAGTTGTAGTTGGTAGTTGTAGATGGTAGTTGTAGTTGGTAGTTGCAGTTGGTAGTTGTAGTTGGTAGTTGTAGTTGGTAGTTGTAGTTGGTAGTTGTAGTTTGTAGTTGCAGTTGGTAGTTGTAGTTGGTAGTTGCAGTTGGTAGTTGCAGTTGGTAGTTGCAGTTGGTAGTTGCAGTTGGTACTTGCAGTTGGTAGTTGTAGTTGGTAGTTGTAGTTGGTAGTTGTAGTTGGTAGTTGTAGTTGGTAGTTGTAGTTGGTAGTTGAAGTTGGTAGTTGTAGCTGGCTGTTGTAGCTGGCAGTTGTAGCTGGCAGTTGTAGCTGGCAGTGGTAGCTTGCAGTTGTAGCTGGCAGTTGTAGCTGGCAGTTGTAACTGGCATTTGTAGCTGGCAGTTGTAGCTGGCAGTTGTAGCTCGCTGTTGTAGTTGGCAGTTGTAGCTGGCAGTTGTAGCTGGCAGTTGTAGCTGGCAGTTGTAGCTCGTAGTTGTAGTTGGTAGTTGTAGTTGGTAGTTGTAGTTGCTGGTTGTAGTTTGTAGTTGTAGTTGGTAGTTGTAGTTGGTAGTTGTAGTTGGTAGATGTATTTGGTAGTTGTAGTTGGTCGTTGGAGTTGGTAGTTGCAGTTGGTAGTCGCAGTTGGTAGTTGCAGTTGGTAGTTGCAGGTGGTAGTTGCAGTTGGTAGTTGTAGTTGGTAGTTGTAGTTGGTAGTTGTAGTTGGTAGTTGTAGTTGGTAGTTGTAGTTGGTAGTTGTAGCTGGTAGTTGTAGTTGGTAGTTGTAGTTGGTAGTTGTAGTTGTAGTTGTAGTTGTAGTTGTTGTTGTAGTTGTAGTTGTAGTTGTAGTTGTAGTTGTAGTTGTAGTTGTAGTTGTAGTTGTAGTTGTAGTTGTAGTTGTAGTTGTAGTTGTAGTTGTAGTTGTAGTTGTAGTTGTAGTTGAAGTTGTAGTTGTAGTTGTAGTTGTAGTTGTAGTTGTTGTTGTTGCTGTTGTTGTTGTTGTAGTTGTTATTGTTGTAGTTGTTGTTGTGGTTGTAGTTGTTGGTGTGTCGTTGTCGTTGTCGTTGTCGTTGTTGTTGTCGTTGTTGTCGTTGTTGTCGTTGTTGTCGTTGCTGTCGTTGTTGTCGTTGTTGTCGTTGCTGTCGTTGCTGTCGTTGCTTTCGTTCCTGTCGTTGCTGTCGTTGTTGTCGTTGTTGTCGTTGTTGCCGTTGTTGCCGTGGTTGTCGTTGTTGTCGTTGTTGTCGTTGTTGTCGTTGTTGCTGTTGTTGTTGTAGTTGTAGTTGTTGTTGTAGTTGTTGTTGTTGTTGTAGTTGTAGTTGTAGTTGTAGTTATAGTTGTAGTTGTAGTTGTAGTTGTTGTTGTTGTTGTAGTTGTAGTTGTAGTAGTAGTTGTAGTTGTAGGTGTAGTTGTAGTTGTAGTTGTAGTTGTAGTTGTTGTTGTAGTTGTTGTTGTAGTTGTAGTTGTAGTTGTAGTTGCAGTTGTAGTTGTAGTTGTAGTTGTAGTTGTAGTCGTAGTTGTAGTTGTAGTTGTAGTTGTAGATGTAGTTGTAGTTGGTAGTTGT